>JBCNJP010000009.1:16290282-16378714 GCA_039602395.1 Deinandra increscens subsp. villosa
ACCTTAAAAGACTAGGTCACAAGGAGGACCCGTTCATTTTCGCGTCACAAGCACAACAGTTGTTTTACGTCAAAGACCAGCTGGATAAAAAACTGCATATTGTCTTTATGACACCTCCCAGAAATTACAGAGATTATTATGAAGACGATGCCAATGAAGAATTTAGTACGGTAGTTTTTCCTCACAACGATAATGTATTGCCACCCGTAGATACACGTCACAATGTTTACCATAGAGCTGACTGTACTGGAATGATATTACGAAAAACCACCGATTAATTGATCATCATTGTAATGTTTTTGAATCTTAGCAAACTACAGTATCAACAATATTTGTTTTTTTTCTTTATGTATTCTGGAATATATATTATGGATCTTAATTTTGAGTCAAGTGTTTCCTTTTTTTGATTGTGCCTGCAGGTCTCCTCTCTTTGACCAAACCAGAGTCAATAAAAGTCAAAAATAAACAAACAAAATCAACTGCTGCTTTAACAAACACAATTACATACATAATCCAAAGGTTATGATTCCATTAATACATTGATCTATAAAATTACAACTGAAAAACTACTAACTTAAAAGGGAGAAGAAGCGACTGAAGAAAAATCCCTCTTTGCTTTCTCACATGCACTTGCTTCTGATCAACTGAAAATGGTGAAGACGTGGGTGAAGATAAACCGGGTTCATGGGGCCAGAAGGGAGAGAAGCACCTGAAGAATACAAGTCCTGCAAACCTCAACATGTGCCCTTACTGCTGACTGTTATAAAATTACACAATAACTTAAAATCTGCTCTCAGTAAAGCATTTGTATGAACCATTAGAGACTCCTCGTCTCATGGTTTCCACAATAACTTAAAATCTGCTCGCAGGAGATACAGAGTGCAATATTTCCCTGCACAAGAAAAAATTACCAAATCTGAGACGAAAATTTCAATCGAATTTCAGTGGTGAAGATGATAACTTACCGTTTTCCACATACGGATGACGCCAATTCCACATTTTTTGCCGTCGATGATGGACGAAAAACAGAGAGAGAAAGACTGGGAGAAAAGGGTCATGGTGGAGATGATGATGAAAACTGATACAGAGATAGTATATATCGATACTCGAGGGGCGTGGTAGATGGAGATTTGAAAGATAAAGTAAATGAAAAAGTAAATGAAATAGTAATGATTACAAGCGCCGTCGACTGTTGGTATTCTTTTAGCCACCTAAAATTAATATACCGTGACCATTTGTCATAATTTGTCACGCAACCAATGTTTAATATGAGTGGCCATATCACAAGATAATCAAACATGATAAACATATATAACCATCATATATTCAATTATAACTACTAATATCATAACTAAAAATAAACATATAAAACATTGTTCTTAATTTGTTCATAATTAAACTAAACCCTAATTAATAATCCGGATCACTGCAATCTTCGGATATGTATCCTGAACTTGCATCGTCATCATCATGATCATCATCATCATCTTCTTCTTCATCTTCTTCATCTTCTTCATCCGCTTCATCTGCTTCTTCATCTTCTTCATTATCTTCTTCATCTTCGTCTTCTTCATCTTTTTCTTCATCTTCTTCTTCTTCGGGTTCATTGAATTTTGTATCAAGGACACGAAATAATTTCGTTGTCTCAACATGGTAGGCAAAACAATCAGGAATCTTCTGCGCATGGAGTTGCTTCAGGATGTTCTCATCGTTGTGTTTAATCACAGATTTGTGGGACTTGAAGGATCTTCTTCTCCTGTTACTGTAAACCAAAAAAATATGGTTATGCTTCACATACCAGTAATTAAGGGAGCGTTGATTATCGGCCATTTGATACCAGAATTGGTGTAAACGAATTGGTGTAGAGAATTTGAGATCAAGAAAGGGATGGCGGTAAAAAGGAAAATAACAATGATGATGATATATAGGGTAGCAGATTTTAACCCGCTCGAATTAATTGGTACAATTGAAAAAAGCGCGTTGTTTTAGAGGGAAACAAATCTTCTCTTTTTCGCCACGCGTTTAATATTTTACCGTGACCATAAAATAAATTTTTGTCACTCACAACCTACCAACCTACCATTTAGTCACGGTTAATATATGTGGCCATAGGTAATAGATTTTTGTCACTCACAACCTACCGTGACCATTAGTCATCTAATATTTAGTCACACAACCTAATAATAGTGGCAATATGTACTAGCTTTTAGCCACATAACTAAGTAAAAAGCGTGGCCATTGCTCACATTTAGCCACGCATAAATAGTTTTGTTTTCTTTTAATTTACTAAGTAATAAAATCTACTCTTCCGTCACACAACATTATTTAAGCGTGGCCATACATTCCTTTTTGGTCACACGAATAAAAAATCATAAAAATTCTCGTGGCCGTTTGGTGCATTTCGCCACTCTTTTTTAAGTGTGACAAATAAGTGCCACATGTTTTTGTAAAACAGTGGCTAAAGCCACTCACCTGATTGTTGTTGTCACATAAACAAAAAAATACGTGGCTAAAAGGGTCCAAAGGCTATATATTTGGCCACGGGTACAAAATATGTGTGGCTAAAACGAGAATTTCTTACCTTTGGCCACGCTTTTTTCAAAACAGTGGCTATGCGTTATCAAAAAAACCGTGGCCAAAGCCACTTTTTGACGTAGTGTTTCCATATCTCATAGTCATAGTATGCGGCTATGGCAAGGAGAATCCTGATCGATTTGATCATGACAATGGGTGAGAAGGTCTCATCATAGTCAATCCCTTGGGTTTGAGTGAAACCTTTCGCTATAAGCCGTGCCTTGTAGGTTTGCACATTTCCACGCATGTCAATTTTTCTTTTAAAGATCCACTTGCTCCCTACTGCCCATGAACCGGGGGTAGCTCAATCAAGTCCCAGACATGATTGTGACACATGGACTGCATCTTAGCGTTCATGGCTTCAAGCCATTTGTCAGATTCTGGATCTGACATAGAAGATTTGTAGTTAGTAGGCTCATCGTTAGAATCGTACTAACAGAACGTCAAAGGCTTTTTGATAGCCAATGTATCTTCCAGGCTCTTTGCGCGTCCTTTCGCTCCTACGAACGCTTGCGCTTGGATTTGATGGTGCGACAATCATTTGTCGATCAGATGCAGCAACCATTTTAGGGTTAGGTGTGTCTCGATTCTCTTCAAGATCCACTGGATCACTATTTGTCCCTCGAGTAAGGAATTCTTTCTCAAGGAACTTACCCTTCCTTTTTATGGAAATAGTATTTGCACCAGGATGGTAAAAATAATATCCGCTATTACCATAGTATGTAACGAAAGTTACCTTTTCTCCTCGGGGATCCAGCTTGTTGTCAGATTTGCTGGTGACATAAGCTTCACATCCCCATACCCTGAGATATGATAGTTTAGGAGAAGATCCATGCCATATCTCATATGGGGTCTTGTCTACTTTCTTGGTCGGTGCCAGATTTATTAGGTGAGTGGCGGTTAAGATGGCATACCCCCAAAAGGAGTGTGGCAAGGAGGTCCTGCACGTCATCGATCGAACCATGTTAAGCAGAGTTCGATTCCTCCTTTCACTCACGCCTTTTAACTGGGGTGTGCCGGGAGGAGTAGGTTGTGAAATGATTCCATATTCCTTGAGATGATTCAGGAATTCAGCGCTTCGTTATTTGCCACCTCTATCGTATCGAAGTATTTTAATAGTTCGACTTAGCTGATTTTATACTTCGTTTTGAAACTCTTTAAACTTGTCAAAAGTTTCATGCTTGTGATTCATTAGATAGACATAAGCATACCTGCTGTAGTCATCGATAAAAGTCAGGAAGTACCATTCACGATTTCTCGTCTCGGTTCGAAAAGGGCCACACACGTCGGTGTGAATAATGCCTAACAATCCTTGGGCCCGTTCACCTGTATGGGTGGAGGGTGACTTGGTTAATTTAACATGATCGAAGGAATCTGCATCTTGGGACTCGAGAATCTCGGCAGTTTGTAGCTTCTTAATGCGAGCCTTGCTTATGTGACCAAGTCTATGGTGTCATAACGAGGACTCGTTACTATCAGCTTTGCTTCTTTTAGAAACATGATAGAGCTTATCATTTGTTTGAACTTCTATCTCATATGTGCCATGTCGAGGTTTAGCCTCGAAATAAAAGATATCATTAAGGTAAGTATTAATTGAATTGCCATTGAATTTATACCGAAAACCTTGTTCAAACAACAAAGAGACAGATATAATGTTTTTGGATAAACCAGGTGCATATAAACAGTTAACTAATGTAACTACAAGGCCAGTCTGGCATGAAAAATAATATGTGGCAGTAGCAAGTACTGGGACTCTTTTACCGTCACCAACGATGAGGTCCATGATGCCTTGATCTGTCTTCTTCCACTTCTCAGTTCCTGCAAAACATTAACGATGTGATAACCACATCCAGTATCAAATACCCATGAATTGGAGGAAACAGTGAAAAGTACAATAACATGTATTGACATACCTGATGAGCAACCCTTGTTGGGGTTCTTGGTCATCTTCAGCTTTGCAAGATGAACGGGACAGTTACGACGCCAGTGTCCCATCTTGTTGCACTCATAGCATAGGCGTTCCTTGAGAGGCGGCGCTTGTGTTTTCTTGCCTTTGCCTTCTTTAACCTTCTTGGCCTTGGAGATCTTTGTATTAGCAACTCTAAGCACGCCCGGCATGGTCATGATCTTCACGTTGGGTATCAACGGAATAACCTCCTCAATCGACTGAGCGAACAATTAATCGCAAGAATGCGATAATGTTCCGGAAGAGATCTGAGCACTACATCAAGAGCCATCCCGTCAGAGATGGAGTAGCCGAGGTCGATCAGCATGTCGCAATACGACTTCATCAGCATGACATGATCATATGGTGAGACTCGTTCGCCATAGAGCAGTGCACAAATTGTGAAAGTGTCTCAGCTCGCTCAGTCCTTTGACCTAACTCAAATAAATCTTTGAGTTTACGCATGATGTCATAAGCAGTCATCCCTATGAAATTGTACCGATAATCCTTAGTCATGCTAGATAACATCAGGTCAGTGACGTCCTTATCATCGTTAGTGTGCATGTGGAGCTCAGTTCGCGAGTTCTCATTTAGCATGTAAGATGGAATACTCGCGGTAGGTCGGTCAATAACATAGAGTTTCCCGAAGAGCCTTAAGAGGTTCCCCAGGGTAGTCTGCCATGCGAGAAAGCCAGTCTCAGTGAAGGGGTCGAGTTGTACCAGTGAACTTAATGGAGGTGGGTTTTCAATAACCTTCTAAAATAAGCAAAGTAGATTTAATTTAGTATTTTCGATGTTTTATTTTTCTTTAAAAATAAGTTGGTAAAGTTTATTTTTAAGAAATCGAGAATTCGTTTAGGCGACATTACTTGGACCGCCAATTGAGCCTCAGGAGCAAAGTCGTGTAAACAAACTCACAACGGGTGTCAGTCGTGAGACTCAAGTCACAACTCTCGGTATGAGGCCGATATATACATACTAGTGTATTTTGCGATACGTTTAGCCTCATCCGTGCCCACTTCAGCAATAGACACTCGTACCGTTGTTGAAATACTCCAACACTAGGAACATATACGTCTGAAGCGATAGTAATCCTAAATGGCCGATGCGACGGGCACGGTGTTGAAATACTCCAATGTCCTCACCTCAGAAGGTACCCTTAGCACCAAGTGCGGGGTTGAAATACTCCAACACTGATGCTCCGGTTAATACATTCTAAGTTTGACATGAGATAGGATGGCACGAACTATCAGTTTTTAATTATTACCATATAGGGATATTAATTTCTTTTAATATTTAATTATCGTCGGACATTAATGATAAACCCTATCACCACTCGGGACTAGTAAATTAATTTAACCTAATTAAAATTATTAAGTTGTCGCGAATGGCATATTGTGTGTTAAACGGCTTTTGGTCTCAATCTCGCTTGAGCCACATAAGCGAGATCATTAGGGAGTTATTTAAATAAAATTAAATAAAATATACGGTGAACAACCAAGGAGGCAAAACAGTGCGTTCTTGGATCCGGTTCAGCTCCCACTTGCTTCGACATCCCTTTTAGCGTCCGTCCAGTCTTCGAGTCTTAGTTTTTACAAAATTTAAAATTACTATACAAGTAGTAATCTAGCTCTAAATTTTATACAACTTTGAAATCCTAAACCCGGGTCCATCAAAACCAAAACGAAAGATTAAATGGGCCAAAATATTGGGCCAACTAGAGAAAAACAAACACGCCACGTTACATACAATCATGTAATTTAAAATAGGGGTCGGCCGTAACACACAATATTATATATTTTGTAGAATTAAAATTAAACAAGTAAAAATAATTCTAATTCGCAATTTTGATATTTCTATCGAAATTATGAGTCACCGGTTACAAAAGGACCGGTTCTGGTTTGCACGCGGTGACAATGGCTCTGATACCACTGTTGAGATTTACAGTGGGTATCCGGGTTACCGATTTTAATTTTATTAAAACCGATTATATTTATTTAAATTAATTCATAATTAATTTAGCAGCGGAAACGAAATTAAAACATCCCGAATACGAACCGTAAATAGGATCAGTCACCGATCGCAACAAGCACAGAAAAGATAATTTATTTAAAATAAATAAATAAATAAAACAAATATCAAAGCAAGTTAGATATACCTTGGCGGGATTCGAGCAACCGCTCGAGACACCCGGATTCAACGGACTGTCGCTAGTACGAACTGAGACATCTGACTCGAACAGTTCAACTACGGTGGCGGCGGCGGTGGTGGTAGACTTGTCACAGGAGACGGTGACGACAAAACATGATCAACCGGGATCGCAACAGGAATCGTCCCCACAACAATCTCGTCACCGGCCGAAGGCGGTGGAGGCGATACGGTGGCGATGGTGGTGACTGGAGGGTATAGAGGCGCCAGCCACGACGACAGGAACGGGGTGCGGTGGCCTTGGCTGCGCCGGCAGCGCGAGGACCACCGGCCGGCGATCGACCGGTGACTGACGGCGAGCCGCGTCAGCGGCGGCGGCGGCTCGGGCTTGTTTGGCTTCTTTCTCCAATCTTGAACACACGCTGGCTAAATGGGGATCCATCGACAAAAGGCGATGATCGGTAGTGGTGGCGTCGAGTGGTGGTCGGCGGCGACGGGGTTAGTGGCGCCGGTCGAGGTCGACGCAAAAGGGGGGGGGGGGAAGAAAATTAAGGTTGTGATAATAGATTACAAGTTCTCCAATCCTGTCTCTCCCTATTTTATTAAAAAAAACTGCGGACCAGGGCTTTGACGGACTGTGCCCGGTCGCGATCCTATCCAGTCCACCATTCTGATCAGTCTGTTAATCCAGTAACAACTTATTAGTTCGTTTAATCAAAACACGAGCGTTTTGTCCGAAAACGTTTTTGTCGTTTAATTAAATAAATAAACAATTATTTATTTAAATTGTCAATTGTTCGTTTTAATACTAATTAGCGGGTAATTAGATTTATAGTCTGTTGACCCGGATGTAACTCTTACGCACTACAAAAAAGTACCATTTAGTGGCACATTCTTTTGTGGCATTTAGTTTTTGTGCCACTAATATAGGGTTTTAGTGGCACATGATTTGTTGACTCATAGTTTTAGTGTCACTTAGATTTTATGCTATTAATATATAGTTTTAGTGGCACTTTATATATCCCACAATTACATAACATAACTTTTTATAACTTTTAATTTATACCACTAAATCTAATTGCTAAAATCTAAGTAAGATCCAAAATGAAAGTAATACCGCCAGAACTAAATAACACTAAAATTCATTCCCCCCTTAATTTCCCCCAAACATCAAACCAATTGGGGAAATTTGCATATCAGTAGCAAACCAATTTGCCTTAAAAAATCAAGCTGACGTATATCACCACAATCTTCACCGATCATCGCTCGCGTCGCAAGTCTTGAAATCAAGCTGGAATCATAGCCGATGTTAAACTGATAACGGGTGTCGTGATCGCTATACAAATAATCCTAACTACCTATAGACAGAGTAAGTCGGGTATCAATCCAGGGGAGTTGGTGGTTATTAGTGACTTAGATTTTTACTACCTAACTAAGTTAACTACTAGAATCCAGCCTACTGTCACTAATCTGAATTGACTTAAACTAGAACTAAACTAATTTAATCTAATGGAATACTAAAATGCCTCTTGGCTGTGAATTGATTGATTTTAAACTAACAAACTATTGATTAATAAAACCAAGACGTATGATGACAAAGGTCACTACTTTAGGATTCAGGCTGTTAGGTAGCTAGTTTATCACTTCGGGTTTCTATTCTGGAAATTACATAGACATAACAGTATTCAGTTTGATTAACCTAATTACTAGTTACCACGTACTTGCTTAGGATAGTCCTAGAGCTATGCTTAGAAAGGTAGTCCAGGAGCGGGGGGCGCATACGATAATAACAAGCAACCAATTAAAACAAACAAACACTAAGATCAATCGAGTGTCACAATCTCAAATCTTACCCATAACATAAAAACCCTAGTTCAAAACAACCCTAACTAACCCTTCACCCGAAGTAGCCACAAAAGGTTTTAGCCAACAATCATAATGAGTAAAACATATTCATACCAAAAGAAAAGTCAAGAAAATTGAATCTATCTCCTCTATATCCACGAACGCACCAGCAAAGGGCTGCTGCCCTTTTTTCTTTGTCCCAGCCGTCCGAACTCTATTATGTCCTCTTCTAATTGTCGTCCCTTTTTTTGTGAGATAATCCCCTTTTATTTTGATGCTTGTATTCAAGGGTGAGCCCACAAGTCAGCCCACGTACATCTTTTGTAGATTTAATTATACGGCCCACATTTTTTTTTGAACGGCAAAGCTTGTATTAGAAACCTAGCAACAAGCTAGAAAGTTACTAGGGAAACATGAAATTACACCAATTGGACCAATCGATTAACGAATTTTTTCCCCTAATTTTGACCCAAGTAAAGGACCAAAACTTGATGTCTCCGATTATCTCGTCCACACTTTTGAGCCGATTGTTGAAGTGAATGTCGTTTCTTGACTTCCAAAGGATCCAAAGGGTGGTGGTGAAGATGCAATGGATCGAGCGTCTTAAGAATTTGGAGAAGCCCCACGTGTTGTGCACTGAAAGAACCTCCTTAATCGAAGAGGGTAAATGCGGAGGAGCATTGCACCAACGTAAGACGGACTCCCAAATTGGTTTAACCCGGGAACAATTAATGAGAAGATGATCCGAAGACTCCGGAAGAGAGTTGCACCCCTCACAAGTGTAGTCCAAGATTAAGCCACGATAAGAGAGATTAACCTTAGAGGCAATTTTATCCATACCCGCTCTCCAAGCGAAGGCGTTGACCTTGAGGGGAAGCCAATGGAGCCACTGAAAAGAAAAGTTGGAGGAGCCCAAGGTAATATTTTCCACCTCTTTGCGGACCGATTTAACCGTAAAATCACTACGGGCACCAATATCCCAACCCCAAAAATCATGCGTGGAGGCGAAAGAAAAGTTAGCAAGGGACGATTCACAGCTCTCCAACAACTCAGTAGCAAAAGAAGGGAGAGCCTCCACGTGCCAAGCCCACCTAAAAATGGATGAATTGGGCAGGGGCATTCTCGATTGCACCGAGCAACCTTTTTCCGGCTCGAGAAGAAAAAGGATGGGGTATGCGTCTTTTAGAGGCCCGCGACCAGTCCAGTTGTCGGTCCAGAAGCCCACGTTCATCCCCGCACCCACCCAACACCGAGTTTTCGTTTCCACGTCCACCCCCAAAGCTTTGAGATCCGAGGAAGCTTTGACGATGTTTTTCCAAGGGCCGGTAATGGAGCATTTGCAAGGGAACGTTTTCCAATCTCTAGAAGAGGAGTGGATAGCCTTGACCACACTAACCCAAAGCTTTGAGCTATCGGCTTTAAAATTGAAAAGCCATTTCGAGAGTAAAGCGAGGTTCATGGCGTGAATCGAGCCGAAGCCCATACCCCCCATTTTTCTTGGAAGCGCACATAATCGCCCAAGACACCCAAGAGATTTTCTTCTCTCCACCCCAACAAAATTTCCGACGAATGGATTCCATGGAGCGTAAAGCGTGAAGGGGAGCCCGGAAGAGGGAAAGATGGTAGATCGGAATAGAACCGAGAACCGATTTAATAAGCGTCGCTCTTCCTCCAAAAGAAAGAGATTTCTCTTTCCATGAAGATAGCCTCTTCTTGATTTTGTCGGAGACCGTCTCCCAACTAGCGATGCGGTTCATATTTAAACCAATAGGGATACCCAAGTGGGTAAAAGGGGGGACATCCTTTTGACAATGGATGGAAGAAGCCAATAAATCAAGACGGAAACCCTCAAACCCAATCCCATAAAGCGTACTCTTATGAATATTGATTGATAATCCGGAGGCTAAGTTGAACCAACCAATCACACTAGCAAGGTTGGAGAGCGAGGATGAGGAAGTGTCAGTTAGAAAAATTGCATCGTCGGCAAAAAATAAATGAGAGATGTTAGGCCCGTTGTTCGGGAGTTGAATGCCTTGAAAAAGGCCCAAAGCTTTAGCCTTGACCAAGAGCACGTGAAGCGCTTCCATAACCAAAATAAAGAGAAATGGCGATAGGGGATCACCTTGACGAAGACCCCGAGAGAAAGAGAACTCTTTTGAAGGGGATCCGTTAATAAGAACCGAAGACCTTCCCGAGACCAAGCAACCTTTAATCCAAGAGCACCACCTTAACGGGAACCCCATAATATTAAGGAGATCAAAGAGGAATTTCCAATTGACCGAATCAAAAGCCTTGGCAAAATCGATTTTGAAGAAACAAGCCTCGCCTTTAACATGCTTTAGCCAAGCGACAATTTCATTAAGGATGAGGGGGCCTTCGAGGATTTAACGATCTTTGACAAAAGCAAATTGAGTATTACTTATTAAAGAATCAATTACCCCTTTTAGCCGGTTAGCCAAAAGGGCTCACATGGAACCTCTGTTCATTTAAATCATGAACCTAAACTTTATATGCATTACGTCACATGGCACCTCTGTTCATTTGTTTACTTGAGCCTTTAATTCAAAATCCATTTTGGTAGACTTATTTTCCTGTTCATTTAAAAATAATTCATTCATATATATTTATCTTTTGTCCTAAAAATAATTAGAGATGAGTATGTATATAAAAAATGAATATAAAATTTAAGTCGCCAACATGTCATGAACCGAGTTTAATTTAATTATACATTTTAAGCTCATTTTCATCTTAACAAACTAATTACCAAAACCCGATTGAACCACTATACTTTAGACCCAACTAGGTGTGTTTAGGAAGTGATTAACTCTAATTAAAATGCACTTTTACACCACTCATCACATCCTCACTGTAGGTCCGGAAAATCTACCAAAACACGATATTGATATCACAAACGAGTGCGGAATCCTCGTAGGTGATTGATTCAAGATAGAGAAGAGAAGAAACACGAAGAATACGATGATTAAACGCTAAAAAAACTTGATCTTTGCACACAAGAAACCTTGTCGGGTACAAAACAAGAAATCGTAAACTTGAACTCTCTCTCTAGTTTATGATTACGATCATAAACACCTCCTTGGCTCTCCTCTCAATCATAAACTCGCAGCCCCTAATGAGGAGGTCAAGTGGGGTTTATATAGGCACCCCAATGGGTTTACTATTGGGCCCCTTGTGGATCATAAACCCAATAGTAAACCCAAACCCAATCATAAACTAGCCTAAATACAATAGCAAACTAGCCTATGATTCTAATGAAACCCTCTAAGCCCAGCCCAACTTATTTAATATTACAAGCCTCATAGTCTAGCCTCTACAATCTTCCACTAGGCTTGTGATATTAAAAGTCTTCGATCTTTGAACTTCTTCTTCTTGACTGGCTGGCATGGATGTTGAAGAAGATTCTTTCCGCAGAAATCTTCAATGGGTTTCATGACGGGCACTTGGAACTTCCTCTTGATCAGCATCAGCTTGAACTTCTTGAAATGAACAAGCAATGAAATGGAGGACTCTCATTGACTTGCTTCTTGAAAGAACTGGTTCTTGCTGAATCTTCGGTAACTGTCTTGAATCTCCAAAACAATTAGAGGTTAAATTTTGAAAAACCTCTAACTGTGAAGAACTTGATTGTTGAACTTCAAACTTCATGAACTCTGACTGCTCTCTGTATCATTTTCTTTTTCAAAGATTGACTTGAAATCTTCAACTTCCCCTAAACTTGTGAGCATTTTCTTTGAAAAACTTTTGAAGCTTTTGGATACTTGTAAAGACACCAACAACTTCCCCTGAACAGTTGCTTTTCAGATGGAAGTCTTGTCTGGCTGGTTCTTTATCTTTGAGCAGCAGCAGCATCTTTCTATCATCAACCTGTCTGAAACACATTTGAAAAAATATACTCCACCAGACATTTGATGACTGGTCTTTGAGTTAGAAGGTAATTATCATCTGTTCAGATGATTCAAATTAACATAATTTTAACCAAAAACCCTAATATAGATTACGGATTTTCTATAAAACTTCCCCTGAACCCAAGACCTCTAAAGACTTCCCCTTAGCTGATAACTTCCCTTCAGCCAAGGACTTCCCCTGAGATAATACATATTATCCTCGAGTTCCCTTCGGATACTATGTATTATGGAAGTCTTTTCGAATAATACTTATTATCCTCCCTCCTTCCCCTAAAAATTTGTCAAGATCTGACGGAGGAAGTCTTTTCCTTTAGATAATAAGTATCATCCTCGAGTTCCCTTCGGATAATACTTATTATCCCATACTCCTTCCCCTAAAAATTTGGCAAGATCTGTCGGAGGCATATTGTCATGCATTAAAACCAATGAAAAACACATTTTGACTTCTCAAATCAACCTGGCCAAGACGAAAACACACCAAAAAGAACTTAATGACTCACTCATGAAAGGTAAAAATAAACAAATACTTACCAATATCAAACATGAGAAAGTTTACAAGGGATCAAACCGTATGAATCTGACTGAGGAACCCTTTTCAGCTTCAGTTACTCAACTAGTCCAGGTGATTGCCGGTATGTTTGTCCGCTTTAAACTCAAACCCGTTTAATCCCAACCGAATGTGTTATTTTTAATATAGTACAATATTACCATCATGTTTAATTGTCCCCACACCCAATTGTACACAGCAAAACCTACCCAACCTCAGAGTTTATTGAGGATTCACAAACCCCCAACTTGAGGAACCATGCAACACCGTTATGACTACCACTTATTTCATTAACCATCAGTTGGTGATCAGGTCGGCCGCTAAGCACGCAAAGAAGACCAACTGAGTGATTATTTATTCTCTTTTCTTTTTTATTTTCTTTTCTTTTTCTTTTTCTTTTTCCTTTCTTTTTCGTTTTCTTTTGCTCCGTGGTGTTGTCAAGATAGCATAAACATGGCGTGTGAGAGAGTGAATACTAGGTAATTATCACTCTCAACCCATTTTTGCCGGGACTCAGTTTTTTAAACCATGCAAACTGAGATGGAAACTAAACATATATATCTTTTAAGTTCACTGCACTTTCATTGGAGGTCATAAGTTTAGGTCGAGCCTACCGAGCATATCACCGTGGAGCTTGCCTTTCACTTCCGCCTTACGCGTGTCAGCCATCTCCAACCCGGACATTCATTTAACTTCCCTTAAACTTCTCAAAAACAAGACACAAATAATTAAAAATTGAAAAGCACACTATTTTTGAGGGGTCAACTTTTTTCTTCATCTTTACATTTCTTCCCCTTGATTTTTGATTTTTAATGTCACAATCTTGTGAACATCATTTTTCAGTTTTTTTTTTTAAATAAAACACACAAACACACTTAAAAGAACAAAACACAAAATTTTGCAGACATCTGGCCAAGCTAACTTTCAAAGTATTGATTTGAAAATTTTGAGAAAATTGGGTTTCATGACATGCACACTTCATTGCATTTGAAGTCAAACACATAATCAATCAACAGCTTAATTGAATCTTTAATGAAGTAGGTTTGACTCAAAAGACCCTTTGTTGCCTCATCATTCAAACAACCAAGTTAAGAACAGTACCTTTCATGCTGATTTTGACCTTTTACCTCTCAATGAGACATACCTTCCATTTATAGATTACTTGACATGACATGAAGATACGTCTCCTAAACTGTGCCTGGAACAATCACTTATCAACAAACAAATTAGTAATTAAAAACGTTAGTGATAATCCTCCATGATCGTCCCTGCACAGAGTGAGAGATTAGTTAGCTAATAGTACCCAGGCCATTGTTTTTCTGGGTACCCCTGAGGAATCAATGAATGAAATTTTTTTTAAAAACATTCCTTTTGAAAAATCAGGAAGTTGGGATGATTCCGTTGTAGCTGCATTAGCCTTTGGTTTCCAAGTTCCAGGTGATTTAACATTTGTTTTAGTCACCTTTGGAGTTGTGACCTTAGGTATTTCAACCTTCTTCGTTTTAGATTCACTTTTCAAAATAGTTTTTGTTTTAGTCACCTTTTGAGTTGTGACTTTAGGTATTTCAACCTTCTGCATTTTAGAATCATTTTTTAAAACAGTTTTAGTTACCTTGGGAGGGGTAACCTTGGGTTTTTCAGACTTTGTTTGTTTTGAAAATGGTTTCTTCACCTGTTTTTGGAAATTTTGGTAACTTGGAAAGCTGTTGTTTTGATTTAAAGATTTTCTTTCAGCTTTGGCAGCACCCCAATGTTGATCAGAGGGTTTAACCTTAGGAGTAACAGTCTTCATTGCCTTAGGTTTTTCCACCTTCACGGGCTTAGACTTTACAGACTCCTGAGATGAAACCCCTTGACTTTTCGGAAAATAGGGTTCATAGGGGCGATAAAGACAGTTTCTAGCAATATGACCAGCGATGCCACAATTAAAACAAATCTGCTTCTTTAGATAGAAATCAGACGTGTACCCATTTGTCTTTGGTGGCTGATATGGAGCTGGTTTGCCTTGTGTCTGCTTCTTTGCTTTGACTGCAGCTTCAGATTTGACTTTCTGCTGGTTTGTCGAAGCCTGTGTCGAACCTGTCTTTACTGTCTTTATGCTTCCTTGATTCTTTGACGTTGAAGCACCATTCTTGCAATTACAACAGCAACTGCATGATCCAACTGAAGAAATGGGAGACACAGCTACTCCCTTGAGTTTTTCATTCTTCAGTCCAGCTGTTGGTTTCATGCTTGGATGCTTGATGGTGATCTTTGGCCTCTCAACTTTAGGTTCGCTTATCACTCCATCGATTATGCCTTTGAACTTGGAGGAGAAGGACGGTAATTCATATCCTACATCTGGTTCTTGGTCAAACATTGATCCAGATGTCATAAAGATCTTCCCTTCAGGCCGTGTCGTCAAGATCACCTTTTCCCTTTCGACTTTGTCAATTACCTTGAAGTATGGGTTTTCAATTTCAGGGTATGGTTTCAATTCTATCCCAGCATCATCAGACTTAGAGTTATGACACCTGTCATATTCCTGACACTTAGCATCATTGTCTGATATATCCTTTACTCTCCCTTCACCATAAGTCATGTTTGCTTCATTATCAATTTCTTCTTGAGTCAATGGTGTGGTTCCAACCAAGACACTATCAATAGGAGGAGCAGCTTCTTTATAATCAGACTTGGTTCGTTGAACTTGTTCCTCACTAAGAAGTATTCCTATAATGTCTCTGGGAACTGGTGGAGGAATAATGTTGTTTGCAGACAGAGATTTATCAGACTTTTCTGACCCACACCCAGTTTTATCTTTCCCAACTTGGCCGGTCACAACGGCATGTGACAATTCCTTTCCAGCATCGAGCATTCGCTTATTTCTTTCCTGATTGCAATCATACTTGACCTGCAGCTCGTTATATTTTTGTTGCAGTTCATCCAGTTGCTTCTTTAGCTCACCAATCTCAATCTTAGCCTGATCATATAAAATAGACTTCTCCGTTGCTAGCTTTTGATATTTCACAATGTCTAGTTTCTGAGCTTTTACCTTCTCCTCATTCTTTTGCCATCTACCCTTGAATGAACTCCTTTCACATTTTACCTCAAACAGTTCTAACTCAAAATTTTTGCAAATTTGTCTAAGTCCAGGAATTAAACGCGCATAAGTGGGATTGGGGCATATCTTAGTTTTGTCAACTTCATCTGCGAAAGCATCCATGTCCTCAACCAAATTATTTTCTTCAACCACTGAACTCATTTTCTTTCTTTAGGTATGCAACTTCTAAAAATCTTGAAAAATCGGCAAACACGGCAAAAACAGCGAAAGTACTATTCAAAGAATAGTGTCAAAAACTTAAAACTGAAAAACGGAGGCCTTCGGAGTGGAATTTGGGGGTCTAAACGAGCTCCCCTGGACATTAGTCTGGGGTAATTCTGGGGCTCAGTGTCACGAACGTCGTGTTCAAATTTGAGCCTCTAACTCCAAACGAGTCAAAAGTTACGTCCGTTTCCGTGAAAGTGTGAAGAAGTGACTTTTTGCCGCAAAACCTGTTTCCGATCGTAAACCCTATTTACGATCGTAATCACCTCCGGGTCGTAAACAAAGATCGTAAACACCGATTCCGATCGAGATGAGTTGTAAACGCCGATTCCGATCGAGTACAATCGTAAACTCCGATTCCGATCGAGAAAAATCGTAATCTCCTGATTCCGGCTGAAAAATGTCGTAAACTCGAAATTTCTGGTCGTGAACACACAAAGATCGCAGCTTGAACTCGTAAACGTGTTTCCGATTCAAATCTTCAACAAACAGCGGTCGTAAACACTTCAAAAAATCCAGAAACTGATCGGAAACTCAGGAACAGCAGCAGCAGCGATCGTAAACTCGATGAACAGCCTTCAAATCTTCAAAAACTCAAACTTTTTCCAGCAAAAACTTGAATCCAATATCGTGAGAACCTTGAAACACTCGTTTCTTGGCTCTGATACCAATTGTAGGTCCAGAAAATCTCCCAAAACACGATATTGATATCACAAACGAGTGCGGAATCCTCGTAGGTGATTGATTCAAGATAGAGAAGAGAAGAAACACGAAGAATACGATGATTAAACGCTAAAAAACTTGATCTTTGCACACAAGAAACCTTGTCGGGTACAAAACAAGAAATCGTAAACTTGAACTCTCTCTAGTTTATGATTACGATCATAAACACCTCCTTGGCTCTCCTCTCAATCATAAACTCGCAGCCCCTAATGAGGAGGTCAAGTGGGGTTTATATAGGCACCCCAATGGGTTTACTATTGGGCCCCTTGTGGATCATAAACCCAATAGTAAACCCAAACCCAATCATAAACTAGCCTAAATACAATAGCAAACTAGCCTATGATTCTAATGAAACCCTCTAAGCCCAGCCCAACTTATTTAATATTACAAGCCTCATAATCTAGCCTCTACACTCACACTTATCTTTTTCCGTCCCGGAAAAACTGCCATGGAATCATAATCAGGAATAGAGCTTCAAAATCATTTAACTTTTTAATTTGTCCAAGAATTCAATTCCACAAACCATAATGTAATCACATTGACTAACTGCAATTGTCAGTATTTCGGTCCGACTAAACCCAACCACCGACCTTTTGTTTCGCCCCCAAAGTATTAATAATTTACCGAATATAGTGTACCAGTCTGCCTATGTGTCCCACATTCAGAAAGTTCAAGTTCAACTTACTCCCGAATCAAATTCAGTCAAACTAAAGGGTATTTAAGATTGTATTTTTAAATTTTCTCCACCCTCCTTTAAATCAAATACTCAGATGTCCGAAGAATAGTGGAATAGATGGAAAGTGAAGTTTTTGAGCATTTATTTTCTAATCCAACTATGTTTTTTTCTCTTTTTTTCTTCTTCTTTTTTTTCATTTTTTTCATTTTTTTATAATTGGTTAATTTTAACTATGATTACCAACGAACATCATCAGAGGTACTCTTTGCGAGATGCTATCCCCAAACTCGTACATGAGTATTTTGCTCGCGAGATCTAGAACATCATCAGAGGCACGCACCACGGGATACTATCCTTAGTTTGTACATGAGTAGTTTATCCCTTCACTCTAAAACTATTAACCAATTTATTACCTAATATGCTCAAAGATGGAAAGATGGGGCGCCATTATTTCTCGGATTTGCTTTCGCAAAAAGATCATAATGTGCCAACTTATTCTAAGGACATATAAGTCTCTAATTTAAAGTGGTCTTTTTCCTCCTAATCGTCAGTTTCAATCTCCCTATCATCCCTAACATGAGAACCCACTAGCAGACTGATTTAATTACATATTTATACAACAATAAACACAATGGGCATTTTAAGCTACTCCTAAGTCAGTTGGGTCTACCGACACATCATAGATTAGTCATGTTTTCCAATCTCTCATTTTCTACCACTTTTCCCTTTTCTTTATTTAATTTAATTTTTAATTTTGAAAACCGATTCCCAATTGTACTATCATTTTCCATGTTATTGCAAGTTATTCCAAAGACAATTTTCATTTTTTTTACTTTTTGGGATTTTTTCAAAAATATATAAATTTCAACACACTAAAAAATAGACACGAAACGTGTTATTCTCCTCCTCACACTTGAGTGACACATAGTCCTCAATGTGTGAAAAAAACAACAAAAATAAAGAAGAAAAAAATAAAGAAGAAATAAAATAAAGAAGAAATAAAATAAAGAAGAAATAAAATAAAAACTAGAAAAAAATAGAAAGAGGAAACGTACCGGATTCGAGCAACAAAATAAAGCAAAAATTCTGACCGCTGAAGGCGTCGCGTGTCGCGACGACTACCATCACCTTCCTCACGGGTCGCGAGGGACGGTATTCACAGGAAATTAATTTTTTTTTCTTTTTTTCAGCCCAAGTTCCAATATATTTATAAAAGTGACATACCTGGAACCTCGTTTTGCTCAACTCCATTACCCAAAAGCCGATCCGATTCCTGAAAAACACAAAAAACACAACCACACAAAACAAAAAATATAACAAATAAAAATAAAACCTACCACTGGGTTGCCTCCCAGAAAGCGCTAAATTTACGGTCTTCAGCCAGACTATACCTCATATGCCTCACGGTGGCTTCAGTCCACATTTACCAACTGCATTGCCGATGAACGCTCGGTATTTGACATTCCTTTTCAGCTTTTTCAATCCATGCTTACCGAGCACATTACCGATCCACGCTCGGTAGTTCACATCCGTCTTAAATTTTTTCTTGAAATTCAACATGTGAAAAATATTAAAAAGAAAATTAAAAACAAATTTATCATGGATCGAACACTTACCTTTAGAACTGCCCACGTGTGCTCGATTAATGACATGTTGCATTAACACTTGCGATTTCACACATGGCACCTCCAAATCATCAATGCGGAGCTTCTTGAGTTGTATTTGCCCAACATCATCCTCGACCACCTTCCTCTTCCTTACCGGCTTCTCCTCGGTCACCTGCATAATAATTAAAGAATGAAAATTAGAAGTACCTGTCGGGATCTCAACCTCTTGCTCATCAACTACATCTTCAACCACGATCTCGCACTCAGCTTGTTCCATGTCACTATTAACTTCTACTGCTATCTCCTCATAACCTCAGCTTCCTCATACACCACTTCACACTCAACCTCAATCGCCTCATCATCTTCTTCCCAAACTTCACCTTCACGCATGGTGGATTCAATATTTGATTCTTCAACTACCTGAGGGATTGGTGTGGTATTATCCTCAACCACCTCCTCCGCAAATTGTGAGGATATCCATGCTTGTTTCTCTTGGAACCTTTCAAAACCCGACCAGCCTTGCTCACCAATTTGTTGTTCCTTCCATAAAATATCATATTTTGTAATCTAACAAATTTATTCGGTATTCCCTTGAATGATGAGGCTTAGCCAGTTCTTGCTCGATTTGGGACAAATGCGATCTTCTTAGAGATTTCTCAACACATTCAGATTGATAAACATTTGGACCCGACCTTGGTTGTTGCGTTGGATATTTTGAAGAATTTGCTTGACTATACACCTGACGGTCCTTGTATGCCTGATAAGAGTTATTACACTCATCCTCATAACCTGACCGATAACATCTTTGAGAGTCCAATGGAGGTGCTCTAAAATGCGCGTAAACTGACGTTTCATGTTCAGTTCTCGTTCAAGAATATCTTTGAGCAGCTTCTCTTCTGCGTGTATACTCTTCCTCCCTTTGAACTTCGGCCGGTGTCATAACTCTTGGTGCCCCGCGTTCAAACCGTACCTGATTCCCTCCTCGGTTGTAAGGGAATTGTGGTACACCCCAAGGAGGTTGATTGTAATTTTGATGTGACTGATATTGGGGATCCTCATATGCCGGTTGGGAGAAGCGTTTCCTAAAACCTTCCTCATGCCCTGCAAAAGATGTGACATTAGATTTGTAGTTACTAGAATACACATCATATGCTAAAGAATTATAATTCATGGATTGTGAATATCCCTGATTGTATGAAGACGGTCTTTGATATTGAGAATATACAGATGAGTCTTCATACTCCTCCCCGTCTTCTGAATTCTCTACGATTCTGATCCTGCTAGGCAATGTTGGACAAAACTTGATTCGATGATAATAACTCCCACAGTTCTAACACTTGTCTTCTTTAACCATGATCAGCTTCAAATTTCCCTGCAACAATAAAAAACAACAAAACCTTTCAAGTAGCAGTGTTCGAAATGATAAAATAAAAACAAAAAGAAAATATTTTTTTTTTGTTTTTTTTTTGTTGAGTTTTTAGAAAAACGAAAAAACAATAAATTAACTAAAAAAAAACTAAAATCACTAACAAGCGCACGTACTCCCCGGCAACGACGCCAATTTGATAACGGGTGTCGTGAATGCTATACAAATAATCCTAACTACCTATAGACAGGGTAATTCGGGTATCAATCCAGGGGAGTTGGTGGTTATTAGTGACTTAGATTTTTACTACCTAACTAAGTTAACTACTAGAATCCAGCCTACTGTCACTAATGTGAATTGACTTAAACTAGAACTAAACTAATTTAATCTAATGGAATACTAAAATGCCTCTTGGCTGTGAATTGATTGATTTTAAACTAACAAACTATAGATTAATAAAACCAAGACGTATGATGACAAAGGTAACTACTTTAGGATTCAGGTTGTTAGGTAGCTAGTTTATCAC
The DNA here is from genome assembly GCA_039602395.1 of Deinandra increscens subsp. villosa. Lineage (NCBI taxonomy): Eukaryota > Viridiplantae > Streptophyta > Magnoliopsida > Asterales > Asteraceae > Deinandra > Deinandra increscens. The sequence goes on from JBCNJP010000009.1 coordinate 16,311,467, forward strand.
TTCGGGTTTCTATTCTGGAAATTACATAGACATAACTGTATTCAGTTTGATTAACCTAATTACTAGTTACCACGTACTTGCTTAGGATAGTCCTAGAGCTATGCTTAGAAAGGTAGTCCAGGAGCGGGGGGCGCATACGATAATAACAAGCAACCAATTAAAACAAAAAAACACTAAGATCAATCGAGTGTCACAATCTCAAATCTTACCCATAACATAAAAACCCTAGTTCAAAACAGCCCTAACTAACCCTTCACCCGAAGTAGCCACAAAAGGTTTTAGCCAACAATCATAATGAGTAAAACATATTCATACCAAAAGAAAAGTCAAAAAAAATTGAATCTATCTCCTCTATATCCACGAACGCACCAGCAAAGGGTTGCTGCCCTTTTTTCTTTGTCCCAGCCGTCCGAACTCTATTATGTCCTCTTCTAATTGTCGTCCCTTTTCTTGTGAGATAAGCCCCTTTTATTTTGATGCTTGTATTCAAGGGTGAGCCCACAAGTCAGCCCACGTACATCTTTTGTAGATTTAATTATACCGCCCACATCAATTTAAATCATGAACCTAAACTTTATATGCATTACGTCACATGGCACCTCTATTCATTTGTTTACTTGAGCCTTTAATTCAAAATCCATTTTGGTAGACTTATTTTCCTGTTCATTTTAAAATAATTCATTCATATATATTTATCTTTTGTCCTAAAAATATTTAGAGATGAGTATGTATATAAAAAATGAATATAAAATTTAAGTCGCCAATATGTCATGAACCGAGTTTAATTTAATTATACATTTTAAGCTCATTTTCATCTCAACAAACTAATTACCAAAACCCGATTAAACCACTATACTTTAGACCCAACTTGATGTGTTTAGGAAGTGATTAACACTAATTAAAATGCACTTTTACACCACTCATCATGAACAGCGTCGCTTCGTCCCGTCTGTCTACGGCTCTAGCGTTCTTCAAAGCAGTGGGAGGCCGAGTCTTTGGAAGATAGCAGGTTATTGCCTTCGTCTATTATCTCTCACTGGTAGTTAAGATGCCTAAAAATTTCTATAATTATTCTATTTGCTATTTTTCATTGGGTAAATATCTTAGAATCACGGTTACAGAAATATGTTTTTATTTTGATGAATTTATAGTCTATTTGAATATGACATTTACTTCTTAGTTAACCTTTTGTATGAACTGGTTCTCTTTAATCCTGAGCACATATGTGTACTTTTAAGATCTTTATTATGATTTCCATAAATTCAGGATCTTGCTTTGCATATAAATTAGTGTTTAAGTCTAATCTGTTTAGTCCATACTCCATTGTATCTTATTCTTCCATCAATGGTACAAATGATGTGAGGATAAAGGCATGCCATCATTATTCTAGGAATTTATGTTTTAATTTCAAGGAAAAGATACATCATAATAGTGAATGGGTGACAATAAGAATACCTGCTAAATGAAAGACACCGAAACACAAGACTAGGGAAGTAACAACGCAATCACCTATAAAAAACCAGAAAAGTACACATGGTTTAAAAAATAAATTATGCTACTATAACATTAGAAGAGCTATGTGTTTTCTTAAAACAAGGAAATGGATGTGTATTGTTAATTTTTCTTTTTCGCGTTGTAGTGTTAGCCTAGCTAGATGGGGTTGTGCCACGTTTCTTTCATCATACAATAACCATACCACTAACATCCTTGTCTATAACTTCTTGTTAAACACTTGCATCAAAATGAACTTTGAAAAACTGGCATCTCAAAATTAAATTCTTCAGATGGGAAAACTGAGATAAGTGGAAGAGGTCAACCCACAGTCGATTTCGCAGAAGTGTTAAGGCGATGGACACATGGACTACAACATATACGTAAACAGTCTCTTCATCTGTTATACTATATTTTTGTGGACCTATGTTTCTAATTTTGAGGATTGTATATTGTTTCAGTAACTAAGATTCGTCTATTCTTTAAGGAATAATATTGCATCTGATGATGGAATGTTTGAATTTATTATAGGCAAATGCGAATGATGGTGAAGGTCCCAGATATTCTGAGAAGTGCAAATGATGGTGGTACAAGTTGCCATGTTGAACCATTAGCTGTGACACTTGCTGAACATAGATAACATTTAGCTAGTATACAGGCATGTTAACCTTGTACTTCTCAAAATTGATATTTATGATTAATTGTCTTCACCTATGATGAAAAAGGACTTGCACCTGATGAGAAACATACGAGGATATTTAGGTACGAGATCATGTATAAGATTAGTTTAACATTTTTTTTGGTTCTAAATTGGTATAGAATTAGATGATACATCGAATCCGTTCACTAGAAATACAGGAGTCACTAACTACCTGTCTACCTGTACATCTGAAATAGTTGTTCACTTGCCAAACCGAATAGTTGTAACATTTTACTCTCTATGGTCATTATCATTATCATGATTTCTGGTTTTGTGAAATTTGGAGATGGTTACCATCTGGTTGTATTGTTTTGTAACAACAATAATTGATAACTGAAATTTTAATGCTTGTTTTCTAACAGTAAATGGATTCTCACATAATACCACAATGAGTACATGACACAAGTTCTGATATGGATAGAAGATAAATTCTGCAATTATACCATTGGTTTTCATCATTTGTATTTTCTAATGGAACTTATGGTTTCTTATATTGCAATTTATGATTTAGGGATGGAAGCATGTCTTCTAATCAAAGTGCAGGGAAATTGATGGAGGAAAAAATATAGCTTAAGTGCGTTGGATGAATTAAATGATGAGGTACCTAAAATTCGCATAAAGTTCGATTTGGCTAAGAAGTGGTTTCTCAAGATTCCTAATGTTTTGAAGAGAATGCCTAATATGAACCCAAAGGTATTCGTGTTCTTATATAGAGGGAGATTTAGTTCTTATATAGAGAGAGATTTAATTACACGTCTACACATTCTTATACAATATTTTCCTTACATTTTAGATTGATTTACTCAAGAATCCAACATTTTATGTTGTTGTAGTAGTTTTCATGGTGTTGGATGAGGTCAAGAACAAGAATCTTGCAATTTACAGTAGAGTGGGGGGCTTATGCAACAATACTTAAGAAGATTCTTTGTATTTTCAAATGAACAACACAAGTAAGCTGTCCAATTTTCACAATTTAGCTCAATATATAATTCAATATTATTTGTTGATTAAATTCGCAGATTTCATGGGACATCTAGAAGTTTCACAAATAACATGGAATACAACTATATAAGAGAAAAAAGGCCATCGATGAAGGAATATATGCAGATACAGGTACACATAGACCAAGTAATTATAAATTAGTTTTGATTACCAATCATAATGTTAATTATAGCTTACCTTTTACTTCCTTTCGGTGCACTCATGTGTGAAATAACTTGGTCAACCAACAAGGCAAAGAAGGCCTTGTTGTTTTGCATTTACATCTCATCAACGCAAATCAGGTCTTCATTTTGTTTACTTTACGAGTAAAAGACCCGCGCGTTGCGGCGGGTCGATTGTTTTTGTCAATGCACATTACGATTATTAAGAGTCATTACATGAAACATCGTCAAGTCGTTTGAACTCAAGTAACATACCAAACATGTATACATTACATAAGCTAGTTCAACAATCCATAAGCTATAAATAAAGTACAAAAATAACATGCAACGAAGCAGGAAGAAAAAAATTCAGAAAAGAAATGTGAAATCGCAAACCATATAACCCGAATGCTTCAAAAATCTACGGACCTGATAAATAAAGTACATAAGCTAGTTTAATTCTTGAAATCACAACAATAGATTATCTTCCAGTAAATAACTAAATAAGCAATCTGAACACGACGAAACTCTAAATTTAAGGAAAAGATCGTGTACCTGGATGCATGAATTAGAATGAGAGGAGAAAGCCTTAGTAGATGCTGCGAGAACGAATGTGATGATGAAGAAGAAACCTTCATGTTGACAGAGAATAATGAATGTATTACGCATAGATTCTTTGTCATTATTGCCTTCTTAAGTACCTAAACTGAGTTCAGAATCAGTTTAACTTTTATGCTTAAATTCAAAATAAAATAAAACAAAAACAAATCTCAAATTTGAAAACAAAAGGCTTACCACCATGTAGGAAATCAATCTCAGCTAGATCCAAAGGAAGAAGTGATGGCGAAATATCCGCCCAGCTTTCCTCCGGGAACACCGTGCTTTCTAACCCTCGCGATCTCCCCTCCCGATTATTGAATCTGCCATCTCCTGCCGCCATTACAGAATCCCCTTTCAGATCGATCTGTTGCGAAACGCCACGAAGCGGAACCGGCAGAGACCTTGAATGCGGAATTGATAAAAATTATCTCAAATAGTTTTGGTTTTTTAACTATGATTTGTAACATGTGTAATATATGCTTTACTGATGTACATTAATAGGTTATTATACGACCTTTAAGATAACATCAGTTGCAAGTTAGGCTTTTGTCAAGCGATTGCATACTCGTTTGTTTTTTTTTAAATGATATATTACTGATTAAAAATAGGTAAAAAAAATAACTTCTTAAGGTTACCTCTTATGATGTTAATAACCCATATCGTATCTTCATCATCATCATACTTAGCCATCCTTAGCTATTTTTATTTGTATGCCTGTTCCAAAGTCTTCAAATTTGATGACAATATATGCATCATTATACATTATAGATTTTGTACCTACAACCAAAGTATTAATTAGAAAGCAGTAATAAGCATTAAAAATATTCAATGACAATAAATAAAAAATGACATCCAGCCGATGCAAACCCCAAAAATGCATTAGAACATACTATATTACCTCCATGCAATAAGAATCTGCAAAATGACACCAATAATCTCATCAAACAAAAAAAAGAACATAAATGCATTAGAACATATATTACTGAGAGGCTGATTGCTGGAGGGCACAACCCGTGGCTGCAATTGAAAGGCTCACTCAGACAGAAAACAGACAACTGAAAAACCCATTCAAGAGGCATGTCGTAAACCGTTAAAGGACCAAAAACACACCACAATGGGTCATTAGAACACCCAAAATACACCTTAACTTGGTGCAGAACCAAAAAAAAACCCATTGGGACATTAGAACAGAAAAAAAAATTGAAGAACAATACTTGGTGGTTAGTTTAAAAACCTTGTTGAAAATAAGGGAGATGTTGTGGGAGTCTCTAATATGTAATTGGATTTGAAGAGATATTGGCTTTCACCTTAGTGAAGGTAGCAATACAGCTGATCCATTGATCTATAAAAAATCATCTATACAAAATCAAAACAATGTTGAAGGGTTTCCTGCAAATCAGAGACAACATGCCACATAATCAGTTATAGCAAACAGAGGAAATAAAAAAACAAACCCAAAAGAAAGCATATATATATATATATAGCAGTAGGACATACCATACATTGAAACGTGACATTTATACACCAAAATTAGCATACGAATTTGAACTTAGAAATCATTTGAATATAACAAACAACTCAATAAATGTTTAAGTCCAAGCAAGAATGATTTACTTACCATTACTGAAAACAAAGATTTATAAACACAGAAGCATACATACCATTACACTCTGTCTAAAGCACAATAGCAACAATCCTGCAAAAACATGAAATAAAACTTTTATACCTAACATTTAAACTCAAAAACAAAGAAAATTTACAAAAGACTAATGTTATGCTCCTATGAATCATGAACATAAGAAAAAAAAACCAAAGCCTATCAAGTAAGCATTTGGTCAAACACCTTACATGCATTATAAGAAATTAAGAATTAAGAAAGACAAAGAACAAACACAAATTCAATCCTCCAAAAAGCACATATTCTTAGAATAACACAAATACACCAACATAAAGTTAAGCATTCAGATGCTCAATCCAGAAACATGCATTCAAAATTAAGAAAGTCGTTTTAATACAACAAAAGAAAACGAAAGAAATACGCATTTAAAATGTAAATCTAAACATCTACATGGTCAATTGAAGTACATGCAAAATAGGTTATTTTGGGATCTAGTATGTAAAAAAATGATTACAAAAATACATGGCAGAATACTGATATGTGTAGCACCAATTCAAGGATCTTGATTCTAAAACTTATCACAAAATAATAAATTTTGTTCACATGAAAATCAAAACAAATAATACAACCTAAGAAAAACATGATATGGAAAAAAGAAGGCTCAAAATAAGAAAATAAATTGTTGATGAAGCTAAACACAATACCTAGCCATTGTATCGTTTGGTTAACGATCGCCTATATTCAAATGAACCTTCAGATTTATGAGCCAACAAACAATCTGTAACAGTTGAAGACTTAGGATTAGGCAGGAAAGTGATGGCCGACCACTGAGTCAAAGAATCCTGCAGATTGATAAACTAAGATATAAAGTTAAATACCTAAGAGACACCTGCAAATTTGGATCATATTATCATGACATGAGAAAACATTAAAGAAAGATTTATGAAGATCTAAAGTGAACCGTACCTTAAGCTGCCTAGCCACATCCCTGACGGATGAACCACCAACTTCAATCCAATTGGTTAAGTTCATAAAATATAATAGATAACACCAAAAAATTAGCAAATTACCATTAAAACTCATTTGAGTTGTAAAATAATATTATGCTCTTGTAATGATGTAAGGAATCATAAATATGCTAACATAAGTATCTGTATATTGTAATCTTATAATGTGAAAATAATATATTGATAATATAATTATGGTTGACTGTTACCTTGGTTGAAGCTTCTCTTTGGCATAAATTAAAAAGTATAATAGAACTTGTAATGGCTCAGATTAGATGTAAAAATTCTAAAAGAGTGTTGAATATAAAATAGATCATTGGAAGGTTCACGTGGGAATAATTTCGGCTGCAAGAGACATGGGTCCTTGCCTCCCTGAACATTATTCTCGGCACGACATAACCTTATCTCCAATCCACTCTTAAAATTGATAAAATCATCATTGCCAATATTTTGATTATAACCTTAGCATACCAAACTTATGAGAGCGCAAAAGCTTGAGTCAGTTTCAGAAATCGCTCGCCAATGGATCCTATCAGAAAAGACAATAGTCTTTACCAGTAACTAAACAAATGTCATTGCAAACGTAATGACAAAAGAAATACATCAGAAAAGTGTAAATGGAGTCTCAGGTAAAACAATAACAACCGGAATAAATTATATGAAGAGGTTGAGACTTACACATGTAGCAACGCAGCCACATAAAAATGCCATGTAGCTTGAATAGTGTATATTAAGTGTACATGCAAGCTTCAAGAGTTGATATTACATGATTAATGTAATAAGCATCTAACAGGCTCCGATCATTGTAGAAGTTCATAACATAGTACAAATTAACGGTCCTATGGCTGCAAAAAACTATTGCCACGCCAAAATAAACCTTAATTTCCTTTGAACCTCAACTCAGAAAAATCATCATAGCCTTTTGAAAAAAAACATGTGGCCGGAATAGTGTAAGATTAGAGTACATCTCAGCTAGTGGAAATGATATATAAGCACCATCACAGCTTAAACAGATTAGGCCAAGATCCAGAACTATAAAATAAGCATCTAACAGGCTCAGATCATTGTAGAAGTTCATAACATAGGACAAATTAACGGTCGTATGGCTGCAAAAACTATTGCCACGCCAAAGTAAACCTTAATTTCCTTTGAACCTCAACTTAGAAAAATCATCATAGCCTTTTGAAAAAAAAAACATGTGGCCGGAATAGTATAAACACCATCACAGCATAAACAAATTAGGCCAAGATCCAGAACTACAAATTACTTCTTAACAGGCTTAGATCATCGTAGATGTTCATTAGCGTAGGAAAATTTACGGTCCTATGGCTGCAAAAACAATTGCCACGCCAAAGTAAACGTAAATTTCCTTTGAATCCCAATCCAGAAAAACCATCATAGCCTTATTAAACAGTTACAAACCATCATTCAACATGATAAGCATACTTGAGAAACCTCAAAGCAAACCAAAAATACCATCATAGAAGCAGATAATCAAAGAAAACAGTACCATCGCAATGAAAACATATTAGGGTCGTATCCAGAAACCACAAATTACCTCTTACGCCCAGATTACCTCGATCCCCAATTCCGGGTAATCATAGAAGTATCCCCAATTCAAAGTAATCATAGAAGCATACAACCAGAGAAACAATACCATCACAACGAAAACCAAAGAAACCTTCAGATCTGAAAAAATACCAAAAACAAACCTTAAAAAGATCAAACAGAATAGCAAGCAAAACTTCGTACCTCCACCAGAGAATCAGAGGTCATTCAGAAATCAAAAGATAGCAAAATCGACGGTGATGCATACGTCGTTGCCTCAACGCGGACGGAGCGACAACGTCGTCGCTACGACGTCAACGGAGCATCGACGACAACGTCAAAGACCATCCACGATAACGTCGGAGACCATCGACGACAACATCGCCGCTTCAACATTACCAGATCTACAAAAGGCAAACGGCGATACAACGCAATAAACCTAGCCGGAAGCAGGCTCAAGTCCAACCGCCCCTCTCAAACATCCGACCAAAAGAAACCTAGCCATATCGTGCAAGGGAGATTCGCACATAGGTCGTCACCAAGCAGACGGTTTCATAAGGGCATAGAAAACCCTAGATCGGAATTCGCCTGAGAGAAGCAGAAAGAGAGAGAAAGTGAGCTTCAAGAGAGACGGCACTCAAGCCGAGGGTTTCATAAGGGCATAGAAAACCCTAGAAAGTGTGACGTGTAGCAGCAAGTTGAAAAAAAACACCTCAGACGGAATAGTGCAAGATTAGAGTACACATAAGCTATTAAAAATGATATATAAGGTAATTACCTAATTAAACACGTGTAGTGTAATACACAAGTTATATTCTAATATTATATATAATTAATTAATTATATATCATATGGTTGAAATTTAATTTGTACTAATGCTTGTTTTTAGGAAAATTGGCCTACATTAATCCCACTTATCACACATTGGCCGATAATAATCCCAGTTTTGAATTTTCCCCACAATAATCTCAATTATTAAACCATTGGCCTATATTGAACCGTCGTTAACTATAGACTAACCCAGTTAGTGTGAGAGACTTTTTTGTAATTTCTTAAAATGAAGGGACTATTTTTTTTATTGAATTCTTATACAAAACACATTTAAAAACAACGTTAGTAGTAAAATTAAGAAAACAAAACGGGAGAAAAAAACAAGAAAAGAAAAAGTCCATTTAAAAAGAATATTAATCTCTCGTTCTATAACCTTGGTGAACACTCCAATTTTATTTAATATAATTACTTTGACTCCACCAAATATTAACTCCAACGTGATATAAAACTGTCGGCGACGTCGACTAAAATAGATTTGACCCAGTAACATAACATCGAAGCTCCATTTTATAAGTATTAAATTCCCATTAATAACTCTCTAAAATTTGATGTTTATAAAATCGTACGTTCTACGATTGATGTTCATAGAAGAAGATAACAAAACGGGAGAAAAATAAAAACTATGAATTGTTTATTGCATTCTTAATTCTAATGTTGTTTTTAAATGTTTTTTCTATAAAAATTTAATAAAAAAAGAACATATATAATAAAAAATAGATGGTAGAACGAGGGATAAAAATTGTTTTTAAATGGACTGTTTTTTTCATTTTTCTCGTTTTGTTATCTTAATTCTACTAATGTTGTTTTAAATGTGTTTTGTATAAGAATTCAATAAAAAAACAGTCCTTTCATTTTAAGAAATTACAAAAACAGTTCCTCACACTAACTGAGTTAGTCTATAGTTAACCATGGTTCGATATAGGCCAATGGTTCAATAATTGGGATTATTGTAGGGAAAAATCAAAACTGGGATTATTATCGGCCAATGTGTGAAAACTGAGATTAATATGGGCCAATTTTCCTTGTTTTTATGGTTGATATTGATAGGGTAGATGTAATGAGAAGTTATGAAGTTATATTTTGATGGTTTATGATGACAAGATACCTATGTTTGAAAGTTTAAACTACTTTGTAAACGTTTGAATTTTAAAAGATGTTTGAATGTTTAAATTACTTGTGTAAACATTTTGGATTTAAATTTACAATTTAATCATCTTATGCATATTTTATTTTGTATTTTATATTGTAAATAATGTGATTTTTATTGCAATGTGTCATTAAAAATAGTATATATATACATGTGTGTGTGACTATAATGTGACGCCAACTCCTAGTCTTGGCTCCAGGAGGGGTCACGTGTCGGATTTACTCATAAACACATGGTACAACATAGATAACTAAGTAGAGGAAATTGAAAATTTTTCATTTATATATTTGCCAAGTACAATAGTAAGGAAGATAACAATGTATGTTGATACCTGATATGTGCGTCGTGTGAAGTATCAAAGAAAGTACAAGATCAAGTCAAACTAGGTCTGGCCGAACTAGGTCCGAACCTGAAGTTCAGACTGGCCGAACCTGAGGTTCGGCCGAAGCTCGGACCAGCTAGTATATATAGAGGTTTGGTCTTTGTAATTGTGACTTCTGAGCATAAGAGATCTGTTAAGTGTGTGTTTCTGAGTGTGTATTCTCTGAGTCTGTATCTGAGTGTTTACTGGTTGTAATTGTTCTTCTTTGATCAATAAAACAATCAGTTAATTACGCTTCGATGTCCGATTAGCTAGATCGAGTAGACGATCCATTGCTCAAGCATTTACAAGTGGTATCAGAGCTTTCTGGTTCACTCTACTAATCTGTGGTTGCTATTTTCGGATTTTTGAAGCGTTTTTTCGTGTTTCTTGAGATTGTTTTCGTGTTGTTCATCAATTCTATCAAGTTTTTGGTGTCAAAATTGTTCCTAAATCACTTTCTATTGGTTTTACTGATCCACAGTAACGAGTTTCGTCAAAATCAGTCATTTTTCGCGCGTTTTTGAAAAATGAGTTCGAAGTTCGGAGTTTCCTGATCAGGTTCGGAGTAACTGCTCCGAACTTGAAGTTCAGTCCATCTTCGGTGAGGGTTCGGAGCTGTCTCGGTCAGAGTTCGGACTATTTTGATCAAGTTCGGAGTTCAGTCATATTCGGTCAAGGTTCAGAGGTAGTTCAGTGCTAGATCGGAGTCGTTGAAGAGTTCGGACAGTTCAAGTTGCTTCGTAGCTAGTTCGGATAGGGTTCGGACTTTGAATTTAAGTTCGGACAGAGTTCGGAGCTTGGTTATAATTTCGGAGAGAGTTTGGCGGGCAGAATCTTAATTTTTCAAACGATGTCGGAAGTTCACGCGTTTGCGGCAATGCAAAGTGCGATGCAAACCATGTTGAATTTTGATAATGAAATTGGAACAAGTCAGAAAGTTCCCAAATTATTGAAACTTGAAGATTATCAAAATTGGAAGAAACGGTTTTCTGCATATATAAGCACAAATGATATTGATCTATGGATTCCGATTCGGAAATTGTATGAACGACCAACTAAAGAAGGAGATTATAAGGAACTTCAAGATTTTGATGCTGCTGAAAGGAAAAGTTATGAGCTTGAAAAGAAAGTTTATGGTTATCTTACAATGGCTTTACCTACTGAATTGTTACATCAATTCAGCACTTGTAAGAAATCAAAGCAATTGTGGGATGCTCTCTCAGCAAGATGTGAAGGTAATGATGATTACAAGAAAATTCGGAAGAAAGTCTTGAACAAAGAATTTTGATAATTTTCAAAACTATAAAAATGAGAATATTACTGCTCTCGTTTCACGGTTCTCACATCTGATGAGTGAATTAAAGGTAGTTGGTATTGAAAAAAATGATGCTGATTTGAAAGAAAAGATTATGGAAGCTTTACCTGAGAAGTGGGAGAATTATGTTTTGTTGCTCACTCATGACAAGGATTATTCTACCATGACATTTCATGAGCTTACTGGAAAACTTCATGCTCGAGAAATGGAAATGTTGAATTCCAAGAAATCAACTGCTACTTTGCAACATCCTGAGTTGTATCATGGTGAGAATACGGCAAGTATGAATGCTAAAGCTAAACCAAGTCCGAACTCTGCACCTAGTACAGCCTTCTTGACTGGAATTTCTGATAAATCGGATAACAAGGGTTGTAGCTTTACAATTCCAAATTTTTCAAATCAGAATGCGTTTTCTGCAGAATCTACAAATGATTGTGCAAACATGATTTCTGCTTTAATCTCATCTTCATTTGGGTTGATTATCAAAGATGTTGTTGATGCCAAGATTATAAGAGATGATCTTAACGAACTTGATGATGATCAATTGCTTGAATTAGATCTAGCTTGGCAATATGCTATGCTTGGTCAACGATCAAAACGATTTTTCAAAAAGCATAACATGGGTTCAGCTGATTTCAATGGGCACTTAGGTTTTGACAAGTCTAAATTGAAATGTTATAAATGTTCACAGCTTGGACATTTTGCCAAAGGTTGTCAACAGGCACATGCAAGCAAGTCTGGTTTTACTCAATCACCCAAGTCTGGTTTTACTCAATCACCCAAGTCTGGTTTTACTCAACCATCTACTAGTAACACAAGCAAGACAACAGCTTTGATGGCTCAAAATGATGGTGTGTATGATTGGGGTCAACAGTTTGGGTATGATTCATCTGCCTTGATAGTTACTCATGATCAACAAGAGGATTTCTATTCAGATACTAGTTCTGATACTAGTTCAAATCCAAGTTCTTATGAATCTGCTGAGAATATGGAGAGTCTGATGAAAGGAAATACTTTATTCTTGCATGAAATTCAACAGTTGTCTGAAGAATTGACAAATGTAAAGGCAGAGTTAGAGGTGTCTAAAAACAATGAGAAGGAATTGGGTTTGAAGAATGAATGGTTGCTCAAAGAGGTCAAATTGCTGAATGAAGTTTTAGAAATTTCTAAACAAGATAAAAGAGATGTTGAAGCTGCAAAAGCTAAGATTTGTGAAGAAAGGGATGACTTGATAAAAGAAGTCAAGAAATGGAAGGATGAAGCGGAGGATACTGCTTCTGATTTCACAAATTTGTTTGATAAATCAAAAGTCAAGCTTGATCTACTTACAAAGAATGTTGAAGAATCAACTGCTAAGATTGAAGCATATCAAGTTGACATGGGAAAGTTATTGGATGAAAAGCGGGAGTTAGTTCGTGTCAATAAAGTTCAAGCCGCAAATTTGGAGATTCAAAAGCGTAATGAAGATAAATTGAAGAAGGAATTACATGAAGGACTTGATAATCTTCGTTTACAAAAATTTGAAACACATAAAGTGGCAAAGCGTTTGATTGCTAAAGAGAAGGAATTTGCTGAGGCTCAACAGAAAATTTCAGATCTGAAAATTCAAGTTCTTGATGCTAACCGATTACTCAACAATGTTTCAAATTCTCAAGTTTTCACAAGCTTCCTCGCTAATGATGACAATTTTGAGAAGATGTTTGATAAGACTGCATCACCCCCTGCTCATATTAAAGAAGTCTTCAAAGATGTGATAGGAACCAAGTTGATGCATTTGATTATTCAAAGATTTCATCATCTACTGCTGAGGATGAGAAAGTTGTGCCGAAGAAGAAGAACAGGAAGAATAAGAAAAAGAAGGAACAGAAATCTGAGGTTTCTCCTGCACCAAAATTTGTATCTGGTTCATCTTCTACTGATAATGAGAAGTCAGCTACTTCTAGTGACAAGCTTCAGTCTCAACCTGAGTTTGATGAAACGATCTTTTATGATCAAAAGAATGTAACTGAAGTAAAAGCTGAATTTTCTCGATTAGCAAAGAATGGACATCTTACACCTGAGGAGAAGATTTCTGGAAAGTATGAAGGATTGGGTTTTCACGGGATGCAAGACAAAGCTGAGAAGATTCCAGCATCATCATCTCAAGATTTGAAGAAATTAAAGATGAAACAAGTGAAGAAGGAAGTTTTTCAAGCTGATAAAATTCAACCCGAGCGGTTTTACAAACTCAAGGGTTCAGATCAATTATTTTCTGACAAAGAATTTCCACTTCATTGTGTTGATGCTCGGAAGATTGCTGAGGTCTTTGTGAAACCTACCATTTCTTCTGAAAGTTCTCAATCTCGAAGCCCTACATCCAAATGGGTACATGATCACAGGCATCAGGTATATGATTCTCATTCTGATCCTGTTCGAGATATTCATGTGTGTTCTTCGCAGGTACATCAAAGATGGGACAAAACGACAAGAATCTGTTATATTTGCCGTCGCCCAAGGCATATGGCAAAAGACTGTCCATCACCTGCTGATTCACCCCAAAGATTTCACAAGAAATCAGTTTTTGGTAAACCTGCCACACCAAAGTTCTTTGATGAACAAGGCAGAGTTTTTGATGAAGTTGAGCCTACATTTTATCATAAACAACAACGTTTTGTTCCAATGTTTCCAAAAGCTCACAATGTAGGTTTTCCATCACAATCACCTGTGATTGTTTCATCAAAAACTGAATTACCAACACAACAACAATGGAAACCTAAGGTGGTTTCTAAGCAAAACAAGGACACTGGTCGACCAGAAGCGATTCGCTTCGGGTCATTTTTGGACTAATTAGTTTGCCAGGGTGCATGTATTTCTTAGAAGACCTATCGACAATTGCAAAGTTGTTGATGGAGGAGTATTCTGCTTAACTTAAATTTCATGATAAATCTTTTTCTAATCTGCAAATTTTCTGAATTCTAAAATTGCATCGTATCCGTGTTGATTGATCACTTTTCTTTGTTTCTAAATTTTCTCAAAGACCCAAAAATAGAGTCTGGTTTTTGTGTAAAATGAAAATCCAAAAATAGAGTTTTCATTTTAAGGGGGAGAATTGTAAGTAAGGGGGAGTAATTGAGAAAATGCAAATGCATGTTATGGGGAGAAAGTGAATACATGCCGAATATATAATGAAGGAAGGTGAATACATGCCAAATATATAAAATTGTGAGAAATTGATCATTGGGAAATGATGGTACATTGGCTTACGTATCTGACTCATGGATAGAGTAGATGAAAGAGCCATAAGATCATTGTTTGATATGCTTGGTAGGTTCGGCAAATCAGAAAGTGTTCAAATGTGATATACACTAAATACTAATGCTTGACCATGTGGATAACATCTTGATGCATATTTCATGACACAAAAAGAAAAATAAGTGTGAAATTCAAAATGAGAAGACACTGTGTATACATGTGTTCATTTTACAAAGATTTAAACTTGTTTGATTTTCTATATTTTGTCAAACGATCGGACTTTCTCTGCGTATCGAAAGATCGACCTGATCGTTGTTCGTTTGACGTTCTGCTTTATTTTCTTTGGTGTTTCGTATAACTCATCGGACTTTCTCTGCGTGTACGGGAGTACCGACCTGATTGTTGTTGGGTTATACAATTTCAACTTGTTTTTATTTTCTTATTTTGTTAAATCCGAGGCCTTATCTGCGTATCGAAAGATCGACCTTAAGGTAGACGATTTAACGTTCGTATTTCTTTTTGCATGGAACACAGTTGACGATATCATGAAAATATTATGCATTGTGAAAAATCACAAGTGCTGTCACACAAAGGAAAAAGAAAAGAAAAGCTGAAAATGTCTGTTTATGTCTGATAGTGTGGGATACACTGGTCAAAGGAAATCTAATCAATACCTTAACATATCCAGATGTTATGAGTATGATTCTGCCTAAGTTTAAGTTGGACAAATTATACCAGTAATCAGCATGACTTATGTGCTTCGATTAATTGAAATTGAAGTGCAGTTCAGTACGTTATGTTCAATATGATCCCATATAGTGATCTTTTGCATACCAAAAATAGTGTTTGATTCTGTATTGCAATTTTAGTTCATTTCAGAAAAGAACAAAAAGATTTTCGGTGTGTTTTAGCATAAACTTTGAAAAGTCAAAAAGATTTTATTTCTGCTTTATTTTCGATCTGATCAACATGTGATATAAATCATTTTCAAAATCATATCTTGAAGTCTCGAAGAGACGTTTTGCGCCATGATTATCTTAAATGTTTTAGCAGGTTGTTATGTGCAAGATATCACAACTTCAAGTCTTCTGAAGATGTTGATAAAGACCAGAGATACACTAAAATGTCATCAAGTATTCAAGATCAAGGTACGATCGAGTTGAGGAAGAGTTTGTTTGAAGTTTCATTTCATTGAACGAACGGATTCTACACTTGAGGGGGAGCTTGATTGAAGATACAAAGTTGATGATATTGAAGAGATACTGCACACGACGAGGGGGAGTTTGTTGATACCTGATATGTGCGTCGTGTGAAGTATCAAAGAAAGTAAAAGATCAAGTCAAACTAGGTCTGGCCGAACTAGGTCCGAACCTGAAGTTCGGATTGGCCGAACCTGAGGTTCGGCCGAAGCTCGGACCAGCTAGTATATATAGAGGTTTGGTCTTTGTAATTGTGACTTCTGAGCGTAAGAGATCTGTTAAGTGTGTGTTTCTGAGTGTGTATTCTCTGAGTCTGTATCTGAGTGTTTATTGGTTGTAATTGTTCTTCTTTGATCAATAAAACAATCTAGTTTTTTACGTTTCGATGTCCGATTATTTAGATCGAGTAGACGATCCATTGCTCACGCATTTACAATGTAATCTAATAACTAGATCTTATCTATAACTATGCCGGTCTACTACTGAGTCTTCCCTGATACCTTTTCCATCTAATCTGCCCTTGCTAGAGCCCTTCCTTTGCTACTTTAAACATCACTGATACCTGACATACATGCTTTTAAAGGTCAGCTTACGCTGGTGAGTTCTAAGTATTTAAATTTTTTTCCCTTTCCTTGAAAGGTTACCTTAAACATTTGGGTCTAATGACTGCTTCTTTATAAACATTTATAAGGTATAAGACATAACAAAATTATACCAAAACATTTAACCATTCATCCTTTATCAGGTATAAGACATAACTGAATCATACCGAATCATTCATTCATTCAACTAAGCATTTTCTATTGGAACCACGTTAGCTCCTCGGGCAACCGTCGTCACCCGAAACTTTTTCATAGAGTAACCGTCATTACCCCGGGGAACCATCATTCCCGGCTTCTAGTTGTACAACCACATTCTTTCTTCAAACATAGACAATCTTTTGCTTAGATTAAAACTAACCCCAAGGGTTATTTTCTTTATCTGGAAAACTTAGTTTCCCTTTTTAAACTTTGCTTGAAAAAAAGTTTAACATCTTTATTACCCGTGCATTATAACCTTCCCGAAAAGAGTTTATAACAGGTAATAACAATTTTAAAACAGTCATAAGCATTATAACATTTCACGTATGTGTATTAACACAAAACAGGCATAAGGCATTTCAAATACTTTAAAAGTATTAATATTGCCTGTATATCAGCCCAAAAATAGTAAAACCTTAAAAACATTTAAAAGTGGGCTCATAGAACTCACCTTATTCTCTTAAGCAGTTAATTCAGGCAAAACCTCCGCTATGCCTTCCGATTAAACACAATTGCGTATTGTATGGCGTTAACGCAAGGTTTAATATAATAAACATTTACTATGTTTATTTTAAATCTTTATTAACTTAATAATACTTAGTTATTAAGTTTATTCCTTTTAAAGGTAAAAAATGACTAAAATGCCCTTTAGGCCATTATCCTCTTCTTTTGTTGATAATATGAAGACACACATTCCTATAAGTAAACGCTCACTCCGAGATCGCCGAGTAAGGGATGCCATTTCCCAGTTGGGATTTATGCGACACCCTCGCTTTTGCCAGAAACCCTAGTGTACAGGCGTCTATCCTTCCGGTTCGCACGAACTTCTAAATATCCGATTAACCTGGTATTTGAAATACTTTGTCATTTATCCATTTCAACTTCATATACACTTATTATATATAAAGACACGTTATCATACCAAAAATCAAGTCTCCATACCCCTCGGATTATTTTATATTAAATAATCATATTCCAAAACCCTAATTTCCCATTTTTCTCATTTCTTTATAAAAACTCATTTTCAGTCGAAACCAACTTAGGGTATTATCCATTATAACATTTTATAATGTACTTCAAAATTTCAAAGCTTAGTTCATAACCGTTTACTCGGGTTTGATATCACAACGTCTAGAAAACCCTAATTTCAATATATACATTTAAACATATTTTAAATATGTTTCAAATATATATTATACATATTCTTTAATCTGATAATTAATTTATCATTATTGTTTATATTAAATATACGTCTATATATATTTAATATTTAAATACTAAATATCCTTTTTAATCAGTTTTAATAAATAAAACTAATTAATAATTATATATAAATATTCATATATATATTTACACCATTTAATTTGTTTTATTAACATCTTATATTATTCATGGCTGAATTTAAGTCAAATAATAATACCGAATAATATAAGGTGAATACCTTCCCGATGGGTCGTGAAGCGAGTCCGAATAACCAAGATAATAAAGTGGTTCGTTTTAGATAAATGAATAGTCTCTTCCCAATTAGCTTTTCGCCACAAGCATTTCCCCGTTGTCGGTTTGTTGTTTGGACCGAGTTAAACAACCGAAAAGTCACCCGTAAGTAAAGACGGTTTAGTTTCGAGATCCCTTATTCTCGCTAATATTTCAACAACAATCGTCTGCCGTTAATAACCGCTTATCACCGCCACCATTCTCCGCTATCCCGAGTGTTTACTATCGTTGCCGTTGTCACCCGTCATCAACGTACGTTACCGAAAAGACGTCCGAAATGAAGACGGTAAAACCGGTTCTGTGTCGATATATGTATATATATATATATATATATATATATATATATATATATATATATGCGATGCTGCTGCTACTACTAAATTCTTACCAGGGTCACCACCTACTGTTTCCGTTGTTTTGCTGTTCCGGTGGTCCGCGGTTTTCGTTCACCGCTTCTGTCAGATGGGGTGCTTGAACGGAGGTTTGCCGGGGGAGTTGAACCAGGGTGACGAATTGAAATATTGACCGGAGAAAGGTGGAGAACCACCGTTGCTGCTACTGTGTAGCCGGAGAGGGTGAACGAAAGTAGACTGGTGCGGTGGTGAGTTCACCAGAGGTAGTGGTGAACGAAGGTGGTAGTCGGGTTCGCCGGTGTTTTGCGCGGGGTGGAGGGTCGTTGGTTGCTGCTGCTGTTTGGAGAAGAAGAGTCGGGGAAGGGCTTGCAGGGTGGTTATGGTGTCGCCGGCGGGCTGATGAAGGTCGCCGATTTTCTGGTTGTGCGGAGGGGCTACAGGGAAGGTGACGGAAATGCTTTGCAAGGGAGATGGCTGGGTTTCATGCTTTCAATTATGAGTATATGTGTTTGTATAATTTCTATATTACATAAACGACGTTCGCAGGTATTTATAATTAGTTTGGATGAGGATCTGATCTTTCTTTTTTGAGATAACGAATTGCTAGAGGCTTACACGTAGAGGGTGAGACTTCAATGTTTTTGTTGAATCAATGACACAAGTCACATGTTCATATACATACGTGTATTTAATTTAAATATTTTCTTTTTATATGGTTATATAAATTCCCGAACATCTAAAATATTCGTAAAATTTGTCCTTCGATTATATCGTTAACCAGTGAGCGTTGAGTTACTACGTGGTAGAAGGCGCGTCTAATCAGCGTCGTGATCGCGACCGTTTGACAGACCGAATATGTCGGTTTGACTGGAATACTTAAATATTATTATAATAATTATTTATATTTTGTCGAGTCATGTGACACCCGGTCCAAAAATCAGGTCAAATCCTCTCTCCGTTGACTTTTGTTGACTTTTATTACGTGATAATTATGTGAATTACTGTTTTTAAACCGCATGATTAAATACGTTTAGTTAAATGATTAACTGATTTAAATCTCGCGTTAAATAACCATGAAATATGAAAGTCTCATATTATTAAAAATAGAATTTTAATAATAAGAAATTAAATATAAAATTTGACATTTTATATTTTATCAAACTAATATAAACTGTTAAAACGTTTGATGAACTTAAAATGTTATGAAAGATGTTACGTTGTCAAGACTTAGCCAAACGAGTAACCCGTTTCACCTATTGGGCCCAGTAAAGCCCAATAAGCCCAAAACAACTCGGATGAACCCGAAAATTTACCCGAAGGCTACCTCGACGTACCGAGTAAATTCCCCAACCCGGATACCCGACCCGCGGCCCGAACCGCATTGGGCCGAACCCGGCCCAATCCTTTTCTTTTCCTCTCGCGGCCCAAACCCAAGACCGGCCCAACCCGAGACCGGCCCACTCTCAACCTTTAACGGGCTTCGGCCCTTCCATGTACAAAACCCGAATGGGCCTCGGCCCATTCTCATTCCCGATTTTAATTGGGCTTCGGCCCACTCTAAAACAATTTAATTAAATTGTTAGCCCACTAGTTTTATAACCATTTAACCCAATTTTATTAACCCACTAATATTTTATTAAACTTGGACCCTCAACTTTTATAAAAAATAAAAACCACCATCTTATTGGATTAAATACACTTGGGTTATATTTTATAAAGTTATGATTTTTATAAACTCCTAATCACTTTATATTTTATAAAAGTGTTAAACTTTTATAAAACACATGAAAGTTTTATAAAACTAATCACCTACAACTAGATAAGTTGGGAGGGCTTGAGAACTTGACAACACATAATTACCCAAGGGTTAATAACCCTTAATTTGAGTATAAGTAGGAGGTAACCCCACACCTTGTTCCCTTGCACCACTACAAACCAACACCCTACTCTCTCCCTCCCTCTTTATTCTGGCCGAGAGCCACCAACCACCGGCGGCCAACCGCCCTCCGCCGTCGCCACTCCGCCGTGCCGGACCACCGCCGGCCACCGCAAACCGCCGCCACCTTCACCGATTTTCCTCCTCTTCTTCTTTTGTGAGTCTTCTAACTCACATTTCTCACATATTCACCACCCCATGATAACCTCAAGTCTTGACAACTAAAAACCAAGTCTTTGTTTCTTTTTGAATGCTTGTTTTGTTTGATCAACTAACAACAACTCCTTTCTTTAACCTCCTTTCTTCTAAAGATAAAGCACTCATCTTGGTGACCTTAAGACTTAAAAATAGCCAAGGAGTGTGGTGAAACACATTTGTGAAATCAAAATGAAAGTAACAAGTGTGCACCTTGAATCTTATGTATATGAAACCTTGGTTTCATAAGTTAGTTGATTTAAACAAAAACCCAAGCCCCTTCATATAAATTAAATCATAAATGTTAACTAACAATCTATACATGTTTATATTTACTTGTCCTAACACAAAGTGTTAGTGATTGTTATTTATTTTCTTGTCCTAACACAAATGTGTTAGTGATTGTTATTTACTTTCTTGTCCTAACACCAATGTGTTAGTTGATTGTTATGATATATGTCCTAACACAATGTGTTAGTTGATTAATTACAAATCATATTATGTTACATGTTAAAACTATGTTAAACAAATAAATCTCCTAAACAAGATGTAATGATTTAAACAAAGTTACATATGTAACTTGTGACATAAATGGCTAAAACAAATAAAAGAGAACAAAAAGAATATTACTTGTTTTAGTAAATATAACACATTAAATGTGTTATAAAAGATCAAGACAAAAAGATTTTTTTAAAGATTCTTTACTAAAAATGGAAAGAATAAATTTATGTCAAATGATTAATTTGACATAAATTATTGGATTTATTACAAGTTTTAACCAATTAAAGACATGTTATAAAAATGAAGAATTTTCCATAAAAAGGATATTTATAAAATGAAATTGTTTTATAAAAGATTTTTATAAAAATAATCAAGCGATTAATTATTTTTATAAGCTTTTATTATTACTTTGATAAGTCAAAGTAATCGAAATGAAAATACGTTGCGTAGTAATAAAACCGGGACCTTACGGCGATATACGCAAAAACGTAAATGTTTAAAACCTCCAAACAATTATCTACCATATTTTATTAAAACAATCAAAAAGTTATGATAGATGAACTTTCATAAATCCAAACGTCGCCATCCAATGTTTTTAGAACAATGATTTAAAAAAAAAGAAAATAAATATTCCATGCAAATGAAATATTAAACGATTTCGAAAAATAAATGACTAAATGTTATGACTTAGAATATATCTTTCAAATGATTCATGTTTTAAAAATAATACGAACATTTAATAATTATTCTTGACAAATAATTATTTGCAAAAAGATATAAACTATGTTCCATTCACCAAAATGTTGTTAATCATAATTATTTAAATATAATTATAATTTACAAGATTAACAAATCAAACACGTAATTATTTAATTAAAAATAATTATACAAACTTATGAAAATAATAATAAACATTATTATTTTAAACTCAATGTTCAAGACTTGGTTGACTTATTAAAAATGATTATTCTTTGGTTATATTTATTTAACATAAATATAAATCATCACCAAACGTATTTGTTTAATAAGTACAAGTTAACGGGTTTTCAAAGATACAAACGGATTAAAACGTCAAGACTTGACCGGTATCACTTGGGTGACTTATGTTACTCAAATGATCAAAGACCTTATGCATATGTTTATTTAACTATCTAGGACGTTACGTGCTACCGTTCCTATCCTGCTAAATTTCTGCTTACCTGCTGAATCAGTGAGTTTCACGGCCCCTTTTCTTTTAACTGTTTTATACTTTGGGGGAGAAATCATGAAATCTGATAAATGCTTTTTACTTAATATTATGGTTTATCTGTTAGCCGTATGACTACTTGTTCTCTTACTGATTGCCCAATTTAGTACATTATCGTTATAAACGTTGTACAACTGTATCCCACCATTAATTGATTTCAATTAGTTCTGTACGAAACGATAGCTAGTGAATAGATCTATTTGGGTTGACAACCCTACCCTAACTGGTAGCTCCAGTTCTGACTCCGGATTGTCTGGGGGTACACGTCAGTTATTCTTCTCTGTTTAACATCTCTGGGCAAGAGATGCTTTGGATGGGTAAACCGTTAGTATTTGAAATCAAGGTTCAAGTGAGCTCATACATCCACAACGATAAACCCTAGTAATATTTAAGTATGCTGAAAACTGTTTTACCAATGTTTAAATGATAAATCCTAAACCTGTGAACCTCACCAACTATATGTTGACCCTTTTAAACTTATAATTTCTTAGGTAATTGATGCAAACACCGGAGGGCATGCAAATGGGGCTTATCAATGCTATCGGACCTGCTTACGGAGTCATAGTCCCGACTATCCTAATAAACCGTTAAATGTTTTTATTATTAATTAATTTAAGACTTATTTTCAAATGTAAGACATTGGTCCACTATCACTTTCCGCTGCAATACAATGACGTAATGTTTTATGAAGTTTTAAATATATTAGATGTTGTTCTATGTATCCTCGACTATGATTCCATTCTCGCTCACACCCGATACCGTTGACCGGGGTGTGACAGATTGGTATCAGAGCCGTGGTTATAGCGAACCAGGATAAACAAACAAACAAAACAAAAACCGAACCTGGACTATAACCCACTCCGAAGCTACCATTTGCATGAAAGACCTCATCTTTAACATGTTTACTTATGCTAGATTATATGTTACTTGTGCATTATTACCCTATGCCGTTATGATGTTACTGACACATGTTTCCTGTGGGAATATTTATCGCAGAGATGGCTTCCAGGGAAGTCATTTGCATTGCCGATTCCGACGGGGAGCAGAGTGTGGAGGACTACACACCATCACCCGAGGACCCAGCACCTGAGGACTACACGCCCTCGCCCGAGGATCACGTACCCTCTAGCCCCGAGTTAGAGGGGGCTACTGTGGGTACTCTCCACCGATCTACCATACCTTCCAGCTTTCTGAGGCCACTCGGGCCACTGACCTCAGATGATACCATGGACCACCCTGATCCCACCGCCACTGCTGGCGGTGAGACCCCCATTGGTGCTTCTAGCACCGCCGACCCCTTCGCAGGCCGTGCTCGGTCTGTGAAGACCTATGTCGCCACACCTGTTGGCGGCAGACGGGGATTCACCCCGGGACGGGCACCTGGCCCATCCCGGATCCGTGGGGTCGGAACCACCCCTGAGGAGCCTGCGCCCAAACGGCGCCATGTTTTTGAGCTACCTCATCTCGCATGGATACCAGGCCAGGTTCAGCACTGGCGGATCATAGAGGAGTTCCCGAGTTGTTATGCTCGGGGAGAGTCCTCACGCCCTGACCCCTCCCGCCAAGTACCCTTAGGCATCTCGCCCTTTACTCACGAGCCCATATCTGACACTGTACCACTTCTGGTGGCTCGTTTGAGGCGCATCGAGACCGACGTGGGGGAGCTTGACGCTGATGTCCGCCAGCTGCCGACCACTCCTTAGGTGATATTCCTTAGGAACCAGATGACCGAGCTGATCGGACGCATGAGCGCTACTGGCGGCGCCATGGGGTCCCTCCATGCCCACATGACCGGGGTCAGCATGGCCATTACTGATCTGCTCCTCTCACATGAGAGCCTGCAGAGGAGGGTCGCAGCACTGGAGTTTGTATCTGGACGACTCCTCTCCACCCTCCATGCCATGACCCAGGGCCCGACTTTCTTTTACATGCCACCTGGTCCTCCACCCCCACCACCTTTCTAGGTAGATATGACCTAGTCTTTTGATAGCCATTTTACGGATGAAACATGTTAACTTTGATTATGATCGGGACTGCGAGCCCATGATGAAAACTTGTTATTTTGGATGTGTTTTATCTGTAATATGGTAGAAAAACTATGGATGTAATATGAATGGTGATTAATGTTATGTTATTTTATGTTTATGGAATTATTATTGTCATGTTATGGTTGTGTAGTTTACATTGTTATGATTATTATGACACGTTATGTTACTTCATCCTTCCTATCTTACGTTTCTTGGTTGTGTTTGCGTGTAAAATGTTTTGGCAATTAATGTATGTCGTGGCAGTTATTCTCGAGCATGTAATAACCCCATTTACATATTATCTAAAATTTCTTTATGTTGACAATTGTAACTTAAAGCGAAATCATGCCACCGAGATGCCGAACCACCAGGAACGTTTTCACCTCCTCCGCCCCCTCCTCCCATGACTGCCAAGGAAATCGAGGAGATGATTGCTAATCGCGTCGCAGAAACTGTTCCCGCCGCTGAAACCCAGCGTCAAAATGACAATGGGGCACGCGGTAAGAACGAATTAACCAATGTTAGAAAAACACTAGACTACAATTTTCCTAAATTGTATTCAACGTTTCAACCTAACAATTGCAGGCCCCCGTGAATGTTCATACAAAGACTTTATGAACTGCAAACCCGCGAATTTCAAGGGTTCTGAAGGCGTTGTTGGTTTAGTTCGCTGGTTTGAGAAAATGGAGTCCGTCTTCCGCATAAGCAACTGCCTTGAGCAATACATGGTCAAGTATTCCACATGCGCACTGACTGATAGCGCACTGACTTGGTGGAATTCTCATGTTGATGCTATGGGAACTGATTTGGCTTACGCCATGACATGGGACGAACTCAAACAACTGCTTCGCGATGAGTATTGTCCTAGAGAAGAGCTTCAGAAACTCGAAGCTGAGTTCTGGAACCTATCCATGAATGGAGCCGATGTTGCTGGCTATACCAAAAGGTTCCGTGAGCTCGCTCATCTCTGTCCGACCATGATCACTCCCCTGTACAAGAAGATTGAGCGGTACATCTGGGGACTTGCACCCCATATCCAGGGGAACGTCCTCTCCTCAAATCCTCAGACTTTTCAGGATGCTGGCACACAACCTGGTTTACCAAGCTAACCGTCAAGGTGTGAACCTTGGCAAGAAACAGTCTGAGAGCAAGACCCCTGAAGCCAGTACCACTCCCTCCTCAAGCAAGAAGCCTGATAACAAACGGAAACAAGGATTCTGGAAGAATCGTGATGAGAAGACCCCTGCCAAAGAAGCTGAACCAGTGAAGGTCTATGCTGCTACTACCCCTACTCATGTTGTCCGAAAGACTGGATACACCGGTGGAGCACCTCTGTGCAACAAATGCAACCTCCACCACACTCTCGATTGTGGAAACGTCTTCTGCAACATCTGCAAGACGAAAGGGCATGTAGCACGAGACTGTCCGAAGCGCACCTGTTATGGTTGCGGAGCTACCGGACACTACAAGAAGGACTGCCCGAAGGCAAGGAACCTGGACCCGAATCAGGCTAGAGGAAGAGCCTTTGTGATCAATGCCGGAGACGCTCGCCGTGACCCCAACACGGTGACGGGTACGTTTCTACTAAAAAATCATTATGCTTCCGTTTTATTCGATACTGGTGCTGATAGAAGCTTCGTGTCTACCGAGTTTGGCCAATTACTTGAAATTACCCATGTTGCCTTAGACACTAAGTTCACAGTAGAATTAGCAAACGGAGAATTAGTAGAAACTGGTATAATCTATCAAGATTGCTCACTAGAACTCTCCGACCATTCCTTCAGCACTGATTTGATGCCTGTAGAACTAGGAAGTTTTGACGTTATCATTGGCATGGATTGGTTATCAAAGAACCATGCGGAAATCGTGTGCCATGAGAAAATAGTTAGGATGCCACTCGTAGATGGCAACACCCTAAACGTGCAAGGCGAAAAGAGTGGAACCAAACTAAATCTCATATCTAGTATGAAGGCACGGAAATTCCTCCGTAAAGGATGTCATGCCATCCTAGCACACGTAACAGAGAGGAAACCAAAGGATAAGCGTGTGGAAGATGTTCCCGTTGTTCGCGAATACCCGGAAGTCTTTCCCGAAGACTTGCCAGGTTTACCACCAACGCGACAAGTAGAGTTTCGCATCGACTTAGCACCTGGTGCCGCCCCGGTAGCCAGATCTCCGTACCGTCTGGCACCTTCTGAAATGCAGGAGTTATCTAGCCAATTACATGAATTGCTAGATAAAGGCTTCATCTGTCCAAGCCACTCTCCATGGGGAGCACCCGTGCTATTTGTCAAGAAGAAAGACGGAACATTTTGAATGTGCATTGACTACCGGGAACTAAATAAGCTGACCGTGAAGAACCGTTACCCGCTACCTAGGATCGACGACCTATTTGATCAACTTCAAGGATCAAGCTTCTACTCCAAGATCGATCTAAGGTCGGGATACCATCAACTCAGGGTTAGAGATGAAGATGTTTCGAAGACAGCATTCAGAACACGCTATGGCCATTATGAGTTCCTCGTAATGCCATTTGGTTTGACAAACGCACCAGCTGTGTTCATGGATTTAATGAACCGCGTATGCAAACCTTACCTGGATAAATTTTTTATCGTGTTCATTGACGACATACTTATCTACTCCCGTAGTAAGGAAGAACACGAACAACATCTGAGACTTATCCAGGAATTGTTGAAGAAGGAAGAACTTTACGCGAAAATTTTCCAAGTGCGACTTTTGGATTCGCGAGGTACACTTTTTGGGTCATGTGATCAACGATCGAGGTATTCACGTGGACCCCACAAAAATTGAAGCAATCAAGGATTGGAGTACGCCTACGACTCCAACCGCGATTCGACAATTCTTGGGTCTCGCTGGCTATTATCGTCGATTTATTGAGAACTTCTCAAAGATAGCCCAGCCACTGACCGCTCTGACCCAAAAGGATAAGAAGTTCATATGGGATGCCAAGGCTGAAACAGCATTCCAGTTACTGAAGCAAAGGCTATGTGATGCCCCCGATCCTATCATTACCCGATGGGATCGAAGACTTCGTTGTTTACTGCGATGCTTCGCATCAAGGTCTAGGTTGTGTATTGATGCAACGAGAGAAAGTCATCGCCTACGCATCACGACAACTGAAGATTCACGAGAAGAATTATACGACCCATGATTTGGAACTCGGAGCCGTCGTCTTTGCTCTCAAGATCTGGAGGCACTATCTTTATGGTACTCAGTGCACCATATTCACTGACCACAAAAGCCTCCAGCACATTTTCAATCAGAAGGAATTGAATATGAGACAACGCCGATAGGTGGAACTGCTAAATGATTACGAATGCGAGATTCGTTATCATCCGGGCAAGGCTAACGTCGTAGCCGATGCCCTGAGCAGGAAAGAGCGTGCCAAGCCACTTCGTGTTCGAGCCTTAAGTATGACCATACACTCGAATCTCACTTCACAAGTGCGTGACGCTCAGATTGAAGCCCTCAAACCGAAAAACCTAGCAGGAGAAGGCTTACGTGGAATGGAGAAGCAACTGGAAGAGAAACCTGATGGAACCAAGAACTTCATGGATAGGCTATGGGTACCTGTCTATGGAGGACTAAGGCAACTAATATTCGATGAGGCTCACAAGTCAAGATATTCCATTCATCCCGGATAGGACAAAATGTATCACGGCCTGAAGAAACAATTTTGGTGGCCTAACATGAAAGCCGAGATAGCCACCTATGTCGGCAAATGCTTAAAATGTTCGAAGGTCAAAGCCGAATACCAGAAACCTTCTGGATTGTTGACCCAGCCGGTAATCCCTGAATGGAAATGGGAAGAAATATCCAAGGATTTTATCACGAAATTGCCTAAATCTAGATCGGGATATGACGTTATCTGGGTGATAGTAGATCGATTGACAAAATCGGCACACTTCTTACCGGTCAATGAGAAGGATAAGATGGATAAGCGAGCCAAGCTTTATATAAAGGAAATCGTCTCGCGCCACGGTGTGCCCAAATCCATCATATCCGATCGAGATAGTCGATTCAGCGCACACTTTTAGAAATCTCTACAGAAAGCTTTGGGTACACGATTCGATATGAGTACTGCCTACCATCCACAGACAGATGGCCAAAGTGAGAGAACTATTCAGACCCCCGAGGATATGATGAGAGCATGTGTGATAGATTTCGGACCCAAGTGGGACGAGCACCTCCCTCTTGCCGAATTCTCGTATAACAACTGCTATCACACCAGCATTAAAGCCGCACCATTTGAAGCACTTTATGGGAGAAAGTGTAGATCCCCACTCTGCTGGACTGAGATCGGAGACAACCAGTTAACTGGTCCTGAGTTAATCTTTGAAACGACTAAGAAAATATTTCAAGTCCGCGATCGTCTGAAGGCTGCCAGAGACAGACAAAAGAGCTACGCCGACAACCGATGCAAACCCTTGTCCTTCAAAAAGGGTGATCGTGTCATGCTAAAGGTATCACCTTGGAAAGGTGTCATCCGGTTCGGCAAACGAGGAAAGCTTAACCCTCGTTACATTGGTCCCTTTGAAATCACAGAAACCATCGGACCAGTAGCTTACCGTCTACGTCTGCCCGCCGAGCTAAGCAGCGTTCACAATGTCTTTCATGTTTGTAATCTTAAGAAATGTCTATCTGATGAAACGCTCATCGTCCCTCTTGATGAAATTCAAGTAGACGAGACACTGCACTTCATTGAGGAACCGGTTGAGATACTCGACCGAGAAATCAAAAAGCTGAAGCATAGCCGCATTCCCATAATCAAGGTACGATGGAACTCCAGACGAGGACCTGAGTACACTTAGGAACGCGAGGATCAAATGCGTCAAAAGTATCCACGTCTGTTTGAGAACGTCGCATCTACCAGTAACCAGAACTAAATTTCGGGACGAAATTCTTCTAACTGGGGGAGAATGTGACACCCGGTCCAAAAATTAGGTCAAATCCTCTCTCCGTTGACTTTTGTTGACCTTTAATACGTGGTAATTATGTGAATTACTGTTTTTAAACCGCATGATTAACTACGTTTAGTTAAATGATTAACTGATTTAAATCTCGCGTTAAATAACCATGAAATATGAAAGTCTCATATTATTAAAAATAGAATTTAATAATAAGAAATTAAATATAAAATTTGATATTTTATATTTTATCAAACTAATATAAACTGTTAAAACGTTTGATGAACTTAAAATGTTATGAAAGATGTTACGTTGTCAAGACTTAGTCAAACGAGTAACCCGTTTCACCTATTGGGCCCAGTAAAGCCCAATAAGCCCAAAACAACTCGGATGAACCCGAAAATTTACCCGAAGGCTCTCCTCGACGTACCGAGTAAATTCCCCAACCCAGATACCCGACCGCGGCCCGAACTGCATTGGGCCGAACCCGGCCCAATCCTTTTCTTTTCCTCTCGCGGCCAAACCCAAGACCGCCCAACCCGAGACCGGCCCACTCTCAACCTTTAACGGGCTTCGGCCCGTTCCACGTACAAAACCCGAATGGGCCTCGGCCCATTCTCATTCCCGATTTTAATTGGGCTTCACCCCACTCTAAAACAATTTAATTAAATTGTTAGACCACTAGTTTTATAACCATTTAACCCAACCTTTTAACCCACTAATATTTTTATTAAACTTGGACCCTCAACTTTTATAAAAATAAAAACCACCATCTTATTGGATTAAATACACTTGGGTTATATTTTATAAAGTTATGTTTTTTATAAACTCCTAATCACTTTATATTTTATAAAAGTGTTAAACTTTTATAAAACACATGAAAGTTTTATAAAACTAATCACCTACAACTAGATAAGTTGGGAGGGCTTGAGAACTTGACAACACATAATTACCCAAGGGTTAATAACCCTTAATTTGGGTATAAGTAGGAGGTAACCCCACACCTTGTTCCCTTGCACCACTACAAACCAACACCCAACTCTCTCCCTCCCTCCTTATTCCGGCCGAGAGCCACCAACCAGCCGCCAACCACCGCCGGCCAGCCGCCCTCCGCCGTCGCCACTCCTCCGTGCCGGACCACCGTCGGCCACCGCAAACCGCCGCCACCTTCACCGATTTTCCT
Organism: Deinandra increscens subsp. villosa; assembly: GCA_039602395.1. NCBI lineage: Eukaryota > Viridiplantae > Streptophyta > Magnoliopsida > Asterales > Asteraceae > Deinandra > Deinandra increscens. The sequence goes on from JBCNJP010000009.1 coordinate 16,342,323, forward strand.
CCTCTTCTTCTTTTGTGAGTCTTCTAACTCACATTTCTCACATATTCACCACCCCATGATAACCTCAAGTCTTGAAAACTACAAACCAAGTCTTTGTTTCTTTTTGAATGCTTGTTTTGTTTGATCAACTAACAACAACTCCTTTCTTTAACCTCCTTTCTTCTAAAGATCAAGCACTCATCTTGGTGTCCTTGAGACTTAAAAATAACCAAGGAGTGCGGTGAAACACATTTGTGAAATCCAAATGAAAGTAACAAGTGTGCACCTTGAATCTTATGTATATGAAACCTTGGTTTCATAAGTTAGTTGATTTAAACAAAAACCCAAGCCCCTTCATATAAATTAAATCATAAATGTTAACTAACAATCTATACATGTTTATATTTACTTGTCCTAACACAAAGTGTTAGTGATTGTTATTTATTTTCTTGTCCTAACACAAATGTGTTAGTGATTGTTATTTACTTTCTTGTCCTAACACCAATGTGTTAGTTGATTGTTATGATATATGTCCTAACACAATGTGTTAGTTGATTAATTACAAATCATATTATGTTACATGTTAAAACTATGTTAAACAAATAAATCTCCTAAAGAAGATGTAATGATTTAAACAAAGTTACATATGTAACTTGTGACATAAATGGCTAAAACAAATAAAAGAGAACAAAAAGAATATTACTTGTTTTAGTAAATATAACACATTAAATGTGTTATAATGTGTTATAAAAGATCAAGACAAAAAGATTTTTTTAAAGATTCTTTACTAAAAATGGAAAGAATAAATTTATGTCAAATGATTAATTTGACATAAATTCTTGGATTTATTACAAGTTTTAACCAATTAAAGACATGTTATAAAAATGGAGAATTTTCCATAAAAAGGATATTTATAAAATGAAATTGTTTTATAAAAGATTTTTATAAAAATAATCAAGCGATTAATTATTTTTATAAGCTTTTATTATTACTTTGATAAGTCAAAGTAATCGAAATGAAAATACGTTGCGTAGTAATAAAACCAGGACCTTACGGCGATATACGCAAAAACGTAAATGTTTAAAACCTCCAAACAATTATCTACCATATTTTATTAAAATAATAAAAAAGTTATGATAGATGAACTTTCATAAATCCAAGCGTCGCCATCCAATGTTTTTAGAACAATGATTTAAAAAAAAAGAAAATAAATATTCCATGCAAATGAAATATTAAACGATTTCGAAAAATAAATGACTAAATGTTATGACTTAGAAGATATCTTTCAAACGATTCATGTTTTAAAAATAATACGAACATTTAATAATTATTCTTGACAAATAATTATTTGCAAAAAGATATAAACTATGTTCCATTCACCAAAATGTTGTTAATCATAATTATTTAAATATAATTATAATTTACAAGATTAACAAATCAAACACGTAATTATTTAATTAAAAAAATTATACAAACTTATGAAAATAATAAAAAAAATTATTATTTTAAACTCAATGTTCAAGGCTTGGTTGACTTATTAAAAATGATTATTCTTTGGTTATATTTATTTAACATAAATATAAATCATCACCAAACGTATTTGTTTAATAAGTACAAGTTAACGGGTTTTCAAAGATACAAATGGATTAAAACGTCAAGTCTTGACCGGTATCACTTGGGTGACTTATGTTACTCAAATGATCAAAGACCTTATGCATATGTTTATTTAACTATCTAGGATGTTACGTGCTACCGTTCCTATCCTGCTAAATTTCTGCTTACCTGCTGAATCAGTGAGTTTCACGGCCCCTTTTCTTTTAACTGTTTTATACTTTGGGGGAGAAATCATGAAATCTGATAAATGCTTTTTACTTAATATTATGGTTTATCTGTTAGCCGTATGACTACTTGTTCTCTTACTGATCGCCCAATTTAGTACATTAGCGTTATAAACGTTGCACAACTGTATCCCACCATTAATTGATTTCAATTAGTTCTGTACGAAACGATAGCTAGTGAATAGATCTATTTGGGTTGACAACCCTACCCTAACTGGTAGCTCCAGTTCTGACTCCGGATTGTCTGGGGGTACACGTCAGTTATTCTGATCTGTTTAACATCTCTGGGCAAGAGATGCTTTGGGTGGGTAAACCGTTAGTATTTGAAATCAAGGTTCAAGTGAGCTCATACATCCACAACGATAAACCCTTGTAATATTTAAGTATGCTGAAAACTGTTTTACCAATGTTCAAATGATAAATCCTAAACCTGTGAACCTCACCAACTTTATGTTGACCCTTTTAAACTTATGATTTCTTAGGTAATTGATGCAAACACCGGAGGGCATGCAAATGGGGCTTATCAATGCTATCGGACCTGCTTACGGAGTCATAGTCCCGACTATCCTAATAAACCGTTGAATGTTTTTATTATTAATTTAAGACTTATTTTCAAATGTAAGACATTATCATTGTCCACTATCACTTTCCGCTGCAATACAATGACGCAATGTTTTATGAAGTTTTAAATATATTAGATGTTGTTCTATGTATCCTCGACTATGATTCCATTCTCGCTCACACCCGATACCGTTGACCGGGGTGTGACAAGTCACTAAAATCATCTCGAACGGCTAACCAAATTGATTTCGGTTATTATCGCGTAACAGCAACGGTTATCGATTCCACCATTTTTCGTGCCGAACATCCCAAATATATTTTATAACGATTATAAATCAAGTATTTAGCATTACCTGATATTCTAACTTCGCCTCGGTGTTATTTTAGTGACGTTCGTGCTTAAATACAATTTATTATAAACTGGGCCTAAATTACTATTTTGCGGTTTCCCGCTTCGTTATAACTCGGATTTAAGATCCGACTGTGCCCATGGTCTTTATTTTTCGTTATCTACCGTATACTATAAATTCGTCTCTTGACGTTTCCTCGAATGTCGTGTCGAATATTCGTATGTGAATCGTGACGTTTCTCTATTATACGTATATATATATATATTATATCACATGTATTTCAGCTACTTAACAAATATAGCACACGCATATAACTTAGGCCATGAAATTTTGGGGTGTTACATATAATAATCCTTTAGTGGCATAAAAAATATGTGCCACTAAAACTACTATAGATATATAAGCAGAATAAACTTTTAGTGGCAGAAAACATTTGCCACTGAAGTTTATAAAGTTTAGTGTCACCACTTTTAGTGGCACTTATATTTGTGCCACACATTCCTAAAATGGTTTTTAGTGGCACTTTTTTTGCCTTTAGTGGCACTTTTTGTGTACCACTAAATGGCAATTTTTTTGTAGTGACGGGTCAATATCAGGTCGGGTTCGTTAATTTTGTCGGGTCAGGACACCCTTTTCCAACACATATATGTGTTACAAATTATCAATGTGACATAAAAGGGTGATGTCGTGAAAGTATGTAATAATGTGGTAAAGTTGTAGCTTCAACTCATATGCGAAAGATTAGGTGATTAAGAATAAGAATGCACACCAAGTGTTTGTGAAAATGCCTAAATGAGTTGTTAAGTTAGAAAATGAGTGGTTTTGGGTTAAATTGTTAAGTGTAGTAATACTTGACTATTATGTTTGCTTATATTATTAATTTCCAATCTAAATGATCAAGTAAAAGTTATAGGTGAAGGTGGTGGAAGCTCAAGCCGTCATGGAATGCCAAAATGAAAGACTTAAGGTAACATTTAAGAGTGTTCAATTTTATTACGAGGTATGCATTCAATGTAGATGTTTTTTTAGTATGGATAATTATCCAAGATGGCTTAAAAGTAAATGAGAAAATGGTTGTTTCTGATAAAGATCAATGATAGGTGGGTGAATAGTTTTGACCCATTTGGGTAAGAGTGATAAATATAAAGTATAATATTATGAAGGTATGTGTTCATGTGAAGAATGTTCTATGACCCGTTTAGGGTAATGTAGATAGATCAAGTGTGCTTAAATGAACTTGAACTATCTAATTTGGTTCATAATATGTTATGTGGTATGATAATGTAGAAGTGATGATCGAAATTTTGGAAAATGGTTGAAAAACAGGAAAATTGACTAAGTATGGAAATCTGGAGAAAAAACGCTTGGCCGCTGGAAATATGGCTCCAAGCGATACACCTGGAGCAATGAAATTGGCAAGCGATATGCTAGGAGAATCTAGTGATGGAGCAATGAAATTGGCAAGCGATATGCTAGGAGAATCTAGTGTATCGCCTAAAATGACAGAGGTTCCAAGCGATACGCTTGGGACCTAATTTTAAGATTTTTTTTTGTTGTTTTCTTGTAACTGAGGGGTTTATTGTGGGTTGGACTGTTGCATGTCATTAATACTAACATGTTACAGGTGTTAATGACATGAAATAATTAAGGATGCCAGGTCAAGATCGAGCGGGAAGTTGCAAAGAGTCGAACATCGGATTGACTTTGGATGTTGACATTTTGTGGATAATCTTAATATCTCGTTTCACTGCATACTCTGATAAGAGATGAATGTTAACTTGTTTTGTTAAGTGACTTGAAAGTAACTGGTTAGTAAGTAATAACAACAAAATTTCAGGCACGTACTTTAATTAATTAACCAAACCTAACGACATGATTAGGGTCCTAGACTGGTTGAGTAAGAAAACAATACTGTTCGGTCTTTTGAGATTTACAAGACGGTTGTAAGTAGTGACCACAGTGGAGTAAGGGACAAAATCTTGTGGCCTAGCGTCCCTTTCCTTTTTCATAATTTCAACAGACACGGGTTGTTTCTTTAAATCACTCATATCATGTTTTAAAACAGACACGGGTTGACTAAAACCATTTACATGTTTCAGATTCAACTCAAATTTGTTCAATTTCAACACAGACTCAGAAAACATGGGTTCAAACTTATTATTTTTCTCAGTGTTCAAAACCACACTAGAATCATGACAATTCTCATAGTTTAGACATTCTGCATCAATATCTGACAGATCCTCAATTGTCACTTTATCTGCACATGAAATAGATTCATTAGTAGTGCCATTCATAGGAATCTTTGCCACCTTTACCTCCGATGGTTCCTCAGCAACAACAGTGGATGATTTATTCTCAGTTTTGTCATTCTCTATCAGTTCGCCTGTAGTGAGTGGGTTGATAGATACTCACTTTGAAATGTTATACCCAATCCCAGAGACGTCCCTCCCCATTCGAGACCTTTCAAGTGCACTATCGATGCACTTCATTCCATCTTGCCAACGTTTTTGAACAAATTCATTTTTATCAAAAGCAACTTGAAGCTCATTAAATTGATTTTGTAGGTCATCTAATTGTCGTTTTACTTCAGCTGTCTCAGCTTTAGCTACATTGTAGAGACATATCTTTTGACTTGTTCTTTTAAATCAATTAGGTCTTTCTTTTGAGCTTCAACTTTTTGTTTATAAGCTTTTATGTCCTTTTAGACACAACAGTTGGCATATTCCATATTAATATAATCATTTTTATATTCTTCACATTCAAGACGACAAGATTCAAGTTTTTCTAAGCATTATGGATTAGAACATACCTAAGAGGAAGAGTCTGATGTACCTGCCATGTAACTAAATTGACCAAAAACAAGTATCCGACCAAGAACTAAGATTATGAACGAAAACCAATAACCAATCGGGAACCTTGTACAACCGAGAACCACGATTTAAACTGGGAACTATCTGAGCCAAAAACCTGGAACCGAAAACAACCCGAATCCAACCAGAAACCAAAAGCTTGGCCGAGAACCACCCGGGGCAAAATCTCAACCGAAAACCACATGATCACAAAATCTCAAGACAAATTATATCATGAGGTGCAAAAAACTCAATGAGCAAAACCTCGTCAAAATTAATTTGTGCCAACTTGAATTGAGTGGCCCTTTACTATTTCAAAAGCCGGAGAATATGGACCACTCGATTCAATTAAATAACACAAGGCTTGGTACCCGCGCTCCGTGTCGGGTTTTGTTTGAGTCATTATCGATCTGTTTATGAAGACTTTCTGAGTATAGGATAGTAACTACTTATATAAAAACATATTCTTTTACATTCAAAATGCGCCCATATAAGGTATTTGCATAAGGCCTAAAGTGACCTTTGAATATGACATTCATATAGTGACAATTACAATAAAAATATTTACAGAGATGACCTTCACATACTATCATAAGATTTAGCCTTTCATAAACAGAAGGCCTTCACATACTACCAAAAATTACCTTTTGGACTATTTGTAGACTTCAAATTTGTACTGCAGCCTGGGTTTAGAAACCAAAAAACACTTGCACTTTCTTAGAACATGCTACCTGCCAACAGTTGCTTCTGCATTGTTTTGCTTTCACTTGAACCTTTTCTTTTTTCCTTCTTTGTTGGTTCATTCTTTTCGTCTGTGTATTTGTAACGTAGTTAGATGGGCTGTAAATGATTTGGTTAAGTATATCTGATGAGGCATTTTTATTAAAACGGACGCCACTTTTTAACGCATCAATGAAAGATTAGAACCCTCAAACCACACCACACAACTTGTAAGTTGCATGTCATAACATGACCTACAAAGCAAAAGACAACATACATAAATAGGTTATTAAAAAGAAATGATAATAATGACAATGGCAATAATAACAAAGAAAATCAACATATACTATTTTTCTATCCACCTTTGAATACATTAATAATGTGACGACCCTAAAACTTTTGCTTTCTTTCCCCAGCAAATACAGCAACGACGACAGCCGAGGCTGCGAACGCTACAACGCAAGAATAATTTTCGGGACGAAAATTCCATTTACAAGGGGATGATGTGACATCCGAGAATTTCAAGGTTAACTTCCGTTAGACAATTCCGTTAGTTACGTTATAAGTGTCAACTTAGTAACTAATGCTTAACTAGGCCGAATACGTCCACGACCTTTGGTTGATCACCGAACCCGTCCATATGTGTTATGTGTTCATTTATTTATTGTCATTACGTGCAATGTGATTTGAACGCATGATTTAATATTATTAATAGCATGACAAATTGTAAATTCTTGATTATGTGGCAAATTGTATGTTTTTGGTTACCAGCGAAACTACCGGGCGAAACTATAGTGTCGCCCGGCAGTCAGATTATTGACTCACACGTGATCAGAGCTAGTTTCGCTTGGCCAACGAAACTAGCCCCTGATATATATATTTTATAAAACCCTAGAAGCCTCATTCTTGCACCTTTTCTCCCGAAAACACACACACACTCTTCTGGAATCTGGTTAGCCGAGAAGCACCACGAGCCGACGTGATCTCAGCCTCGAGACATCATCCATTCGGATCCTAGATCGAATCGTGAGTCTCAAAACCATCTTTTCTTGCTTTTTCTATGTGTTTTACCTTAAAGCATGACCAAACCTCCATGGAATCACTTGATCTTCTGATATGTTGCTTAGGAATGCTAGATCTGTTATAAAGTCTGTAACTTTACGTTTGAAATCCATCCATAATGAAGATTTATGCTATTTAGGTCATTTTAGGTTTAAAATATGTTTGTGGTGATTTGATGATGAAAACCCATGTTTAAGGTGTTAAAGCTTACTGTTTTATGTTGGTAAATGATCATACATGCTAAATATTGAATCACATGAAATATGGAAGCTGTTAGATTGATTTTTAGGCTGATTTGTGAATTTTTCGCGACCAGCGAAACTGTACTATTCTCTGGGCGAAATTACCTAGCGAAATTATGTACATCTTCATCCAGCGACACTATGGAGCGAAACTGTAGTGTCGCCGGGTAAACCAACCAGACCTGTCCGAACGAAACTACCGAGCGAAATTCCCTGAACGAAAGTTCAAACCAGTTTCGGGCGAAACTAGGCTAGCGAAACTGTGCCAACAGTTTCGAGCGAAACTAGCCTAGCGAAACTGTGTCATCGGGTATTGCCTAGCGAAAGTGCTGCCCGTGCACACAGCGAAACTGCCTAGCGAAACTACTAGCGAAACTGTGACCAGAATCCAAACTTGTGCAATTTACTAAAATGCTATACCATGACTTACATGATTATGCTATGACGATACATGCTTTGATTTCTGATGTATATGAACCCTTGTTTATGATCAACCATCGGTGTCGTGTGTCGGTATGTCGAGTCGTAGTTCCAACGTGCTATGTTATGGGCCATAGTGACGATAAGTTAATGATTAGACACAAAACTAATACTTAAGACCTAAACGTGTTCATAGGTCTTCGATAAGCAATACTTGGATTATTAGCAAGTGTAGCAGTGCAACCAAAGGTGAGTGTCACTAACCCAAATACCGTGAACCCGGTTGGGTCACACTGAATAACTTAATGAAAAACAATGCTGACAACCTTATGAGAGCTATGCACCTCTCTGATGAACTTGAACCCGGGAGTGCTTGGCACCCACTTGATGAACTTGAACTCGGGAGTGCTTGGCACCCACTTGATGAACTTGAAGTGTTTTATGGGAAGCACTTGTGAAATACTAAAACAACTATTTCTAAAACAAAACTGAAAATATTTTCGGGATTCATGAGAACCCGAAGGAAAAACCGTTTTAATATGACTAGTGTAGGTTAAAGTCTAAACCAAATGATATCACATGATTTCTAAGGATGCCTTGAAAACTTAAAAGTCCTCAACTAAATTGTACCATTAATTGTGAAGCGAGGGGATGTTGGGTAGATCTACTGGAGTTTGACAAACTCCGCCCCGTGGCACGGGGAGTGCACGGAGGTACAATATCAGCCTATCTGACCGTGATCCCGAGAGGACACAGGGGAGGCAAAACCGCGATGACATAGGTCCGCAAAACAGAATGGCACGGCCTCTACAATATTGGTCAGCTTTGGTACAAACTTCCTTAGTGCATGGAAACCGGATTAGCTACCCGCGATATCGGTTGACCGCTTTAACTCTTACTTAACTAGTGCATATTCGGTAATTCAATACTTGGCAATGTTTGCAAAACTAATACCTATTACATGATGATGAATATGATTATGAGACCGGGCCAATGCATGTCATGCCCACCGTGAACTCACCAACCGTTAGGTTGACACTTTTGTGGTTTTCAATTTTGCAGATCGCTAAGGAGTATCCGGATCGGGTTGGTATGGCACACGAAGACATTTTATTTTTTTTAGTTAAACTTAATTGGGAGTTTAAAACACTGATTTGTAAATCACGTGGTTAGTGCTAAAGACAATGTTTTTCCGCTGCGTACTGTTAACTGTTTTTATTATTAATGTTTGGACTTTACTCTGATTCGTTTAGCATTTGTAACTAATGGTTGTGGTCCTGGTTTGCTCACACCCCTTAACGGTATAAACTCCGTTAGTGGTTAATTGGGGGTGTGACAGATTGGTATCAGAGCCATAAGTTGCAGAGAACTGGAATCAATTTTGAAAACGATTTGGAAACTGCAACTTGAAAACCTTAGTTACAAACGAACAAACAAATTCCCAAAACCAATATAATTACGTGCCAACCTGGGATACCCGCTCTGCTGTGTAAGTAAATACTTCGTACGTATGTATATATATGTAGATATATATAGACCGTGTCTAAGTAGTCTAACGGAAAGCCTTAGGAAAATTTTCACACAAATACGAAATGCGAACGCTAATACGCGCACTATTCCGGGGGAAAACGACAACGAAACAATGCTACACGCTACGTCCTGATTTCTACTACGATGACTACGCCGACGGTGACTTTTATGGGAAGGCCGACTTTCGACGATAGTACTTACGACTTGCGACGTTCTCCGACGACGCCTCGATTTTTGCACGAAAACTTTTCTGGACTAATAGTGGGATAACGGGAAATTGTTATTATGCATATTATGGGATATGTATAAAGTATAACTGTGACTGAACACTGGCTACTTTAACTGTCCAGCAAGATGTCTGGAAGAGGACACGGAAGAAGCAACATTAACATGACGCCTGCACAGCTGCAAACAATGATTAACGAACACGTGCAAGCCGCGGTGGCAGCCGTCCAAGCTGCATACGCCGCACAGGGTAACTATTATGCCGGATAAGGCACAAAACGAATTATATTTTGACCTGTTTAAACTTAAAACTCGAACTATTATTGCATCAGGAAACCACCATCACTGCACGTTTAAGTCCTTCATGGACTGCAAGCCAATGACGTTTTCCGGCGAAGAAGGAGCGGTAGGACTTCTCAAGTGGATTGAGAAGTCTGAAAAGGTCTTCTCTATGTGCAACTGCCCTGCTGGAGACAAAGTGAAGTATGCTACTGGTACCTTTGAGGGAGCTGCTCTCTCCTGGTGGAATGCCGAAATCCAGATGATTGGGTTAGATGCGGCTAATAACATGCAATGGGAAGCGTTTAAGGAGCTGGTTATGGAGGAGTACTGTCCCCGTGACCAAGTGAAGAAGTTGGAGGGCGAATTCTTGAATCTGAAAATGACTGGGTCTGAAGTGGAGCAGTATACCGCGCGATACCATGAGTACGAAGTCTTGTGCCCCACAATGGTTGATGCTGAGTTCAAACGCATTGAGCGTTATCTGGAAGGCCTCGCGCCTCAAATCATAGGATTAGTGACTGCCAGCAACCCCGCAACCGTGCAGCAAGCCATCCGTTTGGCTCACAAACTTACTGATCAGGAGGTTGAGAAGGGTACACTTCCTGCAAAAGCCACAGAAAAGACTGCCTTAAGTGGCAAGAGAAAAGCTGATGATGAAGCTCCTGAAAACTCAATGAACAATCAGAGTGTTGGAAACAGCACTGGGAGGTCTTATAATTCTCAAGGTCAAAGTAAAAGGTCTGGGAACAACAGTGGAAACAACCGCCAGGGCGGAAATGGTCAAAGCAACTACAGGGGTAATCTGCCTTTGTGTAACAAGTGTGGGAAACATCATGCTGGTGTTTGTAGAAAGAATCTGAGCTGTGAAAGGTGTGGAAAGAAAGGCCACGAAGCAAAAGACTGCTGGGCAACTCTACCTGAGCAACAAAACCGCCAAAGGCAAAGCAACAACAACAACAATCATGGCAACAACTATGGGAACAACCGTAACGGGCAAGGAAACAATCAGAACAATAATGGTGGAGCCCGTGGCTGTTTTGAATGTGGTGCTCAAGGCCACATTAAGAGGGACTGCCCGCAGTTAAGAAGACAGGGGAATGGTAACCAAGGAAACAATGGTGGGAACGGTAATGGCGGAGGAAATGGCAACGGGAATAACAACGGGAATGGTGGAAATGGCAGGGGAAGAGCTTTTGTCATGGGTCAAGGAGAAGCTCGCGACGACGCCAACGTGATTAACGGTAAATTCATCCTAAATGGTTTCTTTGCTACTGTATTGTTTGATTCTGGTGCTGAAAGAAGTTTTATTTCCACTAAGTTTGCTAAGCTAATTAATGCTAAACCGATTGCCTTAGACGCTAAATATGTGGTAGAACTAGCGAATGGTAAACTTCATGATACGACTCAAATAGTTAAGGACTGCAAGTTAGAACTAGCTGGCCATACATTAGGAATCGACCTTATGCCTTTCCCGATTGGTAGTTTTGATGTTATAGTAGGAATGGATTGGTTATCTGAAAACCGAGCCGAAATTTTATGCCAAGAAAAAGTGGTTCGTATTCCACTCAAGGACGGTGAAGTGTTAACAGTTCAAGGCGAGAAAGGTGGAGCAGTCACCGGTATTATCTCTTTTCTCAAAGCTCAAAAGTGCATTCGTAAAGGTCACTTCGCGATCCTTGCAAACGTCACCGACACGACACTTTCCGAGCGTAGAATCGACGACTACCCGATAGCCCGCGACTTCCAAGATGTATTTCCTGAAGATCTGCCTGGTTTGCCTCCATTTCGACAAGTTGAGTTTGGAATCGATTTAGCTCCTGGAGCCGCTCCGATTGCACACGCACCTTATCGTTTGGCGGTGAGCGAACTCAACGAACTCTCCGCACAACTTCAAGAGCTACTCGACAAAGGATTTATTCGTCCAAGTTCGTCTCCGTGGGGAGCACCGGTATTGTTTGTTAAGAAGAAGGATGGAACGTTCCGCATGTGTATCGACTACCGAGTGCTTAACAAGGTTACAATCAAGAATAGGTATTCACTTCCTCGAATCGACGATCTCTTCGACCAGCTACAAGGTTCAAGCTACTTTTCAAAGATTGATCTACGGTCCGGATATCACCAACTTCGTGTTCGTGATGAGGATGTACCCAAGACTGCCTTTAGGACTCGGTATGGTCACTACGAGTTCCTGGTTATGCCATTTGGGCTAACCAATGCACCTGCTGTATTTATGGATCTGATGAATCGAGTGTGCAAGCCGTACCTCGATAAGTTTGTGATAGTTTTCATCGATGATATTTTGATCTACTCCAAGACAAAGGAAGAACACGAGAATCACCTACGACTTATCTTGGAATTACTCCGCAAGGAACAGCTTTATGCTAAGTTTTCGAAGTGCGATTTTTGGATTCGCGAAGTCCAGTTTCTTGGACACATTGTTTATCAGGAAGGAATTCACGTCGACCCAGCTAAAGTGGAAGCTATCAAGAATTGGTCTACCCCTAGAGCGCCAACCGAAATCCGACAATTTTTGGGACTTGCCGGATATTACCGAAGATTCATTAAGGGTTTCTCGCAATTGGCTCAACCCTTAACAGCATTAACGCACAAAGGAGTGCAATATAGATGGGGTGTGAAAGAAGAACGCGCGTTTCAAACTCTTAAGGATATGTTATGTTCAGCTCCGATTCTCGCGTTACCCGATGGGGTTGACGACTTTGTAGTTTACTGTGATGCATCCATCCAAGGACTCGGTTGCGTGTTGATGCAACGGGACAAAGTGATTGCCTATGGGTCCAGGCAACTGAAGGACACTGAAAAGAATTATACAACGCATGATTTGGAATTGGGAGCCGTTGTTCATGCACTCAAGATTTGGAGACATTACCTCTACGGAACAAAGTGCACAATATTTACCGACCACAAAAGCTTACAGCACATCTTCGATCAGAAGGATCTCAACATGCGACAACGACGGTGGGTCGAGCTACTGAATGATTACGACAAAGCAATCAAATATCACCCGGGAAAAGCCAATGTTGTGGCTGATGCATTAAGTCGAAAAGAGTACGAAAAGCCTCGACGAGTACGAGCGCTGCAACTTACCATTCACACGGGATTGCCGGATCGGATCCGCGATGCCCAACAAGAAGCTTTAAAAGAAGAAAACTTTGCAGCAGAAGCACTGCGAGGGGTGGATGGTAACTCCGAAATTAAGTCCGACGGACTCAGGTATTACAATGACAGAATTTGGGTTCCTTTATTTGGAAATCTTCGTGAGCTCGTGATGGACGAGGCTCACAAGTCAAGATATTCGGTGCACCCTGGATCGGATAAAATGTACCAAGATTTGAAAAACTTGTATTGGTGGCCGAACATGAAAGCCGACATTGCGCGATATGTGGCTAAGTGCTTAACATGCTCAAGGGTGAAGATTGAATACCAAAAGCCTTCTGGATTATTACAGCAGCCAAAGATCCCAGAATGGAAATGGGAGGATATCTCCATGGATTTTGTAACGGGATTACCTCATCGATCGAATCGACCGGATGCGATTTGGGTTATCATTGATCGATTAACCAAATCTGCCCACTTTATCCCAATGAGAGAAAGTGACAACATGGATAAGTTGACAAAGCTGTACATTGACCGAATTGTGGCACGTCATGGAGTGCCTAATACCATTATCTCCGACCGAGATCCTCGATTTACTTCCCGGCTATGGCAATCTATGCAAGAAGCATTGGGTACCAGACTGGATATGAGTACAGCTTATCACCCGCAGACCGATGGTCAGACGGAACGAACTATTCAGACTTTAGAAGACATGCTCCGAGCTTGCGTTCTCGACTTCGGTAAAGACTGGGAGGCTCACCTTCCGTTGGTGGAGTTCTCCTACAACAACAGTTATCATACGAGCATTGGTGCAGCACCTTTTGAAGCGCTTTATGGCAGAAAATGTAGATCGCCCGTGTGTTGGGCCGAAACAGGTGAGAAAGGACTCACTGGACCAGAACTCATTCATGATACTACGGAGCGAATTATTCAAATCAGAAAATGGATAGCCGCAGCACGAGACAGACAAAAGAGCTATGCTGACAAACGCCGTAAACCTTTGAAGTTCGAGGTAGGCGACAAGGTACTATTGAAGGTATCTCCCTGGAAAGGAGTGATACGCTTCGGAAAGCGTGGAAAGTTGAATCCTCGCTATATCGGGCCATTTGAAATCATTGGGGAAGTAGGCCCGGTGGCCTACCGATTACAACTCCCTGCTAAACTCGATGGAGTTCACAACGTGTTTCACGTCTCTAACCTAAAGAAATGTCTGGCTGAAGACATCGAAATAATTCCTTTGGAGGAATTGGAAATTGATGAACATCTGAGATTCATTGAGCAACCAGTAGAAATCATGGGACGCGAGGAGAAAGCCCTCAAACGTAGCAAGATTCCGATCGTCAAGGTTCGATGGAACTCAAAGCGTGGACCTGAATATACTTGGGAACGAGAGGATCAAATCAAGAAAAAGTATCCTCACTTGTTCGAGCAAACGTCCACAGAAACTCAAGGTATGATTTAATTTTTGGGACCAAAATTCCTTTAACAGGAGGAGGATGTGACGACCCTAAAACTTTTTCTTTCTTTCCCCAGCAAATACAGCAACGACGACAGCCGAGGCTGCGAACGCTACAACGCAAGAATAATTTTCGGGACGAAAATTCCATTTACAAGGGGATGATGTGACATCCGAGAATTTCAAGGTTAACTTCCGTTAGTTACGTTATAAGTGTCAACTTAGTAACTAATGCTTAACTAGGCCGAATACGTCCACGACCTTTGGTTGATCACCGAACCCGTCCATATGTGTTATGTGTTCATTTATTTATTGTCATTACGTGCAATGTGATTTGAACGCATGATTTAATATTATTAATAGCATGACAAATTGTAAATTCTTGATTATGTGGCAAATTGTATGTTTTTGGTTACCAGCGAAACTACCGGGCGAAACTATACTGTCGCCCGGCAGTCAGACTATTGACTCACACGTGATCAGAGCTAGTTTCGCTTGGCCAGCGAAACTGCCAGCGAAACTAGCCCCTGATATATATATTTTATAAAACACTAGAAGCCTCATTCTTGCACCTTTTCTCCCGAAAACACACACACACTCTTCTGGAATCTGGTTAGCCGAGAAGCACCACGAGCCGACGTGATCTCAGCCTCGAGACATTATCCATTCGGATCCTAGATCGAATCGTGAGTCTCAAAACCATCTTTTCTTGCTTTTTCTATGTGTTTTACCTTAAAGCATGACCAAACCTCCATGGAATCACTTGATCTTCTGATATGTTGCTTAGGAATGCTAGATCTGTTATAAAGTCTGTAACTTTACGTTTGAAATCCATCCATAATGAAGATTTATGCTATTTAGGTCATTTTAGGTTTAAAATATGTTTTTGGTGATTTGATGATGAAAACCCATGTTTAAGGTGTTAAAGCTTACTGTTTTATGTTGGTAAATGATCATACATGCTAAATATTGAATCACATGAAATATGGAAGCTGTTAGATTGATTTTTAGGCTGATTTGTGAATTTTTCGCGACCAGCGAAAGTGTACTATTCTCTGGGCGAAATTACCTAGCGAAATTATGTACATCTTCATCCAACGACACTATGGAGCGAAACTGTAGTGTCGCCGGGTAAACCAACCAGACCTGTCCGAACGAAACTACCGAGCGAAATTCCCTGAATGAAAGTTCAAACCAGTTTCGGGCGAAACTAGGCTAGCGAAACTGTGCCAACAGTTTCGAGCGAAACTAGCCTAGCGAAACTGTGTCATCGGGTATTGCCTAGCGAAAGTGCTGCCCGTGCACACAGCAAAACTGCCTAGCGAAACTACTAGCGAAACTGTGACCAGAATCCAAACTTGTGCAATTTACTAAAATGCTATACCATGACTTACATGATTATGCTATGACGATACATGCTTTGATTTCTGATGTATATGAACCCTTGTTTATGATCAACCATCGGTGTCGTGTGTCGGTATGTCGAGTCGTAGTTCCAACGTGCTATGTTATGGGCCATAGTGACGATAAGTTAATGATTAGACACAAAACTAATACTTAAGACCTAAACGTATTCATAGGTCTTCGATAAGCAATACTTGGATTATTAGCAAGTGTAGCAGTGCAACCAAAGGTGAGTGTCACTAACCCAAATACCGTGAACCCGGTTGGGTCACACTGAATAACTTAATGAAAAACAATGCTGACAACCTTATGAGAGCTATGCACCTCTCTGATGAACTTGAACCCGGGAGTGCTTGGCACCCACTTGATGAACTTGAACTCGGGAGTGCTTGGCACCCACTTGATGAACTTGAAGTGTTTTATGGGAAGCACTTGTGAAATACTAAAACAACTATTTCTAAAACAAAACTGAAAATATTTTTGGGATTCATGAGAACCCGAAGGAAAAACCGTTTTAATATGACTAGTGTAGGTTAAAGTCTAAACCAAATGATATCACATGATTTCTAAGGATGCCTTGAAAACTTAAAAGTCCTCAACTAAATTGTACCATTAATTGTGAAGCGAGGGGATGTTGGGTAGATCTACTGGAGTTTGACAAACTCCGCCCCGTGGCACGGGGAGTGCACGGAGGTACAATATCAGCCTATCTGACTGTGATCCCGAGAGGACACGGGGGAGGCAAAACCGCGATGACATAGGTCCGCAAAACAGAATGGCACGGCCTCTACAATATTGGTCAGCTTTGGTACAAACTTCCTTAGTGCATGGAAACCGGATTAGCTACCCGCGATATCGGTTGACCGCTTTAACTCTTACTTAACTAGTGCATATTCGGTAATTCAATACTTGGCAATGTTTGCAAAACTAATACCTATTACATGATGATGAATATGATTATGAGACCGGGCCAATGCATGTCATGCCCACCGTGAACTCACCAACCGTTAGGTTGACACTTGTGTGGTTTTCAATTTTGCAGATCGCTAAGGAGTATCCGGATCCGGTTGGTATGGCACACGAAGACATTTTATTTTTTTTAGTTAAACTTAATTGGGAGTTTAAAACACTGATTTGTAAAGCACGTGGTTAGTGCTAAAGACAATGTTTTTCCGCTGCGTACTGTTAACTGTTTTTATTATTAATGTTTGGACTTTACTCTGATTCGTTTAGTATTTGTAACTAATGGTTGTGGTCCTGGTTTGCTCACACCCCTTAACGGTATAAACTCCGTTAGTGGTTAATTGGGGGTGTGACAAATAACATCTGCACAGGAAGCTGAATCAATTAAATTTTAATTGTTTAAAAGAATTGGTCTGGAGTCTGGACGCAAACCAAGTCATATGTGTAGATGACGCTTAGAACAAATGGAACAAAAGTTGTAAAGCACTTGGACTAACATTATTACAAATTGTAGAACTTTGAGCCAACATTATTACTTACTGTAGAACTTTGAGCCAACATTATTACTTATGGGTATGGGCTTATTAAGTTTTGTACTTCCAAATTGTATATAGGCAACTCAATGTACAAATCATATAAAATTACCTAAAATTCATAACTGAAACTGCAAATATCCAAACTATGAAACTGTTGAGTTACTAACTTTATACAAAAATAGCAGATTTTCATAACGAACAGTTTGCTGTTGAGATAGGAAAATGAATACACAAATCATATAAAATTACCTATGAATGCAACACTTGGAAATGAAGTCAGCTCAGATGTGTATAATGTTTTGGGATGGCCTGCAAATAAAGAACAATTGTTGACCTCTGTTTATTTGGTGAATCATGGGACGAAGCAACCAATCAGGCAACATACAGATGACGAGTGCAAGAGAACGGGTCTCCGCCCTCGCCCGAATTCTGTTGGTACAAACAACAGATCTGTAACAACCATCAAAGCCATAGATCTCAAGAACATACCGATATAAGCCCTAATCGGGTTGTAAAACAGTTAGGTAACAACAGATCTAAGACGAAAACTAAAGCATCCGAATAGATCATCGACGGAGCTCCCGTCGCACGTTCGCCAAAAACAAAAACAACAACTAAACTCCGAGGGCGGCAACGAAACAAAAAGCCCGTGGCGAAGACTACTAAAGACGACGACGGCACGCAAAGCGCCATCAATCTTCGATTGTATATAGTATATGATAGAGAGATAGAAAACAGTCAAATGGTGAGAAGATGTATAGAGAGAGCGCGCTACTGATCTCCTCCGATTGTAAGGCTATGTGAGATAGAGGGAAAGAGAGCAGTCAAACCTTTTTTTTTATTAAAGACCAGATAGGGGAAAAAAAGAATGGTGAACAGTAACTGCGTGAGAGAACATGCAACTTCACAAATGTATATATACTAGCTAGCAAGATTCGCGCGTTGCGCGAAGCGGTGTAAACTCTTTCGTCGAGGGGTTAACAGTTTGGGTTTGCGGTATGAATGAAAACGTCGGTGTGTAGGTGTTAAGATACGACGACATGCCTTATCTTATTACCAACTCAGTTTTTGTTAGTATTTTCAACTCAAACCAAACAAACATGAAACTGAAACAAACACACCCTGGATATAAACATCATAAATTCAAACAAACTCATTTAAACAAACATGAAACTAAAAGCATATATAACATGGTCTTCATAGAAAACAAATAGCACATGTTTATGATCAACATGGTTTTGACTTTAAAGTTTGACTCTAAAAAAGTTAAAAAAAATACCAATTATAAAACCTGTTTTTAATACCTCCTCCTGTGTTTTTAAATCAAAGACCTTATGGAAGTGAAAGTGCTAATACAAAAGACCTTTGTAACTATGCAACCCATAGAAAAATCCTCTTTGCCAAATCATAATGGGCCACTGCAAACAAAAGAACCAAGTGCAAGAAATACTGTCTGTGAAAGCCATTACTAATTTTTAGTCACAATCACTTTTTTTCTACAAAATTTGACCAATGTAGAAAGCCATGGAGAGCGGAGCAGGGCCGTTTTCGTGGTAGTGCCAATCTTGTGTCGTTCCGTTGATCTTTGAATATGTCTAATGTTATGACCAACCATATGTCGAGATCCGGATAGCGCATCGGCCGTTAAGATGAAAAAATTAAGATCATTTATTTGATGTTCATGAGCTTTTATTCCTCATATTGTTTCACAATCTCCACCATAACAAAATCATATTGCATAGCATAACAATCAAACTCCAAACAGAATTGTATCAATTTAATTACTAGATTCCTTACCTCTTGCAATAACCCCTGGGTTCCATACTCGTCATCCTAAAACATAGTTCCAATACATTATATTTGTGGAACACTTTGTGGCTGCAATAATAGGAAACGTAGAAAGAAAGCAAAGATTAGTTTTCTGATGACTATATATCAAAAGGTTCTATTTGACATCAAAAGATTAGTTAAATTTTTTTATTTATCATGACAACCCATTAAACTAATAAGATCATCTATATTAACTACGTTATAGATCAATCAACCATTTAGGCATGCTTACCATTTAGGTTGAAGGATATACAGCTACATAGTCTAAAACATACAGATATAAGAAGAAGAGCCTATATAATACTTTTAATATCTAATCAGTAGAACGACAATATATTAGCAGAGATATATATGAAAACAGTAATAAAATAACTTTTGGAACCAAATAATTTGGTTTCAGATTAAAACTAAACTCTTACCTCTGAACATTCTACATACAAAATTATCAATTA
The DNA here is from genome assembly GCA_039602395.1 of Deinandra increscens subsp. villosa. NCBI lineage: Eukaryota > Viridiplantae > Streptophyta > Magnoliopsida > Asterales > Asteraceae > Deinandra > Deinandra increscens. Next base: position 16,362,136 of record JBCNJP010000009.1, read on the forward strand.
TAGCAAACTATAACTCCTATAAACATACCACATCCATATCTATCGAGAAACCATTGTGGCCGGTTAACTTTTCTAATCTGATGTAACATTAACCGAACACAAAAGCAATGTAAACCTGCAAAGAAAACAAACACAAAATTTGAAATCACTAAACAATAAAAAATAACAATTTGTCAAAAACAGATGCATTCCCTAAGAAACTAACAATGGTTAAATGCATATTGGCAAAATAATAAATTTTATGAGCAATACATGAGTTCTAAATACCTGTTTAAAAAAGAAAAAAGATTACAAACCTTGGCCACTGTTCAATAACTAATATAAAGGCCAACTAATCAAACAAATGAAAACAATAAAACACTTACAAACACATATTGAAGCACCTGCAAGTAACAAAAATAAAATTAGACATCTATAGCACCATCATAGAATAAAGACTCGAGTAAATTAAGGTCCCTCACATCTTAACAACACTCGTATCTTCATCAGCTTCCTCACTTCCAACATCAAAACTACAGTATAGCAGCATCATATCAATCTTCTCATATTTATACTTCATTATTTGCATTCGGGTCCACTTAATGTAATAATATTTCAATCTTCCCAAGCAATCTCAGTTTTCTGCACATGTGTATAAGATATGTTTACATATGATTTCTTTTGGTGTCACCTTCTAAGCCCACTTCCCATGTCATATTGTTGTCCAACTCATGATAATCTCAAGCAAAGTTTATTTTCACAACTTTGAACATTATTTCCAAATAATAGTCGTTCTTACACTTTGCGAAATAGTTTGTGAGTAATCTAAGTAATAAAACAATTAAGAATACCATAAAGTCTAAAACCATTTCAGCCTCCATAACCATGGCAAAAAAGGAATTATAAATAGCCATTTTCCAATCTCGAGAAACATTAGAACCCAAAAAGTCTATATGAAAACAATAGCAATATCAACATTTTACATTAAAAAATTAGTTTGTGAATCGTGGAGTCTGTTTATGGGCTTATGGTTTGGGAATAGAACCCCACATTTGTTTGATTGCAATATCCTTTAACCCATATATAGTTATTTAAACATATTGAGTGGGAAAATTATTCACATGCAACATACCTTTTAGAATTAAGAATTATAATCAGGTCTCTTGTTTTTCTACTTGTGAGCAAGGAAATGGCTGAAGAAATGTCAAGTAGCATCTACTGGATAGCATCAGAAGTGTACTACTACAACACAAATGGAGCCACTTCTTGAACTTGACTTTGTAAAGTCAATATCTCTGTGTTGGTCAACTACATGATTCTTTGATTTCAAAATGCTTTAATCTAACAGCAAACATTAGAAGGAAAATATACCAGCTTAACCATTTGCAAGCTCAAATGTGACACATATAGAGGTTTATATCAACCCCAACCAATCTTGATGATGGCTAACATACCTTGGTGATGAATATGTCCTAGGCGTCTCGATGTGCTAAACCAGCCTGACCCAACCCTCCATAAACCTGAAACACTAATCTTTAACATGAGAAACCAAATAAATTAGTTATTCGGAACATTTATCTGGAAGGGAACAAAGAATGGAGCCAGTGAGCCAAACAGCCTAGCTCGACCCATTTTAAGCCTGATACATTTGTTGTTACAACCTAATTCTATGACAAAAGTACCAATATTAATACCTGACTGAATATATTGGCATCATGATCCAACCTTTTAAGAATTTTATTATAGGAAAACATAAAAGTCCAGTTTTATAATTGGGTTAAGTAATTAACGTTGTTTGTAACTTCTTATTAATGCTAACCATAGCAACGATATACAACCTCTGAAATTAACAAACAATGAATAATGAAATAGAGAAGACAATTTTTTTAAGGTTAACACCATTTCAGCAGCAACAAAACCAAATAACCACATGCGATAACAACGTAAGCCAGGTAGATAGAACTAATGCCAGCCAAGAAAAATAACACAAATTTAGGACATTCATAGGTGTGAAATTCAAAGTAACAAAAAACAATACATCAAGAACATTTCACAAATGACATGATCCATATTATGCAAAGAAAATATGCATATTGCATCAACAAAATCTCAACTTCATCCTTTTTAAAAATCACATCATAGCAACATGGTATTATTCTATAAATAAGTAATAATTGCAATCAAAACAATCAAATTCTAACGATAGGTAATAATAGAGATTCAGCTGACCTTCATATTTTATTTGCATTTATTTTAGGGCTGAAAAGGTAGTGTTTTGACTTGAATAGAGTCAATAAACCATAGGCAACCTGTCATATATATAACAAACACATAATTAGTATAAGTTTTAACAAAACCTAAATCTTCCAAACCACAATCATCATCAAGATAACAAAAAGAATACACACATATATGCATTATATATTCACATTCTTGCTTGTTTTACTCACGAAAGTCACAAAAAGATCCCCAATAGTGAATGCCAAAAAAAAATCCCCAATAGTTGCTCACATATGAAGATACGTTATAAGGTATCTAAAAAAACACCTCCGACATCCAAAAACTAATACCCTAACAGAAAGTTGAAAGAACAAAGAATCTACTGCTGAAAAGAAAAATTATATACACTTGCAGATGTGTGTAGGATAGACGATAATGGGAGAAACGAAAGAAAGGTCTAGATCGAGGCAATGGAGAAGAAATCAAACAACAAATACACACAACAAACATAAACAAAGAAAAATGCTAACCTTCAAAGTGTAGTACCAACAAAAAAATTCTTCATTTCGTAGAAGATTGAGCACACAAACAAATCTGATGCAAAACTGAGAAGATATCAAATAGAGAGAGAAAGCCAGAGATATGGGCTCCAAATCGATGTGCAAGAGGTAAGCCAGAGCTTTCTTCACCGTGTATAACACACAAAAGGTACTTCTTACTGCTCATCAAAACTACATCGTTAGAGAAGGTATGAGAAGTTTTTTTAATTATGTTGGAGCAGGTATGTCTTCAATTGTGTTCGATCAGTAGCAGGTAAGAGCAAAAAAGGGGAGAAGGTAAGAGGGAAGGCGGTTCACAGTTTGGGATGTGGTGTTGTACAGTGTAAACTATTGACCAAAGGGAAAGTTTACGTTTCCAACCACCTCACTTCAGGATAATTTTTAATTTAACATGGCCCACAAAGAAGACTTTCTTTATTGTTTCTTCACGGCAAAGAAAAAAGAAAGAGAACGGAAACGGCAGAAACTATTCATCAAACCACCAACTTGGGTAAATATGCATAAATGTCTTGTACATTGTGTTGGGGAGGAAGTACTTTTCAAGAAACACTATTCATGGACTTCCTTATTGTTAATAGGGAGTAATAAATGGCAATATGCTAATTATGTTAGAACTTTCAAAGTTTACGTGAAATATCAAATTTCAATGCACCTCACTACCGTGAACCGATTTCGATCGTGATCCACTTGACCGTACACCAATATCGATCGTGAACCAATTGACAATCTTCAAAATGCCTTGAAGTAGATTTGAAACCAAGAACCAATGATTTAAGAACCCGATATGGCTGAAAACCACGAGACGGTCGTGAACACTTTATACAACCATAAACCCAAGACCACTGTAAACACTGAGATGGTCGTAAACCCGAGAGAACCGTAAACCCTGGTCGGGCCATAAACTTGTTCTACAAGTTGTGAATCTCGAACTTTAATCTCTTGCCTAAAATACTGTGATACTCAAATCTTCAACCGAGATTTGATATTATCCTTAAAACACGCAATCTACACCGATCTAAACTTCCAATAGATTAAACTTAGCAATTTAAAAAAAAAATCGTTTAGAGTCGTGAACCCCCGAGTTACAACCACTCAGCTGTGAACTCCGAACAAGGGTCGTGAATAATAACCGTACACTCCTTATTATCCGAATACAAAACCAAAAACCGATTTCGTGACGCCGACAAAACTGAATTAAAACTACTTTGACGACAACCAATGTTGAAAACTCCACGATCGAGAACTCTCAATTTCCGTAGTACAAGAACACGACTCGAAAACTTGATAAAAAAAAACACAACCTTAGACCAAAATCAAATTTTTTTAGATTAGGAAACTATTAAAGTTTAAAGACAAAAAGCAATCAACTGTTTTTGACCAAAATACGTATGAAGTTATCTTTGAAAATTGCGAACTTAACCACCATATTGTTCAAAATAAAACATTGAAGCACATGATTATGATAACAAAATTTTGAAAATTTTCTAGTCAAGAAGTTTCTACTCACCAAAATATATTGTGTATTAAAACAATCGAATTCTGCCATCCGAATTAATTGCTGCAAATAAATTTTTTTTGAAATCTAGATTGTACGCAGCCTTGGCAGAAGGTTATGTAAGCATCCAAAACCAACCAAGCAAAATATCAAACTACCAAGAACTCATGAATTCTTATGTACCCTAATTTTCCAACACAACCGATGACACCGATTATACCCAAAACAAAACGAAAATCACCAAATAAAACAATGAAAACATAAGCAATCTTGAATCGTGATATCGTGAGAGTCTCGAAACGAAGTTTCTTGAATCTGATACCAATTGTAAGGATCGATTATAACCCTCACACGATATCTAGATTAACAACACCGTGCTGAATCCAGTGATAGTGATTGAAGAATATGAGATGAAAATTGAGAAGAACAAGAACAATAAATAACTTAAAAATGCACTTGTATTAGTAACCGATGTTGATTACAACCTTCTCAGGCTTCTCGATCTTGTCTTTCTCCTTCTCCTAGTCGATGACTTCCTTTTCCCAAAAGTCTAACCCTGCAAATGAGAAATATGTGGGTTTATATATTACCCACATTGTCATCCAACAAGGCTTATAGGTCGGCCCTCAGGGGGGGGGGGGGGGTATCATTCGCGGTTCCCTCACCCGGCTTCAAGGGAGTCGCGTGGCTCCATGCGACAACCATACCGCGTGTGCAAGGCTCCCCCATGCGGCTCCATTTTTTGGTCTTCCACGGTTTCTCCAAACCGGCGAGAGCCGGATGGTTCCTTCCCACAACCAAGTGTCATTTTTTTATTGGGTGGTGAGCATGGCTTCACCAAGCCATGCCACAACCAAACCCCCTCCCCTCATAACTAGACTAAACCCATTACAATTAAGCCCACTAATACATATTAGCTTAGCCCAAACCAACACCTAATGACTAACTACTACTAATTAAGAACCCACTAGTAAACCGACCATTAGTGTCTAATTAGCTATTTAATACACAAGCTTATTATTTCCTAACACCTTTTCCAGAACTTTGTGCTCAATTATTTGATGGTAATACTGCCACTGGGAATGACAAGTGGACTTCAACCCGAACATCAGGGGTTGGATCATCTTCTTGTCATCGTGTCCAACCACTTCTTACGGGCACCGTTTTTCATGACACAGAAAAAGATGATGCCAGAACTTCTCATCAGACCTCTTAGCCTGCTCCTAAGCCTCTTTCCGAGCCTACTTCCGAGTGTACCCCTGAGCCTACCCCAAGCCTAATCCAAATAAAAGGGCCAAAACCTTAAAATCATCATCTATGAATGCTGATGATTTAACATTCGATATGCAAAACGCTTTACGGTGTTTGATTAAAGGCAAAGAAGGGTCAATAGTTCTTGGATGTTATGAGAAGTTAAAGTTGGTTGGGTTAGAGCCGGTAGATCCTCTATTCTTAGTTGTTTTTAATATTTTTGGAGTGTCCTCAGACATGAGAGAGGCATGGATGACATTACCAGATATTCCTGACGTATTAAGAGGATGGATCGCGATGACAACTACAAGTTTAGGATTAATAAAATAGTGAAGAACATGTTGTTTTGCCCGTGTTAAAATATTATTTGCTTTTGGTTGGCTATGTTGAATACATTAAATTGTTTTTGTTGGCTATGTTGAAAACATCGTATGTTTTTTTGGCTTAGTAAAAAAATTACATGTTTGTTTTATTGCTTATGTTTAATGGTTGTTTGTGTTTTATTAACATGATCATAATAGATTATGATAAGAAATTACTTCTCGTAATTCTTATGTACTTGTATGTCCACTTCTAATTTTTTTAGGGAGGAGCGGTTTGAAACGAAAGCGAGACCATGATTCGGATACGAGGGGGCTTCAGTACACATACACGTTAGTACCAACTTCTTTCAATTCGAGTCCAAAAATTTTGGGGCATAACAAGAGGCTATGAAAGTTTTTAACGGACCGGTTGGTGCACTAGATGGAACTTTGATACATGTTGTTGTCCCCACTAGGAAACAAGATTTATATAGAGGAAGGGGAAAATGAGATTGTTATCAAAATGTATTAGCAATTTGTGACTTCAACATGATTTTACGTTCATTGTGACTGACTGGAAGGGCTAGCACACGATTCTATAATATTATTAGAGGCATTATCATATCCACATGCACCATTCCCGCTTAAACCACTAGGTGTGTTTATGTTTTGTTAAATATTTCTATCTTAGTTTAATATTCTAATTAATTTTCTATATCTTTACAAATAAATATTATCTTTGTGATGTCGCATATGCGCACATACGAGGATTTATCGCTCCGTATCGTAATGTGAGGCATGTGCTTGGAGATTTTTATCAGAGACATGCATCGACCAATAAAGACAAATTTAGCCATGCACATGCAAAACTTCAGAACGTCATTAAGCGTGCTTTTTGGTGTCTTGAAAGCACGATTCCCTATATTGAAGAGGATGACGCCATTTTCGTTGGTTACACAAAGGAACATTACAAGTGCATGTTGCACGCTACATAATTTTATACGGAAAGAGGGTTTGAGCGACGAGTTCTTTACACAGTACAATCAACCCATTGTGTCGTTATGAAATAATCATATGCAAGTTGATGCCGATGAAGACGAGGTTGAAGCACATGGTACCGCATCATATAGGGAATATATGACTCAACTACAAGATGAAATTGTTGAGCAGTTAATGCAAAATATGGAATGAATGAATGATTTTAAAAAAATGTTATTGTGGTTTTATGAATATAATTTAAGTGTTGTATAACTATTTTTTAACTTTCATTGCTGAAAAACTACTTTAAGTTTAAAAATTCGGTTTATTTAAATTTCATTTTATTTTAACATTCTGCACAAGTGTAACAACCCGAATTCCGTAATTTTGAAATTTCCATTAAATTTTGTGTAAACTTAACTTGGGGTTTAATAGAAACTTATATTTGTTAGAACCTTGCATAAATAAGTTATAATGTGAGGGTTACATGTGAAATTAGTCATTTTATGTTAATAATTGAAAAGAATGAGAAGAGGAGGGACTAAAGTTGCAAAGTGGGAAAATTGAGTCTAGAGAAAAGCTGGAAACAAGAGGAGATCGACATTCTCCTCTTGTTGGTCGAACCCAGCGCTCCCCACTCCCTTAAAATCGAAATCTGGCCCTCCTCCTCTTGCAACCTGCAATTTCTATGCATGTGTGTGGATTAGGAAGAGCAATCCTTGAATCCTACCATCTATTTGATCAAGTAAGTGAAACTCCTACTTAGATGCATGTGTAGGAACTTGTGAATCCTTGTGTGAATCATGAAATTGAAGGGTAATGCTTGTTATATGTTGCAATTGAGATGTTTCTTGTACCCTAGATTCTATGTAGACAATGGATTGGGTGGGTTGGCCACCAAACTTGGTGACTAGCCCATAATTTGCGAAAGACCCAAATGTGGGATTCTTAGCCAATTGTCTAAATTGTGTGCATGTGTTGATTTTCCTGTGAAAATTGTGTGTTATAATGAGTATGGAACTTGAATCTCACTTAGTGGAAGTGAGATGGTAACTAGTAAGCATGAGAAACAAGCTAAGGCTAACAACATAACATTATGCATACAATGTGTCTGATGAAATGCTTGTGTGAAAATTCTTGACCATAATTGAAGAAATCTCCATGTATGATGGTTAGGAAACCATAGAGATCATGTAGAAGTAATCTCATGATGAAATTGAGTATATAATGGTAAAAGCATGAAATTTAAGTAAAAAGGCTTGAATGGTAAACTTTGTGTGAATTGAGGTCTAGCATGATTGTTAGATTCGTGAAACTTGTTGATGTCACCACGATTGGGTGCTAATGTATAGTTGATGCCATAATTGAGAAATTATACGTTATGAATATGGGTCTTGACTAGTTAGTGACCATATAGGCAATCAAGGCTTTGAAGGAGGCAACCAAGCACACGCTAGTGGTGGTGGATCGTCAAGCAATCGAGGTAACGTACATCTTGTTCGTTACACTAGTAAGTAATAATTATAAACACCTTACATTTGGTTATGGACCATAGTGGGTAGAAAAGAATAAGTCTTCACCTCATGAGGGAATAAATGGATTCTCTCATAGGGGGAAAGAGGAAGTGGCTTAGTCAACCAAATTGGGTTGATTTGCCTACACTCCGCATGCTTTAGCTCTCGGATAATTGATCCGAAGATACCTCAAGGGCTAATTGGGTCCTTGGTGTATGGCAAGGATGGTTATACACATATGTAAGATGTCCAATTCTAATTAGTATTCTAGAATTCCTACATAGGTGACATGGATACGTTATATTTGGAATGCTCCTTAGGGATCATCGAAATTCATATGTTATTAAAGGTAGGAGTCATGATGCAATCTGATATATGGTGATCATGTCACTAGTGAATGTATAAGGTTGGGGTCATCTATAATCTCGGACGAGTTGTGGCATGGGTTGGCCCTTAACGGGTCAACCGGGTAAAGTAAAGGCAAGGCAACGACGGGTAATTGGTCCATGTCTAAATTTTAGAGTCTAACAAGTTTTTGGAGCTTAAACTAGGTGTTGGCAACTTATGAAATGGTGGGAATCGAATCCGGACGATTAAGTGGAAAAAAGGAACCAAGCGGGGTACCAAAACCACAGGTACCACCGTAGCTTACGGTGGCCACCGTAAGCTACGGTGGCCTGCAGCTTTGGTACCCACCGTAGGCCAGCATCAAGCCACCGTAGGCTAGCTGAAGCCACCGTAAGCTACGGTGGCCAGCGTAGCTTACGGTGGAGCTGCCTAAATTTTGAAACTTCGCCTCCGTTTTAATGCCTAAACGTCGTTCCAACTTGCATTAACGTTTCATACTAATGTGGTGTAATTGCACGCAGGTAAAGCTACCATGTAGATACGGATCCCCCGAGCTCGAGACGAACCGAACACGCAAGTTGCCACCTCTTTTGATGATCATGGCTTGTCGTAGCCATCTTTTGAAAATAATTGAACTAGTATTAACTTGTATTTAGCACACACTTGGTTGCTAATGTTTTGATGAACCTAATGACACACTTGTATTTGACACTCTATCTATTACGTATGCGGATAAAAACGGAAGATGTTATCGTATAAATGAACAATTTACCACGAAATTTTCTGGGACCACTTTTCAAGTTAAATATTCGTTAACGAAATAGTAAAAATAATTTGCGTTGTTACAAGTTGGTATCAGAGCCGAGGTTTGAGGGATTCAAGTGTAATTTGACTCTTGAACTCAAACCCGTGCTCGAGATAATGGCTAAGTGTTCGGTTCGAGCTTTCGTGGAGATCCAGGTACGTGTTAAATTTCTAAATAGATGTATGATTATGGTTTTAGTGCGTGTTATGGAGGGTAACTAAGGGTGCATAATTGATGCACAACTTGGTAATTTCAGATCACCAACGGGGATGGTGAATTGCACCGGAACCAAAGATGCGGGAGACGCATGAATAGTTTAAGATGGGTTATGGAAATTGCTATAAACCCATGTCCTTATATGTGACACCCTTGGAAATTGCCGAGGGGAGTCCATAGTAACCCTGCTCTATGAAAGGGGAATTGATATGTGAACTAACTGGTTGAATTAAACTCTGTAGTGTCATGACGAACCAAGTTGGGGACGGCTTGACCGAGGAACAGAGAGACGAGGCCCTGAGGGCCCGAATTGCTGAAGAAGTCGGGAAGGCTATTGATGCCGCCCTCCCGGAATATGTGCACAAGATCCAAGAGGATCTTCTTAAAACCATGAATGAAAAGTTTGATGAGCTAAAGGAGGTTCTTCTAAATCGAAGGGAACCGGAAAAGGCGAAGAAACGTTGTTCTTTTAACAAATTCATGGTTTGCAAACCCCCTCACTATTCGGGTGAGGTGGATCCTATTGCTTGCCATCGGTGGATCACCAACGTGGAGGGTGTATTCCGCCGGACCCATTGTGAAGAAGATGATCAAGTGAGTTATGCCACGGGTCTACTTCGGGACCGGGCGAAAGATTGGTGGGATGCAAAGGCCCAAGAAAAAGGGGACGTTGCAATTAATGCACTAACGTGGCCCGAATTCAAAGAAATCTTTACTGAACATCATTGCCCGAAGGCAATGGTGAACAAACTCAAGCAGGAGTTTCTCAAATTGGAGCAGACCGATGACCAAACGGTAGATCAAATCACGGGGATCTACCTTGATCGGGTCAGGTTTTGTGCAGATGTGTTGCCTACCGAAGGGGCAAGGATGTTCTTCTATAGGAACATGCTAAAGCCCAAGATTAAGGACTTCGTGCCCCTAACGAGCTTCAATACGGTGGAAGAAATGATTAACGCTGCGAGGGCTCGGGAACTTGATATCACCCGAAGGGAAGAAACCCGTGAAAGGAGAGGGCCTAATGAGGCACAATCAAACCCTCCAAAGAAGCAGAAAATGGGAGAATCTCCCAAAAAGAAAGAGTTCAAGGGGGGAAACTCCAAATGCAAGATTTGTGGGAGGGGGCATCCGGGCGAGTGCCTCTTCAAAGATCGACCATGTTTGAATTGTGGCAAAAAGGGCCACCTTGTCTCCAATTGCCCCTCTGAAGTAGTTAGATGCTTCAACTGCTATCAGACGGGTCATAAGAAGCCGAACTGCCCAAAATTGATGGGTGAAGGGTCAAGGAGTGGGGGAAAAACTGAAATCCCGCGAGCCACCGGAAGGGCATTCCAACTAACGGCCGACGAGGCCAAGATTGACCCCAACGTCGTGTCAGGTACTTTTCTGATTAATTCGTTGCCTGCACGTGTGTTATTTGATACGGGTGCTAATAGGTCATTTGTCTCATTTGATTTTATTAAGCACCCTTCATTTGTGATTGAAAAGTTACATGTACCCTTAGAAGTAGAAGTTGCTAACGATAAATCTATACTTGTTTATGATGTATGTCGGGGATGCACGATCACCATCAACGGGGAGGAGTACTCTATTGATCTCATCCCTATGGCTATGAGAGAGTTCAAGGTGGTGGTAGGAATGGATTGGCTATCCCGCCACCATGCGAGAGTGATATGTGATCACAAGACAATTGAACTCACGTCACCCACGGGAGACAAAGTCACCATACTGGGTGACAAAAGCGGAACTCCCATAATATGCTCTATGCACAAAGCGAGAAAGTATATAAAAAAGGGATGCCGAGCCTTTTTAGCTATGGTGACCGACACAAGAGTACAAGGACCGGTAATAGATGAGTTACCGGTAGTCCAAGAATTCAAAGATGTGTTCCCGGAAGACTTGCCGGGTATGCCTCCGGATAGAGATGTGGAATTCAGAATTGACCTTATTCCGAATGCCAAGCCGGTAGCACGGGCACCATATCGGTTAGCCCCCCCAGAGTTGCAAGAACTCAACACCCAAATCCAAGAGTTGCTGGACAAGGGGTTTATTAGGCCGAGTATCTCACCATGGGGAGCCCCGGTTCTATTCGTAAAGAAGAAAGATGGAAGTATGCGGATGTGCATCGATTACCGGGAGTTAAACAAACTCACGGTGAAAAATCGATATCCATTGCCCCGGATTGACGACCTATTCGATCAGTTACAAGGGGCTAGGTGGTTCTCCAAGATCGATTTGCGGTCGGGGTACCATCAGCTTAAGGTGAAAGAAGAGGACATCCCCAAGACTGCCTTTAGAACTCGCTATGGGCACTACGAATTCTGTGTGATGTCCTTTGGGTTGACGAATGCACCGGCGGCCTTCATGGATTTAATGAACCGTGTGTGCAAACCCATGCTAGACAAATCGGTGATAGTCTTCATTGACGATATTTTGATCTACTCTCGGAGCGAGGCCGAGCATGCCAAGCATTTACGAGAGATACTGGAGAGACTAAGAGTTGAGAAGTTGTATGCCAAGTTCTCTAAATGTGCATTTTGGCTAAGAGAAGTGCAATTTTTGGGCCATGTAATTGGTTCCGAGGGGATTAAGGTGGACCCGGCTAAAGTTGAAGCGGTAACCTTATGGGAGGCTCCTAAGACTCCCACCGAGGTTAGGAGTTTCCTTGGGCTAGCAGGCTACTACCGGAGATTTATCCAAGATTTCTCGAAAATAGCCTTACCCTTAACGAAGCTGACTAAGAAAGAAACCAAGTTTGTATGGGGTACCGAGCAAGAGGAGGCATTTCAAAGCCTCAAACAAAAGCTAACCCAAGCCCCGGTTTTAACTTTGCCCGAGGGCAACGAAGACTTGGTGGTTTACTCAGATGCATCACAAGTTGGCCTAGGTTGTGTGTTGATGCAACGGGGCAAGGTGATCGCATATGCGTCTCGACAACTAAAGGTGCACGAGCAAAACTACCCTACGCATGACCTAGAGTTGGCAGCGGTAGTGTTCGCCTTGAAAATTTGGCGACATTATTTGTATGGGGCCAAATGCACAATCTTCACTGATCACAAAAGCCTCAAGTACTTCTTCGACCAAAAGGACTTGAACATGAGGCAACGCAGATGGCTTGAGACGATCAAGGACTATGACTGCGAGATTCACTATCACCCGGGCAAGGCTAATGTGGTAGCCGATGCCCTAAGCCGAAAGGGGGACTATGCGCCCATTAGAGTGAGATCTATGCAACTGGTGGTGACTTCTAACTTGATAGCACGGATCAAGGAGGCCCAAATTGAAGCAGTCAAAGAAGAAAACTTGAAAAAAGAGCGGATTGTGGGCCAAGTAAAAGATCTAGTAGACGAAGAAAGTGGAATAAAGACTCGCTTTGGGCGAGTTTGGGTTCCCAACTCATGTGATATGAGGAATATGCTATTAGACGAGGCCCATAAGTCTCGGTACACGGTACACCCGGGGGCAACAAAGATGTATAACGATTTAAAGGCCAATTATTGGTGGCCCGGGATGAAACGCGACATAGTCAAGTACGTCGAGAGATGCTTGACTTGTCTACAAGTCAAGGCTGAGCATCAAAGACCATACGGGAAGTTGCAACCCTTGGAAATTCCCGTGTGGAAATGGGAACATGTGACTATGGACTTGGTAACCAAGCTGCCAAGAACGGCCAGGAACCACGACGCTATTTGGGTGATTGTGGACCGGCTAACCAAAAGTGCACACTTTCTCCCTATTCGGGAGAAGTACTCATCGGAGAAATTGGCCGATATTTACATTGACGAAATTGTGTCTCGCCACGGGGTACCGGTTTCCATAGTATCGGATCGGGACACCCGGTTCACGTCGGAATTTTGGCAAGGGTTCCAGGAGGAAATGGGTTCTAGATTACACCTCAGTACAGCATATCACCCCCAAACCGACGGCCAAAGCGAGAGGACCATACAAACGTTGGAAGACATGCTGCGGGCATGTGTTATTGATTTCGGGGGAAATTGGGACCGACACTTGCCACTCGTAGAATTTGCCTACAATAATAGCTATCACTCGAGTATTGGGATGCCTCCGTTCGAGATGTTGTATGGTAGAAAGTGTAGAACACCCGTATGTTGGGGTGAAGTGGGCCAACGCGAGCTAAGTAGCCGCGAGGTGGTTCGGGAAACGTCGGCCAAGATCGACATCGTGAGGGCACGATTAAAAGCCGCTCAAGATAGACAAAAATCTTATGCGGACAAGAGAAGGAGGCCAATAGAGTTCCAAGAGGGAGACTATGTCATGTTAAAGGTCTCCCCGTGGAAAGGTGTGATTCGGTTTAGAAAACGAGGCAAGCTAAGTCCTCGATTCATTGGACCTTTCAAAATCCTTGCGCGTGTGGGCAAGGTGGCTTATCAACTGGAATTGCCGGAGGAGCTAAGCGGCATTCACAATACGTTCCACGTGTCCTATTTGAGGAAGTGTCTTGCCGACGAGAGCGCCTATGTGCCACTCGATGATTTAGTGATTGATGATAAGCTTAACTATGTCGAGAGGCCTATTGCGATCCTTGATCGTAAGGTTAAGCGGCTGAGAAACAAAGAAGTGAACCAAGTGAAGGTTCAATGGGAGCATAGGAAAGGATCGGATCTAACTTGGGAGTCCGAGGAAGAGATGCAACGCTACTATCCCCACTTATTCGGTATGTGACTGTTTCGGGGACGAAACCCCTTTAAGGGGGGTGGAGTTGTAACAACCCGAATTCCGTAATTTTGAATTTCCATTAAATTTTGTGTAAACTTAACTTGGGGTTTAATAGAAACTTATATTTGTTAGAACCTTGCATAAATAAGTTATAATGTGAGGGTTACATGTGAAATTAGTCATTTTATGTTAATAATTGAAAAGAATGAGAAGAGGAGGGACTAAAGTTGCAAATTGGGCAAATTGAGTTTAGAGAAAAGCTGGAAACAAGAGGAGATCGACATTTCTCCTCTTGTTGGTCGAACCCAGCGCTCCCCACACCCTTGAAATCGAAATCTGGCCCTCCTCCTCTTGCAACCTGCGATTTCTATGCATGTGTGTGGATTAGGAAGAGCAATCCTTGAATCCTACCATCTATTTGATCAAGTAAGTGAAACTCCTACTTAGATGCATGTGTAGGAACTTGTGAATCCTTGTGTGAATCATGAAATTGAAGGGTAATGCTTGTTATATGTTGCAATTGAGATGTTTCTTGTACCCTAGATTCTATGTAGACAATGAATTGGGTGGGTTGGCCACCAAACTTGGTGACTAGCCCATAATTTGCGAAAGACCCAAATGTGGGATTCTTAGCCAATTGTCTAAATTGTGTGCATGTGTTGATTTTCCTGTGAAAATTGTGTGTTATAATGAGTATGGAACTTGAATCTCACTTAGTGGAAGTGAGATGGTAACTAGTAAGCATGAGAAACAAGCTAAGGCTAACAACATAACATTATGCATACAATGTGTTTGATGAAATGCTTGTGTGAAAATTCTTGACCATAATTGAAGAAATCTCCATGTATGATGGTTAGGAAACCATAGAGATCATATAGAAGTAATCTCATGATGAAATTGAGTATATAATGGTAAAAGCATGAAATTTAAGTAAAAAGGCTTGAATGGTAAACTTTGTGTGAATTGAGGTCTAGCATGATTGTTAGATTCGTGAAACTTGTTGATGTCACCACGATTGGGTGCTAACGTGTAGTTGATGCCATAATTGAGAAATTATACGTTATGAATATGGGTCTTGACTAGTTAATGACCATATAGGCAATCAAGGCTTTGAAGGAGGCAACCAAGCACACGCTAGTGGTGGTGGATCGTCAAGCAATCGAGGTAACGTACATCTTGTTCGTTACACTAGTAAGTAATAATTATAGACACCTTACATTTGGTTATGGACCATAGTGGGTAGAAAAGAATAAGTCTTCACCTCATGAGGGAATAAATGGATTCTCTCATAGGGGGAAAGAGGAAGTGGCTTAGTCAACCAAATTGGGTTGATTTGCCTACACTCCGCATGCTTTAGCCCTCGGATAATTGATCCGAAGATACCTCAAGGGCTAATTGGGTCCTTGGTGTATGGCAAGGATGGTTATACACATATGTAAGATGTCCAATTCTAATTAGCATTCTAGAATTCTTACATAGGTGACATGGATACGTTATATTTGGAATGCTCCTTAGGGATCATTGAAATTCATGTGGTATTAAAGGTAGGAGTCATGATGCAACCTGATATATTGTGATCATGTCACTAGTGAATGTATAAGGTTGGGGTCATTTGTAATCTCGGACGAGTTGTGGCATGGGTTGGCCCTTAACGGGTCAACCGGGTAAAGTAAAGGCAAGGCAACGACGGGTAATTGGTCCATGTCTAAATTTTAGAGTCTAACAAGTTTTTGGAGCTTAAACTAGGTGTTGGTAACTTATGAAATGGTGGGAATCGAATCCGGGCGATTAAGTGGAAAAAGGAACCAAACGGGGTACCAAAACCACAGGTACCACCGTAGCTTACGGTGGCCACCGTAAGCTACGGTGGCCTGCAGCCTTGGCACCCACCGTAGGCCAGCATCAAGCCACCGTAGGCTAGCTGAAGCCACCGTAAGCTACGGTGGCCAGCGTAGCTTACGGTGGAGCTGCCTAAATTTTGAAACTTCGCCTCCGTTTTAATGCCTAAATGTCGTTCCAACTTGCATTAACGTTTCATACTAATGTGGTGTAATTGCACGCAGGTAAAACTACCATGTAGATACGGATCCCCCGAGCTCGAGACGAACCGAACACGCAAGTTGCCACCTCTTTTGATGATCATGGCTTGTCGTAGCCATCTTTTGAAAATAATTGAACTAGTATTAACTTGTATTTAGCACACACTTGGTTGCTAATGTTTTGATGAACTTAAT
>JBCNJP010000009.1:16379214-16459781 GCA_039602395.1 Deinandra increscens subsp. villosa
CCAGAAATGCACGGGCTTGTCCCCAGAATCGCACGGGCTTGTCCCCAGAAATGCACGGGCTTGTCCCCAGAAATGCACGGGCTTGTCCCCAGAAATGCACGGGCTTGTCCCCAGAATTGGCTTAGTCCCAAGTTTATCGGGCTTGTCCCCAGAATTGGCTTAGTCCCAAGCATCCCGGGCTTGTCCCCAGTTTAACTCTATTTCGAAACTACTATGATTTTACCACAGGTATCCTCAAGGATGCTGAAAGAGGATTCCAGAATCTATCTAAATGCACCCAAGGTAAAACCTACTTAAGGGACTATTCAGGTAATGTACTTTCAAATTATTACATTTTATCATGCTGACTTGTGTCATGGTTTGTCAACTTACATACTTAACTTAAAGCATTTTTACTACCTTAATATTCCTGAGGAACCATATGGGATTCTCACTTAAATATTTTAAAATTTTTCATGAACAAAATAAAAAAACAAGGGGCAAACACACCATGATAAAGAAAGTCGGATACTAGTATTAACCATGCAGGAAATTCAAAAGGGGTAACTCCAGTTTCTCAGCACCCCCAAGCTCCTCCAGAGTTCCTTTCTAGGTAGCTGCATTCAAGCCTTAGCAGTGAAGCCTTCAGCATCTGCTTCATTGGCCTTGATCGTGGAAGAAAATCGAAAAGAAGAGGGAGGGAGCTGACCTGGAGAAAAAGAGAAATCGAGAAGGTTCCGACGGTAATCCAGGGTTATTTATGGAGAAGTCTCATGAGAAGTTGCGTCGCTATCAAATCAGGAGCTAACGAGTCACCGCCGTAATTATTTCAAGAGTTTGAATTTTCACAGCCGTCTTCATGGTCGACAACTGTCAAAATTCAGGGGCAATTGTTTGGGCTGATATTTCGGGATCCTCGGCGGAAGCTCAAATGGTCCAGGATCCTCAGACGGGTTGAGAATCCTGATAGGTTCGGGCATCCTGAATTACGGTTATCGACTAACCGCTATGTTGTTCCTCGTATTTATTTGCTTGCAGGTAAAGAAAACGTGTAAAACAAGCCTAAAGACTCGGACAAAGACTAAAGAACGTGGACTAAGTGGTCCACAACGTTCATATTGACTCAGTGGGGAGAATCCCTAAAATATAGGACAGTTGGTTAGTTTTATTTCAGGATCCTTGCCGGAAGCTCAAGTGGTTGGGTATCCTGACAGGTTCGGTATCCTGAAATGCAGTTATTGACTAACCGTTTCAATTGTCCACGTGTCCTAATTAATTGCAGGCTTAAAGGGACGTGTAAATGAAGGCTAAAGACCAGGTCAAGCATTAAGGAACGTGCCATAACTGACTCCCAACGTTCACAAAGACTTGGTGGAAGAATCCCTTATTTTTAGCACTTTCGGTTATTACTTTGTAACTATATATATCAGCCTTGTGATCGATGATAGGGACGAGATACCACTCACACTCACGAAATACTCTCTGTAACACTTAGATTTCGATCACAATAGCTCAACACTTGTAATTCTTCGTTTCGTTATCAATAAAATTGACTTGGTGGCGGTTTTTCAGCCGGCACCCGAGGTTTTTATCCAGGATTCCTAGAGGCAACTCGAAGGACTCTGGAGTTTTCCTCGCTAAAATCCTTGTGTTATCATCCCAACTTGGATTACTTGCTCACTTGATAGTTAAGCACACTACCTCACAATCTAAGTTTGGAATACAGGATTCCTAAGGGAATTTTTGACCAAAACAATGGTGTTTTGGGTTTTGGGGATTATCTTGTTATTATGTCGTTTTTGTTACTGTCATGACTATCTTGTGTTGTTTGTTGGTGCCCTCACCGTACTTGTAGCCTTAGGGTGTCCATGGGCTTAGTTTATTTTTGAAGCTTGTATGTAAGACTTAACATAATCTATGTTATAGCCGACATGGCTCTAGTTATGTTTGTTGGACGGGTCGTCCGTTGTTGTGAGCCTTCGTTTCACTACTACAAAAACTGCTTTCCTTGACACGCGAACGATGACACTCGAAAATTCTTGACGTGCAATTACCAAAGTGTCAAAATAAAATGTCAATTATAGGTAATTCCTAAGAATTCATGACGCGCATTTTTGCGTGTCAAGAATATCTGTCATATTTAGAGAAAAAAAAATACACGGAGGACACTTAAAATACGCGTGTCAAGAATTATCCGTCGTTTTATAAAAAAATGTTCCCGCCAAAGTCTGTCCTAAAATTTTAATTGCCGCTCATTGCTCAATTCAACTTTTCCCCAAAATTTTTGCCCTAATCGTATACCTATTCCTGCTCCTCGCCTCTGCCTCCTTAGATAAGACAAACTCCGCCTCTTCTCATATCCATCTCCTCTAATCCGCTGCTTCTTCTGCTCACTAGAAATCAACCCTAACCGAGGGTGAAAAAGGAGTCGGGGGTCGATTATCCCGGAGGATTCCTTCTGCTCGGCCCTCGTTCTCTTCCCCATCGAAGAATTCAGCCCAATCGATTCTCGTTCGAGGCTTCATCCAAGACAATAAGTCAATCGCGACCCAGGTTAGTTTATCCCCTATTCATTCGCTAAAAGAACAACAGAGATGATTGAATGATTTTACTAATTCGATTGGGTTAAGCCGTTTTGTAGATCTTGTGAGGCTGATAGTAGAACTTATGGATTGAAGAGCGCTGGAGTAGAATCTGTTTGCTTTGGTTCTTCTCATGGTGAGTACTTTAACCTGAGTTTCAAACTATAGATGCCTATCGTTACCTTCTTGAGTTTCAAACAAAGAATCCTCAAAGGTATTGTTTCATGGATGAAATTATAGTGCTTTTTATTTGGGTGTCGCAGTTAGATTTTTCATGGTGGTGTAAGACACACGTTTATGGTGTGATTTTGTTATTTATGGTGTGATTTTGTTATTTCATCTATAAAGATGTGTCTTTTATTTGTTAATCAAATTATGTTTTTGGATATAATCTTCTGTCTTTGTAAAGTGTAGTGTTTTTTTAGGGTTTTGTATACTTGCTTGATTTGTTCTTGGATATAATGACTCTTAAATACGCTCATTTGTCCTAGGTCATGCTACTAATTCAAGTGCTTTTAATATTTAAACCGTTGGATTGTTAACATGACTCTGCCTTAATTTTATTTATTTGTACATAAGTATAACATAAATGATGTTTGTTTGTACATAGATACAACATCTCTTACAAGTTGGTGTGATTGACTACTTGATCAGGCAGTAGCAAGAGGGCTGAAGGATCCTTCACTCCGGGTGATTCAAAGTCATTTTGCTGTTTCTGGAAACCTTGGAGATGTGGCAACAAAGGTACATAGGCAAGTTTAATTTTGAAACTTTGATGCTTGAGGAATTCTATATTTGCATATAAAGGTACAAAGTCATTTTACATGTTGTGTTTTTTATTTGGGATATTAGGGGAAATTACTTTGCATTTTGATCTAGGACAGATGAATTTGTGATATATGAACTTTAGAAGGAATGCATATACATAAAACATTACTCTTCGAGTGATAAGTGTTTGAAACAATCTCAAATGATTGTTTCATACAAGAGATTAAGAGGGGAGTTTTAGAGAACAAACTAAGGTAATTGGACTGGTTTTTAGACACATATGTGGCATTGTCGGGTGTGTGAGTTGGCCACTGTGCTTGCGCAGGTGCTTTATTGCCGGTGTTACGACGTTTAGGGTGCTTTTATTAGGGGTTGTGAGGGTATCCCTTTAGTGACCGATGGGCATTTGATCTCACGGTACCCAATTACCCATGCGTGTATCTAATGTGTTCCTTCCTCTTTGAGGTTGAGTCTCAGTTTCTTATCTGAGACTAGAATTTAGGGGGTGGAGAGTGTGAGTCTTTGCCTTTCAGAAAAATTGCTTGATCTGTTGTTTTTTCCTGATTCACTTTGTTTTGAATGTTTATTAATTCACATGCATTATCTTGAAATTGCTAGTCAATATGGACTATTTTTTAAAGCCCCATCGGCCCATCCTGTATACAAAATTACAAACCTACTTTCATTTTTAAAATGAAATATTTGATGATGGTTATATACTCACCATGATCATTAGTGATACATCTAATCACCTTGTTCAATTCTTTCTAAGCTATCACATGTAATCATTAAGGCTTTATTTGGCTAGATATGAATCGTAAATGTTTATATGTATTGGGTGTAGGTATTAAGGAAGCTGTTATAACCGACAAGGCTCCAGCAGCTTTGGGTCCCTATTCCCAAGCAATTAAGGCCAATAATACTCTGTTTGTGTCTGGTGTTCTTGGTCTTATTCCTGAGGTTTTACTACAGTCAACTGAAATCATCTCACAGCCAACTGTTTTCTCAATTCCAATCACCCAGTATGGAGGTATGCTTTTGTTCATGTCATGTATCCATTATGTATTCTTTTTTGTTGTTTAATTCCTGCTATTTTTTATTTTTTACATTACCCTCTATATAAAAGCCCATTAGATGTCACAGTAATTTACAAGTGCCACAGCCACCTTTACCAACTCTGTAGTATTTGCAGATCATAGTATTTCGCCGGTGCTAATCAAATCTGCAATTAGTTCTATAAAGGAAACAGAGAGGCATGCAGAGGAGCATCTTATTCTACAGCTTCGGCGTTCTCCTACTCGAACTGTTAACTTTACTGGTATCATGCCTAAAGATCTAAGCCCATCTGATGGAAATGTATTAGAAATACATAGTAAGTTTAATGGTATATAACTATATGTATTAGTGCGTGTAACCAAGCCAAGTTGTACTTGGTTATTTAATCTCAATAACTTTAGGTATAGAAAAGCCTTCGTTGTGTATTTAAGATTAGTTGCAGTAAAGCAACATATACAGCAATGATCTGCTGTCTCGAGTATGTTGAATGTAGTTAAAAAACAAAGTTGTTGAGTTCAATCCTGTTTCCTTATTATTTTTTAAAGATTTGTTATGCTAAACAAGTTTTTTTTCTTTCTTTTTTCCAGAATCTGGTTACAGCATGTTTTCTTAATAAACATGAAGACTTGTATAGAAGATTAGTTTGGGAACTTGGGCCTGTTGTACTCCTAAGGTAAGTATGCTACTGTTGTTGATATGAGAAGTTTAAGGATAACTCTATAATATGCAAACAATTAAATTAACACCTTATATAAAATCTTGGTTCCATTTTACATATTTACTCGTTCCGTTGTTGAATCTAACTGATATAACTGAGGCTAATATGTACACAACAGGGCAGCAATTTATGATAAAGCACTCAAAAGGGCAGCTGAGAAGCAGAAAATCAATGCGATGCCTATCCTGTATATTCACTATTACCGCTTTAAATTTCTGGTATGGAGTTTTATAAGATTCTGCCAGATATCAACTTTTAATTCAAGCTACTGCATGTTCTTTAATTATTTCTATTCAATTGACTACACTTCAGTTCTTACTATTAATGGATGACACTCTGCACCTTATTAACACATACATGTTGCAATTCTTAACATTCAACATATATGCAGTCACAGCAATAGGGGCAGCCCTGTTGTGGTGGCAAACATCAGCAAAACAGCAGCAATCTGCTGCTGTTAGTCGGGTACTGTTAGGTAAATAATCATGCACACAGTTAACGCCATCCATAAGGCCATCAGAGGTAGTTTTCAGGTTTGCCTACTAATCATTTCTTGATGCAAAGTTGCAGCCTTAATCATACATCTTAAGAGTGAAGCAATGACCATGGTGACTGCACTTGTTGACATGGAGATGGGATTGGCTGCTGTATAAAGACATGCTAAAGAAAATAATATTGTCTTAGATTTATTATTATAGGTTTTTTGTTAGCATATCGGATCCAATTGTAAACTCACATTAATTTTGTAATGTTTACTATATATATGAAATGTATTATTTTTGTATAAGTGTATTTTTATGTTCTATTATCTGGTTAATTGTCATTATTTGTAGAAACTAGTGATTCTATTAAAAAATATTTTTTTTAAATTTTTTTTACATTCTTGACGCGCAAAATTGAGTGTCATAAGCAGATTTATGACTGGGGCTTCCTTGACGCGCATTTTATGACGCGCAAAGCATGTCATAAAATGCGTGTCATTGTTCGCGCGTCAAGAGCTTCTTGACACGCATTTTGCGCGTCAAGAAGCTTCTTGACCCCCGCATCCTTGACGCGCATTTGCGTGTCAAGAATGCACTTTCTTGACGCGCAATGCACGTCAAGAATGCCAGTTTCTGTAGTAGTGCACTGTCTGCTCTATTTCAAAGCTTAGGGTTTAGCCATGTTCAAGATGTTGTTTCAATTGAAACTTCATCTTTTACCAGATTGGATGCACAACCCTCATCCTCCTTGTTTACCTTCATAAACCTAAACCTAAATTCACCTGTGAATGAAGTAGAAACTGATCCTTCTCCAAATGACAATCTCTTCTTTTCATCCTCACCACATGAAGATGATTGGATGGAACATGATCATGTTTCTTCTAACCCCATTCAGTCTTTAAGGAGTTGAACATCAGGAGTGATGAAGATGTTTATGTAGAAAGGGTTGCTACTACAATTGATTCCCCACTGGAACAATTGGACAGTAGTAACAGTTTTAAGACCCAATCTATAGCAACCAGCAGCTAATTTGCACCAAGGGAACCAGCAATGGTACCTGAGGTAATAACTGTGTCTGCAGGGAATCCCAGGAGCCAAGAAAACCAGGGTGTTGAGCCTGATCAAGCTAGGCTTGATGGCTCTTCATCGCCCAAGGATATTGAGAAATCAATTGAGGGCAGTGCTTTACTAACTGAATTGACGACTAAACAAGCTGACCTGCAAAACCAAATGCAGTCCTTGCTACAAACACTTAAAGAGCAGGATGTATTGATCAACAGACTTAAGTAGGAGAAGGCTGGTGCATCAAATCCTAAAACTGGTGAAGCTGTTGCTACCAAAAAGGGGGAGAAAGCTAGTTCTTCAAAACCACATCAGAAGATTTCTGCTGAATACAAGTCTGGTGAAGATTCTTCAAGCTCCAGTGAGATCAACTGCGACCCAAAAGAGAGGTTACCTGAGCATCTGAAGAACAAACTATTTAAAACCTGTGGAGTTAAGCCCTTCAACCCAATAGAAGGTTTTCTTAATGTCCATATGGATCAACTGATGCAGGTAGCACCTGATGAATGCAAATCCAGTCACCTGGATTTTCTTAGATTCGTGATGGCAACATCAAGTGCTTATCCTCACAAAATTGAAGAAGTGAAGAATTACTTGACAGATGTATATCTGGTCAGAGAGTAAGAGTATTTACAAACATGTCAAGATCAGTTTGAGGACAAAGGTGATAATTTGGTTGGACAATCAATGCCAACAGATCAAGGTGATGAACCGGTTACTGGACCTACAAGTGGACTAGAAAAGGAGGTTGATCTGGTTGAGATTGAAGTCAGTGAAGTTCTTCTCAACTTGAATAAACCCACCTCCTCATCGGCAAAGGATAGACCAGAAGAAACTCCAAAGGAAGTTACTCCGGAGGAGTTAATCTCTTCTAAGGAAATTCCGAAGGAAGTTACTCCGGAAGAACCCCTCACTACTGAGGATGTTCCGAAGGAAATTACTTCGGAAGTTGCTCCTAAGGAATTACCTAAGACTATTCCAGACCAAGTTATCTCGGAAGACAGTCCTAAGGTAGTTACTTCGGAAGCTTGTACTGAGACTATTCCTGAGCAAGTTATCTTGGAAGTCAGTCTCGGTGTTGGAACTTCACTTCATGAATCTCCTAAGACTGTTGATGATGATTCTCTCAATGAGAGAACCATTTCTGGTTTCACTGACATGGAGAATGATGATCAAAGCACAGGATGCCAAGGTGATGAATTGGATCCTGCTACAAAAGCTTTGATTCATCAATTGACAAAGGAAGATGCTGAGCTTCAACAGAAACAAAAAGAAGAAAAAGAACATAAGGATCATGCACTATTTGAAGAACAAAAAAAACTGCTCATAGAGAATGGTTCTATGAGTATGTCAAGAACAATGCCGATCTAATGCTCTTTATCAATGAAGCTAGGAGAAGATCTGATATGTACACAGAAGAGAAAATTGCTAAAGCTGAACAGCAAGGTCTTTCAGATAAAGACAAGTACAGAAGGGTCTTAGGGAATGATTACAGGAAGATTCAGATGAAGAGTAATGAAGATAACAAGATCTTCTTAGCTCAATTCAGTGAAGTGCTCAAAAGAAAGGAGTGTTTCTCTGATAAGTGGGTTGATGAAATGAAGGGAGATGACTTAATCAATTGGATGTACATGATCTTAGCCATCAGTGTTGATCAAGTCAAAGAGATGAATGTTAAGAGGTAAGTTGACTATACCTTTGAGCAGGAGAAGGCACAAGAGAAAAAGGGCATCAGATTCCAATCTCTCTTTGAGGAAGATGACCTGCTGATTCACAGATGGTACTTCAAGAAAATTATATATGATGGAAAAATCCCAAAAGAATCAACTTTTGCAGATTACCTAGACTAAGACAAGAATATGATGTCATCAGTAAGAGGCAAATTGAAATAGTAAGAGTTTCTGGTGAGAAGAAGCCACCGGGTACGTATGCTCTTTATGACTCTATGCATCCTGAATGTCTTAGTTATTTGAAACAGAAGAAGAGAAAGCCTCCTGTCTCAATTGATCAACAGAAAAGGCCAAGGATCAACATTGTCAAAGAGATGTTTAACACTGTCTCTGATCCTCGTACCTCATCATCTCAACCCTTCACCACATCATCACAACCCACATCCTCCACATTCCAAATTCCAAATCAGCCAATCCCATCTCCACAATCATCACCACCTCCAAAAGAACCAAAGCCTACACAACCTGAGACAGAACCCACATCCCAGCAACCATCAACTATTCCACCTATCAAACTCACCTTATTTGGAAGAAAGAAGATTGTGGTGAGTGAATCAGAAGATGAGTCAGAATCTTCTGATCCTCCTAACCCACCTGTTAGCCCAATCAAGCCTACTGATACTCATCCTAACATCATAAGGATTGAGGTGCATAAAAAGGAAGACTTGCATTACTTCTTCATGAGCAATGGGGAGGTGATCAAAAACAAGAATCTGAAGTTGATTAAATGGGATAATTTGCATCAGAAATACATTATGAGCATAGTGGGAACTGGCAACTTTGTTTAAAAGTTGTAAGGCTGATGTAGAGCTCAATTCAAAAGCACAAAGAAGATTCAGAGCTCACAACAGTTTTTGGTAGCAACATCTTAGGGGAGACTATCGGGAATGTTCAGCTCGACTGAAATTCTCTAAGTCGAAATTCCGAAGGAAGTTCATCTGGAACTTTTCTATACTAAGTAGTTCCTTCGGAACTTTTCCTAAGTTACCTCGGAAGTTTGACTTTGTACACAGTTCAAGTTCCAAGACAGAAAGCTGATAGGAGCAATTTACTTTTGCCACCATGCTTTACACTGTTCACTCGAAAGGTCTGCTCAACTGTTCATGGTGCCCATGCGTGTTAGTACAACTTTTGGAGTAGATATGATTAGTTTATTTAGCCTAGTTGGCTAAATGGAAATAAAAGAATATCTTTTATTTCCTCCTTGCACTATATATATTACTTGAATTTCTCATTGTAAATCATCAGTGTTTCTCTAGTTCATCAGCTTTAACCTTTGTAAACACTTGAGAAGTAATAATATTGTAGTGCTTGGAATTTACATCTTGTGTTCAACTACTTTACTTCTTGTTTACTTGTTACCTTTACGGATCAAAAGCAACTCTACACAAAACACAAACAAGTCTGATTCCGCCTTTCTTGTTTGATACCTTCAAGTTACTTGATAGGTTAGTTGGTACTAACCACGATCCTACAGTGGATCACAACAAATAAACAGAGGTGCGATTTCTTCCCGCTCTTAAGTTTCTGAGTTTTCGTCCTCGTTCTTCCTGATTTTATGGCATTGTCCCAATTAGATCCACATCTCGTGGTCCAATCTCCTGATTTTCTTGATCCGGGTGAAGGGAGGAGTGAATCGAGGGTTTACACGCAACAAAATATCCAGAAATTAATGTATTTGACAATGAATGAGGTATTGAATGCTCGGAATCTAGATCTGGCATTAATGGGGTGGCGATCAATGAATTTAATGTGTCAGATATGAAATCAATTCCTAATACTGCAGCAGTTATTGAGGTGATTTCTGAGTCCCGGGATCCGATTAGGTCTGAGTTTTCAATTGGCACCAATGGTAGAAACGATTATGAAAGTAATGAGGTAACTGATATCTTAACTTCGTCGTCTAGTTATGAATTTGTGCGAATTTGTGATCCTGACTTGGGGGATGATCTGAGGGGAATTGATGAGTCTGAAACATTTCGATATGAGAATGGGAACCTCAAAATTGAGTGCAGGGCACAGATGTTTATCACTGCTACAATGAATTGTAAATCTGACCTAAGGAAGGATGAGTTGTTGGATCAGGATATAGCTAATAATAAAGATAATGTGAAGAATGGTTTGGGTTCTATTTCAGCTTCGAGTGTTGAAGTCAATGTGGCTATGGATGATTTCTTTAAGTTTACAAATACAGATTCTGTATTTATGAGGTTAATGGTTGAATTTATTGTACTGCATCAAGATGATATTGAATTTGCTGTTAGATATCATGGTTATTTGAGCAATATAAACATGTTGAATGATGTTTCTAGGAAAATGGAGGGCAATTTTGAGATTTTCATCATGCCTATGGCTGCAAATTGTATTTCCATTGTTGGTAAGGAGTTTGAAACTGTTGTACATGTTGTGTCTTACTGGGTCAATAGGTATACTCACCTGAAATACAGTAAAATTTTCTCTAGTGAATCTGAATTCTCTTGTGACTGTTTGTTTAGGGAGGATGACCCTGTTTTAGTAGCCCTCTTTAAGTTTTACTCTGCTATTGTTTTGAGGAAAATGGCAGCCAAAGTTAAAAGGAGAATGGCATATACTGAAAAACATTTGTTTGACCTTTAGAACAGTTTTCTAGATGTGATCCCTATTGATTTCAAAATTGGTAAAAATAAGAAGCTTAAGGAGTATGTTTCAAATGGTAATGGGAAGAATTCAATTTACCTTGATGCTGTTTTGGGAAGAAGGATGGTCAGTTTAAGCCAAACTAAATCTAAATTGGAAAGTCTGGCCTCTACTTATGATATGGTCTCCTCTTCTCTTACTTGTGTTACCTTCAACTTGGGAAATCTGATCAAAATCCTGATTATAGTCCCCCAGCTCAATTGGAGTTAGATGTTATCATGGTTCAAAATAGTATGGAGGAGGGTAATTCATAACGGGTGTCGAGACCGCTACAAATAATCCTAAACTTAAACCTATAGATAGGGTAAGTAGGGTATCAATCCAGGGGAGTTAGTGGTCATTAGTGATTTAGATTTTAACTACCTAACTAAATTAACTACCTAAATCTAGATTACTGTCACTAACCTAGATTGACCTAAACTAAACTAAATTAATTTAACCTAAGGAATTAACTAAGATTGCCTCTTGGCTGTTTTTGAGTGAATTGATTGATTGACTACTAATTAACTAACTTAACAACTAAGAAAATTACTAGAGCTAAGATTACTTATGTGACAAGTTAACTACTTTTGGATCCTGGTTGGCTACCGATCTGGGCAAAACCTAATCAATTGCTAATACTATATAGACATAGTCCCCAATTGCCTAATTGACCTAATATCTTAAGTTTCTAATGGGCTGATTAGTTCCTGCCGCAAGAAAGTGCTAGATCATGTCAGGGGACCACTAAAACCCTAATCTACTAGTTTAGTTAAACA
The DNA here is from genome assembly GCA_039602395.1 of Deinandra increscens subsp. villosa. Taxonomy (NCBI): domain Eukaryota; kingdom Viridiplantae; phylum Streptophyta; class Magnoliopsida; order Asterales; family Asteraceae; genus Deinandra; species Deinandra increscens. Next base: position 16,391,026 of record JBCNJP010000009.1, read on the forward strand.
AATTCAGCATGCGGGTGCTCAACGGTTGCAAGGATTCCGGAACAATTAGCAATTAACCAGTTAAGAAAAGAACGATTTTACCAACCAAACACCAAAAGCAGTTAAAATGAATTAGCCGATAATCATAACGAAGAAATCTAATACTATCACTACCAAATTATTCATCACAATAATCAACCACAAATACTAAATAAACTAACAAGAAAAACAATAAAACCTATCTCTTTTCTCAAACTCTCACTGCAGCAACAAGCACTTTTCCCCTCTTTCGTTTTGCGTGCCAAAGAAAAATCAAGAGCAGCCTTTAGGCTGTGGCTGTCGTGCCGTCCGTAAATCCCCAAACCCCTAAGGGTTGTCGAATGATTCCCAAAAAACAATTCGTCCCTTTTATTTGTGCCGCTTTTCACAATTTAGAATTTGTCTCCTAGTCCCACTACAAGCCACGGCCCAAATCCTTTTAATTACTTGCTGCAAAACTCCATTGGTGGCCCACGTGCTCTTTTGTTTAGCCCAATCTTGAAATAGCTTTGACCAACTCCATCTCTAATGAATTAATTCCCTTGACTTCCTGTTGTTTCACGAGACAATCAAAATCAAATGTCTACACTTTTTATTTTATTATTACTTTTCTTTTCCATTTATTTTAAAAGTAGAGTTAAATAACTATACAAATAATTAAAGGTTATTTTATTAATAGTTATAACTCGTGTTCAATATAATAGTAGCAATTTAAGCTCATTTACACCATTGCAATATAAACACCAAAACTCATTAAAGTAATATCTTTTATACATAATTTGGTGTGTATGGGGAGTGATTAATATAAAATAAAGTGTACAATTTAACCTCTCATCACATCCTCACACTTATCTTTTTCCGTCCCGGAAAACTGCATGGAATCATAATTGGGAAATCAATCTCAAAATAGTTCAACTTTTTAATTTGTCCACCAATACAATTCCACAAACCAAAATGTATTCATATATATACTAATTGCAATCGCCGATATTTCGGTCCGACTAAATCCAACCACTGACCTTTGATCCCCCAAGGTGTTTATAAATTACCGAATAGAGTACCAGTCTGCCTATGTGTCCCACGTTCAAAAAGTTCAAGTTCAACATACTCCCGACTCGAATTCAGTCAAAGTAAAGGGTAATAAAAATTTATCTTTTAGATTTTCCCCACCCGCCTTTAAATCAGATACAAAGATGTCCAAAGAATAGTGAATTTATATGGAAGTGAAGTTTTTGAAGCATTGATTATTATTTTTTCCCATTTTTCTCATTTTTCATTATTGGTTAATTTTAACGATACTTACCAACGAACATCATCAGAGGCACGCACCACGGGATAGTATCCTTAGTTTGTACATGAGTATTTTGCCCGCGAGATCCAGGACATCATCAGAGGCATTCTTTTGCGAGATGTTATCCCAAAAATCATACATGAGTATTTTGCCCCTTCACTCTAAAATTATTAACCGTTTATTACCTAATATGCTCAATTGTGGAAAGATGGGGCGCCACCACATTGGTGTGCCAAGTTATTCTAAGGACATAGAAGTATCTAACCTAAAATGGTCTCTTTCCTCCTGATCATCAGTTTCAATCTCTCTATCACCCCTAAAATGGAAACCCACTAGCAGACTGAATTAATTACATATTTATACAACAATAAACACAATGGGATAATTAAGCTTTACTAAATCAGCTGGGCCTACCGACACATCACAAATTAGATATATTTTCCATTCTCTCATTTTCTACCACTTTTCCCTTCTCTTTCTTTAAATTTTTAATTCCGAAAATCGATTCCCAATTGTACTATCATTTTCCATGTACTGGCAATTTAATCCAGAGACATTTTTTCAAATTTTTTTTTTTTGGATTTTGTATTTTTTTTAAGTCACAAAAATAAAAACACAAAACATGTTATTCCTCTCCCCACACTTGAGTTCAACATTGCCCTCAATGTGAACAAAGAAACAACAAAAAATAAAGAAGAATAAAAAAATAAACACAGTTGCAAAAGTAAAGACACAAGAGTATGGAAAGAGTACACCGACCTGATTATAGCTGAACTTGTTGAAATAGCAGGCGCTCCCGTAACTCCTCCCCACACTTGAACTCTGCCAAGCAAACTGCAAAACTACAAACACACTAAAAAACAAATTAAATGTAAATAATAATAAAAAAAATCCTAAACTCACTTTCGTAGGAATCACGGTTGCATTTAGCGTATGCAACAAGCCTTTTAAACCCCTCGGTAGCCCGAGTGGACGAGTGAAGTCTCGTGAGGGTTTCTAGTGAACACACCCACAAAGTTCTCGGGTTGCCTCCCGAAAGCGCTAAATTTTAGGTCTTTAGCCAGACCTGTTACCTGATTTGCTTCATGGTGGTCTCAATGAACATTTCCCGACCGAGTTACCAACAAAAACTCGGTAAATGATTCGCCTCTTTAGTTTTTTCACCTCACATTTGCCAATTGCGTTACCGATGAAAGCTCGATATTTCACATGTCTCTTTATTCTTTTCTTTAAGCTTGGCATGTAAAATATATTAAACCAAAAATTAAAAACAAATTTGTCATGGATCGCACACTTACCTGCCGAATTGCCCACGTGTGCTCTATAATTGATATATCGAATCCAAGCTTGCAATTGCACACGTGGCACATCCCGATCATCAATGCGGAGTGCTTTCATTACTACCTGCCCAACATCTTCCTCAACCACCTTCCTTTTCCTCGAACTCAATTGTACCTGCTCACATTCAACAAATTGATTATTATTTTAAAATTGAGAGATTAGTGTTACCTGGTGGATTCTCAGTCATGGATTCTTCAATATGCACATCTTCCGCCGGCTCTGAACATTCCTCTACTTGTACTGGAGGATTCGGAACCTCTACCTCCTGCTCATCTTCAGTCAGTTCTCCAGCTACACTCTCACAATCAACTTGCTCCACATCACTCTCAAGCTCTAATTCAATCTCCTCAACAACTTCTGAAAGCACCTCTTCTCGCTCAATGTCAATCATCTCACCAGTTCCTTCAACAATCAGGGTAATCGGTGTGGTATTATCCTCCACCACCTCTTCCCCAACTTCATGTATATTGGATTCTAGAACAAACTCTTCAATTGGTAGCAGGTTACTTGAAGCTATATCCTCATCGAGTTGAACTATGTCATCAGCTAGTTGGTCAGCTGCCCTTACTATGCTCTTGATGCACTCAAATAAAACTTCCAATTCATTGTTCAATGATCTAGAATTATTATCCACCTGACTGTTGCAACTCTTTGTTGTTCCCTGGTTGTAAGCCTGATATGGAATTGAATACTTCTCGGCCTTCATTCTTTCCTTCCAATAATCCGGGTTCTTCCAAAACACCCTGCAATCCTCATCTGTGTGGACTCGGCCGCAACAAAAGCACGAATCTCTAGCCCCATGGTTAAACTCATACGGAACCCCGTATGCTTGTTGAGAGTAATTGTTCCCATATCCATCATCATATCCTGCAAAAGATGAAAAGTTAGAATTATAATTATTATTATTAGAATATATATCATGACTCAAATAATTATAATTCTTGGATTGAGAATATCCCTGATTGTAAGATGAAGATTGTCTTTGATATTGAGAATATACGCTTGTGTCTTCATATTCCGTTTGAGGATGTCTTTGAGCAGCTTCTCTTCTTTTCCTACGTGCATACTCTTCCACCTTCTTTTTATTCCAAGTGTCGAACTCTAGGCACCGATGAGTCATATGATTGAGACTCCCACAACTTAAACACGGATCGCCATACTCCCAACCCATGGTGATATTTATTTCCTTGAGTCACTACTAAGCCTGCAAAAAATATGAACCTGCGCAGACAAACTCGAAACCCACGGTAAAAACGAACAAAAGATATAATAAAGAAAAAATAAAAAATAACAAAAAGAAAAAGTTTTTTTTTTTTTTTGCAAACTACACTAACAAAATTAAAATCGCAAAAACAAAAAGAAAATATTTTTGAGTTTTTTTTTTTTTGAAGTTTTTTAGAAAAACGAAGAAAACAAGAAATTAACTAAAAAAACTAAAATCACTAACAAGCGCACGTACTCCCCGGCAACGGCGCCAATTTGATAACGGGTGTCGAGACCGCTACAAATAATCCTAAACTTAAACCTATAGATAGGGTAAGTAGGGTATCAATCCAGGGGAGTTAGTGGTCACTAGTGATTTAGATTTTAACTACCTAACTAAATTAACTACCTAAATCTAGATTACTGTCACTAACCTAGATTGACCTAAACTAAACTAAACTAATTTAACCTAAGGAATTAACTAAGATTGCCTCTTGGCTGTTTTTGAGTGAATTGATTGATTAACTACTAATTAACTAACTTAACAACTAAGAAAATTACTAGAGCTAAGATTACTTATGTGACAAGTTAACTACTTTTGGATCCTGGTTGGCTACCGATCTGGGCAAAACCTAATCAATTGCTAATACTATATAGACATAGTCCCCAATTGCCTAATTGACCTAATATCTTAAGTTTCTAATGGGCTGATTAGTTCCTGCCGCAAGAAAGTGCTAGATCATGTCAGGGGACCACTAAAACCCTAATCTACTAGTTTAGTTAAACAAATTCAGCATGCGGGTGCTCAACGGTTGCAAGGATTCCGGAACAATTAGCAATTAACCAGTTAAGAAAAGAACGATTTTACCAACCAATCACCAAAAGCAGTTAAAATGAATTAGCCGATAATCATAACGAAGAAATCTAATACTATCACTACCAAATTATTCATCACAATAATCAACCACAAATACTAAATAAACTAACAAGAAAAACAATAAAACCTATCTCTTTTCTCAAACTCTCACTGCAGCAACAAGCACTTTTCCCCTCTTTCGTTTTGCGTGCCAAAGAAAAATCAAGAGCAGCCTTTAGGCTGTGGCTGCCGTGCCGTCCGTAAACCCCCAAACCCCTAAGGGTTGTCGAATGATTCCCAAAAAAAAATTCGTCCCTTTTATTTGTGCCGCTTTTCACAATTTAGAATTTGTCTCCTAGTCCCACTACAAGCCACGGCCCAAATCCTTTTAATTACTTGCTGCAAAACTCCATTGGTGGCCCACGTGCTCTTTTGTTTAGCCCAATCTTGAAATAGCTTTGACCAACTCCATCTCTAATGAATTAATTCCCTTGACTTCCTGTTGTTTCACGAGACAATCAAAATCAAATGTCTACACTTTTTATTTTATTATTACTTTTCTTTTTCATTTATTTTAAAAGTAGAGTTAAATAACTATACAAATACTTAAAGGTTATTTTATTAATAGTTATAACTCGTGTTCAATATAATAGTAGCAATTTAAGCTCATTTACACCATTGCAATATAAACACCAAAACTTATTAAAGTAATATCTTTTATACATAATTTGGTGTGTATGGGGAGTGATTAATATAAAATAAAGTGTACATTTTAACCTCTCATCAGTAATAAGGATGCTGTTGTTCCTATTCCTTTAATTAAATATGATCATGTTAGAAAGTTCAAGAAAAGCATGAGGGATATTATGGTTGAGCAACATAGTGAACTTGCTAAGGCAAGGCAATTTAAAAGGGATATGATTTTAAAAATTAGGGTTGCTCCTGCTTATGATTCTAAATGTGAGGCTTTCAAAAACCTTCCCACTGATGCTGCAGCTGTTTTTGTTGCTAGTCATGCTCCTAATGGGGATGTGACTGGTTTTTAAAAAAAGCAACTTGCCAAGGAAGAGAAATTGAGGAAAGAAGAGGCACAAAAGAATGTGGAAAAGCAGTCTTATGCTAATGTTGTTCAGAGTTATGAGGTAGACCAGGAGCTGAAGGAAGTGAAATATATCCCACCTGCTATTCTCCCTAATGGTGAAAAAGTCATAATTATAAATCCTAAATTTATTAAACAGACAAGAAAGGTTTATAAAAATCATCTGTATGGATACTTCATTGGTACAATGTGCATGATTGGTTGGGTTAGATTTCATATTTCCAAAATGTGGAAAACTTTTGGGATTTAAGAGGTCACCACTAATGGTCATGGTATTTTCTATTTCAAGTTTAAGGATGAAAAGGGGCCTATTAATGTGCTGAAATCAGGTCCTTGGGCCATAAGAAGTATACCTCTGTGTGTTCATAAATGGGAGGCAGGTATGGTTTTAGAAAAGGTTGGGCCCAAGGTTATCCCTAATTGGGTTACATTCCATGGTTTGCCTTTGGAGATTTGGAATATAGAAAGCATCTGCAGTATTGCTAGTTGTGTGGGTAAACCAATAACATTTGATAGCATAGCTGCTGAAAACTGTAGTAAAAAAGAGAATGCCAGTTTTGCTAGAGTTCTGATTGAAGTTCCAGTTCATGAAATTTATCCTAGTACTGTTAAGGCTTTTTACCATGTAGATGAATATGGGACCCAAAAGAATATTGATATTAGCATTGAGTTTTTCAAAATTGCCAGTGAGTTGTCATCACTGCTTGGTCTATGGTCACTCATTTGATTCTTGTATGAATAGAAGGTTAACCTTCAATGAGGTTTTGGAAAGAGAAAAGGCTGCTAAAGGTGCTGAAGCAACATCTGAACCTCCTGTAAATGTCCCTGATGTTGCCCTTGAGGCTTCTAAGCTTGTAGTAATGAATGATACTCCTGGAAATGTCCCTGATGTTGTTCCTGCAAATGCTAAACTTGTGGCTAGTGAAGATCAGCATAACTTGAGACAAGCTGATGATTACAAGGGTCCAATGAATAATAATAATGTTAGTAAGCGTGGTGTTGATGCTGATGGTTTTCAAGTGGTTGTAAACAAGAGGAATTCTGGAAATAGGCAGTCTGACTTAAAGAATTCTGAGGGAAAGAATGGGAATCGGAACAAGGGGCCTGCAGTCAATGCATCCATTAGTTCAGCAAAGAGGAGTAATCAACAAGAATGGCAAAATCTGAATAGTGGTCAGGTATCTTCTAGTAGAACATCTGTGATTAACCAGCAAGATATGAAGAAGGTTGGTGTTAACAACAATTTTGAGAATCTTAATGTTGCTAGTAAAGGGGGTAGTGGTGAGGAGGAGAAGAAAGATCAGAAAACTGGTAACAGGAACAATCAAGGGAATGACAAGTCAGGTAAGAATGGAAAATCACAAGATGACAAAAATACTTATGGCAGGGTGTTTGTGACTAAAGGGCAGCAACATAGCAGGAAGCCTCTTCCTCCTGACAAGCCTATTCCTTTGAAAATTTTCAATTCTTTCAATGTTAGGAGGACATCACAACTGATATCACAAATGCTCATAGTAATTCTATCAACCTAATGTGGAGTTTATTCTTGTCAATAAATAAAAAATTCTCACTACAGCTTTGGAAAGTTATTACAAAGTCTGTCTAATGAAGAAAGGGATAGGTAGTTGCATGTAACTAATAAAATTGTTCACCTTTGAAAGATGCTTGAGTTGCTCAAAGAAAGTTGTTTATGATTTTATGTAACAAGAATGGCTTTGAAGCTGGTATGGAATGTATTTTGGAGGATGATAGGAATGCTGAAGAAGTTTGTAATATGTAAGATGATTTAAATAAAAATAATGAGGATCAGGAGAATGAAGTGAAGGTATTTGGGCCCCAAGATGATCCTTTGAGATGAAGATTCTTGCTTGGAATGTGAGAGGCTTGAACAATCTTGATAGGATTGTTTTAGTCAAAAGAGTTTTGAGGGACAATGGTATTTGTGTTTGTGGTTTTATTGAAACCAGATTGGGTTTAAACAAAATTGATTATGTAAATCAATAAATTAATAATCAATGGAGTTGGGTTTCAAATGTTGAATGCTGTAGGGAATGGGCTAGGATAATGGTTGGATGGGATTCATCCAAAGTTGATGTTCAGATTGTTAATATGAATGACCAGGTTGTGCATTGTGTTGTTAACTCTCTTGCGGGTAAGGAAAGTTTCCTTTGTTCCTTTGTGTATAGGCACATTACCCCTGTCAAAAGGAAATTGTTATGGCATGATCTTGTTTGTCATAGTTAGCTAATTAGTGAGCTACCTTGGGTGTGTATAGGGGATTTCAATATCATTTTAGATCCTGCTGAATCTACCTTTGTTAATTCTAAGATGAATTCTTCTCTAGCTCAATTCAGGGATTGCCTTACTTCTTGTGGGTTAAGTGACTGTGGTTATCATGGGTTGAAATTTACTTGGACTAGTAAGCCAAAGACTGGTAGTGGCATCCTTAAAAAGTTGGATAAAGTGGTTGCTAATCAGAATTTCAGTTCCAGTTTTGAAAAAGCTATAGTGGAGTTTTTGCCATTCTATACTTCTGATCATTCTCCAATGTTGCTTCATTTTCGTGATAGTTGTAAGCATAAGGGGAAGGCTTTTAGGTTTTTGAATTATTTAACCAGTAAACCTGAATTTCATGATATTGTTGCTGAGGGTTGGAAAAAGAACTGTGTGGGTTTCAAAATGTTTGGGCTTATTTCTAAGTTAAAATGCCTAAAGAAACCTTTGAGGAGACTCAATTTTTGTCATGGTAACCTATTTGAAAGGACTGAGAAAATTAAAATTGAATTGGAAAGAATTCAAAAGGAGAAGGTGGATGATCCTGGGAACGGCTCTCTTAGTGTAACACCCGCATCCCAGGATAAGCACTGGGGAGTGTTACGCATCGAATAAAAGAAAGCACATGGCACTAATCAAAGTTTACAGCGGAAGTCTTTTAACTTTATTCATAACAAAAGTTGTAGGATCTACAAAGTACAAAGATAATACAACATTGAAGTTCTTATTTGAAACTAGAAGTCTATGTCTTCGTCCAACCAAAATTCAGACTTCTATACTAGCTTCTTCCTCGTCCCATCCATGTCTAGCTATCTGCTACTACATGGTACCTAAGATGTGCGTCCAAAAGAAAAAGACAACATTTAGGGCTCAGCATAATGCTGGTGAGTTTCATAAACGTAGCAGTTCATATGTAATTAAATTTTGACTACAGCATCATATAAACATGTATATCCATGGCAGGGATCACAGAATCAGGATCGGGAATGATCGTCCAAGCAACTAGGTCTATCTGTATGCATACTACCTATTTGTACGTGTCACATGGGCCCTCTTCCAAGATCGTATCTAACCCTTCAGGCCTCAACATTTATAGATACTAATGGTAGTCAAATATACAATTTAATACAGAACAACACATCCCGTTTCATAAAAGTAATTGCCCAGTGAGAGAAAGACTCACCTCTGTCTTTTACTTGAATAATCTCAGGCGGAATCTTCACTAAAGGCCTTGATCCAAACCTAATCGTGTATCGGGTTGTATTAATGAAAGGCTTTATATTATAAACATCTTCTATGTTCCATAATCCTAAGATTATACTTTCTCAGAGGTCAAAATGACCAAAATGCCCTTTATAGGCAATATAACTTTTCTAATTATAATATGAAGACATGCATTCCTATAAGTAAATGCTCACTCCGAGATCGCCCAGTGAGGGATGCCAGGTCCCATTTGGGATTTATGCGACACCCTCGCTATGCCAGAAACCCCAGTGTACAGGCGCTTACCCTTCCGGTCCGCACGAACTTCTAAGTACCCGAATAGCTCGGTATATTTTACTAATTATCACAATTGAACTTATATATACTTATTATATATAAAAACATGTTCTTTTGTTGAATATCATTACCCTTGTCCAAGCCTTTATGCACTTGATGAGTGATTCTCATGACCGACCGTATAGGCGTTATCACGACCAGGAGGCGGGATTACTATGAGATATCACCCATATTTGTGTTTTAGTGTGGTGATGATCATGACCGACCGTATAGGCGTTATCACGACCAGGAGGCGGAATTACTATGATCAAAACACCAATGTTTATGTTCTTGTTCTTGGTTTACTTGTTCTTGATAACCAACATGGTGAAACCATACCAACCCTTCTTTAAACATGAAACTAACTTAAGGATTTCTTAAAACATGTTCTAATACCAAAAACCAACTCCCAATTCCTTATAGATAGCCCAATACTCGATAATCATCTTTCAAAACCCTAATTTTGATGTAGTTCTCAAATTATCATCAAAACTCTTTTTATTATCAAATAAACTTAGGGCTTCTGTTCATAATATCATTTTATGATATACTTCAAAAGATGGGACCTTAAATCAATCCCGATCATTAATTTTTTAGCAAAACATCGTCTAGAAAACCCTAATTTTAGCCTGTTCCACAAATTCATACCAAACCTTTTCAAATCATGAAATAAACTTAGGGCTTTCTTAAAACATGTTATTTTAAGCTTACATACCAAAAATCAGACCTTAATTCCAAACAGATTCCTCAAATTTGAAGAATCATGCTCAAGAACCCTAATTTCGGATCTTTTCTAAAAAGCATATCTAGATGTGATGAATCATGAAATTGATTGAGGGATTTTGTAATACATACCTAATAACGACCCACTGCAGAAAAGTAGCTTCTAATACCTCCTGGATCAACCGATTTCAAGCTATGCACGTTCTTGAGAGTTTTCGGGGTTTTCTAAGCTTTGATTTATGAACTAGTAATGAAATCTTATGAGTTAAGGCTTCTATTTATAGTATGAGGTGTTAAATATGGTCTAGACACGTCCCATGGTGACTAAGGACCGGTTTTGACACGTTTCAAGGCTCAAAATGGCGGCTGAAACGGATAAGGTCGAATCTGCCGACTTCTGCACCCTGTCGCGTATCGCGCCAAACCCAGTGGAAGGCTTCGCGATACGCGAGACCTACTGCAGCCCCACATTTTCGTTTTAAGCCCTTATGCTTTGGTCTAATGTCATTCTAACCCTTATACTCTTAATGTATTATCATTTTAAGCCTTGAAACATATTAGGATATATTCCTAATTATTTCTAACTCTCGAGATACATAAAACGATGATTCTAATCACGTATATCATCATGTATATATCCATTTCTTAACTTTGCAACTACGTATTCACATACATCCTTATGCGTATATACATATAACCCATATATAGCACATATAACATATAAATACGTATTCCCTAATCTTTTAACTCGTTAAACACGTAATATAAGCATAGTATTAGTATTAACTATCAGTTACGTAATTACCTGAATCTTGGGATGTTACACTTAGAGATGAGGAATTTGTGTACTTGAATGCTTATAAAGATGCTTTGATTGATGAATACCATTTCAATAAACAACAATCTAAAATAAATTGGTTAATGTTGGTCCCGAAACAACAATCGTTCACGATATCTTAAACACAAACAAGTGCGGAAACCTTGTTTGTGAGAGATTCGATAAGCAGATGATGAGAAAGACTTGCTCTAATGATGAAGAACAAAGCAACACAATCAAATCATGAATGGAGAACAATCAAACTTCTATTGAGTGGAGTTCACGATCGTAAATACAAACGAAAAGCTGGAAATCGTAAACAACAACTAGTCATAAACATGAACTGCATGGGTATTTATACTACCCTTACAAAATCCCTAATGAAAATCGTAAACCCACAAGAAGAAACCGGCCCAAGAGGCCCAAGTCGTAAACATATCAAGCCCACATCCAAGTAAGCCCAAGTCTAATGTTCATGCCTCACAATGTATAGCCCAACAATCTTCCCCTAGGCATGAACCATTAGACAGTCTAAGGAAGAAGCAAATCAAATCGGAAGGTGTGAGACTCCTTCCTAGACCACCATTCACGTTCCACAATCCTGTTTGTTATTCCATGAAAGATTCACACCCTTATGGCATTTTCAAAATCAAGTTCATCACCAAGGATAGGTTGGGTGGCCAGGAGTTTGATATCACGTTCTCCAAACCTCAGCAAATCAACAGGATCATAGAAGCGAAATTCTCGCATCTTCTTGTAGACCACCACCACCTCATGAGTTGTTGGATCATAAAACCAATTATCAAAATTTCTCACAAGTGTGTCATCTTCAATCTCATCCAACATGTTGATCACTCGAGTTCTTTTGGTGGGTGGTTGCCTCACTTCTTCAACAGGCTCATTCGTAATAGGGTCAGTTCCAGTTTGAACCCATCTAGCTTGCTTGAGGTCAAAGTTTGCAAAGTTTTCTTCAAGATGGCTCATCAGATTGTTACGAACAAGGTCTCCATGTGCATTCATCCATCTGTTAATAGATGGAGCCCTCAAAAAATTCCTCATCTCTGTCTCAGTCCAGGAGTGAAATTGACCGCGAGTTCTGTAGTACTCCACTGGACTATAGCCATCTCTGATTACAGCAAACAACTTCTTCTCTCCAACGTAATGCCAGCACAGAATAGGTTCACGACTCCCCCTTTTGTTAATTTCACTTTGTCCCACATCAATTGAGTACAGCTTAGGGGGAGGTCCCTGAAAGAAATCCTTGAACCAATTTTCATGGCTTTCTGGTGCCTTTGAGATGAATTTTTCTCCTCGCACATAGTCTGAGATCTCAATGGAGACATCACCTTCATCTTCATGCACAACATCAGCTGTTTGAGCACCTTGAGAAGAACTCTGAGCATTTAAACTATCAACTCCCTTCAAATCTTCCAACTTCTTCCTCAGTTCAAGATATCCTGCATACAAAAATCCAATACTGGCTTCATTCTTGCTCTCCTTCTCCTTCAGTCTCTTGTTTTCTTCCTTTAGTTCTTTTATTTCTCCCTCTCTCTTTCTGTTTTGAGATAACAGAAAGTTGATCTGAGGATCAGCACTTATCCGAAGGTCTACCAGGAGATCACTAGTTTGAACACTTTCTCCAACAAGTGTTGGATATGGACGAAAGCTTGGAATGATTGGACCTTGGCTTGATTCAGTAGAAACATTTACTCTCACTGGGCTGGGCTCAACAAACGAGCTATCAACTTTGAAGAATTTCCTTTCCTCATGAACTGGGTTGTGTTCATTTAGAAAAGGACTTTCAGTTTGAGTTGGATTTGTCTCTTCTACATCTGCTTGATCATCATCCAATAATGTGCTCTCAACATTTGCACCTGATGATTCAAATACCATCAAGCTTGAGCTTGTCTTTTGGAACTTGAATCTGATAGATCTTGGATCAGATTTCTTTCTTGGTGAAGGTTCACGTGCAGGAATAGGTTCTTCAAACACATCATCATCAGTAACATTTATATTTATCTCTTGTGGGATTGCACCATCACTTGATGTAGAGCCTAGAATTTTATAAGGCTTTTGCATTAGAATGATTATTGGGCTAGTTTATGTGTAAATGGGTTGATGGGCTTGTGGATTGCGTAATTTTTGGGGCTTAGAAACCGATTTCTATGACTTGTTTATCAAGCATAGCACACCCTATATATAGATAGCTTGATTTTGTAATTAGGGTTGGTTGCTCTATTAGTGTTTTGCGATTTTAGGTGTTTACGAAATTCTCTCAGAGAATTTCGATCAGTGTGTAAGCAATCAAGTTTCATAGTAAAGTGTTTCTTCTCAATCGGTTTGTGTTCTTACTTACATTGTTATTGCTTTTTCGTATTATTCTCGTTTAATCTTGAATCACTCTAGTGTTTGGATTCCGCACACTCACTAGAGATCGTGATATCGCGTTTGGGTTATTTTGATCCTTACAATTGGTATCAGAGCCAAGAAACGCAAGTTTCGAGGCTCTCGCGATATCCGATTCAAGTTTTTGTCAACTAACCGTTTGAGTTTTGTGGTGTTTTTCGCAGTAGCAAGGTTCGGAAGATTGTTTTTTTGCATGTTTCGGAAAAGGACGGAAGTGTTCGTGACCAATTGATCGTGTTTCAGAGACTTTTCGACCCAACCAGATACTTTCGATCAGCCGGGCTGATCGAAAACCCTGTTCTGTCGCCTTCTTTTGATCGAGAAAGCCCCCTTGTGGCTTTTCGATCAGGCCGTTCCAGTCGAAAAGTCCCCTCCAGTGACTTTTCGACCAGCTGCTCTCAATCGAGAAGTCCTACTTTAAGACTTCTCGATCAACATCCTCAATCGAAAAGTCCCTCAGAGACTTTTCGATCAGTTTCATCTCAATCGAGAAGTCCCCTCGAGACTTCTCGATCCATCATCTTGATCGGAAAGTCCCCTGTGACTTTTTGATCCACTATGCTCTTCGATCGAAAAGTCCCCTCAGAGACTTTTCGATCCATACCCCACTTTTCGATCGCCCGACACTTTTCGACCAGCAACTCTTCGATCGAAAAGTACTTTTCGATCAAGCCATTTTCGACCGAAAACCCCTATTCGATCCATTTTCAAATTTTTTTGTGCAGCCATGGCCTTTGACATGTCTTCTTTGTCGAGTGCCACTCTTGAAATGTATGCCAAAATCGGAACAAATGCCAGACCACCTCGTCTGGTATCGGGGAAGGATTTCATGAGCTGGAAGTATCGTTTTGTGAATTACATCAACTATCATGATGCCAAGATCATGCGTTCGGTCGAGGTAGGAGACTTTGTCCCATCAACTGCTGGGGCACAGGGTCAGCCACCTACACCTAAAGCAAAAACTGAATGGCTTGATGATGACTAGGAAAAGGTACTGGAACGAGATAGAAAGGCACTGGCCGCTCTAACCATGGCCCTATCTCCTGAAGTTGCTGAAGCTTTCAAGGAATACACCTCCGCTAAGACCCTTTGGGATGCCCTTATAGCCGCTTACGAAGGAAATGATGATATGAAGGAATCTCGAAAAGAAAATCTAAGAGAACTGTTTAATGAGTTTAACTATGTCCCTGGTGAAAATATTGAGACTCAGCTTCAACGCTTTATCAAGATAGTCACTGGAATGAAAGATGCTGGAGTCGCATATACACAGGTGGAGGTCAACAGAAAGCTGGTAAACTCTCTTCCGCCAAATTGGGACAGTACCATTGAATTGATTGAAAAGACGGTGCAAATGTCCACATCACCCCTAAGTGAGCTCATGTCTACCATTAGAGCATATGAAGAAAAGAAACAGAAGAGGGCAAGAAAACTGGGTAACGGGGCTTTAATGAATCAAATGAATCAAGCATTCATTTCTCAGCCAGCTGTCGCTCCTAACAACCCACAGTCCACTCCAATGGGATTTATTACTCAAGCCACTCGGTCGAGTGCATCTGGAACATCAAATGTTGTCTCACTAGATGTTAATGCTTTAACAAAAGATCCCGGTTTTGCCCTTGGGGTAGGGATTATGAGTTGCTACCAGGCACTTGTAGCAGGCTCACTTCTTCCCAGTGATCTATCTCCTGATGATGTGAATCAAGTAAACCCTGATGACCTGGAGCACATGGATATATCTTACCAGATGGGAATGTCCGCCCTGAGAGCTAGGCAGTCCATGGCGAAGACAGGACAGAAGGACTGGAATGGTGGCAAAGGAATAAAGCTCAACTTCAATAAAGCAAATTTGAGGTGCTACAATTGCAACGATTATGGGCATTATGCAAGGGAATGCACCAAACCAATGGTTGATAGAGAAAGCAAGACTGGCAACAGAGGTGAAAGCATGAAGAAGCAGGCAGGGAAGAATGACAAGGCACTGGTGGTTCAACACATGCTAGGATATGACTGGACATCACAGGTGGAAGACTTAAGTCTAACACTTGACCATGTAGCCATGTTAGCTGAAGAAGAAGTTCAGAAAGAAGCTGCTGAAGTATTCCATCATGCATTCATGGCAGACATAACTCCAGGATCCTCGGCCAGCAGCACTGAGGTATGTTTTAACCCTAAATTGTCAAACTATACTTAATGAATCTCAAGACTGGCAACGTAAGTTCTTCAAGGAAACATTAAATCATGAACTATCTGATAAAGACTTGAGAGAATACAAAGGTAGGACTAAATCATTAAGTGAAAAACTTGAAGCTGCCAAAGTCGACATAAAAAATCTTCAAAGAGATTTGAGTGACAAAACCACATATCTTAAAATTGCTAATGAAAAAATTGTCACATTAAAATCGGAAGTTAAACATCACAAACCAAAGTTGAGCGAAATGATAAAATTGTGTCAGAAATGATGAAGGCTAGTTCTCTTTTTTATAACACAGATGCCCGAATGCGACATCTAAAAGCCAACTCTGGTTTGGGTCTCGGTACTGAGGTAAAAGATGAAAAATCCACTCATACAGTACCGATGCCCTTGATGCATGAAATGATTTCAGATTATGAGTGTTCTAAGACCTCCTTAGAAGCTAAGGCTGAGATAGAAAAGAAACTGGCCGCATGTTCCATTAAAATTTATGCTCCTGTTTCTAACCTTACTAACACTTTTACTTCTTGTGCAGATAAAGGTAATAAACAATCAGGGGTAGTAAATTGCAAGGAGTCCACTAAGAGTCCCATGAAGTCTGAAGTTGATTTTTGTTTTAAAAACTGTGATTTTGAGAAACCTGAAACTCCTGTTAAGCTTGAGTCAAAAACTCCACAGTCTGATGTGTGTGATAAACTTTCTGAATGTGGTGTGTTTAATGTTGGTAAATGTGATTTAAAACCTGTGAAACCCCTAAGAACTGTTAAAATTTTAAGAAGGGGTAAGGGACCGCAGGTTGATGGTCCCAAACCCACAGGAAGTGTGAAAATTTATGAGGATAAGATTAAGTATCCTACTCCAAATGTGCAAAAAGTACGGGACACAAAACCCCATGACTTTGTCCCGTACCCAGAAGTTAACTCTGCATATGACCAAGTCCAGCCGATACAACGGGAGTATATTCTGACCACAAAGCCCCATGGTAAAGCCCTTTGGATCCATAAAAACGCTTCAAAGCTAACTTGGATATCCACTGGGCGTAACCAACAACAGACTCCCGTGTATCCAAAGAAACAATCCTGCCATGTGTGTGGCCAACCAGGTCATATGGCAAGAAACTGTCTGCACCGTCCTTATGAGCCTTACTATCCTAAGAAGGTCCAACAAAAGACTGTCCCAGTGGGCCAAACAAATGTTGGCCCAAAACCTAAATTTGGACCTTCAAATTTCAAGGTCCAGAAGGTGACATCACAACCTTCACAAACAAAGATACATGCTAGACCAACAGCAAAGACTGCACCTTCAAGCCGAAAGGTGCAGCAGGACATACCATGTCCCAATGTCCACAAATGGAATCCAAAGCCCAAGTCACCTAAACAGAAACCACCAATTGTGCAAAGCAAGGTGAATAAAAATGCTAAGAAATCTTCAAAGATTGTCACTAAACCTGCTAGGGATTCAAAAGTTGTTGAACCTTCAAAATCTGTCTCTCACCCAAAGCAGGATACTTATTCAAAATCACTAGTCGATCCTCAACCTGTTTTCAAAAGGTTTTCAAAAACACCATTTTACTCAAAACCTGAAGGAATCACAAAATTAACCAATCAGTGGGATGATGATAGGTGGAATGTCCCAAAAGTTGTGAATTTGTCCTTCAAGCCTACTGGAGTGTACAAAAAACACTCCATGTCTTTTCAAGAGGTTAAAAATTCCAAAGTAAGTAAAAACAATCGACAGTGGCTTGGCAAGGAAAATCATTCCCGAGATGTCAACATAAAAGACATACTCAGTCCAAACAAGGACAGACCAGTCTCACCCAGACCAATTAAGGCCTGGGTACCAAAATCTAACTGATCTCCTTTGAATGCAGGAACAGCCAAGGAGGACTCTCAGCAACCTATGGTACGTTGACAGTGGTTGTTCCAGGCATATGCCGGGCGACATAACCCTACTGCAAGATCTGGAGAAATTTGATGGAGGATATGTGTCGTTCGCCGGAGGAGTTGGAGGGTATATCAGTCAAAAAGGCACAGTACGCAACGGTTGTCTCAGCTTCTACGATGTCAATTATGTGGAGCAGTTAAAACACAGTTTGTTAAGTGTTTCACAGATATGTGATCGGGAGTATCCAGTTCTATTCAACAATAAAGAGTGTCTCATTCTTAAACCTGGATACTCCATCCCCGATGATTGGGTGTTAATGAGAACACCCAGATATGGTAACTCCTATGTGCTCAACATGCAGAAACCCCCCACATCTGAGGTGGCCTGTCTCCTTTCTAAAACAGCTGAGAACCACACTCAGTTGTGGCACAGAAGATTGGGGCACGTGAATCTGAAGAACTTGAATCGACTTGCTAGAGGAGGGCTTGTTAAAGATCTGCCAATCAAAGAATTTGTTCTCAAGGAGAAATGTGTGGCTTGTGCTAAGGGGAAGCAGTCAAAAACGCCCACACAAACCGAAGGTCTTCAACAGAATTTCGTCAGCACTGGAGCTGCTTCACATGGACCTATTTGGTCCAGTCAGTATGTTAAGCCTTAACCGATGTGCATTTTGTTTAGTTATTACTGATGATTTTTCCCGTTTCACTTGGGTGTTTTTCTTGCAAAAGAAAAGTGACGTTGCAGGTATACTGATCGCTTTCATCAAGCTCATCGAAAACAAATTAAAGCTGCAAGTGAAGGCCATCAGAAGTGACAATGGGACGGAGTTTAAGAATCAAACAATTGATAATTTCTGTGATGACAAGGGTATTGAGCATCAATACAGTGCCCCTTACACCCCTCAGCAGAATGGCATCGCAGAACGACGGAACAGGACCTTAATTGAAGCTGCTCGCACTATGTTGTGTGATTCAAAGCTACCAACCATGTTTTGGGCAGAAGCAGTTAACACTGCATGTTATGTCTAGAATCGGGTGCTCATCAATAAGCGGCAGCAGAAAACCCCATATGAGCTGCTTTACAATGATAAGCCCAGTTTTGGACACCTTCGGGCTTTTGGGTGTCTCTGCACAGTTTTAGTAAATACTGATGTTCCTAAATTTGCTGCCAAGTCTGATGAATGTTATTTTGTAGGTTACTCTGCTAGCTCCGCTTACAGAGTGTTCAACAAAACAACAGGGATTGTGATGGAATCCACCAATGTGGATTGGCTAGAAGAAAATCCATCTGATGGTGGAGTTGGTCCTCCTCAAGCTTTTGACTACAATCAATTCTTTTGCCCGTTGGGATTGGACCCTGTTATAGTTGAAGAACTCTTTGAAGATACAGTTTCAGGACCGTCAGTAACACACTCCATCACAAAGGCTCCAGTCAATGCTCCTGAAAAAGATACCACACCAGTACAGGAGACTGCTGATCCTGTGGAAAATCAAACACAGGAAACTGATGCAGAAGTCGACCCCGCTTCAGACACTCCTCAAACACAGGGAGCTGATGCAGAAGGTGCAGCTGAAACAGACGATGAACCCGATCAATGAAATTTACCTCCTGAAATTCCCGTTCAGGCCATTGCGGAGACCAGAATTCATAAATACCACCCCTTGGACAACATCATTGGTCCGTTAGCATCCGGGGTGGTAACTAGAAGCCAGTCAGGAGACATCAATCACTGTATGTACTCCTGTTTCATCTCACAGATTGAGCCCCCCAACATTACTATGGCCTTGACAGATCCTAGTTGGGTGGAGGCCATGCATGAAGAACTAAGTCAATTCTCCCGGCTTCAAGTTTGGAGGTTAGTAGAAAGGCCCGCTGATAAAAAGGTCATCACTACTCGGTGGCTTTATAAGAATAAAAAGGATGACAACGGCATCATTGTCAGAAACAAGGCCAGGTTGGTGGTTCAGGGCCACAAACAAATTCAAGGAGTGGATTATGATGAAGTGTATGCACCGGTAACCCGATTAGAGGCAATAAGAGTCTTCTTAGCCTATGCGTCCTACATGAACTTCACAGTCTACCAGTTGGACGTGAAAACAGCCTTTTTATATGCTGAAATGGATGAAGAGGTATATGTCACTCAACCTCCTGGCTTCATTGATGAGGTTTCATAAAAGGATATAATGGTGCTTGCCAAGCATCAAATTGAATGTAATCAAGATACTGAAGAATATGCCAAGTGCTATACTCGAGCTGTAGCTGAGATTGTGGCAAAGGAGCTGTGGTATGATCCAGCAACGATAAATCTGTCAAAGAAGTTCAGAATGTGAAGACGGTCTAATGCTAAAGCCTAGGGGAAGATTGTAGAGCCTGGAATTTTATAAGGCTTTTGCATTAGAATGACTATTGGGCTAGTTTATGTGTAAATGGGTTGATGGGCTTGTGGGTTGCGTATTTTTGGGGCTTAGAAACCGATTTCTATGACTTGTTTATCAAGCATAGCACACCCTATATATAGATAGCTTGATTTTGTAATTAGGGTTGGTTGCTCTATTGGTGTTTTGCGATTTTAGGTGTTTACGAAATTCTCTCAGAGAATTTCGATCAGTGTGTAAGCAATCAAGTTTCATAGTAAAGTGTTTCTTCTCAATCGGTTTGTGTTCTTACTTACATTGTTATTGCTTTTTCGTATTATTCTCGTTTAATCTTGAATCACTCTAGTGTTTGGATTCCGCACACTCACTAGAGATCGTGATATCGTGTTTGGGTTATTTCGATCCTTACACTTGAAGAACTCAAGTCATCCCTTGTTCTCTTATGGCTGATTGGCTGCAGATCACCATAAATATCATCTGCCAAATTCTCATTCTTCGGGAAAATATCATCCATCACATTTTCTTCATCTGAAGGTATATTCTCTGGTTCCCCCTGAACAGTCACAGGAACATCATGATCTTCAGCCACAGATACATTGACTGGAGGCACTTCAGGTTCAGGTTTTGATTCTTCATCTTGTTCCCTTGCAACCTCAGGGAAAGCACCTCTTTTAGTCCACTCAAGCCTTCCTTGAAAAGTGCTCTTTCCCCTTCTATCTTGGGTTTGGAGACCAAACACACTGTTATCCATGAACTTTATATCTAGCTTCTCAACCCTCTCTTGAATCATTGGATACTTCTTCAAAATCACCATATGCACAAACCTTGGAGTCATGAGAAATTGCTCTCTGGCGCTCAAATCAGCATTACCAACCCAGTCTAAAAGCATCATCTTTGAAAAATTAAATTCCCAATCCAAAGCTAGTGCAACAAATGTTGTGCCATGCACCTTGTTTAGCTGATCAAAGCTTGTTCTCTTGCCTAAGAAAGATTTCTGCAAGTAGTGTGCCAAGCACCTCTAGTAGTGTGGCAGTAGCTTCTTGAAAATTGGTGGGAAGTTTCCTTCATACCCCAAAAGACGTGCACCATCTAGCACTGCAGTCTTAGAATATTCCATTGTGTCTTCAGCTTTATCATTAATATTCAACCCCTGGCAAATATCTTCTTCTACGATCTCGATTCTGCGATTTTAAACCGTTGCAGTGATCCTTGTTTTATCGAGATTCGCCCTTGCAGTTCCCCAAAATTCTCTCACAAGTTGTTCATCTATCAGCACGCTTGTCCTGAGAGCATGATTGATCTTGCATACATTCATCCCTGCAACTAGTGAGTAGAATAACTGCATGTGTCTCTCTGGAGGGTCATCAAGATAAGCAGGTATACAGTGATCTCTTTCAAAGTGAATTTCCTCATCAAGCATTTCTTCTGCCATCTGAGAAACCGAGACAAGTGCATCAAGCTTAATCATATCAATGAGCAATTATGTTTGTCAAAACCATCTTGAAGTTCAATTGATTATCACATTATACCATTAAGTTAAAAAATTCAATTGAAACCCCCTTTTTTTTAAAAAAAAAAAGAGAGAGAGAATTGAATTTTGTTCCACAATTTTAACAAAACACATTCTTAAAATTAACTTTTTCAATTTTATCTTAAAAACAATTAAGTTTGAAGAGATTTTAAAATCATTTTGAGTTTATTTAATTGTTTACAATTTCAAGTTATAGGCATAATGGGTATACGATCGAAGTTCGGGTTTACGATCCAACATTTGGGTTCACGATCGGGTCAAAACAAGTTCAGCATAGGTCCAGTCGTAATCGTTAAGCCCAATCGTAAACATCAATTTTCGTAAACAAGATGAATCATAAATGCCTCCGATCGTAAACGTCGATCATAAACTGCATCGTGAACGCTGATCGTAAATGCGAATCGTCGTCTTCTTCCTCGCGATAATTGTAAACACCGAAAACCTCCATTGTTGTACCTGCAACTTCTTCACAAACTCATAAAAAATCAATATCGATGCAAAAGATACATCTAAAACTACCTTTCAAGTATCGAAAGCGCAAAAACGCCTCTAAAACTTGTGTATTCGATGAGAAATTTGCAAAAAGGGAGGATTAGCAACCGAGTGATGAAAAACACGAAGAACTGGGATTAAACCGATGAATCGAAGGGAAAACAGTCGATTGATGTGTGTATCTAGGTCGGAATGTGAAGCCGAAGGTAGTGGTATGTACGATTCTCACTGAAGAAGGTCGGAGATAGCCGGAAAGTGGTTTTCCGGCGAAAAAGGGGGACGGCTAGGGTTTTGGGCTGAGGATCATAAACACAGAGGGGAGAGGGAAGGTGCGATCGTAAATGGTGAGTGGAGTGGGATCGTAAATGAGGGGGTGTGAGGGTTTTGTTAAAAAAAATTGCATAATGCCCCCTTCAAGTTTTCAAAAACTTTCAAATATCCCCAAACCTCTTTTAAATGATAAAACACTTGAACATAGGTTAATTTTGAAAAATTTGAGAATTACAGAACTTCCCCTCAGACTCATACCCTGAGAACCCGATCTTGATCATGAAGAATAATAAAATTTTAAAACCGTCTGAAACTTTAAAAAACATAAAAAAAACTCATGAAGACAAAGATACCTAATGCAGAAATTAAATATTTACTTGCCTTGAAACTGATATTTTTCATGGATCAAACCAGACTTATCTTTGACTGAGGAACCCTTTTCAGCTTCTGTTACTCGACGCTCTAGACGATTGCCAGAATATTTTACCGCATAAACTCACATCAAGTCATTTTGAAGTGCTTAATTATGGTACAATATTACCGTCATGTTTAACCGCCCCCACACCCAATTGTTCATAGCAAAACCTACCCAACCTCGGAGTTTATTGAGGATTCACAAACCCCCAACTTGAGGAACCATGCAACATCGTTATGACTACCACTTATTTCGTTAATTATCAGTAGGTGATCAGGTCGGCCGCATAAGCACGCAGAGAAGACCAAACAAAATAATTATTTTATTAATTTTCTTTTTCTTTTCATTTTTCTTTTTGTTTTCATTTTTCTTTTTCTTTTCTGTGGTGTTGTCATAACAGCAAAACATGGCGTGTGAGATAGTGAATACTAGGTAGATACCACTCTCAACCCATTTTTGCTGGGACTCAGTTTTTTAAACCATGTAGACTAGGACGGTAAACTAAACATATATAGAAGTTAAGTTTACTGCACTTACATTGATGATCATAGTTTTGGGTTGAGCTTACCGACATATCATCTTTGAGCAATCTTTCACTTCAGCCTTACACGTGTCAGTCTCTGATTGTCTTGGACATATATATCACTTCCTACCAACTCAAGACAAACACAAAAGACTTCATAAAAACCTCAAACAGATTTTCAGATTTTCTGAAACTTTAACATTTATTCCCCTGTTTTTATGAGGCTTTTTTGAAACAAAAACACATTTTTTTTAATTGAATAAACCAAATTAATACCAAAGCAAAAATAAAAAACAAAACTATGTACAAAGAGTTTTGATCAGATCATTCCTCGAAGGCAATCATCCTTAGGCCTTCAACACACATTTCAAAATTTTGACGAGGAAGGAGTTTACCTTTTCGAGCTGAATCAACTTCCTATCATAGCAATCACGAATGAAATGTACCTTGATATCTATGTGCTTTGTTTTGGAATCTTGAACATGATTCTTGACAAATTTGCAGAGCAGCAGCATTATCACAAAAAAATGGAGTATTAAGGAATTCCATACCGTAGTCAGTGAACTGATTTTGAATCCATACTACCTGTGAGCATCCAGCTGATGCTGCCACATATTTAGCTTCTGCAGTTGACTTGGAAACGGTATGCTGCTTCTTGCTCTGCCATGAAATGAGTCTGTCTCCCAAGTATTGACACCCACCAATTGTAGATTTCCTGTCAAGATCACTACCTCCATAATCACTGTCAGTAAATGCAAATAATTGAAAATCAGTATTCTTAGGATCCTAAAGTCCAAGCCGAGGCCTGCCCTTTAGATACCTAAAAATACGTTTAACAGCAGCTAAATGAGAGAGTTTAGGATTAGCCTGTTAACGTGCACACACACAAACTGCATGCATGATATCTGGACCGCTTGCTGTCAAATACATGAGTGAACCGATCCTTGAACGATACATGAATTCACTCACTGATTCCCCATCTGCATCTGCTTTCAGTAAAGGCCGGGATGCCATGGGAGTGGAGATGGGCTTGGACTCCTGCATCTTATACTTTTCCAGAATTTCATTCACATATTTTGCTTGATGAATGAGAATCCCATATTCATCTTGTTTGACCTGTAATGCCAGGAAAAAGTTCATCTCCCCTTGATCACTCATCTCAAATTTCTTTCTCATGATATCCTCAAATTCGGTGCATAAATTCTTCATTCGTTGACCCGTAGATGATGTCATCCACATAAACTTGCACCATAATGATATAATCTTTCACCTTCTTTCTGAACAGGGTTTGATCAACCACTCCCCTTGTATAACCATTCTCCACCAAATGTTTTTTGATAGAGTCTCATACCACGTGCGTGGAGCTTGATGCAAACCATATAAAGCTTTATCCAGAAGATACACATGATCTGGATGCTCTTCATCCACAAACCCTGGCGGTTGAGCCACATAAACCTCTTCATTCCTTTCAGCATAAAGGAAAGATGTCTTCACATCCATCTGATGAACTGTGAAGTTGAGATATGTTGCTACAGCAAGGAATATTCGAATTGCTTCCAATCTGGCCACTGGTGCATACACCCTATCATAATCAATCCCGTAAACTTGTCTGTGACCTTGAACAATCAACCTGGCTTTGTTTCTCACAATCACACCCGTATCATCTTTCTTGTTCTTATACAACCACCTTGTGGGTATAACTTTCTTATTTTCAGCCCTTATCACTAGATGCCACACTCCTAATTTTGAAAATTGATTCAATTCATCGTGCATAGCCTCCATCCAACTTGGATCTTTAAGTGCTACCATCACATTTGGAGGCTCTATCTAGGAGATAAAACATGAGTACATGCAGAAGTTGATGTCACTCAGGCGGCTTCTAGTAGTGACACCTGCTGACACTGGTCCGACCACATTGCTGAGAGGATGATCTCTGTTGATTCTTGTGGCTTGAACATCTGGCACTGAAACAGAAACAGGCAGGTTAGTATCATTAACATTATCATTCATACCTTGAGTTGCTGACTCCTTCTAATCATCATGAGTTCCTGAAGATTCTGGAACATCCACATTATCATCCTTAGGAGCTGCTGCTGATACACTGTCACTGACATTTTTCACGGATGGCCTTACTTCAGGAGCTGGAGCAATAATGTCTTCTTCTTCTCCCAGATTGGGAAACATATTTGAGAAGTTGAAACCTTCAAACAATGACCCATAATCAAAGATCCAGTCTGACCCAATTCCAGCATCAGTAGGATTGTCTTCCATCCAGTCAACATTGAATGTCTCAATTATCATTTTGGTGGTTTTGTTGTAGACACGATAAGCACTATTTGCAGAATACCCCACAAAGTAGCATTCATCGGCCTTTGCTTCGAACTTCCCCACATCAGACTGAATTAGAACTGTGCAAGGACACCCGAAAGTCTTGAAGTACCCCACCCTCGGTTTTTCTCCATAAATAATCTCATAAGGCGTCTTCTCATGCCGCTTGTTCAAAAGCACCCGATTTTGCACATAACAAGCAGTGTTGACTGCTTCAGCCCAAAAGAAAATTGGCAATCTTGCTTCACACAACATAGTTCTTGCAGCTTCAATGAGTGTTCTGTTTCTTCTTTCAGCAACACAATTTTGTTGAGGTGTGTACGGTGCACTGTATTGCCTTTCTATTCCTTTCTCTCCACAGAACATATTTAATTCAGCATTCTTAAACTCTGTTCCGTTGTCTGATCTTATGGCCTTCACTTTCTTGCTCATCTGATTCTCTATGAGAGTAACAAACTGTTTCACAAGCACTGGAGTTTCATGCTTGTTTGACAAAAATAAAACCTAAGTAAACCGAGAGAAGTCATCCACAATCACCAGACAATATGAGAACTTGCTGATACTTTGTACTTGCATTGGGCCGAAGAGATCCATATGAAGTAGTTGCAACACAGACGAAACAGAGTTTGTCATTTTAGACCGATGTGGTAACTTGTGCTGCTTCCCCTTAGCACATGCAACGCACTTCTCAATTGATGTGAAGTCCTTGATGGGGAGGTTTCTAACATGCTCTCCCTTTGCCAGCTTGGTCAGATTCTTCATGTTGGCATGCCCTAGACGACGATGCCATAACAACCCCAGATTTTCATTTTGCTTTGAAATAAGACAAGCCACATCAGAAGGCGGAGGGTTACCCATGTTGAGAAGATAAGAATTTCCTCGCCTTGGTGTACGCATCAAGACACACTCCTCAGGAATCTTGACACCAGGTTTGAGAATAATACATTCCTTTCTATTGAACAACACAGAATATTCTCGATCACAAATCTGCGAAACACTGAGCAGACTATGTGACAATCTTCCACATAATGCACATTAGAGAACGTCAAACTGCCATTCTTCACCACTCCTTTCTTGCTGATCTTGCCACCTACTCCACCAGCAAAAGAAACACCTCCTCTATTGAAATCTTGAACCTCTTCCAAAAGAGATAAGTCTCCGGTCATATGTCGGGAGCAACCACTATCAACGTACCAGAGATTGTTGACATTTTTTCTTGGCTGTCCCACATGAATCAAAGATCAGATAGAGTCGGGTACCCAGGCCATAACAGATCTGGGCCCACCCTTGGAGTCAACGTAGTTGACTAATTGAAGGGACATTCCTGATTTTGATTCAGGTACACTCAAACTTCGAGTGTTGACTTTGGGTTTCCAAACAGTGTGTTTCTGTGGATTTGACATATTGTTTGAAATCCTTGTTGTTGCAGGTTTCTTCTGTGGAGATGTGACCTTTTTACCTGCAGGTTCCTTGATAGGTGTCCACTCAAGTTTCAATTTTGTTTGAACAACCTGTTTCGTTTGAGAAACCTCTTTTGATTTTAAAATTTGTTTCTTAACCTTTGTTTTACCTTTAGGTTGAGAAATCCTTTTTGTTGTAGACACCTGTTTCTTAACAAGTTCAGGTTTCATCTTATCATTTCTTTGGTAAACTCCCTTAGGTTTGTAAGTTGGTTTTGGAGTTTTGGCCACATTCCAATTTTCGTCAACCGGCTTTGTCGCTGGAACTTTTGTGTTTAAAACCTTAGACTGTTGAGTCTTCATTGGTTTTGAACTCTGCTTCCCCTGAGACAAAGCTTGTTGCTTTTGATTTTTATTTCCACCTATCATCATTTTCTGCAACATACTAGTCCGTGGGTTTTTCGGATAGTATGGTTGATAAGGTCTATTTAAACAATTTGCAGCAAAATGCCCGGGTTTTCCACACTGAAAACAATTCATAAGTCTAGGCCCATTCACATGACTACAGACATACGAACGCCTTGGGTAAGATGACTTCCACTCAGGCTTATCATCCCATTTGTGTATCAAATGTTTTGGAACTTTCTCAGGTTGCGTAACTAAACAAAATTATTCTGATTTTGATTTCTTCGTTCTGTTAAAAGCGGACACAACTTGGGGATAAGGAACAAATTCCTTGGGTTTAGACTCACGACCAGCTTTAGTATTAGGTACACGAATTTTGAAACCATTAACTACTTCATTAGAATTAGAAACCGCTTCATGCATTTCTGATTCAGATCTATCTACATGATCCTCCTCATAGATCATACCTATTATATCTCTAGACACAGGTTGGGGAACACTATTCTTATTCTTTTGAGAAAAGCTAATTCCTATTCCTCCTTTATCCTTACCAAATCTAACATCAGTTATGCAGGTGGACAAAGCCTTACCAGCTTCAAGCATTCTTTCGTTTCTCATTTGATTCACATATAATTTCACTTGCAACTCATTGTTCTGATGTTTAATTTCATCTACCTGCTTTCTAAGCTCAGCTATTTCTAACTTAGCATTATCATACAGGACAAACTTCTAAGTGGCAAGGGCTTGGTATTTCTCTATGTCTAGTTTCTGTGCTTTGACTTTCTCCTCACTCTTTTCTCATCTACCCTTGAACGAACTTCTAGAACATTGCATATCAAATAATTCTATCTCACTATTTTTCCAAAGTTGTCTAAGGCCAGGAATTAAACGAGCAAAAGTGAGATTAGTACATACCTTTGTGTTGTCGACCTCGGCTGCAAATGCCTCCTTGTCTTCAACCAGGTTCTCCTCCTCATCTCCCGGCTTCTCTTCAGTGACCACAAATGCATGCTCCTCCTCATAATCTTTCTCCATCTTAGCAATCATAGCACGAGTTAGACTGAGTTCCTTTATCTGCGAAGCCTATTGATATTCCCCACAATCCTACACAACCAAAGCCTTTGTCTCTGCCTTTCCCTTACCATCTCCAGCTTTCTTCTCTTCTGGTTTCTCCTTCTTTGGCTTGGTGCATTCTCTTGCAAAGTGCCCTTACTCATTACAGTTGAAGCATCGGAGTTTGCTCTTATCAAAACCCATTCTTATCTTATCCTGATCCTTCCAGACATTCCTTCCAGTTGTTGCCATAAACTTCTTGGCGCGGAAAACTGCCATTGCCATTTTCCAGGAAACATCAAGCATTTCCACGTCTTCAGGATTAATCTGGTTCAGCTCACCTGACAGCATCTCAGCAGGCACCAAAGTTCCAGCCATAAGGGCATGATAACTGTTCATGAATCCCATTCCAAGTGCAAAGTTGGGATCATTTGTGGCATTTGCTTCATCAGGATTGATTGTTCCACTAGAACTTGCTTAAGATCGAGCTACAAATGCACTTGCTTAAGATCGAGCTACAAATGCAATTGACTTTGTGTTTGAACTCGAATCATTTGCCGATGAACTTCCAGCCTGTTTTGGACCTACTTCTTCAGATAGGAGTGCCTGGTTCAGTTTTCCCGCCATGCTAAGTGAACTTAGATGATTCAGCTCTCTCTGTTTGTCATCAATCATCTTTGACTTTAGTTTGTTAATTAGCTCATCAACAGTTAACTCATCCAGCTTGTTGTTGTCTTTGATTATTGAAATGTTGGTATTCCAGGACTTGGGCAAACTGTTCAATAGTTTCAGATTTTTATCCTCCAGTTCGGGTTCAACGTCGTAGCTTGACATCTCAGTAATTAAGGACACAAATCTTTGAACTTGAGCTTCAAAGGACTCTCCTTGAATGTGATTGAACAAGTTGAACTTTTGCTTCAGCATCCATTTACGGCTTGCCTTGATATCTGGATTTCCTTCATATGCCACCACCAGAGCATCCCAGAGTTTCTTTGCAGTCTTGTACTTCTTAAACCCTTATGCAATCTCCGGAGTCAATGACATTGTCATGATAGCACATGCTCTCTCATCCTTGTTACATTTTTCCCAATCATCATCCGAGTATTCTGCTTCAGTTTTCACCACCCCAACTTTTCCTGCTTCAGTGTGAGTAGGAATGAATGGTCCATTGACAACTGATCTCCAAAGTCTCAGATCAACACTTTTCAAATGGTTCTGAAATCTGTACTTCCATTCAAGGAAAACCATCAGCATATGTGAGTCTGGGAGGACGGGTAGTCGATCCAATCTCTAAGTCCAGTTTTTGGTACATGCTTGGTTCAAAATCCATAACGAAAGCTTAGGAAAAATTATGAAAAAGAGGTCTGTATGAGTTTCCGATCGTAAACACCTGTTTACGATGTTGACACGCCTGCAGATCGTAAACGGAATCGCAAACACCTCCGGATCGTAAACCTGATCGTGACCCTGATTCCGATCGTAAACCCTGTCGTAAACTCCTCTGGATCGTAATCGAAGTCGTAAACACCAAAAGTTCGAATCTTGAAGTCGTAAACATAATGCTGAGTCGTAAACAAGATCGTAAACACTAAAAAATCCAATCTTGAAGTCGTAAACACCTTTTTGCAGCTCGTAAACCCAGATTTGATGAGGAACACCGGTCGTAAACCCTAAGAACAGCCCAGAAACGATCGTAAACACCAAAAACAGCAGCAAGCTTCCACTTTTTCCAGCCAAACACTCGAATCTAATATCGTGGAACCTCGAATCAGATGATTCTTAGCTCTGATACCAATTGCTGGTCCCGAAATAACAATCGTTCACGATATCTTAAACACAAACAAGTGCGGAAACCTTGTTTGTGAGAGATTCGATAAGAAGATGATGAAAAAGACTTGATCTAATGATGAAGAACAAAGCAACACAATCAAATCATGAATGAAGAACAATCAAACTTCTATTGAGTGGAGTTCATGATCGTAAATACAAACGGGAGGCTGAAAATCATAAACAACAACTAGTCATAAACATGAACTACATGGGTATTTGTACTACCCTTACAAAAGCCCTAATGAAAATCGTAAACCCACAAGAAGAAACCGGCCCAAGAGGCCCAAGTCGTAAACATATCAAGCCCACATCCATGTAAGCCCAAGTCTAATGTTCATGCCTCACAATGTATAGCCCAATAGTTAAGAGATGGAGATAGTAACACAAAGTTTTTTCATGCTGTTGTCAAAGAAAGAAAGAAAAGAAACAAGATCACCATGATTAAGGATGTTAATGGTGAGGAGTACTATGTAGATCAAATTGGTGAAGCTTTTGTGAAGCACCTTAGTGATTTCTTAGGAAAGAAAGGGTCAGTGGATGAAATCTCTAATCCTGAATCCTTATTTGTTAACGGTATTCCTCTTGAAATGGTTGATGCCATGGGTTGTCCTGTCACCAAAGCTGAGATCAAGGAAGCTTTGATGGATATTGATGATGACAAAGCTCCAGGGCCTGATGGGTTTACTACAAAAATTTTCAAAGCTGCCTGGGGAGTTGTTAAAGATGATATGTGTGATGTTGTTATGGAACTTTTTAGGACTGGGAAGCTTTTAACAGAGGTGAATGCTATGTCATTATCATTAGTTCCTAAAGTTAATAATCCTATTTGTGTGACTGACTTTAGGCCTATTGCTTGTTGCAATGTTATATACAAATGTATCGGCAAAATCTTATGCAACAGGATTAAGGGTGTGTTAGGGATAACTGTGGATGAAAATCAGAGTGCATTTTTATTCCAGGTAGGCAGATTAGTGGTAATGTTCTTCTTGCTCAGGAACTTATGAGACAATATAACAGAAAGAGGGGGTGTGGAAAGGTTGCTTACAAGATTGATATCCAAAAGGCCTATGATACCGTGGATCTTGATTTTATGAAAGCTATTCTGGGATATTTTGGGTTCCCTAGGACTATGGTTGGTTGGATTATGGAATGCCTGAGTACTGCTTCTTTCTCTATTAATTTTGATGGTCAGCAACATGGATTCTTTAAGGGTTTAAGAGGTCTGAGGCAGGGTGACTGACTGTCACCATATCTTTTCACTCTGGTCATGGAGGTCTTGAACTTAATGATTAAAAGAAATATCAGGATTAACAAGGAAGGGAAAAGATCTATAGAAAACCAACAATTTTCCAAAAAACCAAAAAAACAACCTTTTTTTCTCTATAACTTCTTCATATATTAATAATTTTTAAAAAGAATTTCACCAAAAATTCTATAATTTTATTAGCTTTATTTATGGGAAAAAAAAAATTTTAAAATAAAAAGTTTAATGATTTTTTATTATTGCATCATGCAATAGTACTAATAGTATTGCATAATGCATTATAATTAAAACTACTTAAAAAGAAGAAACTTAACTTAAATATGGACGTGATTTATGCGAATAATATAAAAAACAAAGAATTGGCATTCATAAGACAATTTTATATTATTGTTGCATAGTGCATTATTAATTTCAAGCTAAAATCCGAATTTTATTTTATTTTTTAAAAAAACTCGAAAATGTTTTTAAAGTTTTTTCTTTTTCCAGTTTTCTTAAAATTATGAAAGAAACATATAAAAAAAGTTTTTAAAACAATATTTTTTTTCATGGTTTTTTGGTTTTTTACAAAATATTGGTTTTCTATAGAACCCAACCCTAACAAGGAATTTCAATATCATTGGAGATGTGAGAAGCTTCAATTAACTCACCTATGTTTTGCTGATGACCTGATGTTGTTCTGCAGGGCTGATAAGAATTATGTGCAGATCTTTAAAAATGTTTTTTCTGAGTTTAGTAGGGCTTCTGGCTTAGTTCCTAATCATTTGAAAAGCACTGTGTTTTATGGAAATGTTACTGAGAGTGCTAAGAGAGTTTTGGATACCATCATGCCCTTTAAATCTGGTAAGCTTCCTGTTAGGTATCTTGGAGTTCCTCTATTATCCAGTAGACTCTATTATAAGGATTGCATCATGTTAATTGAGAAAGTGAGAAGGAGGTTGGACAATTGGAAGAATATTTTTTTGTCATTTGCTGGTAGGCTTCAGCTTGCTAAGTCTGTTCTATCCTCTATATGTATTTATTGGACATCAATGTTTATTTTGCATGATAATGTCTTGGATGAAATTAAAGGGATGATGAGATGGTTTTTGTGGGCTCATGAAACTAATGTCGGGGTAAAATTAGAGTGAAGTGGGAAAATGTGTGCCGGAAATGGAAGAATGGAGGGTTGGGAGTGAGATCTCTTAAGGTTATGAACTCTGCTCTTGTTTCAAAGCACATTTGGAACTTGGTTTCAGGAAAAAGTTCTATTTGGGCTAAGTGGGTCAGAACTTATCTTGTGGAGGACAAGAATTTTTGGACTATAAAACCAAGAGATGGTTGTAGTTGGGCTTGGAGGAAGATCCTTGATTGTAGGAAGCAAATCAGGATACATATGATTTTTGAGATTGGGAATGGGACTAAGGTCAGTGTCTGGCATGATAGATGGCATGAAATGGTGCCTTTGGATTTGTATATCTCAAAAAGAGATATTATAAGGGCTGGTTTTAGAGATGATTCTACTGTTGCTGATATTGTGGATGTTAATGGGTGGAAATGGCTTGTGGATTGGTTTGGTAAGTATCCTGTTCTTACTTCTATTCAATGTCCTAAAATTAGGAATGGGGTGATGGATAAACTTTGGTGGATTAGAAAAGATGGTGACCTTGTGAACTTTAGCACATTTGGATGCTATGATGATCTTTTGAGCCATAATCCGGAGGTGCCGACTGCTAGTGTTTGGTTTGCTCAAAGAATTCCAAGGCATGCTTTTATCTTGTGGATGGCTGTTCAGTATAAATTACTAACACATGATATGCTGGATAGGTGGAGTGGGTTCGGGGATCGTAAATGTGCCATAACCATTTGTTTTTTGCTTGTAGCTTTTCAGGTCAATTATGGAGAAGGCTTAAATTCAAAGCTAGAATGATGGATGCCCCGAATGAATGGAATGATATCAGGGGGTATTTAGGCAGGTTGCCTTAAAAAAATCAATTTGGAATGTTTTAGAAAATTAACTATTGTTGCTACTGTGTATTTCATTTAGCTGGAAAGAAATTTCAGATTGTTTCAAGAGAAGAGGAGGAATGTGGAGGTTGTGGAGAGCCTAATTGCTGAATCTGTTAGGCTTAAATTAAAGAGCACCATAGTGAAGTATTCAGCTCACGTTATGCATGCTGATGATGTATGGAAGTTTCTACCTCACTACTTATCAAATGAGGGACAACTCTTATGATTTTTTGTGGGTAAGTGGTTCTTGTATGCAAGTTGTTTATAGGACCAGGTATACTTAGAAACTCTGGTGGTTCTTTTGTTGGGGTGGGGGTTCAAATGGGTCCTTCAATTTGATGTTGGGGTTCAGAATAAAGCTAGGGTAGTTTTCTGGTGCTATTTTGCACTTCGTTTTCTCCTTTATTTTATTTCTTTGTGTTATTTTATTGATATGGAGTCTTGGAAACAAGTCTCCTTTCATTTCTGCTATGGGTTGGTGTTGGCTAGGATTGTTTTGGCAACAGTGTTGCATAAATCTTATTTTGGATGAAGAGTGGTGCAGCTTGAGAGGTAGGATGAACCTTTCCTCACTAAAATTTTATATTTTTAGCACCCCCTCAAGCTGCACAATCCCCTATCACTTTAATTGTGATGCTGGCCTTTTTGTTTTGTGTATGTTGGTCATTTTGGTCTTGTTGTAGGCCTATTTGGGCTTTGGGTGGGTGGGTGGGGGGGGGATCTATTGGGATGGAAGGTGGTGGAGAGACTGGGCTCCAAGCAATTTGATGAGATTTGGGGTTGGGTCTAGGGGGGGGGACTTTGGTACATCTTGCACACATATCAATTTCTTTGGCATTATCAGAAGGGGGGGGGAGTGAGAGGTATGGTGGCATTATGAAGGGAGGAGTGGAGGAGGTGAGTGACATCAAAAATATTAGGAATTGGGGTGGTGGGAATATCTGGGCCTTTATGTTTGATGTTGGGTTTGACTATAAACTGGGTTAGTAATCTGGTGCATGTTTGCAGCTTCCTTATTTCTAATATCTTTTCTTTCTTTATTTTTGTTGCTAAATGTCTTGTGGCATTTATGTGGTTTTATATTTAAACCTGTTGATCATATGGGCCACATTAGGCTGATGATCAATTATGCTTAGTTTAATTGGTGGATAGGTTGGAATTGGCACAGTTGGTGCAATAGCCTTGGAGTGATAAGGTTAGAGGGCACTGGGTCTTATAGGTCTCTATTTTTCACCCTTAAATTTTGTATTTTTAGAAGCATTCTCTAGTGCCCAATCCTGTGTAGTCTCAAATTTGTGTCAGCCTTTTTTATGTTCCATTTTTTGAGTCTTTCCTCCATTTTGAGAGAGGGGGGGGGGGGGGGCTTGTGGGTTTTGTTCTGGTGTTGGAGTGGCAGTTTGGGAATGATAGGATGAGTAATTGCTACTGTAACTGTTGCCTGTTTTGGGAAGTTTGGAAGAATAGTAGATGTAGTTTTAGAAATGGTATGGTTCAACTTTGTAAAGCTGATATGTGGATACTCAAAATGATTACTTATGTTGGTAAGAGGAAGAGATATGGTAGCCGTTGGGTTAAAGATTGGCATTGTTATATTATGGAATCCTGGTTCACTCCTGATGTCAGATGGAACAAGGCTGATTTTTGGATGTTGTTTTGAGATTTTGGTTCTTGGATTCTTAGTTGGGTTGTTATTATGATGGTGCATTGGTATGTTAGGTTTGACAGCAGTTGTAGCAGTGATTTGAAGGCTGGAGATCTGGAGAGAGAACTTGTTTATTCTGATTGCAAGAGTATTAGCAGGTGCAGGTGGGTCTGGAATATTATGGTTTTATACCTCAGTAATGATGGGTTGCTGAAGTTGTTTGATTTTGGATTTTGGCAATTCATATGTTGGATAAATTATAGTGGAGCTGATAGTTGTAATAACTTTTGTAAGGATATGTGGTCAAAATGGAGCACTGTTATTATTATGAGTAGAGCTGCTATAGGGCTGATGGGTGTTTATGATTTTGCTTGTCACAACAGGTCTAGATTGGAGCCTCCTTTACTGATGGACCGCTGCTGGTATGATTGTTATTGCTGGTATATTGAAGGTATTCTTAGTGCCAAGTGTTTGGTTACTAAGCTGATCAGGTCCTTTAGTGGCATTCGGATTGATAGGAAGTGGGTGTTTTTTGGTTCTAAGTTAGGTTTGTGGTTTTTGATGTGGATTGCTTGGTTATTGGGTATGCTTGATATCATAAATGTGCATGAAAGCTGGTTCACAGGCTGTTGTATTGGGGATTAATGTTTATGCAAATGAACAAGGGGACTCTTATGAAGATTGCTCGGTGGTTATGGAGGTTTAGGTGCAACTTGGCCACTATGATCAATTGTGCTGCCACTTAGCCGTTTTGGTTGGGAACTGTCCTTCCTAATGGTTAAGTGAGTTCCGCTCTTGTACTTTGTTGGTTTTTCTATTTATTTTGTCAGGTGTTTTCCCTAAAAAAAGTGTTATTGCGGTTTTATACATATAATCTAAGTGTTGTATAACTATTATTGAAATTTTAATGTTGAACACTATTTTAAGTTTAGAAGTAATAGTTTATTGAAATTTCACTTTATTTTAGTAGTCTCCAGAAGTTAAAACACTTAAATTGTTCGTTTGAAACGTTAGAAACGTTCATTCAAGAGGGGATTAGGGGGTGGGGGGTGGGTTTGGCTTAGTCGAAGGGGCTGTTTGAATGAGTCTATTGCTAGAAACGTTCATTCAAGAGGGGATTAGGGGGTGGGGGGGTGGGTTTGGCTTAGTCGAAGGGGCTGTTTGAATGAGTCTATTGCTAGGGTATTGTCAAAGCAACAAAAAGAGGAGACCGAATCAGAGGTGCGGATCGAGTCAGAGGTTATATTAGATGACACCAAACAAACAGACCACTTACCGGGTCAGTAGTCAGTTCTTTCCGAACCCATCAAATAGCCATAGATTTTTCGAAATTAAACACGCTGACTCGTAAAAACGTGTGACCCAATAAATGGTAAGAGGTTTGACTAGGTAATTGTCAAATCAAACAACCCCGAAGTTACATAAACCTACTCCTCCTCGAAGAAAGGCGAAATCATCTTTAACATCAAAGATGAATCGTCTCCTCTTAATACTTTGTATCCTCTCGCCTATTCTCCCTTCCATCTCTTCACACGAATTTGCGGTAGATGGAAAGGTGTTGGAGCTTCACGAATCCAACTTCGATTCCGCTATTTCTTCCTTCGACTTCATCTTTGTTGATTTCTATGCTCCATGGTGTGGCCACTGCAAGCGCCTTTCTCCCGAGGTACCTTTTTCCTTTCATGAATAGGTCTGAATCTGATTGGTGGCTTAATTTTCAATTCGCTAGTAAATTCATGAATCCTGCTGGAACCACTATGCTTATATTCTTTGGTGGTTGAAGAAGATATTGAGATCTCAATAGTTAGTAGTTTTTATAGCATCTTTTAAGCTAGGGGAATCGATTGATCCATTATTCAGTTACTTGAAATGTCTTTAGTGACCTCTTTATTACTTGGTTATATTACTATTTGCTTGCTAGTACAATGGGGTTAAGTAGTTGTAATTGTAAGAAGTAGGTAAGGTAAGTTTGTTGTTTTGTGACCTTGAGGTCATGGTTCTTGCACAAAAAGTCAAGGGTAAGACTGCTTACATTATATCACAAAGCAATCCGACGTCTCTCCGAACCTGCACAAAGCAGGGGCTAAGTAGTAGGTGACTTTGAGCTTGGTTGTGGTATGATTAGATTAGAAGTTAGGCCATATCAATCATGTAAAAAGTAACCATTGCTCTTTTTGTTTCTAATAAACTTTTTCTTTTAATAAATGGATGATCTATTATGTATGAAAATAGGCAAATAGGCAAATCATAAATGGACATTGCTTTTATACCTACTATCAAAAATTGAAGTTTACATACGTGTCTTGTCATAATGGTGGATGCATAAGAATGTACCGTGTAATATTTGTGTACATGTAGCATAGACTAACATACCACCCGTATTAGTGCATTGTCTAATGAAGAAACAAATTATCTCGCTAAACATAAGATAGAGACAATTTGAATCCTTAGAATGCAGGAGAATAGGAGAGGGATTGAGAATACGCAAGAACTAATGATTTTATTGATGCATGTGTGATTACAGACGGAAGTGTTGTAAAACACATAGTTAAGGTGAAAAGTCAAGTCCTTGCTCCAGCCTTGATCTCATCTATTTATAGAGCATCAAGCATGCTTCTGCCAGCACCTGCACATCCGTCTATTGACCTCTTGCATCTGTCCTTATAATCATGTTGTTATCAACCCTGTCGAACTTCGCATAACACATCAGATAACCTTGTGACAGAGGACTTAATGACCAAGGTCGGATGTGACCACACATCCGAAACCCATATTATATCATCAAGTCCCCCAAGTCTATTGACTGAGACAACGTATGTGAAGTTAATAGACTTAAAAGTTAAAGAAGTCACATCCGATATATTTACCTGTTTGCATTGTATAAGTAAAAAATACCTTTTCCCATTTGCTGGATTGCATGTGTAGACAATTCGAAACATGATTTCGATCAACACTATGCCTTGATTTCACACCGATTCGCTCAATCGAACACCAGATTTCAAAAATACATATTATATATGAGTAAAACAGAAAAACGAGCATCATAAAGAAAATACTTTCTCTGATTCGCCAAAACTCCATTGATTTATATGAAAAGTTGATGTCTAATATATTGAGATGATATGGAGCTAAAATCTAAGCTTAATTCTGAAAATACAAAGGATTCAAGTAGACTTTTATTAAGAAAAGGATTTACACACACTAAAACAGTTAAGTATGTGTTAGTAAAAAACTCTCCGATCCACTATTCTAATTTCCAACTCACAACTGTAAAAGTTTTTGAATCTGGACAAGTTTGATTTTCTTACTTTTTTACAAAAATGACAACGATGAATTCGAACATAGATTGGGATCTGAATTAGTTTGTCTTACACACACTTATACATTTGAGTTTGTGTACTCTGACATTTCAAAAAGTTTTTAAAAGTTTGACTAAACTTCTTAAAATTAATAATTTATTTGAATTCAGAAGTTTTTGATTCAAAACCAGATTTAAAGATCACAATAAAAAGTATGAATGTAGATATAATGATTCATACCTGAAACAAACAAGCACCAATCTAAATTTCTTCAAACACATTAAAATATTGTTTTTCTTTAGCCACATCAACAATTGAGTTCCTCCTTCCTCAAAATCTTCTTAAATCTCCAAAATTAAAAGCAAAATTTGAGTCAATGACCGATGGCGCCACTAAAGAAACAAATTATCCTGCTAGACATAAGATAGAGACAATTTGAATTCTTAGAATGAAGGAGAATAGGAGAGAGATTGAGAATAGGCAAGAACTAATGATTTTATTAATGCATGTGTGTGTGATTGGACAAAGGAATTATGGAAGGAGATTCTGACTTGTTTAACAATGAGCCCCTGGTTTTAAATCTGGAAGCTAAATTCCAAATTGCTTTTGCTTAGATTGAGGTTTTACATCTAACTCCACGTTTTGGTTTGTTTTGTTTCTAGTGGCTTCGATAAAATTAATGGAATGGTATCTCGTTAATAATTCTAACACAGGTTCTCAATTTCACCGGTCAATATCAATTGTTGGTTTCTTGCCTCTTAGTTGTTGTTTGATCAGGGTCCTCAGATGCAACTTAGTTTTCAAATTGAAATGTTAGATCGGGTTTCCCATTTTACTAGTGATCTCTCTACTGCCATCCCTTTCTTGGCTCTTGTTACCGGGCCACGGTCCGCTGCTACAATCTTAGCCAATCCAACCACGGTTTTATTGGGTTGGATCGGGTGTTTTTTTCCCTCTTTTTCAAAGATCGCCGCCTGACCATGGTCACCGGCCTTTGCCATCTTTTTGTTAGATCTACAAATCTCATCTTAGGATCTACGAGTCTAAGAGACTGCTGTATGTTAGCCTCGACACATTGCTAAATGACCACATTAAGGATTGGTTGAGAAGTTTACAATTCCAAGTTGAGATTTGAGATCAAAGCTAGTTTCTTTTAGCTTTTTTAGTTTTTATTACTATCTTTATCTTTTTATTGTTTTCTAGAAGCGTTCGTTTTCCCCGCCCTGACTGCGAGAGAGTATTGGAATATATTACTAGTATTAATTATTATTAGCGTTATTTAATATGTGTCTAAGGGTCCAGTTAGGTTTTTAGGGTTCTTTGTGAACTCTGTATATTATAACCTAACCATTAATAATATTTATTTGGTTTTTCCATAATCTGACAAGACAATCTATTTGTATTTTCTTATCCTATATATTCACATGCGAGAGAGTATTGGAATATATTACTAGTACTAATTATTATTAGCGTTTTTTAATATGTGTCTAAGGGTCCAGTTAGGTTTTTTAGGGTTCTTTGTGAACTCTGTATATTATAACCTAACCATAAATAATATTTATTTGGTTATTCCATAATCTGACAAGACAATATATTTGTATTTTCTTATCCTATATATTCAGATGTTATATCTGATTTTCCACAGACAATGGTAGAGAATAAAGAACATTCATTTTGTTTGGCTTAAAAAAGTTCTTTTTTTTCTTTTCAGCCACCACTAACACGCTACTATGCCCTAATATCAAAAAGACAAACAAAAACAATAAAAATCAAGAAAAACCAAAATCAATCTTGAATCCAGTAATCGCATAAAAATCGATGTTAATCAACAAAATCTTAGAACTTAAGCCAATTGCAAACCCAACACATAGAAATTAAAGATCACAACCCTTGAGGACAGTGGACTTGCAACTCAAGGGAACTTTTGTTCCGTATCCCTGGTTTTTAGAGAGGAAATAGTTGGGAGGTTTTGGTTTAAGATAGAGTGATCTTTGTTTTGAGAGAAGGTGCACTATTTTGTGCGTTTTAGATCTATTCTTGCTTTTTAATTTTAATTTTGATTTTATTTTTATTTCATAAACTATGAAAATATGCTATATTGAGCATAAAAGATTACCAATTACAAATATAATATTATTTTATAAATAACTTACATTTTATTGATTTCTGAAGTTTGTAACATAGTAAGGTAACAAATACTTGAATTAAGAAGAAATAATACTTGGTCAAACTGACTAGAACCCTTTCAACTTGTCATTAAATTACATACTTCTGACCCATTATCGAACATAATCTGACATGGCCTGCTAATTTTGAAGGTCCACGTAAAATGTTACTGGGAGTCTTGTTATCCTTAGGGTTTTTTGAGAGAGACGTGAAAGTGGTAAATGTAGACACAATTATGTTCTTTAACTCTATAAATACACAATTTGTAATGAGAATCACTATTAATGAAACTATTGTCTATGGAAGTTAAAGTATTTTGTAAACCAACAGAAGAATCGGTTTGAGGCTATTAGGCATTTAGGCTATGTCTATGTCTTAATATCTTATTAGACCCGCTTAATGTTTTAATCTACAGGTGGCAGGGTTAGTTTTTATCCTTAATGGGACACTCAAGATGAAATGGGTCTAAAAGGTCAAGAGTTCCCAAAATATATTTGCACTAGTCCTTTTAAATCATTTTATTCAGATTTCAGAAAGAGGAGATTGTTATAAAAAATAAAAAAAAAACGTTGTGGACAAAAAGTGTACGGAACAACCAAATAGGCCTGCATGTTTCTAATTGTAAAAGAATTGTCCTGTTTTGATCTAGACCACTATTATCGTGACTGCCCACCGCCTATTCTAAACCCGTGTAATCAATCATAATGTATATCTAAATACTAAATAGTAAATGTAAATGCAATACCATGACAGCATGGTTTAACTTTAACCACACCAAAGGCAGTTAATTAAAGTACTAAAGATCGAGAGTAGAATGTACTAGAAAATCAGGGATGTTACAGAATGGGAATATGATATTTTTCTTCTAAATAAACAAACTATGTACTGGTAAGCTGGTATGTACATAGTTTATCTATTTCATTTGAGTAATTAGTGTTCCGTGTTCAAAGCTGAAGAACTTTTATTGTTTCATTCAGTTAGATAAAGCAGCTCCTATTCTTTCGGGATTGAAGAAACCTGTTGTGATTGCAAAAATTGATGCTGACAAATACTCCCGTATTGCTTCAAAATACAACATTGAGTATGTTCCTTGCCTTTATTATATTTCCAACTCATTTAGAACAACATATATTAAAACCTGATATTGTAGTTAATTTTTTTCGCTTTAACTGGACTGAAGGTTTAACCTGGTTCTAAATCAATATTAGAGGTGGTAATTTTGACCTATATAAGTTTAAGTGTTTTTGTCTAAAGAAAGAAGCTAAGCTAAGAGCGTAGCAGGTCATATGTATAGACCGCATCAAATTGGCTGTCCAAATTGTATTCATTGTGCATAAATCTTGTTAAATCATTTTATTCAAGAAAAATGTATTAAATTATTATTATATGTAATCATATTTATGTGTAGTAAAAAGTTTCGAAAAAAGTGTTTTGGGTCAACCCACCCCTTCCGGAACGGATATAAAGATTACCTGTGTTTGATCCGAGCTTTGTTTTGCCCGTTAACCAATCTTCCCAAACTGCCTTTTTTGTCACCTCTAATCCATCTTAGTTGTCTTATGAATTTGTACATTATGATTTCAAAAATTAGTAGAAGATATTTTCTGTTGAAAAATAGGTTACTGCTATTATTTTTCATACCTTTTGTTTACTGCTATTAGTTTGTGCCACACTTTATGGTATCCAATAGACCAATTGCTCTTTGTGAGTAAGATTTTACATGACACGTTTGTTTGTTTGGTTATTTTTGTTAAAAATGGCATCTTTTGTGAAACAGTGGGTTCCCCACCTTGAAGATTTTCATGCATGGAGTTCCCACAGATTATTATGGCCCAAGAAAATCAGACTTACTGGTTCGGTACTTGAGGAAGTTTGTTGCTCCTGATGTTTCTGTTCTTGAATCTGATCCTGGTATTACCGAGTTTGTAGAAACAGCCGGGACATTTTTTCCTATATTCATAGGCTTTGGTTTGGATGAGTCAGCAATATCAAATTTGGCAATTAAATTCAAGAAAAATGCGTGGTTTTCTGTGGCAAAAGATTTCTCGGAAAATACCATGGCTTTATATGATTTTGATAAGGTGCCTGCTTTGTTAGCTCTTCATCCACATTTCAACGAACAAAGCATCTTTTATGGTCCTTTTGAAGGTTAGTTGACTTTCAGATGAGACGACGCTTTTCATCAGTGTCAGCACCTTCTACACTTTCTACCTTCCCGTATAAAATATAGAGGTGGCAAAATAGGCAGGTCGTTTTGGGGTGGGTTGTGGGTCAAAAGATGTGGTCTTTCAGTTACGTGTCACATCAGATTGGGTTGTGACCCATAACATTTTTTCTCCAAAATAGTTTAAAGCTTTTTATAATTAGTAGATGTGATAATTATGATTGCAAACACTTTATTATTACAATAATAGTCTATTTTTTTTAAGTAAAAGGATGTGAAAGGGTGTATGAATTGAAAACACACTTATGTGGCCCATTTGATCCAATTAAAGACAAAAACAACTAAATCCCCACCTCTTTATAGGAAAATGGGTCAAAGCTATGACCGCTTCACGTCCAAACTTTAGGCTTATGAGAATATGAGGTATATGAGGGTGCTTGGATTTGTGTTCACGAACTAGTTATCTGATCATTGTGACTTGAAGTTGCAATAATCAGTCGTTATTATTTATATAAACAAATCCTGCTTCTGCGTATGTGGTTATTATGGGCCAGTTAATTAGTGTTCTACTATTTGGATCAAAATTGATTATCTTAGGCTAAACAGAAATGACCTATTTACCCCGTCTTTCAACTTAATTTGAAGACTTTTACTCTCATTTCGCAAATTTTTCTTTCCTATTTTCGTAAAATGTATTGTTTTGGAAAAATATCATATTTGGTTAATCAATCAATTAAGTTGTTAATAGCCGGAAATCGGAATGTGCTTAATAGTGATCATCTGTTTGTTATAGCAGCAGAACATCTAAACACAATCTTCTTCAACCTGTTATTACATTTGATCATTTCATTCTAAGTAAACAATATCACATATCACTTTCAAAAGACACATCTCCTATGTACTATGCTGCCACATATTGCCTTGCAAAAGGTTTAAGTTTACAAATTGTTGCAATTTTTTTATATTTATTTTCCTTCTCTTATGAACAAACAGATACGTTTTTGGAAGAATTTATTCAACAGAGTCTATTGCCGTTAACCCTACCAATCACAGAAGAGAATCTAAAGCTATTGAAAGATGATAAAA
Organism: Deinandra increscens subsp. villosa; assembly: GCA_039602395.1. Classification (NCBI taxonomy): domain Eukaryota; kingdom Viridiplantae; phylum Streptophyta; class Magnoliopsida; order Asterales; family Asteraceae; genus Deinandra; species Deinandra increscens. The sequence continues at coordinate 16,434,897 of JBCNJP010000009.1, forward strand.
GGAAAATCGTGTTGACGATTTTGGAGGACGAGACACATTACGAATCCAAGGAATTAATTAAGTTATTGAGGGCGGCGGCATCTGCAAACCGTGATTTTGTTTTTGCTTATGTCGGTTTTAACCAGTGGAAAGATTTTGCTGAGGCTTTTGAAGTTGGTAGGAAAACTCCATTGCCAAAGATGGTCGTTTGGGATGGCAATGATGTCTTTTTCTCGGCAAGTTACATTTTCTTTCGCTTCTTATTTAATTGATTTTGTTTAACGCTTTTACTTTTATGTTAAGGTCTCCTTTCATTTTCAGTAGAGGTGGAAAAATCAGGGGGTAACATGTCAAAACGGGGTCAAAATCGAGATGTGTAGTTTTTTAGCTTGGTGGTTGATATGACCTGCAAACATTTTTTTCCTAACTTTTCATACTCAAGTATTTCTTCACATTTGAATATAACTAAGTGGCTACAACAATAATGAAACTTAGAAATATACTTATGTTTGAATATAACTATTTTGGGGCTTCTATGTGGCTGTTGGCATTGACTGGAAAGTAGTCTTTGATACCTATAATATGTTTTTTTTTTCTATAGAAAAATTTACCCATTTAAAGCCAACCCAACCCGACTGAGTTCTTCCACATGTTGATTGATTCCTAATCAGGTTATTGACTCCGAGAGCATACAGAGGGAGGATCAAGGTTCCCAAATCACACTATTCCTTGAAAGATACCGGGACGGGAAAGTGATAGAGAAGGCAATGGGGCCTTCATTTTCGGGGTATATTTCTTCACTTCTTGGCATGAGAACTGTCTACATACTTGTGTTTTTGGTTGCTGTTGTGGTTCTTATTGCAACCGTTGGAAAAGAAGAACCGTTGGTGGTTGGTACTCGGGACCCTTCGCATCATGTTGGAACGGCTGTTGCTGATAATAGAGAAACGGCGCGTATGTCTGCTGATAAGGAAGATTAGAATACGAACACATGTTGTAGAAGTATGTTTTGTTTCCAGAACTATTATGTTTGCTTGTTTTGTTCAGGGTCCTCCCCTGTTGGTTTTGAACCACTGCTCCTCGTTTTTTGTTACTACAACCAGTTAAAGTATGAAACTGTTCATATCAAAATTGGGTATATGTCATAGAGTTAGATGATTCGCCGTGAACTGGTTAGACTACAATTCAGGTTTCTTCAGTTGTGCTGTGTTTTGTCGGTAACTGGGTGGTAAACAACCTTTGAAGTGACAGTTGGTGATATGACTCTTCCTAACTTTTGTTTCTGAGTTTTTCAAAATGCATGTAAGAGACCTCAAAAGCATGCAAATACTTTAAGGGGGCGTTTGGTTCGCGTAATTCGTTGGAATTTGAATTTGAATTGGATTTGGAATTTGAATTGGAATTCAAAGAATTGGAATTTGAAGGAATTGGAATTCAAAGGAATTGGAATTTAAATTCAAATTCCAATTCCACTAAAGTCCGCGAACCAAACACACTATGGAATTCAAAAGAATTGGAATCCAAAGGAATTGGATTTAAATTCTAAAATTAAAATTCAATAAAAACCACGACTGGACCCGTCTCACGGACCAGTCCGACCCGACCAGACCCCCAGACCGACCGGACCCGACCCCCAGACCGACCAGACCCGACCCCCAGACCGACACCCAGACCCGACCCGAACCGACCCGACACCCGACCCGACCCCCGGACCGAACCCGACCCGAACCCCGGACCCGACCCGACCCCCGGACCGGACCGGACCGACCGAACCCGACACCCGGACCGACTGGACCGGACCCCTGGACCCGACCCCCAGACTGAACCCGACCCCCGAACGAACCGAACTAGGGTCGGTCGGTCCGGGAGTCGGGTCCGGTCCGGTTCGGGGGTCCGGTGCGGTCGGCGGTCCGGTCCGGGGTTCGACTCCGGGGGTCGGGTCGTGTTCAGGGTCTGGTTTGATCGCTCGGCCCGGTCAGTCCTGGGGTATGGTCGGGTTCGGGGGTCCGGTCGGTCCGGTCTGGTTCGGGGGTCGGGTCGGGTCCGGGGGTCGGGTCCGGTTCGGGGGTCTGGTCGGGTTCGGGGGTCAGGTCGGTCCGGTCCGGGGGTCGGGTCGGGTTCGGGGGTCCGACCGGTCCGGTGGGGTCGGGTTCGATCCGGGGGTCCGGTTGGGTTCGGGGTTCCGGGTCGGGTCAGGTTCAGGGGTCCGATCGGTCCGGTCCGGTTCGGGGGTCGGGTCGGGTCCAATCCGGGGGTCGGGTCGGGTTCGGGGGTCGGTTCTGGTCCGGACCGGGGGTCCGGTCGGGTTCGGGGGTCCGGTCGGGTTCGAGGGTCCGGTCCAGGGTCGGGTGAGGTCCGGTCCGGGGGTCGGGTCCGGTTAGGTTCGATCAGTTCGGTCCACGGGTTGGGTCCAGTCGGGTAGTTGTCTTCGGTGTGGAAGAAATGTGAAATCCTTTATTATTATTAAGTAATGTGAAATCCATTGAATGAAGGAATTTGATGGAATCTAATCAAATTCCAATTCCAATTCCTTTATTAACCAAACACATTAAATATGGAATTCAAATTCCAATTCCACTAAAGTCCGCGAACCAAACACACTATGGAATGGAATTCGAATTCTAATTCCAATGAATTCCCACGAATTCTATCATACCAAACGCCCCCTAAATATATGGACGCTACATATGTTTTCCAAGCAGCCAAGACTTCTTGTAGGAGTCTTGTCAACATAACATTAGGTAAAGACTTTCTGCGACAATGGCTGAAATCCCTCTATAAAGGTAGAACTGTCAGTGTCGGGAAATCGATTGTACATCAGTTTTCACATTTCACATCGACAAGTATCAGTATTTAACTGGGTCACATGTCAGCTTTAGATGGTTGACACGTGACATGTAAATTTATTATTTATTTTTAATCCAAACATAATACATTTAGCACAAGAGTTGATGCTGTGATTGGAATAGTCGTTAAACATAATCTTTAGATCCTACGCTTGCTACTTTGGGTGTTTGGTTTTTAATTTTAATTTTGTTGCAGTCTTTTTGTTTTCATGTTATTTAAGTTACGTTATAGCAGTGTAATTCTTTTGTGTACTCATGTTACCATAGAGAAAGAAATAAAAGCTGATAAATCTCTCGTCGACCAAAATGTTGATCAATTTCAACACTGGTATTTCAAAATTTTCACGGAACACACAAAAGTATATACAATTGTAAACCAACCAAACAGGTGGACATTTACCAACAACAAATATATATATACAAAAAACTAATACCACAAAAACGTTTTTGTTCTGTCTATCTGCTTTCCGAACTGGTGCTCCAGCTCGAATCCGCCATTAAACCTTTCATCACATCTTTGTGATGTAGAACACAACCAAAAGGGGTGTGAGGATTATCACGTTGATTCTATGAATGCCCGTGACAATCTATTCAAGATTTTACGAGTTCTACCCAAAACTTAGAACTTGAGGAGATGAATATTATTATATCAAAACTGATAAATCCCCACATTACATAAGCCAAAATAAATAGGATAGGAAGATGGAGTTGAAGAGGCCAGAGAGAGAAAGGTCATGGCCAAATACAACTTAAAACAAAACTCATAAAAACATTAAAAAAAGAAACCCAACAGTTGGTGAATTTTGTCCGTTTTAGTGCAGCACCTCGGGTCGCTCGATCTTGGACTTCTAAGAACATAAGAGCTTGATCCTCCACACTAGGGCCCACATCATTCCCCCATGGGCAGAAATACTTCGTCCTCGAATGCGGCACGTTCATCATCCGAAGAATCCCCATGAAAAGGTAGCAAATGCTTAACATTAAAAACATCAGAACAACGAATGCGTCTCGGTAATTTGAGGCGATAAGCATTGGAGTTGATTTTCTCTATAATTTCCAACGGTCCAATCTTCTTGGCAGAGAGTTTGTTGTACTCCCCAACGGAAAAACGATCCTTAGTCAAAACCGCCCAAACAAAGTTGCCTTCCTCAAAATCAACGCTGCGTTTTTGATCTGCTGCTTGCTTGTACTTTGAATTGGCCCAGACCAAGTTGTCATTCACAGTTAATCTCATGCAACCCCACTACAAAATCCTGCACTTTTTGTGGAATGGCACTAGAAGGGACCACCTAAAAGGGACTATACCCAGTACTCCTGTTTACTGCATGATTATGAGCAACTCAGCTTGACAAAGCTTCTGATCCCAGGCCTTCACATGATCTCCCACTAGACACCGCAAAAGATTTCCAAGGGATCAATGGACAACTTTGGTCTGCCCATCCGTTTGAGGGTGATATGCACTGCTGAAATTAAGTTGAGTGTTAACCATTTTTTACAAGCTACGCCAAAAATGACTCAGAAAACGAGTGTCCCGATTAGAAACAATAGAGGTTGGTAAACCATGGAGACAGTATATATCGCGGAAACATAATTGAGCTATATTAACTGCATCCGTTGTCTTTTTGCAAGGAAGAAAGTGCACCATTTTAGAGAAATGGTCAACAACCACAAAGATTGAATCATTACCGCGTTGTGTACATGGTAGCCCCAACACAAAGTCCACACTTATGTCCACCCAAGGCTGTGAAGGAACAGGTAAAGGCATATAGAGACCAGCATTTGTAGCTGTGCCCTTTGAAACTTGGCAGATTCGACACCTTTTAACAAATCGGTCTATCTCCTTCCGCATAGTGGGCCAAAAATATGAAGATTGTACCAACTGTAGGGTGCGATCGCGACCCACATGCCCTTCCCCATATAGCTCTTTAAAGAATTGAAGGCGAAGACTCGAATTAGGGATGCATAATTGATTCCCTCTGAAAAGGAAACCATCATGCACTACAAAATCCGACCTTTGTCCAGCTTGCGCAACTTGCAAAATAGCAGAAAAGTAGGGGTCAACTGATATCTGCTCCATGAAGGTGTCGAGCCCGGGAACACCAATTCTCATAGAGACTAGCAGGTTACTCCTTCGGCTCAAGGCATCTGCCACTCGATTAGCGGCTCCAGACTTGTGTTTCACAACAAAAGTAAACTTTTTGTGTGACACTTTGCCTTGGTTGCGAATGTATTTTAAAGAATCATGATCCGTAAATAAAACAAATTCTTTATGAAATAAGTAGTGACGCCAATGTTTTACGGCTTGGACCACCGCATAGAACTCGACATCGTAAGTACTATAATGCAGCTTTGGCCCCGTCAACTTCTCACTGAAATACGCGATGGGTCGCCCCCGTTGGCTTAGAACTGCCCCAATCCCAACCTTGGAGGCGTCCGTGTGGAACTCAAAAACTTGAGAATAATCAGGCAATATAAGAATAGGGGCTGTCGTAAGCTTTTCCTTGATCAACTCGAGAGCCGAATTTGCCATCGCAGACCAAACAAAGGTCTTCCCTTTCATAAAATCAGTTATTGGTGCCATAAGGGAACTAAAACCCGGAATAAACCGTCGATAGAAGGAAGCAAGTCCATGGAAACTACGGATTTCTGTTATTGTATTCGGAATTGGCCAGTTCTTGACAGCCTCTAATTTGGATTCGTCCACCTGTATTCCTTCACCAGAAATAACATACCCAAGGAACAGAACTTTAGGGGTCATAAAAACACACTTCTTCAGGGCTGCATACAAACTATCACTGCGAAGCAGGTTCAGAACCTGTCGAACATGGCTCATATGCTCACAAAAAGTAGCACTATAATAAGAACATCATCAAAACAGATGACCACGAATTTACCAATAGAAGGCCTAAATAGTTGGTTCATGACACGCATAAATGTACCAGGAGCGTTTGATAGCCCAAAAGGCATCACTAACCATTCATACAACCCTTCACGAGTTTTGAAAGCGGTTTTCCACTCGTCACCAGGCTTTAGCCGAATTTGATGGTACCCAATCTTTAGATCTAATTTTGAGAAAATAGTGGCGCCGTTGATTTGGTCAAGTAAATCATCAAGTCGAGGGATTGGGAACCTGTATCGTACAGTGATCTTGTTGATGGCACGGCTATTAACACACATACGCCATGTTCCTCCTTTTTGGGCGTCAATAGAGCAGGAACGGCACAAGGGCTCATACTCTCCCGAACGTGCCCTTTAGAAATCAGGTCCTCAACCTGTCGGCGCAGCTCTTCATGCTCCTTAGGACTCATTCTATAATGTGGCCTGTTAGGTAAACGGGCTCCCGGTTCCAAATCAATATGGTGCTGGATGGCACGCAAAGGTGGCAAACCTTGGGGTAATTCATCAGGGAAGACGTCGGAAAATTCTGTGAGTAAAGGACCCATAGCTTCAGGAATTTTAGTCCCCTTAGCTACCTCCTTCCCTATTAACATAAACACATTTTCTGCTACTTGTAACTCATCTTCAAACTGGAGCAAGAGTAAAAAAGGTACCTGAAGACTTGGTTACTAATTTATTTGGCTTACTAGGAACTAGAGTGATCTTCACACCACCAAATAAGAAACTATATGTATTGGACCTCTCATTATGTTCTATATTGCGATCATATTCCCTACCCAATAATAAATGGCACGCATCCATGGCGACCACATCGCACCACACGTCATCCTTATAAGTGTTACCAATAGAAAAGGAACCAAGGACTCTTTTAGATACTGTAACCTCACCTCCCTTCTTAAGGCATTGGAGCTTGTAGGACTTTGAATGATTCTCGGTGTTCAATCCCAACTTTCTAACGGCCTCTTCTGATATCGGATTATCACAACTTCCGGAGTCAATAACGAAGGTACAAACCTTACCCAAGATAGTACAAGTTAAGTGAAAGATATTGTGTTTGAGCCAATCATCCCCATCGAATTTTGGTGTAAAGCAGGAGAGCGCCTCACAGCCCAGGTCAACCCCACATCTCCAGTTACGATCTCTGATTCGCATTGGGTCTCAACATCATACACTGCGATATTTTCATAAGCTTCATATCTATCGGCCTCCTGCCCATCTTTAGGCTCCGCAAATAGATGTCGTTTCCCGACCTTGATGCATTTAGATTATCGGTGATCCACAACCGAGACACTTTAAACCACTGTTGCTTATTCTCAGGCACCTCCTTAAATTCAAACACCTCTTCTACAGTAGCAAGCCATCTATGAACAGTTCTGGGTTTAAGCTAACCCCATCAAATTCAGGAATATCAATTTTTAATCCGGCCTCCCAACGCCTATTACCCGATCCGAGAACATGCCCTGGTTGCCCTTCCGGAGTCTCTTCTGAAGAGGAATCATCATTGAACGGATTCCAAAAATTATCTTCATCCGATCGGGGGGTGGGGGTGGGGGGGGGGGGGGGTGGGGGCAAGGTCTTTGCTTGCAATTCAATAAATCAGCCATCCGTTCGGTTAATTGGCCGACAACTTGATCCAGTCAGTCCTCCATTCGCGCCATGAATCGTTGCTCTAGTTCTCGTTCATAGGTCTCGTCGAATGGCCTGGTTCTCCTTGGAGGCATTTTGAATTAGGAATTCGGCTCTGGTACCAACTGATGTAGAACACAACCACAAGGGGTGTGAGGATTATCACATTGACTCTATGAACGCCCGTGACAATCTATTCAAGATTTTATTAGTTCTACCCAAAACTTAGAACTTGAGGAGATGAATTTTATTATATCAAAACTGATCAGTCCCCACATTACATAAGCCAAAATAAATAAGATAGGAAGATGGAGTTGAAGAGGCCAGAGAGAGAAAGGTCATGGCCAAATAAAACTTAAAACAAAACTCACAAAAACATAAAAAAAAAGAAACCCCAAGGAACCCAAAGCTAGTTGTTGACAAAGAAGGAGTCGTCGGCATGGACACTGGAGATGAATGGGTAATCGTCAATCGTCGGAAAGGTAAGCCCAAACACCCGGAAGACGCCCAACCACCACAACCACCCTCGAAATCAACCACCTCTTACCTCATCACCAATCTGTCACCGGAATGCACTGCCGCCACGATGTGGCGAAAATGTTGCCACCTGGGAATCCTAAAAGACGCCTTCATACCAAAGAGACGGGATCGGAACGGGCATATCTACGGCTTCGTTAGATTTGAAGCAGTGAAGAACCACGCGGCTATGATCGATAAGCTTCTTAGGGTTAAATTCGGAGAAACAAACCACTTCGTCGTGCAATCAAGATCTGCCAAACCACCCAAATCAACACCTCACCAGCTTCCCTTCCAATCCCATGTCCATAACCCACCACCTTACCATCGACTGCCCCCACGAAAACCTATCACCATGCCCAGGCCTATACCCCACTCACATAACCATGGAAACCCTTACAAAGCGGTCACACATACACTCTCCTATAGGGATGCAGTGCATGGTTCCCGCCATAAACCTATTCCTGACTATTTGGAACCCATGGTCATTCGTATTCCATCAACCCCCCTTCTCGTCCCAACGACATGGAAAACATCAAAGTTGGTTGGTGAGGTGAAAGATACCCAACACCTCTACAATGCTAACCTCATCTTATCATCGGAAGGAAACGTGAAGTGTGACTTTCACTATGTGGGAGGCTTAAAGCTGCTGTTAAAATTTGATTCCTCAATGGAAGCAAAAGCTTTCCTTGAAAGCAAGAAGCACATATGGTCAATGATTTTCAAAAATCTAGTCATATGGGAAGGACAGATGCTTGAGAACGAAAGGGTGGCACAACTAATACTCAGAGGGATACCGTTTCATCTGAGATGCAAAGATACGTTTGACTCCATTGGAGGAATGTTCGGAACCCTACTGGAATCATCCAACTTCGATTGGTCATCTTTCGACATCACCACCGGAAAATGCTACATTCTCACAAAAAAAGTAGAACGAATTGAAGGAAAGGTCATTCTAAAATGGAGCCGACACTCATATGAGGTTTGGGTCTGTGAATCAATAGACCAGTGGATCCCTACTATATGCATGCCAACTCTTTCCTCAGAGTCTGATACGTCGGATAATGTTTCCAAACTGGACTCTTCTGACTCCATGTTTAAGGATTTGGAAGATGGAGAAATCGGAGACCTCTCGGATACGCTATCCGGAAACGACGCTGCCACTCCGGCGAGTCCGGCAACCCACGGCGATTCAAAAACTATCTCCGGTAGAAGTGACGTCACGCCGCGTCCGACTGTTCACTTCCCACCAACTTTTGAAAATCTCGAGCAAACACCATCGATGTTGTCCCATTCCCCTAAGGCGGCGACACCTTTTCCAACCCCCCTCCCTCTCCACCTCCCCCTCCCCCCTGCTCCCCACGTGTTTTACACCCACTCTCCCCCTCGCATATTCCTGAGTCCATTGCTTCTGACTCATCAAAATCCAATGTACCTAGCGCAACCCATATCCCCTCCTCCCCTAAATCACTTCGGCCCACTTCTAAGCCCAACTCGTATACTTCCACGGCCCACAATAACGAAAATTCTATTCCCTCCCCACACCCCATCTCCCCTGTTGCCGGACGTCCCTCCCCCCTTGACCTTTTGACAATTCCATCTCACTCCAGTCAATCTCATCCCTCCCCCACCTCCAACCCTAAATCTGACCTGCATGATACCAAATCCAAAGCCAGACACAAATTCATCTCCAACCCTGAACTTCAAAGCGAAACGCCCCTTCCGGCATCCACCCCTCATGCCCCTGGCCCTCGTCACTCCCAAAATGGAAAGGGCTCCAGCCTCCCGGTGTGATTGAGTAATTCGCTCCGACCGCCCTCTTTCCTATTCCGACCCCAAGGACTCAATCAGGGGAAAAACCACCACGGAAATTCAAAATCCTCAATTCCCCCTCATCGCAATCGAAACTCCCTGCATAATAGAAGCAAGCAAACATTGTCTCAAAATCAAGACTCCCAGGGCTCGAATTCTGAAACCCTTAGAACGATTGATGTGGGAAACAGGTTGGGATTTGGCATGAAGGACTTTCAGCAAAAAGTCGGTGAGTTAATTCCGGATCCCCATGTCGTAAGACAATAGGATCTCCAATCCACAAACCCCTGCTCCCTGGAACCCCGAAGTTTATCAATGGAGTTTATCTCAATCAACCCAAATGGTATTGGTCCCGACAAACGCAATTGGATTAGAAAATTAATTGCGCCTCACAAGGTGGATTTCATTGCAATACAGGAGACCCACTCCTCGTCGATATCCTCGTCACAAATTCAATCGATGTGGGGAAATTCCCTTCATGCTTTTGACACTGTCGAATCCACTGGAAGATCCGGGGGACTATTATGCATCTGGGACCCCTCAAAATTTCAAAAGGTCTCATCCATCTCCAATCGTAATTTCCTTTCAATACACGGAACTCTCCTGAGCACCAAATCAAACCTCCTGGTGGTTAACGTTTATGGACCCCATGACACAACATCAAAAACCCAACTTTGGTCGGACCTTGGCAACCTGCTGATATCGTTCCCAAACACTCCGGTCATCCTGCTTGGCGACTTCAATGAGGTACGCTCCCCCCATCACTACTACAAAAACTGGCATTCTTGACGTGCATTGCGCGTCAAGAAAGTGCATTCTTGACACGCAAATGCGCGTCAAGGATGCGGGGGTCAAGAAGCTTCTTGACGCGCAAAATGCGTGTCAAGAAGCTCTTGACGCGCGAACAATGACACGCATTTTATGACATGCTTTGCGCGTCATAAAATGCGCGTCAAGGAAGCCCCAGTCATAAATCTGCTTATGACACTCAATTTTGCGCGTCAAGAATGTAAAAAAAATTTAAAAAAAATATTTTTTAATAGAATCACTAGTTTCTACAAATAATGACAATTAACCAGATAATAGAACATAAAAATACACTTATACAAAAATAATACATTTCATATATATAGTAAACATTACAAAATTAATGTGAGTTTACAATTGGATCTGATATGCTAACAAAAAACCTATAATAATAAATCTAAGACAATATTATTTTCTTTAGCATGTCTTTATACAGCAGCCAATCCCATCTCCATGTCAACAAGTGCAGTCACCATGGTCATTGCTTCACTCTTAAGATGTATGATTAAGGCTGCAACTTTGCATCAAGAAATGATTAGTAGGCAAACCTGAAAACTACCTCTGATGGCCTTATGGATGGCGTTAACTGTGTGCATGATTATTTACCTAACAGTACCCGACTAACAGCAGCAGATTGCTGCTGTTTTGCTGATGTTTGCCACCACAACAGGGCTGCCCCTATTGCTGTGACTGCATATATGTTGAATGTTAAGAATTGCAACATGTATGTGTTAATAAGGTGCAGAGTGTCATCCATTAATAGTAAGAACTGAAGTGTAGTCAATTGAATAGAAATAATTAAAGAACATGCAGTAGCTTGAATTAAAAGTTGATATCTGGCAGAATCTTATAAAACTCCATACCAGAAATTTAAAGCGGTAATAGTGAATATACAGGATAGGCATCGCATTGATTTTCTGCTTCTCAGCTGCCCTTTTGAGTGCTTTATCATAAATTGCTGCCCTGTTGTGTACATATTAGCCTCAGTTATATCAGTTAGATTCAACAACGGAACGAGTAAATATGTAAAATGGAACCAAGATTTTATATAAGGTGTTAATTTAATTGTTTGCATATTATAGAGTTATCCTTAAACTTCTCATATCAACAACAGTAGCATACTTACCTTAGGAGTACAACAGGCCCAAGTTCCCAAACTAATCTTCTATACAAGTCTTCATTAAGAAAACATGCTGTAACCAGATTCTGGAAAAAAGAAAGAAAAAAAACTTGTTTAGCATAACAAATCTTTAAAAAATAATAAGGAAACAGGATTGAACTCAACAACTTTGTTTTTTAACTACATTCAACGTACTCGAGACAGCAGATCATTGCTGTATATGTTGCTTTACTGCAACTAATCTTAAATACACAACGAAGGCTTTTCTATACCTAAAGTTACTGAGATTAAATAACCAAGTACAACTTGGCTTGGTTACACGCACTAATACATATAGTTATATACCATTAAACTTACTATGTATTTCTAATACATTTCCATCAGATGGGCTTAGATCTTTAGACATGATACCAGTAAAGTTAACAGTTCGAGTAGGAGAACGCCGAAGCTGTAGAATAAGATGCTCCTCTGCATGCCTCTCTGTTTCCTTTATAGAACTAATTGCAGATTTGATTAGCACCGGCGAAATACTATGATATGCAAATACTACAGAGTTGGTAAAGGTGGCTGTGGCACTTGTAAATTACTGTGACATCTAATGGGCTTTTATATAGAGGGTAATGTAAAAAATAAAAAATAGCAGGAATTAAACAACAAAAAAGAATACATAATGGATACATGACATGAACAAAAGCATACCTCCATACTAGGTGATTGGAATTGAGAAAACAGTTGGCTGTGAGATGATTTCAGTTGACTGTAGTAAAACCTCAGGAATAAGACCAAGAACACCAGACACAAACAGAGTATTATTGGCCTTAATTGCTTGGGAATAGGGACCCAAAGCTGCTGGAGCCTTGTCGGTTATAACAGCTTCCTTAATACCTACACCCAATACATATAAACATTTACGATTCATATCTAGCCAAATAAAGCCTTAATGATTACATGTGATAGCTTAGAAAGAATTGAACAAGGTGATTAGATGTATCACTAATGATCATGGTGAGTATATAACCATCATCAAATATTTCATTTTAAAAATGAAAGTAGGTTTGTAATTTTGTATACAGGATGGGCCGATGGGGGTCGATGGGGCTTTAAAAAATAGTCCATATTGACTAGCAATTTCAAGATAATGCATGTGAATTAATAAACATTCAAAACAAAGTGAATCAGGAAAAAACAACAGATCAAGCAATTTTTCTGAAAGGCAAAGACTCACACTCTCCACCCCCTAAATTCTAGTCTCAGATAAGAAACTGAGACTCAACCTCAAAGAGGAAGGAACACATTAGATACACGCATGGGTAATTGGGTACCGTGAGATCAAATGCCCATCGGTCACTAAAGGGATACCCTCACAACCCCTAATAAAAGCACCCTAAACGTCGTAACACCGGCAATAAAGCACCTGCGCAAGCACAGTGGCCAACTCACACACCCGACAATGCCACATATGTGTCTAAAAACCAGTCCAATTACCTTAGTTTGTTCTCTAAAACTCCCCTCTTAATCTCTTGTATGAAACAATCATTTGAGATTGTTTCAAACACTTATCACTCGAAGAGTAATGTTTTATGTATATGCATTCCTTCTAAAGTTCATATATCACAAATTCATCTGTCCTAGATCAAAATGCAAAGTAATTTCCCCTAATATCCCAAATAAAAAACACAACATGTAAAATGACTTTGTACCTTTATATGCAAATATAGAATTCCTCAAGCATCAAAGTTTCAAAATTAAACTTGCCTATGTACCTTTGTTGCCACATCTCCAAGGTTTCCAGAAACAGCAAAATGACTTTGAATCACCCGGAGTGAAGGATCCTTCAGCCCTCTTGCTACTGCCTGATCAAGTAGTCAATCACACCAACTTGTAAGAGATGTTGTATCTATGTACAAACAAACATCATTTATGTTATACTTATGTACAAATAAATAAAATTAAGGCAGAGTCATGTTAACAATCCAACGGTTTAAATATTAAAAGCACTTGAATTGGTAGCATGACCTAGGACAAATGAGCGTATTTAAGAGTCATTATATCCAAGAACAAATCAAGCAAGTATACAAAACCCTAAAAAAACACTACACTTTACAAAGACAGAAGATTATATCCAAAAACATAATTTGATTAACAAATAAAAGACACATCTTTATAGATGAAATAACAAAATCACACCATAAATAACAAAATCACACCATAAACGTGTGTCTTACACCACCATGAAAAATCTAACTGTGACACCCAAATAAAAAGCACTATAATTTCATCCATGAAACAATACCTTTGAGGATTCTTTGTTTGAAACTCAAGAAGGTAACGATAGGCATCTATAGTTTGAAACTCAGGTTAAAGTACTCACCATGAGAAGAACCAAAGCAAACAGATTCTACTCCAGCGCTCTTCAATCCATAAGTTCTACTATCAGCCTCACAAGATCTACAAAACGGCTTAACCCAATCGAATTAGTAAAATCATTCAATCATCTCTGTTGTTCTTTTAGCGAATGAATAGGGGATAAACTAACCTGGGTCGCGATTGACTTATTGTCTTGGATGAAGCCTCGAACGAGAATCGATTGGGCTGAATTCTTCGATGGGGAAGAGAACGAGGGCCGAGCAGAAGGAATCCTCCGGGATAATCGACCCCCGACTCCTTTTTCACCCTCGGTTAGGGTTGATTTCTAGTGAGCAGAAGAAGCAGCGGATTAGAGGAGATGGATATGAGAAGAGGCGGAGTTTGTCTTATCTAAGGAGGCAGAGGCGAGGAGCAGGAATAGGTATACGATTAGGGCAAAAATTTTGGGGAAAAGTTGAATTGAGCAATGAGCGGCAATTAAAATTTTAGGACAGACTTTGGCGGGAACATTTTTTTATAAAACGACGGATAATTCTTGACACGCGTATTTTAAGTGTCCTCCGTGTATTTTTTTTTCTCTAAATATGACAGATATTCTTGACACGCAAAAATGCGCGTCATGAATTCTTAGGAATTACCTATAATTGACATTTTATTTTGACACTTTGGTAATTGCACGTCAAGAATTTTCGAGTGTCATCGTTCGCGTGTCAAGGAAAGCAGTTTTTGTAGTAGTGCATGAAAGACTAAACTCTGAATTTCATAATACCAATGCCTTAATGTTTAATAATTTCATAGCAAATTTTGGTCTCAAAGAATACAGTATGGGTGGGATGAAATTCACATATATGTCTCCGTCTGGGGACAAATTCAGTAAGATAGATAGAATACTTGTATCAAATCTTTTTATGAGGACGTGGCCAGATGCATCCCTTACTGCCCTCTCACGAGAATTATCTGACCATTGTCCTCTGCTGTTATCGACTAACAAGGTGGACTTTGGACCGCAGCCTTTTCGTTTTTTCAATTCATGGATCGGTATGCCAGGATATAATGAACAGGTGGAAAAGGCTTTCAAGAGACAAGGAAACGAGTTCGAATCCAGGGCTGACCGAAAGTTGCTACAGAAGCTAAAAGAGACAAAGGTAAACCTAAAGGCTTGGAACAAGGAGATTCGCCACAAACAAGATAAGGACAGGAAAATCCACAGCGACACCATTGCGGGTCTGGATTTTAAGGCAGAAATCATGGGGCTCTCTGATGAAGACCGAAAGAGGCGAATAGATGCAGTTACAAAGCTTAAAGAATTGGACGAGATACACCGGAAAGACTTGATGCAAAAATCGAAGGTAAAGTGGCTGACACATGGTGATGAAAACAGTGCTTTCTTTCACGGATACATGAAATGTCGACAGGCCAAGAACAAAATCTGTGGAATACAGCACAACGGAAACTGGATTCATGAACCTAAAGAAATAAAACAGCTCGCAGCGGATTTTTTCAAAAAGAAGTTCCAGGAACCGCTTGACAAGAGACCAGAATTCATCTCTAATAACTTCAAACAAATCACTCAAGCACAAGCTGATAATCTCACGGGGCAATTCACGGCAACAGAACTGAAAGCCGCTGTGTGGGAATTTGCACCAAACAAAGCACCGGGACCAGACGGTTTCAACATGAGATTCTTCAAACACCATTGGACTCTACTGGAAATACCTCTGTTGAATATTCTACAGGATTTTCATTCCTCGGGGCAAATAAGCCCTGGATGCAATTCATCTTTCATTGCCTTGATCCCAAAGAAGAAAGATCCCCTGCACTTCAATCACTTTCGACCCATAAGCCTGATCGGGAGCATCTACAAAATCATATCCAAAGTGTTAGCAAACAGGCTAAAAAGTATCATGAAGTCTATAATAAGTGAGACGCAATCTGCCTATGTTGAAGGTAGATCAATTCTTGAGAGCCCGTTGATTCTTGATGAAACAATTTCATGGATTAAGAGCCGGAAAAAGAAAGCAATGCTGTTTAAAGTTGATTTCGAGAAGGCTTTTGACACAATCAATTGGGATTTTATTGATAGCGTAATGAGGCAAATGAATTTTCCGACACTATGGCGTAAATGGATGCAGGGCTGTCTGAAATCCTCCCGTATGTCTATAATAGTTAATGGCTCCCCCACAAACGAATTCCAGACATACAGGGATGTCAAACAAGGGGACCCCCTTTCTCCATTATTATTTATAATTGGGATGGAAGCATTGCACATTGCGACGGAAAAGGCGATACAAGATGGTATGTTCAAAGGCATCAACCTCCCCACGGCCGGCCCTTGCATCTCTCACCTATTATACGCAGATGATGTCATCTTTATAGGAGAGTTATCCACATCAAATGCGAAATTTCTCATCCGCTTCCTTCGATGTTTTTACCTTGCGACGGGCCTGCAGGTAAATTTTGACAAAAGTAGTCTGGTTGGCATAGGGGCGGAGCAGCCCATACTGGACTCGATTGCAGATATCCTGAAATGCAAAACAATGAAACTCCCATTTACACATCTCGGCATTCCGATTGGGTCAAATATGAGACTAGCAAAGAACTGGGAACCGGTCATCTCCAAAATGAGATCTCGTCTCAACAAATGGAAAGAAAAGACACTCTCGCAAGGCGGAAAGGCCACCCTCATCAAATCTGTTTTAGGCAGCTTGCCAACCTACTACCTTTCACTCTTTAAAGCTCCTGAATGTATAATCAAGAAACTAGAAGGAATTCGGAGAGATTTCTTCTGGGGCCACTCTGCAGATCAAAAAAAGATCTCGTGGGTTGCCTGGGATTATGTTGTGGCTCCCAAGCAAGTAGGCGGTCTCGGAATTGGCTCTTTAAAAGCCTCAAATCTGGCTCTCTTATCCAAGTGGGGGTGGAAATACAAAGAAAACTGCAACAGCCTTTGGACTCAAGTGATTAGATCCATTCACCACTCTAGCCGCAAACACAGCTTTCTCCCTCTAAAAAAATCAGTCCCTGGATATTGGAAAGCAATCTACAGTGCGTTGGAGGAGCTTGAACAATCCGGCGTTCAATTTTGGGACGACATGAAAGCGATCATTGGAGATGGCTCCTCGATTATGTTTTGGCAAGACCCATGGCTGGCCTTTGGTACATTGAAAGAAAGATTCCCGGAGCTATACGAAATCGAGAAACACAAATCATGTTGGGTCTGTTCTCGAGTCGATATCGGAGCTAGTCCCCCACAGATGACTTGGAACTGGCTTCGCAGTCCCCTTTCAGCCCAATAGCAGCATCAATTAGCCCAACTATGCACCCTGATACACAATTATAATTTCTCAAGCGGCGTTGATAAATGGATTTGGACGGGATGTGCGGATGGTGACTTTCACACCTCTTTTATTCGAAGAAAAATTGAAGCAAACACAATGAATCAACAAGGTAAGCATCGATGGGTCAGTTGGGTGCCTTAAAAAGTCCAGGTTTTTTCTTGGAAATCAAAAATGTGTCGGATCCCGGTCAAAGAAGAACTAATGAGAAGAGGTGTGGCCGTATCAAATTCATTGTGTTCCTGGTGTCATTCACATATTGAATCAGTCTCACACGCTCTCCTGTTTTGCCCAATGGCAAAAGATACCTGGTCCAAGATTTCACAATGGTGCAGTTTTCAGTTTCACATTGACAATTCGGTGGATGATATGTTCTCAAAAATAGAAGATGACCCAGTCTCAAGTAAAAGAAAAAATGCAGTGACTGTTATCGCCTCTGCCTCACTATGGGAGATTTGGAAAGCGCGTAACCTGAAAGAGTTCGAAGGAAAAAACTCGCACCCCGGTAGAATTGTGGACGAAATCAAATCAAACTGCTTCTTATGGCTCAAACACCGTGCCAACGTACTAGACTTAGACTGGCAGATTTTCTGTAACTCGTTTCACCTTTAAGTTTTTTGTACCTTCTAGCTCCTTGCTAGTTTTTCTTAATAATATTTCGCCGTTCAAAAAAAAAAGTTGGTGAATTATGTCCGTTTTAGTGCAGCACCTCGGGTCGCTCGATCTTGGACTTCTAAAAACATAATGGATTGATCCTCCACACTAGGGCCCGCATCACTTTGTTTCCACTTGTTAACAAGTGTCATCTAACACAATTAGATACCTCCCGTCTCTCAGTTTGGTAGCTATTTTGTCCACACACCATTGTGATGCATCTACGGTTTCTCGAGTAGCATCGTACAAACACACCTCTCTTGTACTATAAACATGTGAAACAAACCTAAAATTGAATGAAAAACTCATATGAATCGATGAATCTTTGTAAACTGGAGTGGCTTTACCTAATCCGTCCATACACACGTTGAAGATAACATCTAACTCATTCGGCAACCTTTTCACCTTCAGCATCAAAATCGCCGATGTTTTCTTCCTCCACATGCCTGCTAAAAGCTTCCGTGTTGTTAAAAACCTTGTTTGCAAACAGTTTGTTGTTGTAGATGTCCTTCACGTGGCCCTTTATATCCGGATTTCTTGTCAGACGCTTCTAAGTTTTACGACGTAACCGTGACGTTATTGGTTCGTGATTTGTGGACATATCTGTTTGAAAGTTTTTTTTCAATTTAATTATTATTATTTTTTTATATTTTAGTATTTTTTATTTAAATAATTTGATAGGGGCAAATTTTGTCAATGTGTAAATTTTTTAATAAAGAAGGGGATATATGCAATTTAAATTTTGGCATGTAAACCATCTCACTATAGACACCCTCCTCCCAATGAGAGGTTCACATATCGGTTAACCGGTTATTAAAAACCAACCGGTTAATCGTCAATAAAAAACTAGTTGCATGAACCTAAATTTTCTAACTTATTAAACTGGTAGGGTTAAAAACCGAGTCCTTTAACCACTAAAACCGTTGAAATAATATGTTTAACTTTTAGGATTTTTGGTTTTCCAATAACTATTCAATGGAACGCTTTCAACGTTGCTGAATGAATTCGGTTCCCCCAGTTCCCTGTTTTTTTACTTTTCCCTTTCGAATCCATCCTATATTTACTTACTTGGGCAAATTCTAAAACATTAGTGCTTGCCACGGGGCAGCTTATGGTGGTGCCACGTGACACCATTTATTTATTTATTTTTGTTTTTTCCCTATATAAAAGCAACACAACATTGGTCTAGGCTTCTTTTTATGTTAATTTTTTTTTGTTTATCTCCTATCCAAACGCAACGCAACACACGTTGAGGTTTTAGGTTCAAAATTTTGACTGTTTTCGCTGCTGATTTTAACCTTTAGGTCTTATGGTTGATACTTTGATCATTTGCTTCTGACTTTATTGTCGTTACCTAGTCAGTTTGTATGTTCGTTTTCTTTAGGTCACTTTTGTTTTATGTGTCTGCGTTTTTCCCGTGACAATTTGCGTATTACATCTTATATATATCTAAATTACATAATATAAACTCGACAATTTATTTTTAGTTTTTTTTAATTTATTTTGTTTCAAACTTTACCAAACAACAAAACAGAAAGTAGCAAGCAATTCTGATAGGTCCTCTAGATCTGAGAATTCACCAGTATAAGATAAACCATATGCGGAATCCAGGCTTGAGTAGAAAGTTCGAACGATTTAATTCATAAACACGAAGAATATAAAAAATTCTTTCTGTATTATTGCTATTCAAGCTCAAATTGAGATTCAAGTGTTTGAACAATGAAATCTGAGAAGTCTAAGAGAGAGTTATGAGTGCTTAAAGTTCTTCTTGAAATCCAACCTAATGAGCTAGTTATAGCAACATACAAAAAGTGAAAAGAAAATGACATCAGAACAGCTTGAGTGTTAAGTGTGGGGTTATCTCTCTAGTTGAGAAATAAGAAGAAACCTCATTGCTATTATCTTTCTCCAGTTGAGAGATAAGAAGAAATCTTATTATTCTTATTGCTCGAGTTGCGACATAAGAACAACACTGATTGCTCTTATCGCTCCTGTTAAGAGATAAGTACAAATCTGATTACTCTTATATCTATAGTGAGAGATAAGAACAAAACCCTTAATCCTTATCTCTCCAGTTGAACGATACGACCAAATTATGAGCAATACTAAAATGCCTTATCACTCAAGTTTAGTGATAAGAAGAACTTGACCAAAGCCTTATCTCTCAACTTGAGTGATAAGAAGCTTGTGTAATTTCTTGAATTATGTAAATCTTTAATCTTGTAACTTGATCAAGTCGCCAATATCTCTTCACTCTTGAATAACATTGGATGGCTTCATCTTGAATAATTCATTAAACCAACATGGGACAATCCTTGGACGTTTCAACATATTGCCCCTAAAATTAGGTTATTCAATGTCCAGATCAGGAGAGTAACAGTATACAAGATCCTTAAATTCTGATTTGAATTACATGAGTATGAAATATTTGGTTTTGTAAAAGTAAATAAAGACAAACTAGCTATAAAAACACAAAAACTTAGTTAGTATTTTTGTATTTTGAAAATTTTCTAATTGATTTTGTAATAAAGTTTGTGAACAGAACTTGATATGAGAACAAATCTACTGGTAATACAAGACACTCTATATTCAAACAGGAACATGATAGCATATGTAAGGAATTATTTCTCCTGAAGAAATGATGTTGATCAGCTAAAGTAAAGTTATCTTGGAAGGCTTAGAAGACCCGAGGTAACCAATTATATAGGACAAGCAAGCTACCCGACATAAGTTACCTCGGGAGACTTTTATCTCGGACACTGGATGTGCCCGAGATAACTCGAGTTACCCCGGTAAGGAGAGCCTTGGCTCTTGTTTTAAAAGATTTATATTCGAAATCAATTTTAAAACTATGTTTTACTTACTATGTTCTACAGAAAAATTCATCTTTTCTTGATTTCGCACATTCTTACACAATGGGTGACTCAAGAAATGGTAGTTCAAATAAACCACCGTCTTTTATGCCTTATGATTTTGATACATGGAAATTACGTATGATAGGGTATCTTCACCATTCTGATTACATAATGTGGAAATATGTCATTTATGGCCCTACTATCCCTATAGCAAAATTTGCTACTACACCAAGTGTAGATATAGTATAAACTGTTGTTGACTATTCCGATGAAGACCACAAGTTGGTTGAGAGAGATCACAAAGCTTTATGGGCATTACAGGAAGCACTTCCAAATTCTGTACTTGTAGGTCTCAAAAATTGCATAACTGCTTCTGATTTATGGAAAGCTTTAAATGAAATGTACGAAGGAACTGATGAATTGAAAGAAAATAATAAGGATGTCTTAAAACAAAGATATGAGAACTTCTATCACAAAAATGGTGAAAGTATGAATGCTTAGTATCTTCGTTTTGTTCAACTTCTTGATGAACTACAAAGAAATGATATGAAGATGGAAAATGGCGATGTGATCAGAAAGTTTTTAAGATCACTTCCTGATGTATGGACATTATATACTGTAAGCATCAAATACAACAAGGATGTTAAAACTTAGAAGTTGAGCGAGCTTCATGGGATTCTTAGTGCACATGAAATGGAAATAAATGAAAATTCAGGTGTTCTTAACAAACCTGCAAATTTGACAATTCCTACCTCCACTGCACTTATCACTACTCATGAAGACAGAAGTCACTTTTGTGAAAAAGCTCATGTGATCACTTACCCAATATCACCAAGTGGTAATGAAATTATGCCTCTTTTCTATAACAACTTTGCTCATGTTGCAGTGTACAACCATGGTGGGCTCACTAGATCAGATCTAGAATGCTTTAGTGTTGATGATCTAGAAGAGATGGCCATCAACACACAACTAGCAATGATCTCCCTACGAGCACAAAGGTTCTACAAGAGAACTGGCAGAAAATTCAATAGAGATAGAAATGCTCAAATTGGCTTTGACAAAATTAAAGCTAAATGCACCAATTGGGACACTTTGTTAGGGAATGCAAGCAATCCAGAAGAGAGAACACAAGCCAAGATGGAGGAAATAAATATCAGAGACCTCACAATGCATACACAAAACCTCAAACTCCTAATGCATCTACTGAAGGTCCCACTGCTTCTTCATCAAGTTCAAAGCACCAAAGCCATGCAACTGCGGTTGTTGCTAATCAAACTGGCTGTGTTGATTGGGAAGAAATCATGTAAGATTTTTCTCCCATCAATCATGATTTAATGGCAAAAGAAATCTCTTACTCTGCTGATAACTCCTCCACTTCATCCATGGATACCTCTTCAAAATGTGAGGTAAATAATGTAATTCCTAATGAAGTACTTTCTCTTCTTTGTAAACCTGAATGTACTGAAGAAATAGAAAATTATAGAAAACATAACCTTGAACTCATTGAGGAAGTGGCAAGTCTAAAAGATGTAAAACCGAGATACGATCTTAAAACTGCATGTATCAATCAATCATAGTAAACACGGATGTAAATAAGAGATTTGTATTGAATCACTTGAAGATTACAATGAACTCTCTCTGGTTTCTCTCTCTAGAAAACACACACAGAAGGTGAAGAATGACATAAGAGTTAAGCTATCATTCTAACACAACCTATTTACTGCGTACCAAATGGTACGGGCGTACCATTTGGTCCGGCGGACCATTTGGTCCGGTGCCAATGATATTGTCACTAAATCTCATACTAAGACACACTCACATAGATACAATACACGAGACACATCATAGCATAGGTATATGCTCTAACAAAAGAGATCAAAGAATATTTTAGAAAAGCTGACATTGCCTACAACAACAAGATTGAGGAACTAATCAACAGTATTAGTGCTCTAAAACATGAAAAATCCAATCTTGTCACTCAATCAAGGATCTACTTTCTAAATTAGAGTTTGCAAACAAAGAATGTGAGGATGTAAAATCTGAATTGAGCATCTGTAAAATCAAATTTTCTATTGCCATTGCTGAATGTGAGAAACTCCAGGCCAGCAATGAGAAACATTTAAAACTATGGCAAAGTCAGAAGCAACAAGAAACCATTTGAATAATGGAATTGGGTACAATAAAGTCACTTATCCTGATTCATACACTGAATTGTGAAAAAGGTCAAGAATGATGAAACAAAAGTTCAACTTACCCCTGATCCCATTATCAAAACTAGTAAAGAAATCTCAATTTCCAATGAAGAATCTGAGCTAACATCCAAAACTGAAAAGACCTTACCAAAAATTGCTGTAACTGAAAAAACAGTCACTATTAAACCTCAATTATACAGCAATTCTGATAGAAATGTGAAAGCTCTATGCAAATTAAAAGAAACAAAAGGAACTGAATCTAATTCCTCTCAAAGCTCTTCAAAAGAGGAAACACCTTAAGTTTCTGAAAAAATTGAGTTTATTCCTAAAACTAAAATGTTGAAGGAATGTTTGATCTGTGGAAAAATGAAAACGCATGAGTGAAGGATCGTCTACTCGATCTAGCTATTTCGAATACAAAGATGTAATTGAAATATTGTTTTATTGGTCAAACTTGAACAATTACAATCGGAAAACACACTAAGAACAATTCAAAGAGAACACACTTAAAACACACACTTAGCTCAGAATCCCACTTCTTGTTTTTAAATACAATGAATAAAATGTATTTATACTCTTAAAGAAACACCTAAACTGGACATCACCCGCATGTCACTTCGTGTGATCCGAAGTGTGAGTTCGGAACTCACTTCGTGTGACTTCATCTTTGGCATCTTCATCTTGTTCAGATACTTCACACGACAAACTGATTATGTTCTAACAAACTCCCCCTCGACGTGTGCAGTATCTGATCATTCATAAAACTGTATCTTCAATCAAACTCCTCCTCAACTTGATGGTAAGTTTGATCTTGAATACTTGACGCTGCATATTGTGTTTCCATCTTCATCAATAGCTTCAGAAGACTTGAACTTATGACATTCTTTGTCCACTTAGAACCTGTTCAAACATAAATAATCTTGGCGCAAAACGTCTATTCGAGACTCCCAGATATTGATTTTGAAATTTGATTTGTATCCCGTGTCGATTAGATCGAAAGCAAAACAGAAACAAAATCTTTTTGTCTTCTAGAAAGATTATATCAAAACAAACCTAAAATCCTTTTGACTTATCAAACTTATGCTAAAATACACTGAAAATCTTTTTGTATTTTTGTCCATGTTAAACTCAGGCAGAATCATACAAGCCATGTTGATTGTCTGGTATAATTTGTCCATGTTAAACTACATTTCAATTTCAACTAATTGCAGCATACAAGCCATGTTGATTGCTGGTATAATTTGTCCATGTTAAACTCAGGCAGAATCATACTCATAACATCTGGATATGTTAAGGTATTATTTATTTACTTTGACTAGTGTACCCCACACTATCAGACATATTCAAACATTTTCTTTTCTCGTGTGATTACACCTGTGATTATCACATAGTGTATTGTATTCATGATATCGTCAACTGTGTTCCATGCAAAAAGAAATAAGAATGTTAAATCATCTACCGTAAGGTCGATCTTTCGATACGCAGATAAGGCCTTGGATTTAACAAAATAAGAAAAAATAAAACAAGTTGAAGTTGTATAACTCAACAACAATCAGGCCAGTCTTGTGGACACACAGAGAAAGTCCGATGAATTATACGAAACACTAAAGAAAATAAAGCAGAACCTCAAACGAACAACAATCAGGTCGATCTTTCGATACGCAGAGAAAGTCCAATCGTTTGAGAAAATAAAGAAAATGAAACAAGTTTAAATATTTGCAAAATGAACACATGTATACACAGTGACATCTCATTTTTCTTTTCACACATTTTTCTGTTTTTGTCATGAAATACACTTGAAAATGTTGTCTACTTGTTCAAGCAGGAGTATTTAATGTATATCACAACTGAATACTTTCTGATTTGCTGAGCCTACCA
>JBCNJP010000009.1:16460281-16549387 GCA_039602395.1 Deinandra increscens subsp. villosa
CATACCAAGCCCGTGGAGCCTGGTGAAGACCGTACAAAGCTTTATCTAGCTTGTACACCCGTTCAGGAAACTCAGGATCATAAAACCAGGCGGTTGCTTCACATACACTTGTTCACGAATTTTCCCATTGAGAAAAGCACTTTTGACGTCCATTTGATACACATTAAATCCATGATGCGCTGCGAAAGCCAGAAAGATCCTGATAACCTCAATTCTTGCTACAGGAGCATATACTTCATTAAAATCAATGCCTTCGATCTGAGAGAAACCTTGAACCACTAATCGAGCTTTGTTTCTGACGATGATACCGCGATCATCCTTTTTGCATTTGAAAACCCATTTAGTTCCACAAGGTTCTTTTGAGTTAGCGGGTAAATCAACGAGATGCCAAACACCTAATTTCTGAAATTGCTGCAACTCTTCCTGCATAGCTTCTACCCAAGAAGCATCTTCCAACACTTGATCCCGAATTTTAGCAATTAAAGCATCAACAGAATCAGACATTGATGTCGTGAGCGCACTTCAGAAGTCGGATCTCCAATAATATTCTCTTGAGGATGTATTCTATGAATTCGAAGAGTGGTTGTGTCGGGAACCACAATATTGTCTGTAAGAGTATTTAAAATTTCATCTGCTTCCTCTGAGCTAGAAAGACCACCAATCGGTAAAGAAACCAGAACTGAAGAACTTGTACTTGGTAAGCTAATTGGATCATCAACTGGTGCCGATTCAGCTTCATGAAAAGTACTTTCATCATCATCAGACGAACTCATTGTTTCTAAGCTAGAAACATGCTGACTGGATGAAGCATTATTAGAAACACTTGGAAGCTTCAGAATCCATGATCCGGGACTAAGCATTGTATGCAACATAGCAGCAGCTAGAAGTTCTTCAGAAATCTCATCAGCAGAATCATTATGTGCAACCGAGAAAGTGAAAACACGATTCGCTCCGGATCTAGTGACTTGTACACCGAAATCGGACCGAAAGTTACTCCGAACTCAAGAACACAAAACGTAAATTAAACTCAGTTTATAGCTTGAATTGGATCAATGTTTACATGAATCGACTCGTTTACAACATCTAAACACGATCCTATACTTAGTTCTCTCTGAAAAACAAGATCGAAAACTCCTCCTCTTAGAAATCTAACTCACTGAAAACGGTTATTCGAGAAGTTGTCTTATCCGAACTCCAAGTAATTCATATATATATATATGCACATCAGCTTGCGAGAGCCGAACTCCAGTTTGGGAGGCAGTTCGTGAGTACCGAACACTAGGTTCGGCCTTCACTCCGTTGAACTTCAATTCACGTATACGTATGACATATATGTGATTATTACTAAATCACAAACTAGTCCCTCCACTTTAATAGATTAACACAAACTACCCTCTAACTTGATTTAACTATTCTAACTATCTCAACTAACAACACTAACTGGAATACACACACGTCACACATATTTTGCACCAACAAACTCCCCCTTGACGTGTGCTGTATCAGATCTTCAAACTCTTTCAATCTGTTGTTAGTTGATGTAGGGTAGGCATGGCAGGAACAAGACTAAGTCAACTGAACCATTTCTGAAATTAATAAACTCTTTGATAGCTTTGCAACCATGCATGAGATTCATCTGAGATCCGTATCTGAGAGACTTCGATCTTTTCAACCTGCAAACTTCAGAAGACAAAAGTGCGGTTTTTCTTTTCCATACATAACTTTAATCTTGAAAGCAAAACTTCTCCTTTTGAAAAACCAAGATATTTAGTATTGAAAATTTGTTGTATCACGTGTCGATCAGATCAAAAACAAAGAAGAAAGAAAATATTTTTGGATTTTACAAAGTTTATATCAAAACACACTGAAAATCTTTTTGATTTTTCATAAACTGAAACATATATGCAATATAGAATTAAACTCTATTTTTTGTTTTTGGTGAGAAAGATCACAACATGAGATCATATCAGACATAACGCATCGTACACACTGCAATTTCAAAATACTAAGCATGCAAGCCAAGCTTACTGAGAATACAACCATTTGGCTTATTTCAGCTAAAGCAGGCCATTGTCTATAGCTTTCTGATATGAAATTAAGTGTATTTATCGAGCACTGATAACATGGTACCCACACAATCAGGAATACTGGCAATCCGCTTATTTCATATTTTTGTCTTTATTTTTTTATTCAAGCCAAGTTACTCGCAGCAGATTTCTCATACTGATATTGTAAACTTGCTTATACAGAATCAAATGCCACAGAGATATCAAGTTCATGGTGTTTCTTGCAAAAAGAAAGCAGAAGCCTCAAATACTTAGCAATCAGGTCGGCCTTGTGAGCACGCAGAGAATGCATAAGTATTGAGAAAATAAATTAAAAGAAATCAAACAAGTTAAAGTTGTATAATCCAACAACAATCAGGTCGGTACTCCCGTACACGCAGAGAAAGTCCGATGGATTATACGAAACACCAAAGAAAATAAAGCAGAACGTCAAACGAACACCAATTAGGTCGATCTTTCGATACGCAGAGAAAGGCCGATCATTTGACAAAATAAAGAAAATCAAACAAGTTGAAATTTTTCAAAATAAAGCAAGCATACACCAGAACATCTCTTTATTCTGTTTTTGGTATTTTCTTATTTTTCCAGATATGCACAGTACCCAGCATGGTTTGTAACCACAATTATCAAGCAAGCGTTATCTTTATATCATACTCGCATATATCAGACTACTCAGCACATTCAAGCAAGTACCTACAGCCTTTCTTTCTACTTTATTCATGGCAGATAACGTATGCTGATGTACCATCATTTCTCACATGGTTGGATCAATTTCTCTTTTTGAGATTTTTCATTTTTTTTATATTTTTCATAAAGGAAACAACCATCACACTGATTTTTGTGTTTTTCAAATATTCTCCCCCTAAAATTCAACAAACTCTATTTTTGAATTTTCTAAAATATCTCCCCCCTAAAGATATGAAAGAAACTAAAAGGAAAGAAAATAAAATTGATTGATCAACACGGATACCTCGCATTTTTTAGATTTTGAAAATCATTTTTTTTTTAAATTTTGTGAAATATCAACTCTGTGAAGCGCTAACTTAAGCAAAATACTCCACTATCAGCAACTTCGCAATCACTAATAGGTCTTCTTGAAGTACCTACAAACACTAGAAAATAATAAGTTCCTAAAACCCCAACCCTCATCCACAGTTATGGTAGGTCGTCCAGTGTCTTCAACAAAATCAGTAAAATTGGCAGTAGAAACAATCTTTGGTCTCCATTCCATTTTTTGTTTTGTATTTTCTAATGAACCATTATCGACTGATGAATGGCAATCAGAACTGTTACCCAGAGAATCAGAAACAACTTTCTTTTTCCAAAACATTTTATTCTTGGGCATTGGTTCATTGAAAATTATGCCATCAGGATCAACAAACTTGGTATCCTTGGCATATGATGATGTCTTGTTGAAATTTATAGGACAAGTATTAGCAAAATGTCCTCTCTTATGACAAGTAAAACAACGTCGATGATCAAATTGATCAGTCGATCCATCATCAAACATGATTGGAATTACAGGTTTAGTTGTCTTTGGTTTTAAAGATTTTTGAAAACGTTTATCAAATGGAGGATCATAAAAACCTGAATCATCTCCATAACCAAAGAATTTATCTGTATGATAAAATCTGTTTGATGTAGCAGATTGAAAATTTTGTTTTCGTTTTGTAAAATATCGTGACCAATCATCATATTTTGAGGTTTTACCAACAACCGGCTTCTTGTGAGCTGGTTTTCGTTGGTTTTGCTGATTTAGTTTAACAGGTACCTCATTGAGAATCATCGAATCGGATGATGGTGATCGATATAAACCATGTGAAAACCTTTTTCGAATAGTACAATCACGAATCACATGTCCTTTCTTGTTGCAGTAAAAGCAAGCTCTCCTGTTAGCTGACTTAGGAGATGACATGGATTCTGTTGACATTGTTGAATGTTGAGAAGAATCACTCTCTTGACGCTCTAACTTAGAATTTTTCTTCGGCAGAAACTCGAAATTTGTTTTCTTTTGAAAATCTTGTTCAATACCATAATTTTCATTTCCAGCATTAACTTTCTCGTCTTGAACAACATTGAAAATTTCATCCATTTTTCTGACGAACTCTTGTTGTTTCAAAGTAATTCTCTCAGAAAGTTTAAGCGATGTATCAGAAGATGAATTTTGTATTTGAACCACATCATACACTTTCTCATTCTCCTTCTCGACCTTGATTTCATCAACAATTTCTTCTATCTCAATCATATCTTTAAAATCATTTTCAGCATTCACACTCTCGTCTTTGCTTTCATATCCCAGACCACCATTCTTTTTAGATTTATCTGGGACTGACTTAGGTTTCTCATGACCTTGTGAAGCAAGTCGAGAAAACTCATCCTTGATGGCATTTAAATCATTTTTATTGGAAAGCAAAGATTCATCAATCACAATCTCTGAAAATTTTTGAACTTTAACATGTCCTGGATTGCCTTCAAACACTTTTTCCTTATCGAGAAATGTAGACCTTGAGTCAAATTTTGGTGCTTTTCTTGGATCAAACTTTTCTTCATCCTTGTTCTTCTGAAATTTCAACTTCTTATTGTTTTCGGACTTTGTATCAGCAAACTTTGAATAATCATGAACTTCTTCTGTTGCTTTCAAAGTATTGATAGAATTTTCAATAACCACAGGAGGTGGAACACTTTTCAGAATAACATCACCAAAAATTTGTTGAAAATTCTCCTTTTTGCACAAATAATTTGTGAAAGACGATGAATTATTGAGATTATGCAACTGTCTTTTGAAATCACGAACCTCAATCTTCATGTCTGCAATTTTCTTTTGTGTTTCAGCCAACTCTCTTTGTGTTGCAATAAGTTCTTCTGTTGTTCTATTCAGAGTAAACTTTTATCTCCTTAACTGATCATGAGCATCATATGTTTCTTGAACAACCTTTTCCCATTTTTGTTTATAAATCTCAACATTCTGCTTCAAAAGCTTGTTTTCACGAAGCAATTTAGCTTTAGCATCTAACAGCTCCGTGTTGTCCTCTTGATGACTTAATTCTTTAGCAGTAAGATCAACAACTTCCTTTTCTAGACCTTCAAGTTTGATCTTTGATTTTGCAAACAAATCATCAAAAACTGCAGCCATATCATTTGCTTCTTTCTTCCATTTTTCAACATCCTTCATCAAATCATCATTTGTTTCAGTCAGCTTTGAAACTTTTGCAATTAACTCTGCATTCTCGTGTTGAAGCTGCAATTCATTCACAACATCTTCACATTTTGAAGACCCATCTTTTTGAACTTCTTCCATAACAGATTCATTCAATTCAGCATATTTCTGAGCAAGAACATCCCATAACATTTTAGAATTCTTGCACGTTTTGAATTGAGACAGTAATTCTTTTGACAATGCCATTATGAGAATATCGTAAGCTTTTAATTCTCTTTCATAACATTCCCTTTCCTCAAATGAAAGATCTCTTTGAAATTTAGGAACACCATGCCAATCAGTCGGATATGAATACTTTTTATCAATCGCCTTCCAAAATTCTTCAAAGTTAGCGTTGATAAAAATCTCAAAATCTTTTCTCCATTCTTGATAATCTTCACATTTTAATAATTCGGGAACCACCGAACTCGCTTGAACTTTACTCATTGTGATTACACCAGAAAATTTTAATCATTGAATCTTGTACCTTAAACTTTGTGAAATTGGTGAATTTAAATCTTAAATTTAAAAAAAAAAAACTTGAAAGCAAAATATTTATAGTTTTTGTTTTGTTCTTAAAGAAAAGAAACGAAACAACAGAAAAATAGCAAGATAAAAACAAAAACAAACGAGTTTATGTTTGTAAACCGATTCGACAAAACACACAAATATTTTGCGTTCACGAAACAATTCAATGAACACAAACACTTTGTGTAATTTTTTTTTAAAAAAAAATGTTATTTAATAACTAGTGAACTTTTTTTTTAAAAAAACATTGTTTTTTTTAGTATGAAACTCATTTAAACATTCTAGAAATTCGAGGGACTAAAATGTAACTTTCAAAAAAAAACAAAATAGTCGTTTGATTGGGATTTAGCCACCGGAGAACCAAATTATTCCGGGCAAAGCGTTTTTTTTTTCCGGCGATGTAAACCCAAGCACCACCACAATCTTCAATCGAACATAACTTTCACAAATCTTAATCAAAATTCAATCCGAAAGTTGCGTTAGAATCGTGAGATCAAGAAGAATCAAAAGAGCACCATTGTTGATAGGTTTTGATGAGATTTGAGCATCGAACGAAAGAACTCCGGTTAATGAAGAAGATGGTAATTTTGTGATCTTGTCAAAACACAACCAAATTTGGAAACGGATCATTGTATTAGCTTCGTATGATCGAACCGAGTCTGTAGCAACTAAAATTACGAAGAATGATCAAGTTTTGTAGAAATCACCATTGATGAAGCATGAAGAACACTTTCACGTTAATGTGAAATTGCAATTTTACCAAATCGTAACCAAATTCGAATCTGTAACTTGAGTTAGCTTCGTATGATCACACCAAAGCTGATGAATTTAATCAAAATCGTAAACACAGTCGAATTCACGTCCAATTTTCGAATCAAAGTTCGTAGTTTGACTTTTGAAAAGTCAAACTTCGAAAAAAATCTTCAATTTTTCCAGATTTAAGCTTGAATTCAATGAAAAACGTTGTAGAATCACGCCTGGAGTTGCTCTGATACCAATTGAAAACACGATTCGCTTCGGATCTAGTGATTTGTACACCGAAATCGGACCGAAAGTTACTCCGAACTCAAGAACACAAAACGTAAATTAAACTCAGTTTATAGCTTGAATTGGATCAATGTTTACATGAATCGACTCGTTTACAACAGCTAAACACGATCCTATAATTAGTTCTCTCGGTAAAACAAGATCGAAAACTCCTCCTCTTAGAAATCTAACTCACTGAAAATGGTTATTCGAGAAGTTGTCTTATCCGAACTCCAAGTAATTCATATATATATGCACATCAGCTTGCGAGAGCCGAACTCCAGTTTAGGAGGCAGTTCGTGAGTACCGAACACTAGGTTCGGCCTTCACTCCGTTGAACTTCAATTCACGTATACATATGACATATATGTGATTATTACTAAATCACAAACTAGTCCCTCCACTTTAATAGATTAACACAAACTACCCTCTAACTTGATTTAACTATTCTAACTATCTCAACTAACAACACTAACTGGAATACACACACGTCACACATATTTTGCACCAACAGAAAGAATCAAATAAAGACTTGTAGTCAAAAGCAGGAATATCAGCCGTCTTGGGTGTCAGAAAAGTGTGTCTTTGACAATCCACATTCAAATGACTCTCAATTGTTTTTGAAGTAGGAAAGTAAACTCATTTCATTGGATGTTGATATCCAACAAAAATGCCTTCAACAACTTTTTCTTCAAACTTCCCACCGTCCTTGAAGACATGGATCTAAAAATATAAATTCGGCTTATGACCCTTAAGCAAGTGATAACTTGTCTTGTTGAACCGCTTGACAATCAGAACATGATTTATCACATGACATGCAGTGTGAACCGCTTTAGACTAAAACTTGATCGGTAAATGAGCATCAGACAACATAGTTCGTGCTATCTCAATCGATGTTCGATTCTTTCTTTCAGCAACTCCGTTTTGTTGTGGAGTATACGGGGCACTAAATTCTTGTACAATTCCAAGAGAACCACAAAAAGCTGTCATTTTAGCATTCTTGAATTCGGTACCATTATCAGTCCGAATGCGACAGATTTTGTATTTATACACTGATTGGAACTTGGATAACAACTTCTGAATAATAGCTGGAGTTTCATCTTTCATATGCATCAACGCCACCCTGAGAAACGGGAAAAATCATCCGTAATCACCAAACAATAAAAACTACCATCAACGCTACGAACATTCATAGGACCGAAGAGATCTATATGAAGCAGCTCTAACGGTGTTACAATCGAATTAAGACGTTTGGACGGATGAGACTTCTTCTGTTGTTTTCCTTTCTTGCAGGAAACACACACATCATTAATTGAAAACTGATTCTTCAAAACGCCATCTACCAGATTATGATTAACTAAGTAATTCATCTTTTGGTAGTTAATGTGTCCCCTACGGCGATGCCACAAAATTGATTCTTTTTCCGTGGCTTTTAAGATGAAACATGTAGCCGATACAGCAGACGAAGTTTGATTCATGTTCAGCACATACAGATTACGAAATCTTGGCGCACGCATCACAATCCAATCTTTAGGAATTTGAATTCCAGGTTTCAGAATCAAGCATTCAGAACTTGTGAAAGCAGCAGTGTACTGCTTATCACAAATCTGTGATACACTCAGCAGGTTATGTTGCAGTTCTTCCACAAATTAAACTTTATCAAACGTGACCTTCTCGTTACCCATCTTTCCTTCTCTGCTTATTCTTCCACCTTTATTGCCAGCAGAGGTAACATTCCCGCCGTTAATTGGTCTGACGTCAGAAAGCAGGGAAATATTACCAGTCATGTGCTTGGATGCTCCACTATCAACTACCCAGAAGTTGTTGACAGCTGGCTTTCGAGCACCCTGCACATAGTAGCCAATAATTAGTTGGAATCTGGACCTAAGCTTTCAGCTTTGGGTCGACCGGTATCTTCGGAGAAATCTTCAGTGGCTTTTGAGGAGAATTTTGGCAGCCACCTTTGCCTTAACATTGGGATAGATGAATCAGTAGTGGAATCACCAGAAGATGAACTTCCAAAAGACTTTTGTGTTTTGAAAAAATTTTCTCTTTTGAAAAACTGTTTGGTTACCATCTTTCCATCTATCTCTTTTGGCTTTAAATCAGACTTAGAATCTGAATCAAATTTATCTTTACTAAGAGCGGAAGCACGTTTCTTTTCCAAAATCGGACATCTATTTCGTAGATGACTCTGTTGGTAACAATAATAACACCTCCTACGATCAACAAAGACCATAGGAAAACCATTTCCTGAATCATTTGAGGTGTTATCATCAGACATTTGCTTAAAAACTCTCCTGGGTGCCTTAGCATTAAACCTTCGAGATTTGTGTTTTGGAAGAGGTTTAAGCAAAGGAGTAATATACCTAAATTTGTTATAAAAGCCATACTCATCAACTCCGCAATGATCAGAATAACCTTTTGGTTTGACCCTTTTGACTTTGTTTTGCTCAAATTGACCAAAATCATCATAGAAATTATAATCTTCACAAAAATTGTAGGATTCATAATCAAAAGCATTTGTTTTTGTGGAAAACTGACCATCAGATTTGTAAAACTCTTTGGTGAGTATTTGAAAGTTTTTGGCTTTGAAACAAATTTTTGATCATTTGGAGTGTATGAAGTGTGAGAATCCTGATCATTTAGACTCAATCTAAGTTTTAGCAACGTGCCACTTTCCCCATTTCCATGATCAGACACACACTGCCCTTCAGACTCATCATAAAACACCTTAGAAACCTGTTTGGATCAACACAACATAATGGGAACATCTCATCAGAAAAAATGGTATTATTACCTTTGAGACAATACATTCTCAATTTCTGAGATGATTCACCAGTCTCAATTTTACGTTTCAATTTCTTGTCAATTTTCTGAACTATCTGAGATTTCTTTTGATTGACCTCAGATTTTTCAGAAGCTGATCCACAACCAACACCACTAAATTTGACCGACTTCGGAGGAGCAACTAGAATTGCATTAACATCAGGTGTGGTTGTATTGCTTTCTGTTACTAAGTCCTTTTCATAAACAGATCTTAACCTTTGGCAAAATTTTCATTTTCAAAAGTTTTCATTTTTTTTCAGTTTCATTTATCTTTATGGCCTGCTCCAAAGGTGCCAGTTTAACAGAACCAGTTGGTTTAGTCTCAGTGACAGGTTTGTCACCCACTGAATCACTGGAGTCATTTTGTTTTAGAGCATCATGGTTTGACTTAGACACATGTTTGCCAGGCTTCTTCGTATAAGTGCCTTTGTGTTTATCAGAAGTACCAATCAAGTTCTTAGAATAGTCAAACACAATGGATGGTTTGGTTTCAGTGTCAGTTGGTTCCAAACCATGAACAATCGGTGGTGGAACTGAATTGCATTTCGATTCTTTGAACACCTCTTTTAAAGTTTCATCTTTGCAAAGAAAATTTGTAAAGGAAGCTGAATTTTTGAAATTTTCAAGTTGTCTTTGAAGATCTAGAATTTCAATATTTAATTCAGAAATCTTAGCATTAGCTTCTGCAAGCTTCTTTTCACAAAAAAATGTAATCTTCAGTTTTGTTATTCAATTCAATTTTTGTGCTCAAAGTCGAAGCATGTTCACTTTTCAGTTCAGCCTTAATGGCCTCCCACCTTTGTTTGTAAATTTTTGTGTTTTCTTCTGCCAACATGTATTTGTCATAATACATAACTTTCTCATCAGAAAGTTCCTTCAATTTGTTAGCAGAAGTCATGCAATGTTCACAGGGTTTAGAATAAACCTGAATATCGGCCAAAAAAGCTTGTTGGCCTTCTCTAAAGAAGCCTTCCCCTGGTAGTTCAGGATCATATTCAATTTTCACACTTCGCTCTTCAGTACATAGAAACGCAGATTCATCAGGAAAATGTGCACTCCAGTCGTAGCCTTCACCAGTTTGGGAAACCAATGCTTTAGAATCTGGATTCGACGCACTAGCATTTGCATTTGTACTGGATGGATTAGAGTTGCTTCCTGACGCTTTAGCCCTTTGAGCTACATACTTCTGATACAATTTTGCAATTTCTTGCTTCTTTCCCTTATTGCATTCCTTGGCAAAATGGCCATAATTCTGACAGTTGTAGCAATGAACTTTGGATTTGTCAAACCCAAGTTTTCTTTCAGGGTTTAGATCTTTGCGTCCCGTTCTTTGCATAAATTTTTGACCCCTCCGGACAAGCATTGCCATAGACCAATTGATATCCATAAGTTCTAGATCATCAGAATCAATTTGCTCATAGTCTTCATCTATTAACTCAGCACTAGTTAGCTTTCCTGCCACTACCCCATCGTATGAAGAAACCATTGCTGAAAACAACGACATAAAATCATTTGTAGTTTTGGTAGAAAAAGCATTCTGATTGGATGCAGAAGCAGACTGATTTGAGTAAACCGGATATGTCACTGCAGCCTTTTGAGTATAACTCTCACCAGAAGAACACCGAGACACACTATCATGACCACCCGAAGAATTTTTAACATAGAATGCAGTAGTTGGTGGGTTTGTATTAGATTTAGCTTTAGCATGCATTGTTGATGCATTTTCTCCAAAATACACATCTGGATTCTGAACCTGTGCTAGAAGAGTTTTCACTCTCATCATATCTAGTTCTCAACCCAACAAGTTCCTTGTTAGATCATCATACGAAACCTCATCGAATCCTTTATCATGAGTTAGAAGCAAGATATATCCTTCCCAATTTGCTGGTAAGGCATCTAATAGTTTTTCTTTCAATTCACCTGCCTCCTTCTTCACCCCAACGATTTCAAGCACACCTTACCAAGTGTGACAACCTTGATATGAGATCATTAATTGTTTCATTTTGGACGTGACAGAAGTTATCATATTCTCTCAACAATACCTTCTTTTTGCTTTTCTTATACTGAGCGTTGCCTTCACATCGATTACACAACGCATCCCACAATGCTTTAGATGTTGTATGCATTTTAAATTGATGCAAGATATCCTTTGGTAAAGCCATTGGCAAGTTAGAATAATCCTTTTTCTCTAGTTTGAACGCTTATTTCTCAGCATCATTCATTTTATTGTAAGGCTTTACTTCGCCAGCATTAACACCACTTGTAAACTTTGGAACCTCATAACCATCTAGCATAGGAGTCCAAACTGTAACATCGGTTACACCGATATACGATTCATAACGAGTCTTCCAATTGTGAAAATCTTCGAACTTCATCAACTTAGGGACCTTGTTCGTGGTTCCTATCTTGTTATCGTAGTTCAATCTAACGGTTGTTGACATTGCAGCAAATGCTTGGAATGGATCCATGATGATTATCTCAAAAACTGATCAGGCATACCAAATAGTCGATTCCCGTACCAGAAACAAACTCAGCGTACCACTTTACAACCCGTACCACACATGGACCAGAATATCTCAGGCGTTCCACCGACGGACCACCTTACTCGCGTACCACAATTTGAAGCGGACCAGACTGGTACGGCGTAACTGCCAACGTACAAGTCAGTAACTGTCACGGACCACCTAAGGAGATTGTCTTCCGGACCAGATGTAGCGATACCAGAAGCACGAAGGAGATTTCCGTTCGTACTAGCAACGTACCACCGTGTTCTTGATCCGAACCAGTGACGTACCAACTGAGATTCAAATAAATTTCGATATTTTTGGTTTTTCGGAAGAGAATTTGATACAACACTCAACTAAAACACTCACGTATCATTTTGGACACAAATTTCGTATAGAATGAACGTAAAAATGAAAAGAAATGATGGAATTTGAACCAAAAACGTTATTTCTCTCTCTAGAAACTGTAAATCGACCAAAAATCACAGCAAAAGAGCAACTCGGGCTCTGATACCACTTGTAAATCACATTTTCGGATCTTACTAATGCATGATCATGATCGATTCGATAATACACGATGTAAATAACATTTCGTTGATTGATTTCAAGCTCAAAGGTTACAGAGAGAGAACAGAGAGTAAAACACCTAAGATCTCACATAGTTAACAACACAACTCTCTCAGTTACTCTGAAACACAAGAGCTAAAACTATTTATATTGTTCTGCCCAGCGTACCAATTAACCTACGTACCAAATGGTCCGTGGCTACGTACCATCTAGTTCGTCCACTAGTACGCTGGGACCAGAACTTACAAAATGATCAATACAATAACAAAACGCCTAGACCTAGCATTTGACATATTAACTTGTTCTAACAGCACCGGTCTCCCATAGGCATATCCCTCTTCACCGACGAGCCGGTGGTGGATACTGTTCCATTTCTTGTCGCTCGCATGAGGCGCTATGAGCAGGGACTAGAGATAATCGGTGGCGAGATCGCCATGCTCCCTACTGTGGCCGACCTAGGAGCCATTGAGACATAGGTAGCGGAGGTTGCTGGACACACGGGTGCCACCCATGGCATCATGGATTCTATGCATGCTCACATGACTGGTGTTAGCATGGCCACCACCAAACTTCTCCTATCACATGAGGCCCTTCAGGCGAGGCTTGCGACCGCCAAGGAGCTTATTGGATGCCTCTTTACCTTCCTGACCCTCATGTCCCAGGTTACCACCAATCTGACTTTGCCACCAGGACCCCCACCCCTCTAGATAGCCTTAGACTAGATCTAGACTTTTGACCACCATTTTAATGTTGAAACATATTGATATTTTGTTGATGTATGGATACAATGATGGGACTGCGAGCCGAAGACAAACTTATTACATTTTGATTATTGTATGTTTTACGATTAATATGGTGGAAATGATATTAGTATTATGGTTATTATTATTGTTGTTGTTGTGTCATGTTATATTCACGTACGTCATTCCTTTCTATCTTATGTTACTTGGTTGAGTTGTGTGTGTCATGTTATGGTATCATTGACATATGTCGTGGCAGTTATTTTCGTGCATGTAATAACCCCAGTCACATATTATCTAAATTTTCCTTTATGTTGAAAATGGTAACTTAAAGCAAAATCATGCTGCCTAGACACTAAGATACTAGAAACACCCCTCCACCTCATCCGATGAGCGTCGCTGAAATTTGGGAGATGATCGCTCATCGCGTTGCTGAAACCGTTGTTGCTGCCGAAATCCAGCGTCACACTGAAGAAGGAGCACGCGGTAAGAACGAATTAACCAATGTTAGAAAACATTTTACTACAATTTCACCGGATTGTATTCAACGTTTTAGGATAACATTGCAGACCCTCATTCGCTGGTTTGAGATAATGGAGTCAGTCTTTCGCATAAGCAACTGTCCCGAATAGTAGATGGTCAAGTATTCCGCGTGCATGTTCACTGACGGTGCACTAATCTGGTGGAACTCTCACGCCGGTGCTACAGGAACTAACTTGGCTTATGCCATGACATGGGATTAAATCAAACAACTGTTGCGTGATAAATACTGTCCTAGAGAGGAACTGTAGAAGCTTGAAGCAGAATTCTAGAATTTATCCATGAATGGAGCTGACGTCGCCAACTACACTGAGAGATTCCGCGAACTTGCCCACCTTTGTCCAACTATGGTCACTCCACCCTACAAGAAAGTTGAACGGTACATCTGGGGACTTATACCGCACATTCAGGGGAATGTCCTTTTGTCAAACCCTCAGACATTTCAGGATGCTGTGCGCCTGGCACACAACCTTATTTACCAAGCTAATCGTCAAGGTGTAAACTTTGGAAAGAAATCGTCTTAGAACAAGTCCTCTGATGCCAGTACCACCCCATCATCAAGCAAGAAACCTGACAACAAACGGAAGCGAGGATTCTAGAAGAACCGGAACGAGAAGAACACTAAGAAGGCCCCTGCTAAGGAATCTGGACCACTGAAGGTTTATGCTGTTACCGCCTCTGTCCAATCTCTTAGAAAGACTGGTTACACCGGTAACGCACCCCTATGCAACAAATGAGACATCCACCACAATCTCGGTTGTGGTAATATCTACTATGGCCTCTGCAAGGTCAAGGGACATGTAGCACGCGATTGCCCGAATCGCACTTGTTACGGTTTGTGACACCCGAGAATTCCAAGGTTAACTTCCGTTAGACAAACTCTGTTAGTTACGTTATAAGTGTTAACTTAGTAACTAATGCTTAACTAGGCCGAATACGTCCACGACCTTTGGTTGATCACCGAACCCGCCCGTATGTGCTATGTGTTCATTTATTGTTGTCATTATGTGCAATGTGATTTGAACGCATGATTTAATATTATGAATAGCATGACAAATTGTAAATCCTTGATTATGTGACAAATTTGTATGTTTTAGGTTTCCAGCGAAACTACCAAGCGAAACTATAGTGTCACCCGGTAGTTAGCTAAACTGCCTGATTTACTCATAATCCGAGCCAGTTTCGCCGGCCAGCGAAACTGCCAGCGAAACTAGCCCCTGATATAAATAATCATAATAAACCCTAGTTCTCCTATTTGCCTCATTTACACCAAAAACACACACATTCTTCTCTGGAAATCTGGTCAGCCGAAAACCAACAAGAGAAACCAAGATCTCAGCCCCAAGACAACATCCATTCGATTCCCTGATCGAATCGTGAGTCCCAAAACCTTCCTTTATGCCATTTTTATGTGTTTTCTATGTATTTCTTCATAAAACATGCTTAAACCCTCATGATATCATTAGATCTTCTGTAGGAATGCTTAGGAATGCTAGATCTACCATAAAGTTGATAACTTTACGTGTAAAACTGATCCATGATAAAGATTTGTGCCATTTTAGTCATTTTAGGGTTTTAAATGTATTTTGGTTATTTGATGATAAAAATGCATGTTTAAGGTGTTAAAGCTTACTGATTTATGTTGGTAAATGCCTATGTATGCTAAACAATGAATTGCATGTAAAATGGAAGCTGTTAGGTTGATTTTTAGGCTGATCCGTATGTTTTTCGCGACCAGCGAAACTGTCGTGTTCT
This sequence comes from Deinandra increscens subsp. villosa, assembly GCA_039602395.1. Classification (NCBI taxonomy): domain Eukaryota; kingdom Viridiplantae; phylum Streptophyta; class Magnoliopsida; order Asterales; family Asteraceae; genus Deinandra; species Deinandra increscens. The sequence goes on from JBCNJP010000009.1 coordinate 16,476,033, forward strand.
CTGGGCGAAACTGTCCAGCGAAACTATGTGTATCTTCATCCAGCGACACTATTCAGCGAAACTGCAGTGTCGCCGGGTAAACCAACCAGACCAGCTCGAGCGAATCTACCGAGCGAAATTCCCTGAACGAAAGTTCAAACCAGTTTCGGGCGAAACTAGGCTAGCGAAACTGTGCCAACAGTTTCGAGCGAAACTAGCCTAGCGAAACTGTGTCATCGGGTATTGCCTAGCGAAAGTGCTGCCCGTGCACACAGCGAAACTGACTAGCGAAACTGCTAGCGAAACTGAGACCAGAATCCGAACTTGTGCAATTTGCTTGAATGTTATGCCATGACTTACATGATTATGCCATGTTAATACATGCTTTGACTTCTGATATGTATGAACCCTTATTTATGATCAACCATTGGTGTCGTGTGTCTGTATGTCGAGTCATAGTTCCAACGTGCTATGTTATGGGCCATAGTGACGTTAAGTAAAGATTAGACACAAAACTAATACTTAAGACTTAAACGTGTTCATAGGTCTTCATTAAGCAAACTTGGATATTATATAGCAAGTGTAGCAGTGCAACCCAAGGTGAGTGTCACTAACCCGATTACCGTGAACCCGTTTGGGTCACACCGAATAAGTAAAAGTAAAACAATGCTGACAAACTCGAGAGTGCTAGGCACCTCCCTGATAAACTTGAAAACCTGGAGTGCTCGGCACCCACTTGATGAATCTGGAGTGCTTTATGGGAAGCACTTGCGAATTACCAAAACAACGATTTCTAAAACGAAACTGAAAACACTTTTGAGATTCATGAGAATCCAGCAAACCTGTTTTAATATGGCTAGCGTAGGTTAAAGTCTAAACCACATGATATCACATGTTTTCTAAGGATGCCTTGAAACTTAAAAGTCCTCAACTAAATTGTACCATTAATTGTAAAGCGAGGGGATGTTGGGTAGATCTACTGGAGTTTGACAAACTCCGCCGCGTGGCACGGGGAGTGCACGGAGGTACAATATCAGCCTATTTGACCGTGATCCCGAGAGGACACGGGGGAGGCAAAACCGCGATGACGTAGGTCCGCAGTACTAGATGGCACGGCCACTACAATAAATCAAAGTCAGCTTTGGTGCAAACTTCCTTAGTGCATGGAACAACGGATTAGCTACCCGCGATATCGGTTGAGCACTTTAACTTTACAAAACTAGTTCATACCCGATGACGTAGGTCACGGACAATTCCTTTATAAACTAAGACATAACATTTAGCATTGCTTTTCACAAACGAATACTATGTAAGTATACCTTGATACAAATTATGATTATGAGACCGGGCCAATGCATGACAAGCCCACTGTGAACTCACCAACCGTTAGGTTGACACTTGCGTGGTTTAAACTTTTGCAGATCGCTAAGGAGTATCCGGAGCGGGTTGGCATGGCACGTGAAGACCATTTTATTTCTGTTAAACTTAATTGAGAATTTTAAACAAAGAATTTGTAAAGCACGTGGTTAGTGCTAAGACAATATTTTATTCCGCTGCGTTTGTATTTGAGACTTTACTTTATAACTGATTTTTGAACTAACTCTGATTCATTTAGTATTTGTAACTAATGGTTGTGGATCCTGGTCTAGCCGCACCCCTTAACGGTATAAACTCCGTTAGTGGTTATTTGGGGGTGTGACACGGTTGCTAGAGTATTGGACATTTTAAGAAAGATTGCCTGAAGGCAAACAACTAGGATTCTAATCATGCCAGAGGAAGAACCTCTGTGATCAACACTAGAGCCGCCCGCTGTGACCCTAACATGGTAACGCGTACGTTCCTACTGATTAAGCATTATGCTTCTGTTTTATTCGATACTAGTGCCGATTGGAGTTTTGTGTCTACTAATTTTAGTTAGTTATTTGAAATCGCTCCTATTGCCTTAGACGCTAAGTTTGCAGTAGAATTAGCAAATGGAGAATTAGTAGAAACTGGAGTAAACTACCAAGGTTGTTCGCTAGAACCCCCCGATCAGTCGTTCAACGTCAATTTAATGCCTGTTGAATTAGGAAGTTTTGACATGATCATTAGAATGGATTGGTTAGCAAAGAACCACGCAGAGATTGTCTGTCATGAGAAAATGGTTAGAGTGCCACTTGCAAATGGCAACACTCTGAACGTGCAAGGCGAGAAGAGTGGAGCCAAGCTAAACCTCATATCTTGTATGAAGGCACGAAAATTCCCTCGCAAAGGATGCCATGCCATTCTAGCTCATGTCACAAAAAAGAAAACTAAGAAGAAACGTATCGAAGATGTTCCTATTGTCTGCGAATACCCAGATGTCTTTCCTGAAGACTTTCCAGGTTTACCCCCAGCATGACAAGTAGAGTTTCGCATCAACTTAACACTTGGAGCCGCCCCCATTGCCAGATCCCCTTACCATCTGGCACCATCTGAAATGCAAGATCTATCTAGCCAGCTACAAGAGTTGCTAGATAAAAGCTTCATTCGTCCCAGCCACTCCCCCTGGGGTGCTCTAGTGTTATTTGTTAAGAAGAAAGATGGAACGTTTCGGATGTGCATTGACTAAAGAGAATTGAACAAGTTAACTGTGAAGAACCGTTACCCGTTCCCGAGGATTGACAACCTATTCGATCAGCTTCAAGGGTCTAGTTTCTATTCGAAGATCGATCTGAGATCAGGATACCATCAACTCAGAGTTAGAGATGAAGATGTCTCGAAGATAACGTTTAGAACACGCTATGGTCATTACGAGTTCTTCGTTATGCCATTTGGTCTGACTAACACGCCAGCAGTATTCATGGACTTAATGAACCGCGTATGCAAACCATACTTGGATAAATTTGTGATCGTGTTCATCGACGACATTCTCACCTACTCCCGTAGTAAGAAGGAACACGAGAAAAATTTGAGACTTATCCTAGAACTGCTAAAGAAAGAAGAGCTATAGATAAAAAATTTCAAATGTGACTTTTGGATTCGTGAAATACACTTTTGGGGTCATGTGATCAATGATCGAGGTATTCACGTCAATCCAGCTAAGATTGAAGCAATTAAAGATTGGAGTACTCCCACAACTCTGACTGAGATTCGACAATTCTTAGGTCTCGCTGGCTATTATCGCCGATTCATTGAGAATTTCTTAAAAATAGCCCAGCCCCTGACCGCTCTGACTCAGAAAGATAAGAAGTTCGTTTGGGATGCAAAAACCAAAACAGCCTTCCAGTTGTTGAAGCAAAAACTTTATGACGCACCAATCCTATCCTTACCAGACAGAATCAACGATTTCGTTGTATACTGTGATGCTTCACAACAAGCTTTTGGTTGAGTACTGATGCAGGGAGAGAAGGTTATCGCATATGCCTCTCGGAAAATGAAGATTCATGAGACGAATTATAAATCCATGACTTAGAGCTTGGATCCATTGTCTTTGCTCTTAAAATCTGGAGACATTATCTCTATGGGACGCAATGCACCATATTCACTGATCATAAGAGCCTCTAACACATATTTAATCAGAAGGAACTTAATATGAGCAACATCGATGGATTGAACTTCTAAATGATTATGAGTGTGAGATTCGTTATCACACAGGAAAGGCTAACGTCGTAGCTGATGCCTTAAGCAGAAAGGAACGCATCAAACCTCTTCGAGTTCGAGCATTGAGCATGACTATAAGCTCGAATCTCACATCACAAGTTCGTGATGCTCAAATCGAAGCTCTCAAGCCAGAGAACCTAAAGGAGGAATGCCTACATGGCATGCAAAAATAACTAATGGAGAAGCTTGATGGAACTAGAAATTTCATGGACAGGCTATGGGTACCTAGCTATGGAGGCATCAAACCTCTTCATGAAGCAAGATGTATCACGGTCTAAAGGAACAATTATTGTGGCCTAACATAAAGGCCAAGATAACCACCTATGTAGGCAAATACCTAACATGCTCAAATGTCAAAGCCGAGTACCAGAAACCATCTGAACTGTTAACACAACCAAAGATTCCCCAATGGAAATGGGAAGAGATATATATGGACTTTATCACTAAGTTACCGAAAGCAAGATCAGGTTGTGATGCTATATGGGTAATAGTAGACCGACTGACGAAACTCACTCACTTCTTGCCAATCAAGGAAACAGACAACATGGAGAAACGAACCAAGCTTTACGTGAAGGAAGTCGTATCATGCCACGGCGTGCCTGTATCTATCATATCTGATCGCGATAGCCGTTGGACTGCTAACTTTTGGAGATCTCTCCAGAAATCTTTGGGTACTCGCCTCGACATGAGTAATGCCTACCATCCACAGACAGATGGCCAAAGTGAGAGAACGATCAAACGCTTGAGGATATGCTAAGAGCATGTGTGATTGATTTCGGACCCAATTGGGATAAACATCTCCAACTTGTCGAATTCTCCTTCAATAATAGTTATCACACCAACATTCAAGTTATCACACCAGTATTCAAGCTGCATCATTTGAAACGACTGAAAAGATATTTAAAGTCAAGAATCGTTTGAAAGCTGCCAGAGATAGGAAAAAGAGCTACGCTGACAATCATCTTACCTTTGTTATTCGAGAAAGGTGATCACGTCATGTTAAACTTTTCACCTTCGAAAGGTGTCATTAGATTCGGCAAACGAGGAAAGCTCAACCCTCGTTACATCGGTCCTTTTGAAATCACTGAGACGATCGGACCAGTAGCTTACAGACTCCACCTACCTGCTGAACTGAGTAGCGTTCACGATGTCTTTCATGTTAGTAACCAAATAAAGTGTCTATTGTTGAGTCTGCCCAAGACACATACTAGATTGATGCGGCTAGTACGTTATGATCCAAGACGGGTCATACCCAATAACGAGCTAGACAAACACCCAAAAGACATCCATTTAAGATATGATCAAATAAATGAATGTCACTAATAGAAGATAATTAGAAATCGGTTTCTAATTAATTGAACTTGTGATTGAATCATATGGATGATTTAAATTAGAGAAGCAAAATAACAATGTTATTTAATTGGTTAAATAATATTGTTACATAACATATATATTAATATGTTATAAGTTTATTTTGTAGACAACATGTAAAATGTTACATATATTGTCCAAATGAACAAAGACTAGGAAATGGACTAGGTTCATTGGAGGGCATTTAAATAAGTTTAAAATACATTTTCCCCCTCGTTTTACCCTCCTAGAACCAGCCTCACACCCTCTTAATGAGGGTGGTTGTGCTTTTTATATAACCAAGACATATGGTCTTGCATTGGGGACTAGTCCATTGATTACTTGCTTCCTCTACACACTTCTCTCTCTCTCTCTCTCTCTCTCTCTCTCTCTCTATAAAGCAAGAACATCTCTTGCTCCCAAAATCTGGAAATTGGTTCTAAGATCTCGTTGGATTCGGATTCAACAAGAGGGAGGAAAGGGTTGGTCTTCAAGAAATCCTAGCAACAAAGGGTATTTGTTGCTTGAAGCTCGTGGGTATCACTAACTTGAGGTCTCTTCTTCGAGGCTTTCCTTTCAAGTTCATCATCCTTCTTCACGTCTCTTGCTTGGAAGAAGGTATAAATATAAACACCCTATGGTTGTTCTAGTTTTATAGCATGTATTCCATATTTTGGATCCTCGGTTTGGGTTTTGATAAACAATGTTAAAAATCGGTTTTAACATTTACTAACACTGAATATGATTTTGTTTTTCCGCTGCGTTTCACATTTTAGGGAGTTAAAATGGCTTTGATAAAGTTCTTAAAACCCAACAATGGTATCAGAGCCGCTTATATGGATGCATGCTTCAAATAGCTAGTTGGTTAGCTCCACAAAACTCTTGGTTTTGGTTCCTCATACCACAAATCTACACGTGTGTATAAGTAGGACAACTTGATTTGGAGACCATGTGAATAGGGTCACCAAAGCATGGGGAACCAAAGGCGTTGATGGGATTAAACATGCCAACTAAACATAAGATGTTTAATCGATCTCATACTACTAGAAGTTGCAAAGAGTTGCAATTGTCAAACGTTGACTATCTTGTTAATTTAAAGAGTGGGATAAAGGTCACCTAAGCACAACTTAAATGTAACGTTGGATTCTAGGTTTTAATTTATTAATTGTCTATGAGACACAAAAGGGTATTAATTAAATTAAAAGGTTTATATTGATATCGAAGATACTTGATAGAACTTTGTTAAATTTTTGTAGATGGCCAATAATAACGAAATCATCCCCGCCACAAACGTCCATAACCTGTCACTAAGATCCATCTTAGACAAGAATCGTCTCAACCAAGACAACTTTGTGGATTGGTACCGCAACTTGAGAATTATTCTCAAATAAGAAAAGAAGTCTTATGTGTTGGACGATCCTATCCTCGACGAACCCGATGTCGAAGACGTTGAGGCTTATGCCGATTGGGTGAGGTACACCGAGGACTCAGTCCAAGTTTCATGCCTCATGCTAGCAAGTATGATCCCCGAGCTTCAAAAGGATTTAGAGAATCATGGGGCATACGACATGATATGCCAATTGAAGGAAATGTTCCAACAAAAGGCAAGGACCGAGCGCTTTGAAACGGTTCGAGCACTCCATGCATGTCGTATGGACGAGTCACAAACGGTTTCATCCTATGTTCTTAAAATGAAGAGCCTCATTGATCGTCTTAAAAGGCTCAATTGTCTCATTTCAAAAGAGTTGGCTACAGATTTGATCCTCAACTCTTTGTCAAAGAAGTTTGACACTTTTGTATTGAATTACAATATGAATGGTTGGGAGAAGACCATTCCCGAGCTTCACGGGATGCAAAAGGTCTCGCTCTACCTCTAGTTCCTCAAAAGGCAAAGGTTTCCAAAGGAAAGGGATTCGTCAAGGGGAAGGGAAAGAAAGAAGCCCCCAAACCGAAGGAGAAGAAACAAAAGGTTGCTTCAAATGATCCATGCTTTGAGTGTGGTGAGGTAGGACATTGGAAGAGGAATTGTCCAACCTATCTCAAAGGGTTGAAAGCAAAGAAAGATGAAGGTCAAGCCTCGGGTAAGACCTTTATGATCTATATTGAGCTTAATGCTATTTCTTCAAACACATGGGTATTGGATACCGGATGTGGAACTCATATATGTAATATGTTGCAGGGGTTCAAAAGAAATAGGCAATTGAAGACGGGAGAAGTTAGTCTCTTCATGGGCAATGGAGCGAAAGTTCAAGTTGAAGCCCAAGGAGACTATATTTTGGAACTTCCAAGTGGTTTGGAAGTATTTTTGAATAATGTATTGTATGCTCCTAGTTTGACTAGGAACATAATTTCCGTTTCCCGTTTAAGACATTTTGGATATGATTTTATGTTTGTTAACATTGATATCCATGTTTCAACGAATGAAGTGTTTTATTTTAAAGCTAGCCCTTTAAATGGTATTTATGAATTGGGTCATGAAAACACTTCATATAATAGCTCAATATACCAAACCACCACCAAGAAACTCAAAAGAGATTTGAGTGACACCTACATTTGGCATTTCCGCCTTGGTCACATTAATAAGAACCGCATATAAGCATTACAAAAAAGTGGTCTTATGAAAAGAAATGAATGCGATTCGTATGACGTATGTGAATCTTGTCTTCAAGGGAAGATGACTAAGGCACCTTTTAGTGGAACTACCGAAAGGGCAAAGGATTTTCTAGGGATCATACATTCGGATGTATGTGGACCTTTTAAGACAACATCTAGGAATGGTGAAAGATACTTCATCACCTTTACCGATGACTATAGTCGCTATGGCTATGTGTACTTGTTAGCACACAAGGATGATGCTTTTGAAATGTTCAAAATCTTCAAGAATGAAGTAGAAAATCAACTCAACAAAACAATAAAGATCCTTCGTTCGGATAGAGGAGGTGAATACCTAAGCAATGAATTTCAAGACTATCTTAGGAGTTGTGGGATTGTCTCACAACTTAGTCCACCTCGAACGCCATAACATAATGGTGTATCGGAGAGGAGGAATCAAACCCTATTGGATATGGTTCGATCTATGATGTGTAGAAGTTCATTACCTCTATCATTTTGGGGTTATGCCCTAATCTCAGCGGCTCGTATTTTGAATATGGCCCCAACCAAGAAAGTGGAAAGGACACCTTTTGAGTTATGGAATGGAAGGGTGGCCTTATCTTATTTAAAGGTGTGGGGTTGTGAAGCTTATGTAAAGCGTGATGCTTCTAACAAGCTAGCACCCCGGTCCACTAAGTGTATATTTGTAGGATATCCTAAGGATTATATAGGATATTACTTCTACAATCCAACAGAGCAAAAGGTATTTATTGCTAGAAAGGCCGAGTTCCTGGAAACTAAGTTCCTTATGGAAGGAACTAGTGCAAGAACAGTGGAACTTTAGGAGGATCAAGAACCACAAGCCGATACACCTTTGGTTGAAACTAACCCTCAGCAAGAAATTGTTGAAGATGATCAAATGGTTGATCAAGACACACACAACGTTCGTAGATCCGGTAGAACTAGTAGTCCACCCGAAAGATATGGATTTTTCATGGAGGGATGCTATGTGGTAGATTCGGATGAACCAACCACTTACCGTGATGCAATATCCGATTCCGAATCGGACAAATGGTTGGAAGCCATGAACGTTGAGATGCAATCCATGCATGAGAACCAAGTATGGGACTTGGTAGAGTGACCTCCTAATTCCAAGGTAGTTGGAAGCAAGTGGGTTTTCAAGAAGAAAACCGACATGCATGGAAACTTAGATACTTTCAAAGCCCGACTTGTAGCAAAAGGTTTCACTCAAACTCAAGGGGTTGATTATGATGAAACCTTCTCGCCGGTGGCAATGCTAAAGTCGATAAGGATATTATTTGCCATAGCCGCCTACTATGATTATGAGATATGGCAAATGGATGTCAAAACGGCTTTCCTAAATGGATATCTTGAGGAAGATGTCTATATGGCTCAGCCCGAGGGTTTTGTCGATCCAAAACATCCTAATAAAGTATGCAAGTTAAAGAAATCAATCTATGGATTGAAACAAGCATCAAGGAGTTGGAATCACCGTTTTGATGAAGAGATAAAGAAATTTGGCTTTATCAAGAACGAGGATGAGGCTTGTGTGTATAAGAAGGCTAGTGGGAGTATAATAACTTTTCTAGTATTGTATGTAGATGACATACTACTATTTGGAAATGACATTCCAACCTTGGAAGGTGTAAAAACCTGGCTTGGAAGTTGCTTTTCCATCAAGGATCTCGGTGAAGCCGCCTATATTTTGGGAATAAAGATCTATAGGTATAGATCAAGGCGCCTGATAGGTTTGAATCAAAGTGCATACATTGACAAAGTCTTGAAAAGGTTCAAGACGGAGAACTCTAAGAAAGGTTTGGTACCTATTCAAAGAGGGACTATATTGAGTAGGACTTAATGTCCAAGCTCAAAGGTTGAGCAAGACATAATGAAAGGAATCCCATATGCGTCTGCTATTGGATCGATTATGTATGCTATGATATGCACTAGACCGGACGTGTCATGCGCATTAAGCATGACAAGTAGATACCAACAAAATCCAGGTGATAGTCATTGGATGGATGTCAAGAGTATATTGAAATATCTTAGAAGGTCTAAGGATATGTTCTTAATATACGGATCCGATGAGAAAGAACTCGTTGTAAGGGGTTACACGGATGCGAGTTTCCAAACGGATCGAGATGATTCTCGATCACAATCGGGGTATATCTTCATTTTGAATGGAGGGGCGGTCTCTTGGAAGAGCTCAAAGCAAGAGGTGGTTGCATTATCCACTACAGAATCAGAGTACATCGCCGCATCTTTGGTCGCGCAAGAAGCCGCATGGTTGAAGAAATTTATTGCCGAACTAGGGGTTGTTCCTACCATTCAAGGACCCCTAGAGATCCTTTGTGATAACGAGGGAGCAATTGCTTAAATAAAAGAACCTTGTGATCATCAAAAGGTGAGGCACATCGAGCGGAGATTCAACTACATAAGGGATGAAGTTGCAAAAGGAAAGATATGTATTCGCAAAGTTCACACCGACGACAACGTCACCGATCCACTCACGAAGCTCCTAGAACGCCCAAAGCATGAGGGTCATGTTTGTGCCATGGGACTTCGACATTCTAGTGATTGGATATGATTTATGTTTTGTATTTGGACATCGGAACAATTGTTATTTTGTCATTTTTATATGAATGTGGGATTTCATTTAAAGTTGAGTAGTGTTCCATTTTTGCATGTTTAAATCCGTGAATAAGTTACTTGTTCTAAATGTCCGTAGTCGATCATATTTGTGGGAACAAATATGAAGGTAAGACTATTATGAACTTGGATTGGTGGATATTCATAAGGTATGAATATGGAGCAATGGATTGCTACCAAGGTTCATGGATATTTGTGGGAGACAAATATTGGACGACCCGCTCTCAAGGCTTACCCCATGGAATCTTAATTGATTGATCATAAGTAAACTTGAGTAAAAGAGAATATCATTTGTATCCTCTGACCTGAGATACATATTGGGTCTTGATATTCACTCAGTATTATGCTTTGACTTAGTTCTTAGCTGTTCTGAAACATGGCAGTACATAAGGCTAAGCTTAGGCATAGCACTAGATGTTTGTGAGAGACGTATGTAGTCAAGATGTAATTTGTCCCTCTTATTCGTTGAGAGTTAAATGTCTAAGGCCTGAATTAAGTTAAATCTAATAGAGAGTGATCACTCTATGTCTCTAGGATATAACATGACATTTGTGACAGAAGGATAAGTGATCGTTTCACCTAAAACATTTCAAGTGGTGACTTGAAGGAGATGATGTTATTGAATGGCACTAAGTCATACGTATTAGGGTTAACAAACCGTTGTTAGGCGGTATTTGTTGCTTGCATCAATCTTCTATGAATCTTGTGTAAGTGGGATATTGTTGGACTCGGTCTGCCCAAGACACATACTAGATTGATGTGGCTAGTACGTTATGTTCCAAGACGGGTCATACCCAATAATGATCTAGACAAACACCCAAAAGACATCCATTTAAGATATGATCAAATAAATGAATGTCACTAATAGAAGACAATTAGAAATCGGTTTCTATTTAATTGAACTTGTGATTGAATCATATGGATGATTTAAATTAGAGAAGCAAAATAACAATGTTATTTAATTGGTTAAATAATATTGTTACATAACATATATATTAATATGTTATAAGTTTATTTTGTAGACAACATGTAAAATGTTACATATATTGTCCAAATGAACAAAGACTAGGAAATGGACTAGGTTCATTGGAGGGCATTTAAATGAGTTTGAAATACATTTTCCCCCTCTTTTTACCCTCCTAGAACCGGCATCCCACCCTCTTAATGAGGGTGGTTGTGCTTTTTATATAACCAAGACATATGGTCTTGCATTGGGGACTAGTCCATTAATTACTTGCTTCCTTTACACACTTCTCTCTCTCTCTCTATAAAGCAAGAACATCTTCTTGCTCCCAAAATCTGGAAATTGGTTCTAAGATCTCGTTGGATTCGGATTCAACAAGAGGGAGGAAAGGGTTGGTCTTCAAGAAATCCTAGAAACAAAGGGTGTTTGTTGCTTGAAGCTCGTGGAGTATCACTAACTTGAGGTCTCCTCTTCGAGGCTTTCCTTTCGAGTTCATCATCCTTCTTCACGTCTCTTGCTTGGAAGAAGGTATAAATCTAAACACCCTATGGTTGTTCTAGTTTGATAGCATGTATTCCGTATTTGGATCCTCGGTTTGGGTTTTGATAAACAATGTTAAAAATCGGTTTTAACATTTACTAACACTGAATATGATTTTGTTTTTCCGTTGCGTTTCACATTTTAAGGAGTTAAAATGGCTTTGATAAAGTTCTTAAAACCCAACATCTATCCGATGAAACTCTTGTCGTCCCACTTGACGAAATTCAAGTCGATGAGACACTACATTTTGTAGAAGAACCGGTTGAGATACTAGACCGAGAAATCAAGAAACCGAAGCATAGCCGCATTCCCATTGTCAAAGTACGATGGAACTCATGACGAGGTCCAGAGTACACTTGGGAGTGTGAGGACCAAATGCGTCAGAAGTATCCTTGTATTTTTAGAAACGTTATATCCACCAGCAATCAGAGCTGAATTTCAGGACGAAATTCTTCTAACTGGGGGACAATGTGACACCTCATCCAAAAACCCACGTCAAACCCTTTACTTTGACTTTTAATTAAGTTAATTACATGCATTATCTAACTAGCCCTTATTTGTTAATTACTGAATTTTAACTGATAAACCCAACGTAAATAATTTCCGCATTTGTACTGGAAACGTATACCCGAACATGCATGAGCTTTCATAGAATAAATATGGAACTTTAATAACAAGAAAATAAATATAAAAATGTATTTATTTTATATTTTCTTAAAAACCGCTGTCACGGATTATTCCAACAAGACATCAAACTTTTAAGTGATTATGTATTTAATACAACTCGGTTTTAAATATTTTTGATAATCGAGCTTAATAACAACGTGAACAAACAAAACTATTTTCTTATCACTCGCGTATTAAAAATCCTATATACATAAAACTTTATGTAAATAAATGAACGACACAGTGAGTTATTGTTTTCAAACTCAAACATATTAAAAATCATAACGATTATCAAGACTTGTTCGGATACACCCATTTCACTCAGAAAACCACCCGGTTGATCCTAATCGAACCCGAAACCCCTGTTGGGCAGCCCAATAGCCCAAAAACATGACACACAAGCCCGCGACTTTACCCGGTGATCCAACCTATTACCTCGAGGATTCGAACCAAATCCACCAGCCCAACCTGCGAGCCAAAATCGGCCCGGCCGTTTCCATTATTCTTTGCCCAATCTGAGACCGGCCTGACCCCTTATTCCTATAAGCATTTCGGCCCAAAACAAGTCCCAAGCCCACTATCTTGTGTTATATTTTTATAAAAGTTCTAGCCCATCACCTTTTGTAGTTTTTATAAAATCTTGATCACCACAAATATTTATTGATGTACACACATTTAAACATATTTTTATTATAAAATATTCCCACATTTCGGGATAAAACCTAGCTACTAACAACAAAACAAAGCGATTTTGTTTTCTTTTTAGTTTTCAGGTTTTCTAAAGCCAAAATACCAAAAGGAGCATAATCTAGCAGAAAAGTGAAGAAAAATACAAGTTTTGAGATTCATGACTTTAGCACGGCCCATGCTTAGCTTAGCACGCCCCATGCCCGACCCGGACTGAGTCAACACACCTTGTGTCTCTGACCACCACGCCCCGCGTTGATGCCTCATGACATGGCACGGCCCGTGCTTTGACAAACACGGCTCGTGCCCCTGAGGACAGAAGATACCGGATCATCTCTCTGACATGGCACGGCCCGTGCCAAACTCGAAAAGTTGCCTATAAAAGCAAAGCCTCCTCCTACTTCTCAACTCGCTCAATTCTTCTCTCTTCCCCCTACTTTTAGATTACTTAGACGAGCCACTTGGCGTTTTCGTGTCTTTAAGTATGTCAAAAATCTGTAAGAACTTTAACCAGTCTAAGTAATTGAAAGAATTTTGCCTATGAAATCTTCATCTACTTACTGGCAAATCTTTAAGCTATGATTAGCTAAATTTTTACACTTGATTGGAAATAATAAACCTTTAACAAGTTTACAAGGTGTCTTTATAAAGTTGGTTTAAGGTGTGTCTAATGACTTTATGAAAACCCTTTTTATTGAAACTGTATTACTGATTTTCTGAACCAAGCGTGCTCTATGTATCACAGACCATTTGGGGAGTCGAAATCCAAAGGCCGGACAGTCTTTATAAAGTTGGTTTAAGGTGTGTCTAATGACTTTATGAAAACCCTTTTTATTGAAACTATATTACTGATTTTCTGAACCAAGCGTGCTCTATGTATCACAGACCATTTGGGGAGTCGAAATCCCAAAGGCCGGACCTGTGACACCCGGTCCGGGGACGATGCATGATCCCAAATGTGACTCGCGTCCCATGCTACATGATACGTTCGAGGTTCTTATGTCTATGTAAGCAAACTCGGCTATCACGTAAGTACGGACTGAAAATATTGGCCCGGGAATGGGGGTTGGTAATATTTTATGACTTCACGGAAGCCGAGATGGTACGTGTTTGTGAACTTGGCTCTGGTAACGTCGAACATGCATGCGCGAGAGCGGTGCATGGAAGAAACGGACCTTAGTCTCTTAAAAAGATAACTTTCACAATAAAATAATCCGGCACGAAGGGTTGTTCCCCTGCTGGTTCACGACAGCATGTCGAGTACGGCAAGTCAGCCGATTTGAGGGACCCCGTAAGTAAGTGGCATTATACCACTATATTTGTCTATTGGCAGCACAGTTCCCCAGGGTTCGTACTCCTCGTAGACGATCACCCAGGAGAGTAGTGATACTAGATTTGAGGCTGAGAGACGGTCTAGTTGCCTGCCAATAGACAATCTTAACCCAAAGTTATAAATACACAACTTGTCTATAAGTTACTAGTATGATTATTCCAATCAATATTGACTACGACTGCTTAAGTCCGAAGACCCATATATATATATATATATATATATATATATATATATATATATATATATATATATATATAGGGAGAGGATCATTTGAGAACCAATTTGGTTTGAGAACTAAAAAGAACTAATTTGAGCCACAAGTTTATTTACATGTATCCCCCTCCCATGAATTGTAGTGGTCCCCCCCTGAAATTTGTGGTTGAGATTTAGTTCTCAAAAGTTCTCAAAACAAAAAGTTCTCATTTGAACCTAACACTATATATATATATATATATATATATATATATATATATATATATATATATAGTAGAGTTAGGTTACATCACATGAGAAGCTTTTTGTTTTAAGAACTTTTGAGACACTAAATCTCAACCACAAATTTCAGGGTGGAGGGTGGGGGACCACTACAATTCATGGGAGGGGGATACATGTAAATAAACTTGTGGCTCGAATTAGATTCTTTTTAGTTCTCAAACCAAATTGGTTCTCAAATGATTCTCTCCCTTATATATATATATATATATACCCTATATATATATATATATATATATATATATATATATATATATAGGGTTAGGTTCAAATGAGAACTTTTTCTTTTGAGAACCATTCTAAGCCACTAATTTTCAGGGGGGAAGCATTCAAATTCATGGGGGGGATTTCCATATATATAAACTAGTGGCTTAGAATGGTTCTCAAAAGTTCTCAAACCAAATTGGTTCTCAAATGATCCTCTCCCTGTATATATATATATATATATATATATATATATATATATATATATACTATATAATATATATTCATCAAAATGTGATTTTTGTAATATTAGGCATCTTAAAATTAAAACGCTTTCCTTTTGTACCAAAGTTCTCACCATCATTCCGGTGTTCCTCCACCCATTCCTTTCCAATTCCGGTATCTTCGCATACCCTTAAAGAGTCGGCGATACAAATCGGCCATCGCGTGCCTCATAACCGGTAATCTTCGCATACCCTTTCCACGCAAGGGTTTACAAACAAACATCGTAACAGAGGCCAATCTCCCATTTGAGAGTGATTTCAGTTTCCTTTCGCCAGCCAGAAATGCAGACATGCTTTCTTCATCAAAGCCCCTAAAGACCTTTCATCGTTTCCTATGCTTGCCGCTTCAACAGGTCGCTTACCTAAATAAAACCCTTATTCAAAATTCATCTTAAACGCAGACCTGCAGCGACCTGATTTGGCAAAAGCAACAAAAGGATCTATATGAATTTGGTAATCAAATTTCAATCTTCTCAAAAGCAATTAAATTTTGTTTTCTTTCGGCGGTCTACGTTCTCTCAGGTTGGTTATCATTCTCAAATTTGAAATTCAAGTCCATATCTATTTGCGCTGGTTAGGATTTTAAAAACCCCACCGCATCTACTACAAATTGATGAGTTTGATGTATGCTTTCTTCAAATGCAGGTTTGATTGCACTCAGATCCATCTATGTTTGTGTACCAGTTACAGCCACATGATCAGTTTATCATCTTGTTTCACTAAAGCAACTATTTCAATTTTTAGGTGTTTTAAAGGTAATTTTATTCTCTTAAATTGTGAATTTCTGTTGACTTCGTTAGGTGGGGTTTGAGTATTGTGGTCGGGTTTGGGTTTAGTTTCCTATGTTTGCGTTTTAATCAGTTTTGAACACTTTAGTGGATGTGAGGTTGGAGGAGGGTAGGGTAAAAGATGATCGGATGTGGGCACATGTTTGATTCATTGCCCCTAATGATCCTTCTATAAGAAAGCTAATGTGATACGTAAACTAAATTTCTGTAAGGATAGGAGGTTTAATGGAAGGATATGAGTTTTTGTAAAGTGAGTAAACTGGGATTGCTTTTAATCAGTGTGCTCATTTGATCAGTTTGGTGGAGTATCATTGTTTTCTACATGATATGCGTATTGTCTCTGATCTGCGTATTGATCAGTTTAGAGTTTAGTTTACACTCTAGTTTTTTATGCTACATTGCAGTTCATGTATTTAGAGGTTATGGAATATCTCTTGAAGGTCACACAAAATGTTTGTGATGTAGAAGACACCGGTTCAGGTCATTTCCAACCCTATCTATGTTTCATTTTAGTTAAAAATTGTTTAATGGTAGAAATTATGAACACATTTATAAAAGCTGGTCTTATCAAAATCATCTACTTGTGAAGATAAATTACATGTAGATTGTTTGTAAAGTATAAAGAAAAAGTTAAAAGCCTAGCATAAATATTATAACTTGATTTTTTTCTTTTATATTTAGAGTATCTGGATGGAATCGGCCTTTATATATGTCTCCATCTGCAAGTATCGTCTCTTCCCTTTATTTCACCCTTTTAATGTGGTTTTAACAACGAATCCTATATTTCTATTATGTTTGTATCTTTTGTTTGAAATTAGCTTTGACCCTTCTTTTGGGTTTTTATCTTCTTTTGTTTATAACATTCTTTTGTGTATTTATTTCCTTTTAGCTATGCTTATGTTAAGATTGTTTACTCCTCGACTTGATTGACACTACTTCATTTTGGCTTTTCGGTATAGCCATGGCATAAAATATAGTTAATGACCATGAGCAGGTATTGTCAATTGGCTATATGAGACAAGTTTGGGTTTTATTGTTTCCTTATTATTCTTTTGGCTATATGCATGTGTTGTTTTGGGCTACAATTATGTCTAAAAACCTTACACTAATATAACTCATACTCACCGCATAAATTAGATCAGAAACAGTAAGATAAGCTTAATACAAGTCCAAGATTGTTATAATAAATTTCTTGATTGTTCTTTCAAAACATGCCACTGTTCTGAACTTTTATAACCTATATAAACATGCCCTTTTTTACACAAAAAATTAACTCTACACATAAATCAAATCAGAAACTTCAAGACTGGGTTAATATAAATTCAAGACTATTATAATAAATTTCTTAGCAGTTCTTTCAATACATGTGTTGAGGCTAGATTATGAGGCTTGTAATATTAAATAGTTTGAGCTAGGCTTAGAGGGTTTATTTACTTTAGTAGACTAGTGTACTTGGGTTTACTATTGGGCTTGGGGTTTAAGATTGGGTTTACCATTAGGGTTTAAGGGCCCAATTGTAAACTCATGGGGTGGCTATATAAACCCCATGAGTTCACTATCATAAGTGTGGCTCGATTACGATATCCAAGAGGAGCATTGGTGATTACGATCGTAAACTCGAGAGGAGCTAGTTTACGATTACGATTTTGTACCCGACAAGTTCATCTTGTGTGCAATATCAGGTTTTTATCGTTTATATTCATCGTATTCTTAGTTTTCTTCTCATCTCTTTCTTGAATCACTAATCTAAACGGATTCCGCACGTTTAGATTAGATAATATCGTGAACGGTTGTTGATTCTGGACCAACAATTGGTATCAGAGCCAAGAAACGAGTGTTTCGTGGTTCTCACGATATTGATTCAAGAGATCTAACAGTTTTTGTGAGTTTTCTTGAGTTTTTCAGGTTTACGATCGAGTTTTCTGAGTTTTCTGGGCAGTTTATGGTGTTTACGACATTTTCTGGGCAGTTTTTGGTGTTTACGATTTGGTGTTCTTCGTGTTCTTCATCAACTTTGTGTTTACGACCTGGAAATTGGAGTTTACGACTTCAAGATGCGATCTTTGGACGTTTACGATCGAGAAATTCGAGTTTATGACTTCAAGATCCGATCTTTGAGTGTTTACGATTTTTCTCAATCGGAATCGCGTTTACGACTTTTCTCAATCGGAATCGAGTTTACGATTTTTCTCAATCGGAATCGTGTTTACGACTTGTCTGAATCGGAATCGTTGTTTACGACTATTCTCGATCGGAATCAGTTTCATGACCGAGTTTACGATCCGGAGGTGTTTACGATCGGAAATAGGGTTTACGATCGGAAACTAGTTTGCAGCAAAAAGTCATTATTTCACACTTTCACGGAAACGGACATAACTTTTGAATCGTTTGGAGTTAGAAGCTCAAATTTTAACACGACGTTCGTGATAACAAGCCCCAGAATTACCCCCGACTAATGTCCAGGGGAGCTCGTTTGGACCCCCAAATTCCACTCCGAAGGCCTCCGTTTTCGCGTTTTAAGTTTTTGACACTATTCTTTGAATAGTACTTTTGCCGTTTTTGCCGATTTTTCAAAATTTTCAAAGGCTGCATATCTAAAGAAAGAAAATGAGTTCAGTGGTTGAAGAAAAGAATATGGTTGAGGACAAGGATGCTTTCGCAGATGAAGTTGACAAAACTAAGATATGCCCCAATCCTACTTGTGCTCGTTTAATTCCTGGCCTTAGACAACTTTGGAAAAATAGTGAGATAGAATTATTTGATATGCAATGTTCTAGAAGTTCATTTAAGGGCAGATGGGAGAAGAGTGAAGAGAAGGTGAAAGCTCAAAAATTAGACATTGAGAAATATCAAAAGCTAGCAACGGAGAAGACTATTTTATATGATCACGCTAGGATTGAGATATCTGAGCTGACACGGAAATTAACTGAACTGCAGCAAAAATATGATGAGCTGCAGGTTAAGTATGATTGCAATCATGAAAGAAATAAGCGAATGCTAAATGCTGGAAAGGAATTGTCACATGCTGTTGTAAGTGGTCAAGTTGGGAAAGACACAACTGGGTTCGGATCAGAGAAATCTGATAAGTCCTTGGTTGCAAACAACATTATTCCTCCACCAGTTCCCAGAGACATTATAGGAATACTTCTTAGTAAGGATCAAGTTGAACGAATCAAGTTTGATTATAAAGAAGCTGCTCCTCCTTTGGATAGTGTGTTGGTTGGAACTACACCGTTGACTCAAGAAGAAATTGATAATGAGGCAAACATGACTTATGGTGAAGGGAGAGTAGAGGATATATCAGACAATGATGCTGAGTGCCAGAAATATGACAGGTGTCATAACTCTGAGTCTGATGATGCTGGGATAGAGTTGAAACCATATCCTAAAATTGAAACCCCATACTTCAAAGTAATCGATGAAGTCAAAAGGGAAAAGGTGATCTTGACGACACGGCCTGAGGGGAAGATCTTTATGACATCTGGATCAATGTTTGACCAAGAATCAGACATTGGGTATGATCTACCATCCTTCTCCTCCAAGTTCAAGGGAATAACTGATGGAGTCATAAGTAAAGCTGAAGTTGAGAGGCCAAAGATCACCATCAAGCATCCGAGTATGAAACCAACAGCTGGAGTGAAGAATGAAAAACTCAAGGGAGTAGCTGTGTCTCCCATTCTTCAGTTGGATCATGTAGTTGCCGTTATAATTGCAAGAATGATGCTTCAACGTTACAGAATCAAGGAAGCACAAAGACAGTAAAGACAAGTTCAACACAGGCTTCGAGGAACTAGTAGAAAGTCAAATCTGAAGCTGCAGACAAAGCAAAGAAGCAGACACAAGGCAAACCAGCTCCATATCATCCACCAAAGACAAATGGGTACACGTCTGACTTCTATCTAAAGAAGCAGATTTGCTTTAATTGTGGCATTGCTGGTCATATTGCTAGAAACTGTCTTTATCGCCCCTATGAACCCTATTATCCGAAAAGTCAAAGGGTTTCATCTCAGGAGTCTGTAAAGTCTAAGCCGATGATGGTGCAAACACCTAAGGCAAGGAAGACTGTTACTCCTAAGGTTAAACCCTCTGATCAACATTGGGGCGCTGCCAAAGCTGAAAGAAAATCTATAAATCAAAACAACAGCTTTCTAAGTTACAAAAATTTCCAAAAACAAGTGAAGAAACCGTTTTCAAAACAACCAAAGTCTGAAAAACCCAAAGTTATCCATCCCAAGGTAACTAAAACTGTTTTGAGAAATGATTCTAAAATGAAGAAGGTTGAAATACCTAAAGTCACAACTGCAAAGGTGACTAAAACAAAAACTGTTTTGAAAAATGAATCTAAAACGAAGAAGGTTGAAACACCTAAAGTCACAACTCCAAAAGTGACTAAAACAAATGTTAAATCACCTGGAACTTGGAAACCAAAAATCAAGGCAGCTCCATCCCAACTTCCTGATTTCTCAAAGGGGATGTTCTTACAAGAAGTATCTTTTATTGATTCCTCAGGTGTACCCAGAAGTGTTTGACTTCTAATGCAATTTAGTGTGCAGTCATGAAACCCCTTTTCTAAAAATTTTCAAATCCATACTTGGAAGGTTAGCTTGGCCAGATGTGTGTGAAGTAATTTGCTTTGCTTATGTGTTCGTGTTTAAAAAAAAGAAAAATTAAAAAAAGTAATTTAAAAAAATATAATATAATGATGTTCACAAAAGTTGTGACATTAAAAATCAAAAAGCAAGGGGAAGAAATGTAAAGATGAAGAAAAAGTTGACCCCTCAAAAAATAGTGTGATTTTTAATTTTTAATTGTTTGTGTTTTGTTTCTGAAAAGTGAAATATGGTCGGATTGGAGATGACTGACACGTGTAAAGCGGAAGTGAGAAGCAAACTCCACGGTGATATGCTCGGTAGGCTCGACCTAATCTTATGACCACCAATGTAAGTGCAATGAACTTAAAATATATATATATATATATATATATGTTAAGTTTCCCATCTCAGTTTGCATGGTTTAAAAAACTGAGTCCCAGCAAAAACGGGTTGAGAGTGGTAATTATGCCTAGTATTCACTCTCTCACACGCCATGTTTATGCTGTTATGACTACACCACATAATAAAAGAAATGAAAAAGAAAATAAAAAGAAAAAGAAAATGAAATTAATCATTCAGTTTGGTATTCTTTGCATGCTTATGCGGCCGACCTGATCACCAACTGATGATTAATGAAATAAGTGGTAGTCATAACGGTGTTGCACGGTTCCTCAAGTTGGGGGTTTGTGAATCCTCAATAAACTCTGAGGTTGGGTAGGTTTTGCTATGTACGATTGGGTGTGGGGACGATTAAACATGCTGGTAATTAGTAATCTTTTAAGCATGATGCATTTGGTTGGGTTTAAACGGGTCTGAGTTTAAAACAGACAAACATACCGGCAATCGCCTGGACTAGTCGAGTAACTGAAGCTGAAAAGGGTTCCTCAGTCAGATTCATACAGTTTGATCCCTTGTAAACTTTCTCATGTTTGATATTGCTAAGTATTTGTTTATTTTTATCTTTCATGTGTGAGTTTTTAAGTTCTTTTTGGTTGTGTTTACGTCTTGGCCAGGTTAATTTGAGAAGTCAAAATGTGTTTTCATGGGTTTTGATGCATGACAGTATGCCCCCCTGCAGATCTTGACAAATTTTTAGGGGAAGGAGAGGGGATAATAAGTATTATCCGAAGGGAACTCGAGGATGATACTTATTATCTAATGAAAAGACTTCCATAATACATAGTATCTGAAGGGAACTCGAAGATAATATGTATTATATCATGGGAAGTCCTTAGCTGAGGGGAAGTTATCAGCTAAGGGGAAGTCTTTAGAGGTCTTGGGTTCAGGGGAAGTTAATTATTATTAACTGAACAGATGATAATTAACTTCGGGCTTTTGGTTAAAATACATATTATCATCAACTGAACAGATGATAATCGGGTTTTTACAATGTTAATTATCCTCTTACCCAAAGACCAGTCATCAAATGTCTGGTGGAGTATATTTTTTCAAATGTGTGTCAGACAGGTTGATGATAGAAAGGTGTTGCTACTGCTCAAGTTAAAGAACTAGTCGGACAAGACTTCCATCTGAAAAGCAACTGTTCAGGGGAAGTTGTTGGTGTCTTTACAAGTTTTCAAAAGCTTCAAAAGAACTTTAAAGAAGATGTTCACATGTTTAGGGGAAGCTGAAGATTTCAAGTCGATCTTTGATGAAGAAAATGATGCAGAGAGCAGTTAGAGATCATGAAGATCCAAGATCAACAATCAAGTTCTCCAAAGTTATGGGTTTCAAGTTCATTTTTACCCTCTAATTTTTGGAGATTCAAGACAGTTACCGAGGATTCAGCAAGAACCAGTTCTTTCAAGAAAAGCAAGTCAATGAGAGTCCTCCATTTCATTGCTTGTTCATTTGAAGAAGTTCAAGCTGATGCTGATCAAGAGGAAGTCCCAAGTGCCCGTCATGAAACCCATTGAAGATTTCTGCGGAAAGAATCTTCATCAACATCTATGCCAGCCAGTCAAGAAGAAGAATTTCAAAAATTGAAGACATTTAATATCACAAGCCTAGGGGAAGATTGTTGAGGCTAGATTATGAGGCTTGTAATATTAAATAGTTTGGGCTAGGCTTAGAGGGTTTATTTAGTTTAGTAGACTAGTGTACTTGGGTTTACTATTGGGCTTGGGGTTTAAGATTGGGTTTACCATTAGGGTTTAAGGGCCCAATTGTAAACTCATGGGGTGGCTATATAAACCCCATGAGTTCACCATCATAAGGGTGGCTCGATTACAATTTCCAAGAGGAGCATTGGTGATTACGATCGTAAACCCGAGAGTAGCTAGTTTACGATTACGATTTTTTACCCGACAAGTTCATCTTGTGTGAAATATCAGGTTTTTATCGTTTATATTCATCATATTCTTAGTATTCTTCTCATCTCTTTCTTGAATCACTAATCTAAACGGATTCCTCACGTTTAGATTAGATAATATCGTGAACGGTTATCAGGTTGTTCACGATATTATCTAATCTAAACGTGCGGAATCCGTTTAGATTAGTGATTCAAGAAAGAGATGAGAAGAAAACTAAGAATATGATGAATATAAACGATAAAAACCTGATATTTCACACAAGATGAACTTGTCGGGTACAAAATCATAATCGTAAACTAGCTCCTCTCGGGTTTACGATCGTAATCACCAATTCTCCTCTTGGAAATCGTAATCGAGCCACCCTTATGATGGTGAACTCATGGGGTTTATATAGCTACCCCATGAGTTTACAATTGGGCCCTTAAACCCTAATGGTAAACCCAATCATAAACCCCAAGCCCAATAGTAAACCCAAGTACACTAGTCTACTAAACTAAATAAACCCTCTAAGCCTAGCCCAAACTATTTAATATTACAAGCCTCATAATCTAGCCTCAAAAATCTTTCCCTAGGCTTGTGATATTAAATGTCTTCAATTTTTGAAAGTCTTCTTCTTGACTGGCTAGCATAGATGTTGATGAAGATTCTTTCCGCAGAAATCTTCAATGGGTTTCATGACGGGCACTTGGGACTTCCTCTTGATTAGCATCAGCTTTAACTTCTTGAAATGAACAAGCAATGAAATGGAGGACTCTCATTGACTTGCTTTTCTTGAAAGAACTGGTTCTTGCTGAATCCTCGGTAACTGTCTTGAATCTCCAAAAATTAGAGAGTAAAAATGAACTTGAAACCCATAACTTTGGAGAACTTGATTGTTGATCTTGGATCTTCATGATCTCTAACTGCTCTCTGCATCATTTTCTTCATCAAAGATCGACTTGAAATCTTCAGCTTCCCCTAAACATGTGAACATCTTCTTTGAAGTTCTTTTGAAGCTTTTGAAAACTTGTAAAGACAACAACAACTTCCCCTGAACAGTTGCTTTTCAGATGGAAGTCTTGTCCGACTGGTTCTTTAACTTGAGCAGTAGCAACACCTTTCTATCATCAACCTGTCTGACACACATTTCAAAAAATATACTCCACCAGACATTTGATGACTGGTCTTTGGGTAAGAGGATAATTAACATTGTAAAAACCCAATTATCATCTGTTCAGTTGATGATAATATGTATTTTAACCAAAAGCCCGAAGTTAATTATCATCTGTTCAGTTGATAATAATTAACTTCCCCTGAACCCAAGACCTCTAAAGACTTCCCCTTAGCTGATAACTTCCCCTCAGCTAAGGACTTCCCATGATATAATACATATTATCTTCGAGTTCCCTTCAGATACTATGTATTATGGAAGTCTTTTCATTAGATAATAAGTATCATCCTCGAGTTCCCTTCGGATAATACTTATTATCCTCTCTCCTTCCCCTAAAAATTTGTCAAGATCTGTAGGGGGGCATACTCTCATGCATCAAAACCCATGAAAACACATTTTGACTTCTCAAATTAACCTGGCCAAGACATAAACACAACCAAAAAGAACTTAAAGACTCACACATGAAAGATAAAAATAAACAAATACTTACTAATATCAAACATGAGAAAGTTTACAAGGGATCAAACCGTATGAATCTGACTGAGGAACCCTTTTCAGCTTCAGTTACTCGACTAGTCCAGGCGATTGCCGGTATGTTTGTCCGTTTTAAACTCAGACCCGTTTAAACCCAACCAAATGCATCATGCTTAAAAGATTACTAATTACCAGCATGTTTAATCGTCCCCACACCCAATTGTACATAGCAAAACCAACCCAACCTCAGAGTTTATTGAGGATTCATAAACCCCCAACTTGAGGAACCGTGCAACACCGTTATGACTACCACTTATTTCATTAATCATCAGTTGGTGATCAGGTCGGCCGCATAAGCACGCAAAGAAGACCAAACTGAATGATTATTTTTCATTTTCTTTTTCTTTTTCTTTTCTTTTTCATTTCTTTTTATTATGTGCTGTAGTCATAACATCATAAACAAGGCGTGTGAGAGAGTGAATACTAGGCATAATTACCACTCTCAACCCGTTTTTGATGGGACTCAGTTTTTTAAACCATGCAAACTGAGATGGGAAACTTAACATATATATATATATATATATATTTTAAGTTCATTGCACTTACATTGGTGGTCATAAGATTAGGTCGAGCCTACCGAGCATATCACCGTGGAGTTTGCTTTTCACTTCCGCTTTACACGTGTCAGTCATCTCCAATCCGGCCATATTTCACTTCTCAGAAACAAAACACAAACAATTAAAAATTGAAAAGCACACTATTTTTTGAGGGGTCAACTTTTTCTTCATCTTTACATTTCTTCCCCCTTGCTTTTGATTTTTAATGTCACAACTTTTGTGAACATCATTATTTTTTTTAACTATTTTTTTTAATTATTTATTTATTATTTTTTTTAAACACGAACACATAAGCAAAGCAAATTACTTCACACACATCTGGCCAAGCTAACCTTCCAAGTATGGATTTGAAATTTTTTAGAAAAGGGGTTTCATGACTGCACACTAAATTGCATTAGAAGTCAAACACTTCAACAAACAAGCACCAAGTGAAAATTTTAAGAAATTTGGTTTGACACAAACACCTTTTACCGCTTCATCAAACAAACAACCAAGTTAAGAACAGTACCTTTCATGCTGAATTTGACCTTTTACCTCTCAAGGAAACATATCCTCCATAAAAATTGCTTGTCATGACATGAAGATACGTCTCCTAAACTATGCCTGGAACAATCACTTATCAATAAACAAATTAATAATAAAAATGTTAGTGATAATCCTCCTTGACTGTTCCTGCACATAATGAGAGATTAGTTAGCCAATGGTACCCAGACCATTGTTTTTCAGGGTACACCTGAGGAATCAATAAAAGATACTTCTTGTAAGAACATCCCCTTTGAGAAATCAGGAAGTTGGGATGGAGCTGCCTTGATTTTTGGTTTCCAAGTTCCAGGTGATTTAACATTTGTTTTAGTCACTTTTGGAGTTGTGACTTTAGGTGTTTCAACCTTCTTCGTTTTAGATTCATTTTTCAAAACAGTTTTTTGTTTTAGTCACCTTTGGAGTTGTGACTTTAGGTATTTCAACCTTCTTCATTTTAGAATCATTTCTCAAAACAGTTTTAGTTACCTTGGGATGGATAACTTTGGGTTTTTCAGACTTTGGTTGTTTTGAAAACGGTTTCTTCACTTGTTTTTTGGAAATTTTTGTAACTTAGAAAGCTGTTGTTTTGATTTATAGATTTTCTTTCAGCTTTGGCAGCGCCCCAATGTTGATCAGAGGGTTTAACCTTAGGAGTAACAGTCTTCCTTGCCTTAGGTGTTTGCACCATCATCGGCTTAGACTTTACAGACTCCTGAGATGAAACCCTTTGACTTTTCGGATAATAGGGTTCATATGGGCGATAAAGACAGTTTCTAGAAATATGACCAGCAATGCCACAATTAAAGCAAGTCTGCTTCTTTAGATAGAAGTCAGACGTGTACCCATTTGTCTTTGGTGGCTGATATGGAGCTGGTTTGCCTTGTGTCTGCTTCTTTGCTTTGTCTGCAGCTTCAGATTTGACTTTCTGCTGGTTCCTCGAAGCCTGTGTTGAACTTGTCTTTACTGTCTTTGTGCTTCCTTGATTCTGTGACGTTGAAGCATCATTCTTGCAATTACAACGGCAACTACATGATCCAACTGAAGAAATGGGAGACACAGCTACTCCCTTGAGTTTTTCATTCTTCACTCCAGCTGTTGGTTTCATACTCGGATGCTTAATGGTGATCTTTGGCCTCTCAACTTCAGCTTTACTTATGACTCCATCAGTTATTCCCTTGAACTTGGAGGAGAAGGATGGTAGATCATACCCAATGTCTGGTTCTTGGTCAAACATTGATCCAGATGTCATAAAGATCTTCCCCTCAGGCCGTGTCGTCAAGATCACCTTTTCCTTTTTGACTTCGTCTATGGGGTTTCAACTTTAGGATATGGTTTCAACTCTATCCCAGCATCATCAGACTCAGAGTTATGACACCTGTCATATTTTTGGCACTCAGCATCATTGTCTGATATATCCTCTACTCTCCCTTCACCATAAGTCATGTTTGCCTCATTATCAATTTCTTCTTGAGTCAACGGTGTAGTTCCAACCAAGACACTATCCAAAGGAGGAGCAGCTTCTTTATAATCAGACTTGATTCGTTCAACTTGATCCTCACTAAGAAGTATTCCTATAATGTCTCTGGGAACTGGTGGATGAATAATGCTGTTTGCAGCCAAGGACTTATTAGATTTCTCTGGTTCGAACCCAGTTGTGTCTTTCCCAACTTGACCAGTTACAACAGCATGTGACAATTCCTTTCCAGCATTTAGCATTCGCTTATTTCTTTCGTGATTGCAATCATACTTGACCTGCAACTCATCATATTTTTGCTGCAGTTCAGTTAATTTCTGTGTCAGCTCAGATATCTCAATCCTAGCCTGATCATATAAAATAGTCTTCTCCGTTGCTAGCTTTTGATATTTCTCAATGTCTAATTTTTGAGCTTTCACCCTCTCTCTTCACTCTTCTCCCATCTGCCCTTAAATGAACTTCTAGAACATTGCATATCAAATAATTCTATCTTTCCAAAGATGTCTGAGGCCAGGAATTAAACGAGCACAAGTAGGATTGGGGCATATCTTAGTTTTGTCAACTTCATCTGCGAAAGCATCCTTGTCCTCAACCATATTCTTTTCTTCAACCACTGAACTCATTTTCTTTCTTTAGATATGCAGCCTTTGAAATATTTGAAAAATCGGCAAAAACGGCAAAAGTACTATTCAAAGAATAGTGTCAAAAACTTAAAACGCGAAAACGGAGGCCTTCGGAGTGGAATTTGGGGGTCCAAACGAGCTCCCCTGGACGTTAGTCGGGGGTAATTCTGGGGCTTGTTGTCATCAACGTCGTGTTAAATTTGAACTTCTAACTCTAAACGAGTCAAAAGTTATGTCCGTTTCCGTGAAAGTGTGAAATAATGACTTTTTGCCGTAAACTAGTTTCCAATCGTAAACACCTCCGGATCGTAAACTCGGTCGTGAAACTGATTCCGATCGATAACAGTCGTAAACAACGATTCCGATTCAGACAAGTCGTAAACACGATTCCGATTGAGAAAAATCGTAAACTCGATTCCGATGAGAAAAGTCGTAAACGCGATTCCGATTGAGAAAAATCGTAAACACTCAAAGCTCGGATCTTGAAGTCGTAAACTCGAATTTCTCGATCGTAAACGTCCAAAGATCGCGTCTTGAATTCGTAAACTCCAATTTCCAGGTCTTAAACACAAAGTTGATGAAAAACCCGAAGAACACCAAATCGTAAACACCAAAAACTGCCCAGAAAATGTCGTAAACACCATAAACTGCCCAGAAAACTCAGAAAACTCGATCGTAAACCTGAAAAACTCAAGAAAAACTCACAAAAACCGTTAGATCTCTTGAATCAATATCGTGAGAACCACGAAACACTCATATCTTGGCTCTGATACCAATTGTTGGTCCAGAATCAACAACCGTTCACGATATTATCTAATCTAAACGTGCCCGTGTCGGGTACAAAATCGTAATCGTAAACTAGCTCCTCTCGGGTTTACGATCGTAATCACCAATGCTCCTCATGGAAATCGTAATCGAGCCACCCTTATGATGGTGAACTCATGGGGTTTATATAGCCACCCCATGAGTTTACAATTGGGCCCTTAAACCCTAATGGTAAACCCAATCTTAAACCCCAAGCCCAATAGTAAACCCAAGTACACTAGTCTACTAAACTAAATAAACCCTCTAAGCCTAGCCCAAACTATTTAATATTACAAACCTCCTAATCTAGCCTCAACAAGTTTCACCCCGTTTGTTTGATGAAAACGGTTCATAAACTAAATTTAAAAATAAAATTATATGTTTAGTTCTTGAGCTTCGAACTATCGAATTGGTTAATAGAAAATGAGAATCAATCTCTTCAAGGTATTACCGCATACAATACTATCGTGCACATTCTTTGTATATCCATTCGTAACTTTCTTATTTGAATTTTATGCATTTCACTTTAAATAGAGCATATAAATAAGGATAGATGGTTATATGACACGTAAGCACAAAATAGAAATTCGGGTGTTAGTTATTATTTATTTGAGTTTTACAAGGTCGGATAAGTTATATCGTTATTACTTATTTGATCATATATAAAAAATACACCCGGTAAATCACGGTCGATAAACGTCATTATCTTATCTTTATGATTGTAGTTCGTCATCGTCACATCGCGCGGGTTTCCCATATGTCACGAGTCTTGTAAATTTTCATCGCCACAAAACGCGCATATACCACGTTATAAATTGTCATCGACTCGTCTCGCGCTAATAGAAACTAATACCACGATGTAAACTGTTGCACCTCCGTAATGTGCGAACAAATGACGAATATCACGCTATAAACTGTTGCCGCCGCAACGCGCGGGCACCATGCTAGTGTGTGTGTATATATATATATATATATATATATATATATATATATATAGGAAGGATAAAATGAAAACCTCTCCGAGTTTGGAAAACCGTAAAAACCAAGCTAAAAAATTTGATTTTTGTTCCGATTTTTTTATGGTGATTCTCTAAGTTAAAAAGACCCCCTTTATGCAAAAAAAATAAAAAAAAACGGCTAGTAAAATTTTTAAAAAAAAATATTTTATAGTCGAGGTTACATATGTAACAGTACCATTTTAAAACCTACATAACTTTTTCACACGTTAATGTTTTATTAAAAAATGTACACCATCAGGCAGACCCGCAGGCCCCCGGATTCCCGACCATGATGGACCTCTACTACTCTCTCCAGCTGACCCACACCACCATCCGGGCAATAGACGACCGCACCCAGAGCATGCAGATGGAGCTGTGGGGGTTGCATGAGAAGGTCACTGACCTCCAGGAGAGGTTCGATTGGCGATACGGCCGGCCAGGTGAGTGACCTTCAGGGCATGGTGGTGGATACGGTGGTGGTTCGGCATTTGATCACGACTCCGACTAGTAGGTATGACATCTCAACTATGGTACGCACGTTGATGTTTCCGTGCATTTGTCATTTGACACTGGATTTGATACACTTTTTATTTTTATGTTTGTGGTGGTTGATACACTTTTATTTTTATTTTCGTATGGATGATGACACATGTATTAGTTAGTTTGTTTCTTTTTCTTTTGACTGTGTTATGGTTTGAGTAGTTTAGAAGTAGGTACATGGCTAGCTCTACAACTGAGTGGACTGGGAGGTCGAAACAACATGGCGTGGTAACCATCCCACGGGTAAAACGTCTTGTTTTACAGGGAAAACTTTGCCAATTTTTTTCTAGCCCTTTACTTTTCTTTTATATTTTCCTTAATCTGAATGCGTTTTGACACATTGAGGACAATGTGCAATTTGCGTGTGGGGATGGGAACAGTTTGGGTAACTCCTGGAACTAAAAACAATTGCTTCGTCCAATTCAAGCCTTACACAAAACTTACTTGGAAAACCGGCTTCTGTACTGCCTAAATTTTTCAAAAATTTGTTGTTTTTAAAAAAATGTGTCTAAAAAGTTTTTCCTCCTCACATTTATCAACTTACAATCCATTAATTTGTAAATACCTTGAAGTTTTGAAGTAAATTTTTATTGACAAGAAGAAACCAAATTTATTTAATTATGAACTTACAATTTCCCCTTTCAGTGAGAATTTGAGCCCCTATAGCATGATCAACTATAAAACATGCTCTTCTTCTTTTCTTCGAGAGAAACCATGTAAATGCGACAGAGGTAGAACTTGACATGGTAATACGTCCCGAGACGGAGAAAATCAAAAGCCACATTATTAAAGGATTGAGGCAACTAGGATTTCTTCTTGTCCCCCCACTCTTTACCAAAAACATCCCCCTATTAAGCCCCTTTGAGCCTAAACCCTTTTGTTTCTTAACCCAAAATATTTTCAGAATAAACCCCCTCTGCAAAATACCCCCAAAACCACTAAAACTTTCTTTTTACACCCCCTTTATTTTGGTAAATAAACGGTTCTTTCAA
This sequence comes from Deinandra increscens subsp. villosa, assembly GCA_039602395.1. Classification (NCBI taxonomy): domain Eukaryota; kingdom Viridiplantae; phylum Streptophyta; class Magnoliopsida; order Asterales; family Asteraceae; genus Deinandra; species Deinandra increscens. Next base: position 16,507,301 of record JBCNJP010000009.1, read on the forward strand.
AAAAAATTAAAAACAAACTTTCACTATTTTCTAAAAATTAATTACAAGGCATAAAGTCGAGACGGACCCTAGACTTTATACCTGTTGTCTAAAAAAATGGTCAAATAAAGTGAAAATCCCCTTAGAAGCAAAAGCAATAGTGCCTCTAGAAGATTTGTTCAGAAAATAGTGAAAGACGTAAACTTTTGGAAAACAACAAAAAAGACCGTTTTATTTACGTTTTTTTATCCTTTTCAAATGAAACCATCCTACCCTTACCCCAAGCCTACCCTTTTCAAAGACCTCATGATAATCTTATGACTTTTGATGAGATCGGTGGAGGTTCGATTCCATGTCAAGCATTTGCTCTCTATTTCATTTTGCCTTGGTACGAGTGTCCACCCCGAAAATAAAATCTCTAACCCGATTGATGAGTGACCACTTGTGAGGTGTGTAAGTAAATAGTTAAATAAATTTCTAAGTAGGCTTGTCATGAATAACTTACTTTAATTAAAAAGGTAAAATAAATTAATGGAATAACAATGTGAAAGATGGAGGAGGTATAGCTTTTAAACGGCACAAGTCTTGACAAAACACAAGAGTGAAAATTTTGGGATGTGTCAAAGCCCCTAAATTATGAAGTTTTGCTTGGGGACAAACAAATGTTTAAGTGTGGGGATATTTGATGTACACACATTATATATATTTTTATACTAAAATATTCCCACATTTCGGGATAAAACCTAGCTATTAACATCAAAACAAAGCGATTTTGTTTTCTTTTTAGTATTTTCAGGTTTTCTAAAGCCAAAATACCAAAAGGAGCATAATTTAGCCGAAAAGTGAAGAAAAATGAAAGTTTTGGGATTCATGACTTTCGCACGGCCCGTGCTTAGCCTAGCACGCCTCGTGCCCGACCCGGATCTATAGAATCTCTCTCTGAGTCAACACACCCCGTGTCTCTGACCACCACACCCTGCGTTGATGCCTCCTGACATGGCACGGCCTGTGCTCTGACAAACACGGCCCGTGCCTCTGAGGAGAGAAGATACCAGATCATCTCTCTGACATGGCACGGCCCATGCCAAACTCCAGAAGTTGCCTATAAAAGCCAAGCCTCATCCCACTTGTGACAACCCGTATATTCCAGGTTAACTTTAATATTATATTAACGTGAAATTATCTGATTTTCTATGTGCATTAGGCTTAATTTATTCAAATTAGGTGAACTTGCATGCCAACATAGTCAAACTAGGTCTGACAACCGTACCCGCACTGGAAAATATTCACAAGGTTCTATGTTTGTTCAAACCGGAACTTTAATAACAAGAAAATTATCATATAATTTTGTGGAATTTCAATAGCAAAATATAAAATATTCATTTTATATTTTTAGAACACTACGTTGCTTCGTTACGTGTTGAAAACAAGTCATTCATTCAAACGACGAATTCATTCCGTTCAAAACAAAAGCTTGCATTCATAAAACTTCGCTATTTAAATCATATTTCATTCTAATTTTTTTTAAATAGTTTAAACTTTCCGTTTAGACTTAGACGTTAAAACATTATTTCATTTCCACAAATGTAATCAAAATGTTCATTTAGATTTAAAATGTCAAAATTCAAACCAATTAATGTTCGTGTCGAACAAAATTTATTTTCAGTCAATTCCAAATATCAAAGTGTACATTTCAATCATCATAACATCAAGACATGTGACAATCCAATTCTGTCCGTTCGAACAAAACACGATGTTTATTTTTATCCGTTTTATATCTATATAAAATTCGTTCGGATACGAGTCGAAAATCAACTTTTCACCCGTTCATCATTTTGACTCAAACGAAGTGTCGTTGGACTCGTTGGATCGACACGGACTCAACCCGACCCGACCCGATTCGGCCCGACACGCCTAGTGGGCCTACCGGCCCATTCCTTCTCTTTTCTTTCTCCCTCTTCCAACCCAACTTCTTTCGGCCCATTCCCTTCCATTTTCTGGCCCAGCCCGCACGGCCCAGCCCGCACGGCCCGTCCCGTCCCGACTTCGAACCACACTTTCTTCTCTTTTCTTTTCTTTTTCCCCGGTTTTTCCTCCCTTTCTTTTCTCCATTCGGTTTCAACCGAACCCCAACACTCTCTCAACTAAGTTGGTTATCTCCTATGTAACATATGCCTAATAAACCTTGCCTAACTCCCTAGTGTGTTCCCTAGATTCCTCATCTTGTAGGAAAGATATTAGACATTGTTGTTGGGCAAGTACAAGTCATGGATCAAGGATCCTTTAGGTAAACATTATGATCACTTACACAACCAACACTCTTGTCCCCTTAGCCACCTTCTTGTTTCCTTGTCCCTTCTTCTTTCCCTTCTTGGAGCCGGTTTTGTGCACTCACAAACACACACAATTTGAGTTATAGTGCACCAAGAGAACAAGTGATTCAAACCTTCTCTTCCCCTTTTCTCTCTTTGGTTCGCACCACCACCAAACCTAGCCCCCCCCCCCCTAGTCGGTTTTAAAACCGTGAACCACCAAGCCTCTAACCCACTTTCATATCAACTTGAAACACTCTTAAACACTTAGACATTTCAAGAACAACCACCTCTCTCTATTCTTTCTCTCTTGCTCTCATCTCTCTCGGCTCATCAAGAACCGCCGCCAACCACCACCATATCACCACCATTCTCTTATCATTCAAGCTTCTAGTTCAAGTGTCCATCATCTAAACTCAAAGTGAGTACATGCTTCTTTCATTTCTACATCAAAGATGCTCTTTTTCTTTCCATTCTAACCACATAAAACTAATCTTTTGTTTCTCTCATCATGTTCATAATCTTTCTTTCATTCCTTCATCATTATCTTCCTAAACCATGATCAAGGGTGGGTTTGGAGCATAACCGGAAGCTTGTTCAACAACCCATCAAAGTGATAACCTATCCGGATAAAGCTTAAGTGAGAATCATTCACTCCTTGTGTTTTATCTTTTGATTTGTTCATAAACTTTGTCACATAATCCATGTTTATACAAGTTCTTGATGTTAATGCTTGATGATTAACTAACAAAACCATGTTGTTAGTTACTATGTTTTCACTTTGACTTAATTAGATTATAGTTACACTTGTGGTTTTTGAAAAATGATTGTTATTATGATTATGTCTTAACATAAATAACATTATGTTATGAGAATACTATAAAAATCACTAAAGACCATGGACATCTAAATATACTAGTGTGTATGTTTAAGTGAAAAAGGTTATGTTAATTAGCCTAAAATATATTATTACAAAATATATGCATATTGCTAAGCCTTGATAAACATGACATTCATAATGTGTGTCATATAATATATGTGTTGTAAAAATCCATATAAAATTTCATAAAGTATCATTTGTTTAGTATTTTGACAAAATAAAATAATGATAGTCATTTTATAAAACATAAAATGCTATTTTGTTAAAAGAAATACTAAACATGAAAACATATTTTGATAAATGATTTTTATGACTTAAAAATCATAAGTTATGGATTTCTTATGAAAATAAATATATGACTAAAGTTATGACGTGTCGAGACCTATAAAATATGTGTTATTAAGTTACCAAATCAGTTTAGAAAGTCACATTTAAACCCGAACCATTAAACGTTCAAAAACGGAATATTCGAAACCCGTAACGTGACTTTTCGAACTAAAATATTTAATGTTTTTGAACAATATAATATTTTGGTACAGAACCTTAAACGGAATTATTTTCATATATAAAAATGTTTCATGAAGTTCAAAAATGGAAAAGAATATTTTAGAAGCGAACTGGACAAAAACTGTGACTTTCGGTAACGCGAAAACCTCAATTTTTGCAAGATAAGCCACTGCCGACACACTTGGTAACTTAAAACCATCAACCACATCAAAACAGGTCCATAAATGTTTTCTAAGGGTTTAGGAAACTCAAAACATCATAAAACAGGTCATGGCGGTTAAATCGGTTAAATCGGAAAAAACCAACTCACTACCGGACAAACCAACTTTCAAATCTTAGAAAATATAACTTCTTATATTTTGAAATCATTATTTCATAAAAATAGATATATTTTTATGTGTCAAATGATTTTTCATAAAAACGCGACTAATACCGTGTATTGACGCGCGATAAAAAAAAACACGCGTTCGAACCTTAAATAAATGAAAGTATTTATTTATAATTTCAAGGGGTTCAAAACCTTATAAATATTTAATAACAATAAATATTTATATTTTCATGTCATACCTGAAAATAAATATATTATTCAATGTAATATTTTCTTAACGCGAAAAACCAAAATATTATTTATTTATTTAAATAAATAATTATTTTCATAACTTTATATTATTTGTTTTCCAACAAATAATAATTCAAGATTTCCATCAATGTCATAGGGTAATTTCTGTCAAGACTTAGCATCGAACATTGGGTGACGTATTCACTAATCCCAATTTAGCCAACCCCTAAGACTTCTTAATATTATATTGTAGACGCTTGCTAGGCTACTTCATTCAATTCATATCTGTCAGTCCATCTTCATATCAATTGAGTTTCACGACCCCTTTTACCTTTCTCTTTTTCTAACTATGGGGGAGAATTCAATGAATGCCCTTCAAATTTCATTTTGTCTGATATTATGATTACTGTAAGACGTACTGATTGCATGTTCTTTTCATAAACTCCAAATCTGTGTATTCATGTTGATTCATGCTATATGCCTAAATTCCCACTATTAATTGGTTTCAATTAGTTTATTCGAAACGATAGCTTGTGAATAGATCTATTTGGGTTGACGACCCTGCCCCGACTTGGCCGCTCTAGTCATGACTCCACAGGAAATAGTCAAGGGGTACATTAGTTATTCTGGTCATTCGGTGTACATGGGGTTAGACACCAGGAGTGGGTAAACAGTTAGTTTTGAATTCAAGGTTAATGCTTGATCTTTACAGCATCAGAGTCAACAAAAATAATATCATGACGGCCAAACATTTCAAACACTGATTCAAACACTGTTCAAACATTTTCATGTGCCATCAAACCTGTGAACTCACCAACAATTCTGTTGACTTTTTAAATTTCTTGAATTCTCAGGTGATTAACGATGCAATTTAATGTCTTTCAGCATAGATCCTGCTTGTCTCATATCATGGTCTGCTTGCCGCGTGTTCATGCATTTCACTTGGGAGATTTAGTCACATTACACCTTAGGGTTGTCATGATTTAAAATCTCATAACGTTGTCTTTTGAAACTTAACATGTATTTCCACTACTATTTTCCGCTTCCACTATTTTAAATATTTAAATTAATGTTTAAGACTTATGTTTTCAAAAGACAAATGACTTTTCTAAACGATCACCTAGATGTCAATCGTTCATAACCATGACCATGATGCCAATTCAGTCACATGCCCACATTCGACCATTCTCGGGGTGTGACAGACGTGGTATCAGAGCCGAGGTTATAGTGAATTAGGATGCATCGGTCTGCACCTAGTCTATAACCTAAGCTCTACATCACTCATTCCTGTGTGTGCATTCATGAATTGCCTTGTATGTGTGCTAATCTGCAATCTGTTATGCCTTACTGTCTAAGATAATTGCCTAATATATTATTATATATTAATGTTATAACTTGGAATCGTCACATTATGGCAAACAAGGAGATTATCGTTTTACCATCGGACTCTGAGCCAGAGCCTAATTACCCACTATCTTCATCTAACTACATACCTGGTTCACCGGAGTATACACCGTCGACTCCTGTCCCAGATACCGCACCAGTTCAGGAGCACTCACCTCCTCTACCTTCGCCCAGGAGCACGTGGGATCCTATCACGTCTGACGACGAGATCAATGACGACCCCGTTGAACCTGTTCCTGCTACATACTTCCCTCTTCTAGCTATTATGTCTATTCCTGACCCCATTGTTTCCATTCCTAACATTCCTGAGCTTATTTCCTCTGTCCATGTTGTTGACCATTCTTCTTCCGACCCAGAACCGTATCACTGTTCGTACCGTTTCGGTCCAGTAGGTCCTAGGCTTAAGTTCACACCAAGGACGTCTGTTATTCGTCATCGTCCCGTGACTTCAACCCCTGTTGACAAGCTTGCCCCAAAAGGGCAGTGCATATCTAATCCATCGGTTGTTCCTTCCATTCACGAGGTCAGAGAGTCTTTCGCCTCTGTTGCTGCTCGCACTTCCACTATTCTGGATGGCATTCCCGTTCTTCTGCCTGATCTTGTTTCGATTTAGTCTCGCTTGCTTGGTTACGATGACGCCATTCGTCAAACATTTCCGAGCTTCGTTCTTTGCTGGCATATGATACTATTCAGACTCTCGAGTCACGACTCTCTGCGATCGAGGATCGATTTATTGCTGCTAATTAAGCTATGGATTCGTTGCACGCCAACATGACTGATGTTTTCAGTTCTGTCACTACCTCTATGCTAACGATGAAGTCTTTTGAGAGACGTATGCTAGCTGTGGAGGAGACCATTCTGCTGTTCACCGTTGAACAACCGAGCTCCCTCACCTCCACCTGCCCCTTTTGAACGCTGAGCAAGTCGAGGTTCTAGTCTCCGAGCGCATCGATGATGCTATAGCCGCTAATGAAGCTGCCCGTGCCACTGGAGGACACCACGAGGGTTTCGCTAGTGGTAAGATTTCCCCTAATAAATGATGGAAACCCGATAAAATGATTACCAAGAATTGTTTTCAAGGTTATGTCTATCATTTCAGGTGCCCGAGAATGTACTACAAGGACTTTCGAACTGTAAGTCCATCAACTTCAAGGGTACTGAGGGTGCCATAGGCCTTATTCATGGTTTGAAAAGACTGAATCTGTTTTCCGCGTCAGCACTTGCCCTAATCATTCCAAGGTTAGATTGTCTGCCTGCACGTTATGGATTGTGTTCTCATATGGTGTAATTCACATGCTGACATATGTTGGAACTGATCTAACCTATGATATACCATGGGATGAGTTGAAGCAATTTATAAGAGACGAGTATTTCCCATGGAAAGAACTTCAACGACTGGAAGTTGAGTTTTGGGACTTACAATGAACAAATCTGACATTGCTAGCTACAATAAGCGTTTTCATGAACTCGCCCATCTCTATCCTACAATGGTGACATCATTGTACAAGAAAATTCGCGCGTTATGACTCCCAATATTCAAGGGGATGTGATGCCTTCCAACCCAACCACTCTGTAAAGCGCCGTTCGTCCGGCACATAGTCTGACTTACCAGGCTACTCACCAAGGTGCATCCTTTGCTAGGAAGACTTCTGATTCAAAACTTGTTGTTGATGTTTGTTCTCATTCTTCTTCTTCTTCTTCTTCTTCTGGAAAGAAATTCGACTATAAACGAAAGCGCGATCTTCATGGCAAGAAGAATTCTGAGAAGCGACCAAAGAAGCAACCTGAAAAAGCCCTTGAACCAGTCAAGGCTTTTGTTGCCTTTGCTTCTGTCCAAGAAACAAGGAGGTCTGGCTACACAGGGAACCTGCCACTGTGTTCAAAATGTAACTTACACCATGCCCAGGATTGCAGTCTCGTGCACTGCAACAACTGCAAGACGAAAGGTCACATGGCCAAAGACTGCCCTTCCAGAACTTGTTACGTTGGACGCATGAGGAACCAATGTCCACAGAAAAATCAAACTGTCGGAACTGCCCATGGAAGAACTTTTGTGATGAATGCTGGCGAAGCACGCCAAGATCAAATACCGTCACTGGTACGTTCATCCTTAACGATTATTATGCCTCTGTTTTGTTTGATACTGGAGCCAAGAAAAGCTTTGTGTCCACTGATTTTGCCCTTAAAATCGCCCCAAGTGCGTTAGACACTAAGTACTCCGTAGAACTAGCAGATGGTAGTTTAATCGAAACCGACAAGGTTTACCAAAATTGCTCTTTGCATCCTTCCGATCATTCATTTAGCATTCACTTGTGTCCCGTCGACTTGGGAAGTTATGACCTCGTAATTGGCATGGATTAGTTGTCAAAGAACCGTGCGGAAATGGTTTGTCATCACAAGCAAGTCAAGATCCCATTGGAAAATGGTGAAACTCTAGTCATTCAAGGTGAAAAGAGTGGAGCCAAGCTAGACATTGTATCTTGTGTGAGAACTCGTAGATATCTTCGTAAGGTAGGTCATGCCATCTTGGTGCACGTCGCCAAGAAGGAATCAAAAGAGAAGTCACTGAAGGATGTTTGCATTGCCCGCGAAATTCCTGAAGTATTCCCTGAAGATATGCCAGGCCTGCCGCCGGCAAGGCAAGTAGAGTTCCGAATCGATCTTGTTCCAGGTGCTTCCCCTGTAGCCCGTTCTCCCTATCGCCTACCCCCTGCAATGTAGGAATTATCCAATCATTTGCAAGAATTATTGGATAAAGGATTCGTTCGACCCAGTTGCTCCCCTAGGGTTCTCCCGTTCTTTTCGTTAAAAAGAAAGATAGATCTTTTGCATGTGTATTGACTATCGCGAGCTGAACAAGTTGACTGTGAAGAACCGTTACCCGCTTACAAGGATCGACGACCTGTTCGACCAGCTTCAAGGATCACTCTATTATTCAAAGGTTGATATGTGGCCGGTTATCATCAGTTGAGAGTTCGTGAAGAAGACATTGCGAAGACTGCTTCCAGAATCCGTTATAGTCACTATGAGTGTTTAGAGATGTTGTTTGGCTTGTCAAACGCACCAGTCGTATTCATAGACTTGTGAATTAAGTGTGCAAGCCATACTTGGACAAGTTTGTTATTGTGTTCATCGACGATATCTTGATCTACTCCCATAGTAAAGAAGAACACAATCAACACTTAAGACTCTTCCTGGAATTGCTTAAGAGTGAAAAGTTGTATGCGAAATTCTCAAGTGCGACTTTTGGCTTCGTGAGGTGCATTTCCTAGGTCATGTGGTTAACAAGATAGGAATACACGTTGATCCTTCCAAGATTGGAGCAATCAAAGATTGGAGTGCGCCCACTACTCCATCTAAAATCTGTCAATACTCAAGTCTTGCTAGTTACTATCTAAGGTTTATCCAAAACTTTTCAAAGGTATCTCAACCGTTGACTGCTCTCACCCAAAAAGACAAGAAGTTTTTCTTGGATTCTAAAGATGACTCTGCCTTTCAATGGTTAAAACAAAAGTTGCGTAATAAACCAATTATGTCCTTGCCTGAAGGAACGAATGATTTCGTGGTATACTGCGATGCATTCCTCCAAGACTTAGGATGTGTGCTTATGCAACGAGATAAAGTCATCGTCTATGTCTCCCATCAATTGAAACCTAATGAAAGGAATTACTCGACTCACCACCTTGAACTCGGAGCTGTTATTTGTGCTCTAAAGATTTGGAAACATTACCTTTATGGTACAAAGTGTACGATATACTTTGACCGCAAAAGTCTTCAACACATATCCAATCGAAAGGAGCTAAACAAGAGACAACGTTGCTAGACAGAGTTACACAACAATTATGATTGTGAAATCCGTTACCATCTCGGTAAAAAAAATGTAGTCGACGACACATTAAGCAGGAAGGATTGAGTAAAACCTCTTCGTGTGCATGCCTTTGGACTAACCATCCAATCTAACCTCACCTCTCTTAGTCGAAAGCCTGACGGAGCATTCTACTCCAGGTATGGACTCTGAATTCCAAATTTCGATTCTGTAAAGAAATTACTCCTAGATGAAGCCCATATGTCTAGGTATTCTATTCATCCCGGTCCTGATAAGAGGTATCATGGTTTGAATGAGTTGTATTGGTGGCCTAAGATGAAGGCTGAAATCACCACATACATTGGTAAGTGTCTGACTTGTGAAAAAGTCACAGCCGAATACCAAAAGCCCTCTGGTTTACTCGTTCAACCTAAAATCCCATAATGGAAATGGGAAGAAATCTCCATGGATTTCAGTACCAATTTGCCAAGGACCCAATTAAAAAATAATGCGATTGGGGTAATCGTAGACCGTTTGACTAAGTCTGCTCACTTCCTACATATCCAGAAATCCTATACCACCGAGCAACTTGCCAGAATCTACATGAAAGAAATGGTATCTCGCCACGGAGTACCTATTTCTATCATCTCTGATAGAGATATTCATTTTACCGCTAGATTTTTCGGAAATCTCTTCAGAAAGCTTTGGGTACTCGTACCGACATGAGTACAACCTATCATTCACAAATGGATGGTCAAAGCGAGAGAACGATTCAAACCCTTTAGGACACGTTTTGTGCCTGTGTGATTGATCTTGGTAATGGCTTGGATGACCATCTACCTTTAGCTGACCTTTCATATAGCAACAGCTATCACACTAAAATTCAAAGCCGCATTCCTGTCACTAATGTGATCTGGAACTTTCGAGATGCTAGTAAGAATCCGACCGGTAGCTAATCGGCCTAAGCTATCTCATGAGCTTAACAGTGTCCCCCGACACATTCCATGTTCTGACAAGAGCTGAAAACTCAGAATGGGTGAAACCTAGGGTTATCATGCAAGACAAATCACAATTGTGGGTGCACACATAATTGTAATCTGAACTGCATGAAAATCCTGGTGAAACTTATTGCGTGAGTGATTATGCCTAGCCTAGAACTTCTAATTCAGAATCCTATGCATCTAAATGACTAAAGTTCATTTTCATGAAAAACTATTGTAGATGCCTATCAACTCCACTTCATTCGTATCCTCATGGCAATCCCCGGATCACGCGATCCTTGAAAGGTGTTATTCGCTTCAGTAAAAGCAACACCATGGAAAGGTGTTAATCGTTTTGGGAAGCGTGATAAGTTAAACCCTCGCTATATTGGTCCTTTTGAAATCATTGAAGAGATTGGACCTGTAGCCTAACATCTTCATGTGCCGCCTGAGCTTAGGAAAGTTCACGATGCATTTCATGTCAACAGCTTGAAAAGGTGTCTGTCTGATGAATCTGTTGTCATTCCTATGGACGAGTTTGAGATTGACGATCGTCTTCATTTTATCGAGACTCCTACTGAAATCTGCGACCGTGAGGTTAAGCGATTAAAGCAAAGTCGGATTCCTATTATGGAAGCTCGTTGGACTCACGTCGAGGTCCTGAATACACATGGGAACGAGAAGATCAAATGCGTTAAAAGTATCGGCATCTCTTTGCCAATGATGCCAACTCAGGTGTTCAAGAGTAAATTTCGGGACGAAATTTCTCTAACCGGGGGAGGATGTGAAAACCCGTATATTCCAGGTTAACTTTAATATTATATTAACGTGTAATTATCTGATTTTTTATGTGCATTAGGCTTAATTTATTCAAATTAGGTGAACTTGCATGCCAACATAGTCAAACTAGGTCTGATAACCGTACCAGCACCGGAATCATTCACAAAGTTCTATGTTTGTTCAAACCGGAACTTTAATAACAAGAAAAATTTCATATAATTTTGTGGAATTTCAATAACAAAATATAAAATATTCATTTTATATTTTCATAACACTACGTTACGTCGTAACGTGTTCAAAACAAGTCATTCATTCAAACGACGAATTCATTCCGTTCAAAATAAAAGCTTGCATTCGTAAAACTTCGCTATTTTATTTAAATGATATTTCATTCTAATTAAAATAGTTTAAACTTTCCGTTTAGACTTAGACGTCAAAACATTATTTCATTTCGACAAATGTAATTTAAATGTTCGTTTAGATTTAAAACGTCAAAATTGAAACCAATTAATGTTCGTGTCGAACAAAATTTATTTAAGTCAATTCCAAAAACATCAAAGTGTACATTTCAATCATCATAACATTAAGACATGTGACAATCCAATTCCGTCCGTTCGAACAAAACACGATGTTTATTTTTATCCGTTTTATATTTATATAAAATTCGTTAGGATACGCGTCGAAAATCAACTTTTCACATGTTCATCATTTTGACTCAAACGAAATGTCATTGGACTTGTTGGATCGACCCGGACTCAACCCGACCCGACCTGAGACCCGATTCGGCCCGACACGCCTAGTGGGCCTACCGGCCCATTCCTTCTCTTTTCTTTCTCTCTCTTCCGGCCCAACTTCTTTCGGCCCATTCCCTTCCATTTCCTGACCCAGCCCGCACAGCCCAACCCGTCTCCCTTCCTCCTCCGGCCCAATTCGGCCCAGCCCGGCCCACCGGCCCATTTTCCCCTTTCTTTTCCTTTTTCCCGGCCCGTCCCGACTTTGAACCCCACTCTTTTCTTTTTTCTTTTTTTTCCCCAGTTTTTCCTCCCTTTCTTTTCTCCATTCGGTTTCAACCGAACCCCAACACTCTCTCAACTAAGTTGGTTATCTCCTATGTAAAATATGCCTAATAAACCTTGCCTAAATCCCTAGTGTGTTCCCTAGATTCCTCATCTTGTAGGAAAAATATTAGACATTGTTGTTGGGCAAGTACAAGTCATGGATCAAGGATCCTTTGGGTAAACATTGTGACCACTTACACAACCAACACTCTTGTCCCCTTAGCCACCTTCTTGTTTCCTTGTCCCCTCTTCTTTCCCTTCTTGGAGCCGGTTTTGTGAACTCACAAACACACACAATTTGAGTTATATTGCACCAATAGAACAAGTGATTCAAACCATCTCCTCCCCTTTTTTCTCTTTGGTTCACACCACCACCAAACCGAGCCCCCCCCCCCCCTAGTCGGTTTTAAAACCGTGAACCACCAAGCCTCTAACCCACTTTCATATCAACTTGAAACACTCTTAAACACTTAGACATTTCAAGAAAAACCATCTCTCTCTCTAGTCTTTCTCTCTTGCTCTCATCACTCTTGGCTCATCAAGAACCACCGCCAACCACCACCATCAACCACCACCATTCTCTTATCATTGAAGCTTCTAGTTCAAGTGTCCATTATCTAAACTCAAAGTGAGTACATGATTCTTTCATTTCTACATCAAAGATGCTTTTTTTTCTTTTCAGTCTAACCACATAAAACTAATCTTTTGTTTCTCTCAACATGTTCATAATCTTTCTTACATTCATTCATCATTATCTTCCTAAACCAAGATCAAGGGTGGGTTTAGAGCATAACCGGAAGCTTGTTCAACAACACATCAAAGTCATAACCGATCCGGATAAATCTTAAGTGAGAATCATTCACTCTTAGTGTTTTATCTTTTGAATTTGTTCAGAAACTTTGTCACATAATCCATGTTCATACAAGTTCTTGATGTTAGTGCTTGATGATTAACTAACAAAACCATGTTGTTAGTTGCTATGTTTTCACTTGTGGTTTTTGAAAAATGATTGTTATTATGATTATGTCTTAACAAAAATAACATTATGTTATGAGAATACTATAAAAATCACTAAAGACCATGGACATCTATATATACTAGTGTGTATGTTTAAGTGAAAAAGGTTATGTTAATTAGCCTAAAATATATTTTTACAAAATATATGCATATTGCTAAGACTTGATAAACATGACATTCATAATGTGTGTTATAAAATATGTGTTGTAAAAATCCATATAAAATTTCATAAAGTATCATTTGTTTAGTATTTTGACAAAATAAAATAATGATAGTCATTTTATAAAACATAAAATTCTATTTTGTTAAAAAAAAATACTAAACATGAAAACATATTTTGATAAATGATTTTTATGACTTAAAAATCATAAGTTATGGATTTCTAATGAAAATAAATATATGACTAAAGTTATGATGTGTCGAGACCTATAAAATGTGTGTTATTAAGTTACCAAATCAGTTTTCAAAGTCACATTTAAACCCAAACCATTAAACGTTCAAAAACGGAATATTCGAAACCCATAACGTGACTTTTCGAACTAAAATATTTAATGTTTTTGAAAAAAATAAGATTCTGGTCCAAAACCTTAAATGGAATCGTTTTCATATATATAAATGTTTCATGAAGTTTAAAAATGGAAAAGAATATTTTAGAAGCGAACCGGACAAAAAGTGTGACCTTCGGTAACGCGAAAACCTCAATTTTTGCAAGATAAGCCACTACCGACACACTTGGTAACTTAAAACCATCAACCACATCAAAACAGGTCCATAAATGTTTTCTAAGGGTTTAGGAAACTCAAAACATCATAAAACAGGTCATAGCGTTTAAATCGGTGAAACCAGCTCACTACCGGACAAACCAACGTTCAAATCTTACAAAATATAACTTCTTATATTTTGAAATCATTATTTCATAAAAATAGATATATTTTTATGTGTCAAATGATTTTTAATAAAAACGTGACTAATACCGTGTATTGACGCGCGGTAAAAAAACGCGCGTTCGAACCTTAAATAAATGAAAGAATTTATTTATAATTTCAAGTGGTTCAAAACCTTATAAATATTTAATAACAATAAATATTTATATTTTCGTGTCATTTCGTGAAAATAAATATATTATTCAATATAATATTTTCTTAACGCGAAAAACCAAAATATTATTTATTTATTCAAATAAATAATTAATTTCATAACTTTTATATTATTTGTTTTCCAACAAATAATAATTCAAGATTTCAATCAATGTCATCAGGCACTTTCTGTCAAGACTTAGCATCGAACATTGGGTGACGTATTCACTAATCCCAATTTAGCCAACCGCTAAGACGTCTTAATATTATATTGTAGACGCTTTCTAGGCTACTTCATTCAATTCATATCTGTCAGTCCATCTCTATATCAAGTGAGTTTCACGGCCCCTTTTACCTTTCTGTTTTTCTAACTATGGGGGAGAATTCAATGAATGCCTTTCAAATTTCATTTTGTCTGATATTATGATTACTAAGACGTACTGATTGCATGGTCTTTTCATAAACCCCAAATCTGTGTATTCAGGTTGATTTATGTTATATGCCTAAATTCTCACCATTAATTGGATTCAATTAGTTCATTTGAAACGATAGCTTGTGAATAGATCTATTTGGGTTGACGACCCTGCCCCCACTTGGTCGCTCCAGTCATGACTCCATGGAAATAGTCATGGGGTACATTAGTTATTTTGGTCATTTGGTGTACATGGGGTTGGACACCAGGAGTGGGTAAACAGTTAGTTTTGATTTCAAGGTTCATGCTTGATCTTTACAACATCAGAGTTAACAAAAATATTATCATGACGGCCAAAAATTTCAAACATTGTTTCAAACACTGATTCAAACACTGTTCAAACATTTTCATGTGTCATCAAACCTGTGAACTCACGAACAATTCTATTGACTTTTTAAATTTCTTGAATTCTCAGGTGATTAAGGATGCAATTCAATGTCTTTCTGCATAAATCCTGCTTGTCCCATATCATAGCCTGCTTGTCGCGTGTTCATGCATTTCACTTGGGAGATTTAGTCACATTACACCTTAGGGTTGTCATGATTTAAAATCTCATAACGTTGTCTTTTGAAACTTAACATGTATTTCCACTACTATTTTCCGCTGCCACTGTTTTAAATATTTAAATAAATGTTTAAGACTTATGTTTTCGAAAGACAAATGACTTTTCTAAACGAGCGCCTAGATGTCAATCATTCATAACCATGACCATGATGCCAATTCAGTCACATGCCCACATTCGGCCATTCTCGGGGTGTGACACCAC
Source organism: Deinandra increscens subsp. villosa (assembly GCA_039602395.1). Taxonomy (NCBI): domain Eukaryota; kingdom Viridiplantae; phylum Streptophyta; class Magnoliopsida; order Asterales; family Asteraceae; genus Deinandra; species Deinandra increscens. The sequence continues at coordinate 16,522,896 of JBCNJP010000009.1, forward strand.
TTCTCAACTCGCTCAATTCTTCTCTCTTCCCCCTACTTTTAGATTAGTTACACGAGCCACTTGGCGTTTTCGTGTTTTTAAGTATGTCAAAGTCTGTAAGAACTTTAACTAGTTTAAGTAATTGAAAGCACTTTGTCTATGAAATTTTCTTCTACTTACTGGCAAGTCTTTAAGCTATGATTAGCTAAATTCTTACACTTGATTAGAAATAATAAACCTTTAGCAAGTTTATAAGGTGTCTTTATAAAGTTGGTTTAAGGTGTGTCTAATGACTTTGTGTAAACCCTTTTTATTGAAAGTGTATTACTGATTTTCTGAACCAAGCGTGCTCTACGTATCACAAACCATTTGGGGAGTCGAAATCCCAAAGGCCGGACTTGTGGCACCCGGTCGGGGGACGATGCATGATCCCAAAGGTGACTCGCGTCCCATGCTACATGATACGTTCGAGGTCCTTATGTCTATGTAAGCAAACTCGGCTATCACGCAAGTACGGGCTGAAAGTATTGGACTGAGAATGGGGGTTGGTAATATTTTATCACTTCACGGAAGCCCAGATGGTACGTGTTTGTGAACTTGGCTCTGGTCACGCCGAACGTGCATGCGCGAAGGCGGTGCATGGAAGAAACGAACCTTAGTCCGTTAAAAAGATAATTTTCACAATAATATAATCGGGCACGCAGGGTTGTTCCCCTGCTGGTTCATGACGGCGTGTCGAGTACGGTAAGTCAGTCGATTTAAGGGACCCCATAAGTAAGCGGCATTATACCACTATATTTGTCTATTGGCATCACAGTTCCCCATGGTTCGTACTCCTTGTAGACGATCACCCAGGGGAGTAGTGATACTAGATTTGAGGCTGAGAGGTGGTCTAGTTGCCTGCCAATAGACAATCTTAACCCAAAGTTATAAATAAACAACTTGTCTATAAGTTACTAGTATGATTATTCCAATCAATATTGACTGCGACTGCTTAAGTCCGAAGACCCATTATATATATATATATATATATATATATATATATATATATATATATATATCAAACTTAATTTTCAAAAATCAAAGATAGAGTTTGGCTAAACGTTGGTGAAGATTGAGTATTGGGAGCTCTCACTTCCCATTGTGTCCTGATCGACCCCGATTCAACTTACCACTACTATACTGCCCACGATGGGTATACTTGCCCGTGTAATGTGGTGAAATGGTAGCTGTCAAGTAAATCATGTATTATAAATTTAAAAGCTTAAAGCTGCTAAAAAGGTTTGAAAAATTACCATATTTTATGAACACATTAGCACACACAATTTATTACTTGGAATAGATTTATAAAAACTAGCCTTGATTATAACCTCCTAATACTTATCACCATTTTATAAAAATGAAGCATTAACCTACACTTGGAACTAATAAATTGTATTTCAAATTACTTAACCCATGAACCCAATTAGCCCCTAGATGCTTATCCCATCAACATTATGACCACTAGATATTAACCAAATTTGACACCATAAGAACTCACCAGACTTCACCCTCCATCACCACAAAAACACTCCTCCTCTCTTTCTCCTTGAGCCGGCCGAACCACCCACCTCCACCTCCCTGTCGCTGGTGAACAACAGCCACCGGCCACCCCAGCGCCGCCGTGAGAAGCCTCAGCCGTCGCTGGAACAACCCTCGAGCCACCACCAACCGCTGCACATCCTCCTTCTTCCTCTTGGTTCATCCACTCACACCCATTGTGAGTCTTCTAAACCCCCTATCTTTTTTGCATTTTCACATATATTCTAACACCCAATGATCCACACCAAGTCTTGATAAAAATCCTCTCAATTTCTACCATTCTAGCAACTAAAATGAAAGAACTTATGAACTTGTTAATCATTTTTGTTTAACTATGATCTAAACAAATATTGGTGTCTTTAAGACTTAATAATACCAAAGTATGGGTGAAATGCATCAAGTAATCAAGTGGAGTGTTGATGTACACTTTGTTCTCCATTTTGTGTTTTTATGTTATTTTGATTAGTCAAGAACACACCTTAATGGACTATGTCCAAGAACTCACAAGTTGAGTCAATGTTCTTGATCTATTTGCTTACAAATCATCACCTAAGGGTCCTAAGACATTAGTGTTAGTAGATATTATCTAAAGTCAAAGTTGTGATCAATAAGACTAGTTAAAAATGAAAACACTGTTTGATCGAACAAGATGCTTTCTAAACTTTATTACTTTATCCTACTCATTAAAAATCCACTGCGGAATGATTTATGAAAACTCCACATTTTACTCCAATTAAACTTAAACAAATCCAAACGACTCTAGTTGTTGAATCATCCAGAGTACGTTCTTGATCTTGACTGTGATACAACTGTTTCGCTCCCAACGCATATTTACAGGGTGTGACATTCATCTTCACAAAATACCTGTTAATCACTCAAAATTTCTATTTCTGAATTCTCTTCAAGTTTGTGAAGAGATATAAAGAGTAGGTTGTGGGTTGAGTGTAATTATGGAGAGAGAAAGTAGACTGGCTGATGCACATTAATATTGGAGAGAATGGGATTGGGACTTCACTTTTTCTTTTCTTGGATTATGTAAGTGTCTCGAATATGAAAAACAAAATTCATATGAATTGGATAAATTAAAAGAAAGAAATAAAAGTCAATGAGATAATGGAATAAGATGGTGACACATCAACTGACAATTTTAGAAAGCAAGCATTATATGCTTTTCTGTAATTTAATTTGAATACATGTGTACCCAAAGAAAACACTAAATAATGTTTAAAAGGATTTGATGGAAGAAAGACAAACAAGTACCGAGAAGGAAAATTTTCTTTGTTTGCAAGAATCGCATGTGACGGTCGAGTCGTTTCTTCCGGTTAATCGGTTATGGGGGTGCGGTACTATTGCGTATTAATGGGTTTCTGTTGTGGGTCGTTCTGAGGGGCTTCTGAGCTGCTGGAACCCTTTGACATTTTGGTTGGTGGAGGTGCTTAAAGATCAAATTCCTTTGACTTCAAGTTATTGGATGGATGGCGGTGAGGTTTTGAACATTTGCAACATTTGTGGTCCTCAAGATGTAGGGGATAAATGTGCCTTATGGAGTAAGCTGTTGGATTTGAGAGAGTCTAGGAATGGTTGGTGGTTGTTTATGGGGGATTTTAATGAGGTCCGGTATGTCGAGGAAAGGAGGAATTCAGTTTTTAATCCTACGGGGTTTGAAGTTTTTTACGATTTCATCTATCGTGCTAATCTATTGGAGTATAATATGGGGGTTCGCTGTTCACCTTTTGTTATGGCAATGGGGTGAACTTTAGAAAAATTGATAGAGCATTGGTGTGTGGTTGGTTTTACAGTAAGTGACCTAATGATTTGCTCATGGTGCTCCCGAGGTTGTGGCGGATCACTCCCCGCTTTTCCTGAAAACCAATGTCCGTGATTTTGGCCCATGTCGGCTTCAGTTTTTTCGTCTTGGAAAGCGTTGCCGGGGTATGTAGCTGTTTTGTTTGAGGCTTTTTCGGCGCAGGTCCTGGTTGTTGCTCCTGATGTCATTCTTAAAACGGGTTGGGGGAGGTTAAAAAGTCTTTGAAGAATTGGAAGCAGGTTAGAAGAATGGAGGAGGGGTCCTTTGCTGTTGATTTAAAGGCCAAGATTTCTTTCTTTGCTGAGCTTGCGGAGAACCGAGTTTTATCTGAGCATGAGGTGGCTTTGTGGGCTAGTGCCAAAGCGGATTTATTTCGTATTGAAGGGGTGCATATGGACGATATTAGGAAAAAGTCACGTATCCGGTCGGCGATTAATGGTGATGAGAACTCGACCTTGTTTCACGGTATGATTAAATTTAATATGTCTTCTTGTAGAATTAATGGGTTATTTTTCAATGATAGATGGGTTGATGATCCGGTTGAGCTTAAAAGCGAAATTTGGGGTTTTTGTAAAGAGAAGTTTAGCAAGCCGGTCTTCCCGTGTCCGCCTATGCGGTGTGATAGCGTCCAGCATTTGTCTTTGGTGGATGCGGAGGCGCTCGTTGTTCTGTTTTCTAAGTTAGAAATGAAGGAGGCGGTGTGGGCGTGTGGTAGTGATAAAGCCCCAGCCCGGATGGGTTCAACTTTGACTTTATTAAAAGCCAATGGGCCCGGTTGGAAGGGTATTTTGTGTAGGTCTTGAACCATTTTTTATGATTTTGGTTGTATTAGTAAAGGGTGTGGTGCTTCTTTCATTCAATTAATCCCTAAGAAAATAGATCCCCTTGGTATTAATGATTTCCGGCCTATCTCCTTATTAGGGTGCATTCCTAAGGTTATTTCCAAGGTCTTGGCGCTTAGACTCAAACCGGTCTTGAATAGTATTATTTCTGAAAATCATATGGCTTTTGTGGAACAAAGAAGCATCTTGGAAGGCCCCCTTATTATTAATCAAATTAAACCGTGGTTGAGAAAATCTAGGAATCAAGCCTTTTTTAAAGATCGACTTCGAGAAGGCCTATGACTCTTTGGATTGGCGGTTTTTGATGGAAATGATGAGGCAAATGGGTTTCCCGGATCATTGGAGGAGGTGGGTTTTTGGTACTTTGGAGGCTTCGCGGGCCTCGGTTCTTGTGAATGGCTCCCCCACCCGGGAGTGTCAATGTTTTCGGGGGATTCGTCAATGGGATCCGTTATCTCCCTATTTATTTATCATCGCCATGGAAGCGTTCGATCATGTTTTTGCTGAAGCTCGTCGAGTGGGGATTTTTGATGGTATTCATTTGCCGAATGGTGGGCCGGTGATTACCCACCTTCTTTTTGCCAACCCGGATCGTGTTCAACCGTGTGCTCGAAAGATGGTGAGACTGGATGATGAGAGTCTAGGATAAAACACAAATATAATGATAAAGTCGAATGATTACATGAACAAGAAATCACAACAATACATCATAACCCTCATGAATCTTCCATGGTCATCTTGGGTTGAGCTCAAACCCAAGATGAGACTCATCAAAAGGTAAGGGATAGCTCACATCTCTCAACTTTTCATCATTCTACAAATGAAGCCATCCCTTCTTTAATACAGAGAGTCCATGTGCCTCTCTAGCGCACTAACTAGCAAGACACAAATACAATGAACTAAATACAAATAACATAAATATTAATTAAATCAAAGTTGATTTAATTAATATGAAGCTTGACTCGCTCGAACCGATCTTTCGTTGACTTTTACGTTGACCGTTGACCCAAACGTTTGACTTTTCCAATAAACGTCTTCGGTCCAAACTTGCAAACCTCGATCATCACAACCCGCGTCTCTGAATCAAATCACAATGGATTCTTCAACCGAATGCTTCAGTAAACAGATTTGATGGCGTCAGTCACATAGATTTTTGTTCCAACATATTCCCCCTTGACTAATGCTTTCAAATTTGTTCAACTACTGAAGAATCGCTCTGTCGTACATCTTCAATGAGAAACTGATAAACCCGAGACTTTCTGTCATAGAGATTCTCCCTCTGAATAAGCTTCTTCTATTCTCGTTTCTCCAGCCGAGAGCCAAGTGTTCCGCTCACTCGATTTACACGGTCGGGTACAATACTAAGAAAATGCCTAATTTCGGAGTCCAAACCGCAACAAATCGAATCCGATAAACCAATCAAACACTGAACATGCTCCAACCCGGATAATCGACCCGATAATCCAAATCCATAATACGTCCCCCTATTTCTCTAAATCTCTCCAGAAACATCCAATGGAAGCGTAAAAATCAGATGCAGAGAGTCGAACCATCCCACTCGGTTGCCTAGAGAAACCGGAAAAAATTCTTGAAATCGTACAATCTCGCAAAAAACCAAAAGCCGGACGTTAACAGTTGTGAAAGATCCATAAATACTACACTTGTTCCGCGTGACAGGGTTGGATGCAAAAATAAACGGTCAAATCGGAGAAAAACTGAGATCCCGAGCGTAAAATAATCATAACCGGAGTCTTCGTAATTTTGGGCGAAGAAAAACAAGCTCGGAAAAATATTCCGTGAAGATTTCTGAGAAATGTCGGTGAAAACGACGCGATCTGAAAAATTCCATCAAGTTTCTTTTAGTGGCGGCTCCTCGAGAGATTTAACCGATAATTCCAATATTTAATTAAGATTCAAGCTAACCCGGTTAGCTGACATCAGCACTGCATCAACTAAAAATAAAACCGTGAGACATAACGAGAAAAACTGCATAATTAACCGGATATTAAAGCTAACCCGTCAGTGGTCGATAGCTAACGTACGCGTGACGTCAATAAACGAGAACCTTGATAAAAATAATCGGAATAAATCCATAATCAACGAAAATTTCCAAAAATTCGTTAGGGACGTTGTCTCATTAGTCTCGAAAAAGACTGACAGAAAATGTCCGCGTTTAACCGAAAAATGCTGAAAAAAAAATTCCATTAGTTTAATTAAATCTCTCTTAGAAGAAGCACAATCCTTGTGCTTGGCTGAGGACCAATCAGAATTGAGCCACTATAAATATCAACGACTGGGAAAAGAATGATCCTACAGCCCTTATCCATGATCCGGGTGATGGTAGCCGACCAATCAGAGATAAGCACGCAATCAGCATCCAACGGCTAGATTTAATGAGATATATGGCTGGAATAATCTGATCCATGTGAGGCAGTTGCCATCCAATCAAGGGCTGACAACGAGACAGGTTATCAACGGCTCTTTACAACAGCCTAGGCCTACGCGTGGCTTGTTTCAGCCAATGACTAATCGACAACAAGAATGGCAGCCGACAAAAGAGAGAGATTACATTCTCTCATGACCAATCACCAATTGCCACATCACCAATAGTCATCATCAACCTTCGGAACCCTAAAACGACCGGAGGAACTCACCAGAAAACGCATGTGTAAGGAATATTGCGCTTGGAAGATTTCCGGCCGAATGCCAATTTTACTAAGTTCCGCCTGAAGTTGAAGTTGAAGCGGAATTCTCACTTCAAGCGGAACTGGCTATTCAAGCGGAAAGAAGTAGTTTTGTCCTTTAGCGAATATTCCGGGTGAACTCGATTATCCACCAGATAATAAGTTCAACCGGACTTTTCCTGAAATGTCTTTTCAGCAAGTCCAATCCTGCAAAAGCTTCTCGTATGCTTCTATATCTGATTCAAGCCGCTCTCCTAAAGTAGTATGGTGCTGCAAACACGCAAGATATTCCAATTGCCGATGTTTATTCTTTTGGTAGTTTATATTTGACTTTTTAGTTTACGGTCTAGATTAGATCGCATGAGATCAATGGCTGTCATTGATCTCATTAGCACTATATATAGCATAGCTAGCTCTTAGTTTACACACAGTTGTCATCTTTGTTGTTATCAGTTCTTGAACAACTTGTAATAGTGTAGCTTTGAGTTAATGCAAATTGTGCCGAGTATTTGATACTTTGTTGTTACTATAATTCTGCAAATCAAGCTTTTACATTATACACAAGAACTCAATATTGCTTAAGTAAAGTTAAATATAACTTTAATTCCGCAGGGTTATATTTGCAAGTAAAGGGCTTTGTTTAAGTTTAAATCAAGCTTTTACATTCTTCTGTGTGGACAGTTTACACTGTAAGCATCAGGGAATGCAAAAACTTGAAAAAGATGAGACTTAGTGAACTTCATGGCATACTCAGTGCCTATGAAATGGAACTAGATCTTAAAAAAAACTCATCTTCTGTGTCAACTCAGCTGTTTTCATCTGCACTAGTAACTACTGATTTTAACAGTCAAAGGTCTTCAAACTCATCATATCAGTCACCTATTGCCAGTTTCCCTGAGACACCAAGGTGTCAAGAAAGTTTTTCAAACATGTTTGAAAACTCTCACAATGCTCATGTAGCAACTGACTCATACCAAGGCTTCATACCCGAAGATCTTGAGTGCATAGGTGCTGATGATTTTGAAGAAATGGACATTATGACTCAACTTGCTATGGTTTCTGTCAGAGCTCAAAGGTTCTACAAAAGAACCGGTAGAACCTACAAGGGAGCTAAAGGTGCTCACATAGGCCTTGACAAAAGCAAGGTGAAGTGTTATAACTGTCACCAACTTGGTCACTTTGCAAGGGAATGCCCTCAACCAAGAAGAGAAGGACTGAATCAAAGTCATGTTCAAGGGAAAAATCATGGAGGAAGCAATTCAAACAACAACAACTCTGGAAACAACTCAGGTTCCAAACCCACCCCACCAAAACCAACCGGAAATCAAAACCACCAAAATGTGGTAGCTGCTGTTGCAAATCAAACCTCATGTGTTGAATGGGAAGATTTCGTTGCTGAGTTTGAGCCTGTCAACCATGCTTTGATGGCCAAACAAGACTCCACCTCTGATCAGGTAAACTCTATCCCAGAGAAAGTCCTAGAAAATCTATGCAGCCCTGCCTGCATAGAACAAGTATCAAAGTACCGAAATCACAACACTGACTTGATTGATGATGTTTCAAATCTAAATGAGTTAAAGGAATGTTTTAAGAAAACTGAATCTTCATATATCTCAAAAATTGAAAATTTAACCAAAGAATATGAACAGTTGAAACAAACCAACTCAGTGCTTGAAACTCAGCTTGATGACCTACTCTCAAAGCTTGAGAAGTCAAGAAACAAAACCAAGGATGCTAAGGCTGAGGTTGATGTTCTTGAGATCAAGCTGAAAGATGCATGTGATAAATTCCAAGCAGCAAACAAAAAGGCTGAGAAATTATGGATGGGAGGGATGTATGGAAAGGCAGGTGTCGGGTATAACTGTGTTGAGCCACCAATTGAATACTCACCTGTAATCAAACCAATTGATGCTTTAAAATCTGAATGTAAAGTCAGTCTCACAGTTGATGACATTTCATCACAGTCAAGTTCTGAAAACACTGTTGAGTCTAAGAAAGCTGAAGTCACTGTTGCAAGCTCATCTGCTTCAGTTGACCACTCAAACATTTTAAAACCATCAATTGTTGTTCCTCCACCAACTGTTTATGAACCTAAGGATTCAAAAGTTGGAGGAAAGCAACCTGAACAACCAAAGGGAAGTGAAACTCAAAGGCTTGGTCAACTAAAATTCAACCAAGTAACCAAACTTGAGTCTCCTAGAAAGTTTGAAACCAAAGTTGTTGAATGTATGTGCTGTGGTGAACAAGGTCACCTAGCTGCTGTTTGTCAGTTCAACCCAATGAGTAAAGTCAAACCATTTCAAAAACCAAAACCTGTTCTGAAACCAAAGGCTGATTTTTAAAAGAAGCTCACAGGAAGAATTTCACCTGTGAGAAACCACACTTTGAAGCATTTTGGATCTAATTCTAACAGAGTCTTGATTGGTAATGAAAGAAATGGAAGTTTAATGTTTTAAAACAAAATCATTTTCCGGCTGAAGTTCAAGCGGAACATTTTTCCGCTCGAACTCATATTCAACCGGAAAATAAGTTTCAACCCAGATCAGCTACTGCTCCAAAGCAGAGACCTCAAGTACATTTTGCTGAAGGGTTTGAGCAATTTGAAGCTCAAGGAAGAAGAAATCCCTCTAGAGGAAAGGTTACCTCTAGAGAAAAATTTTCAAGAAACAGCAAATTTAACCAATCTGAAACTGTCTTTGCTAAAAGTTCAAGTGGAAATCACTATGTTCCACTTCAGGGGGAGAGTTCAAGTCAAAACAAACACTTTCCTCAAAGATTTTCAAAGTCACTTGAAAGAACTCAGTTGGTCATTAAAGAAAATGAAAAATTTAAGAATTTAACCAACAAGCAAAGGAAGTTTAAAGAATATAGGGATAGGAAAATTGCTGAAAGAAAGAACACCAAAGGTGAAAGGTCTAGTCAAACAAGTGCTCATCATGAGAACTTCAGTTTTGACAATGATGATCTACTTAATGAAGCTCCAGTCTTAAATACTCTAGTACTTAAGGAGTACAAGTATAATGATGCTTATGGCAGACCCAAGACCACTCAGGCTTGGGTCCCCTATAGAAATTAATCAATTCTGATGTGTGCAGGTGCTAAATAAAGGTCAAAATAGCCTATGGGTAGTTGACAGTGGATGCACTTGCCACATGACAGGGAATAAGCACATTCTGGAAAATACAAAAAGAATCAATGGAGGACCAGTTGCCTTTGGAAGCACAAAAGGCCATATCACAGCACAAGGTGATGTGACAAATGGACTGGTAAAATTTGATAGATTCAATTTTGTTGATACATTAAATTTCAACCTGCTTAGTGTCTCACAAATGTGTGACAAGAATTTGAATTTAATGTTTAATGAGAAAGAGGCCATAGTCCTCAAACCTGGTGTCAAAATTCCTGATGAACTTATAATGCTTAAGGAACCCAGGAGAGATGGTTTATACATTTTGGATATGTCAGTTGCTACACCTTCATGTGGCACTGCTTGCTTTGTATCCAAAGCCTCAGTTGATGAATCTGATCTATGGCATAGAAGGTTAGGTCATGTGAACTACAAAAACATGAACAGAATTGTGAATCTAGGCTTGGTTAAGGGTCTTCCTAACAAGCATTTTGCATGTTCTGAAAACTGTGTGCCATGTCTCAAGGACAAGCAACACAGAACCTCCTTTAAGCTAAAAGTTGAGTCTTCTATTTCAAAACCTCTAGAGCTTTTACACATGGACTTGTTTGGTCCAACTAGAGTAATGAGTTTAGGAAAAAGGTCATACTGTTTTGTGATAATTGATGATTTTTTAAGATATACTTGGGTTTTCTTTCTCAAAACAAAAGATGAAACTGCTGAATTGTTGAAAACTCTTGTAATTAATTTAGAAAATCAATCAAACCTCAAGGTCAAAAAAATCAGATGTGACAATGGCACAGAATTTAAAAATCATATTCTGAATTCATTTTGTGAGGAGAAGAGAATTGTGAGACAATTCAGTGCTCCTAGAACTCCACAGCAAAACGGTGTTGCTGAAAGGAGAAATAGGACATTGATTGAAGCTGCTAGATCCACGTTAGCAGACTCCAAGCTCCCTGTGATATTTTTGGCAGAAGCAGTAAATACTGCCTGTTTTGTCCAAAACAGGATCTTAATTGTCAAGGGAAAGAATAACACACCTTATGAGCTTTGGAGAAAAAGAAAGCCAAATATCTACTTCTTTAAGCCATTTGGTTGTCCTATCACTATCTTAATAACCAATGAATCCTTGTCTAAATTTGCTGAAAAGGCAGATGAAGGTTATTTTGTTGGATACTCAGGTGTGTCAAAAGCATACAGAGTATACAACAAGAGAACTAAGATTGTTGAGGAAACCATAAATGTATCCTTCAATGAAAAATCTCCCAAACAATTTTAAGTCTCAGCCCAGTTGGTTATTTGATATTGATGCACTAACTACTGCTTTCAACAAAACTGTTGATAAGCCTGTAAGCTCCTTAGTGCAGGAACAAAACTCTCATAGGTCTGCTGATGAGCATTGGAAGAGTAATCAAACTGCAAATGAGAAGCCAATCTTTTTCTCTTTCATGAGCTCTTAACCTATCTTCCCAAGAAATGACAAGAGACCGACTGAAATAATTCAAATTGAAGAAGAAATTGTTCCGGTCGAAGTTCAAGCTGAACCAGTTTCTCCGGTTCAAGTTCAACCGGAAAACTCAATTTCAGAAACTGAAGAGAATATTGAATCAGGGTCAAATGAAGTTGAAAATTCAAATGATAGCATATCAAATGAGCTTAGTTTAGAGCATCTGACCTACAATTCAGACATCAATTCTCATGAATCAGTTGGAGTCTCAGATCCTGTGTCACAATTTTAAACTGTTAAGTTTGATCATAGACTTCCTCAGCTCAACATACCCTCAAATGGAAGAAGCCATGAATTTCCTATGTTTATTGATAGAAGAATCAACAGAGATCATCCAACATGAAATATTATCGGAGAAGCTTCAGCTCCTGTGTTGACAAGGAGCAGATCTGCAAATGCAAACATTTGTTTGCATGCTGCATTTTTGTCTCAAGAAGTACCCAAGAAGGTAGCAGATGCCTTGGAAGACAACAGCTGGGTAGAGGCAATGCAGGAAGAACTATTTCAGATCAACAAGCAAAAGGTTTGGGAATTGGTAGATATGCCTGATGGAGCAGAACCAATTGGAACAAAGTGGGTTTTCAGAAACAAGAAAGATGATAGAGGAATTGTCATAAAGAACAAAGCAAGATTGGTAGTGCAAGGCTATGTACAAGAGGAAGGCATTGATTATGATGAAGTCTTTGCACCAGTATCCAGGTTAGAAGCAATCAAAATCTTCTTGGCCTATGCTGCATTCAAAGACTTTCAAGTATTTCAAATGGATGTCAAAAGTGCTTTCCTGTATGGCCTCCTGGAACAAGAAGTATATTTCAAACAACCTCCTGGTTTCGAAGACCCTCAACATCCTAATAAGGTGTGCAAGCTGATCAAAGCTTTGTATGGTCTCAAACAAGCACCTAGAACCTGGTATGAAACTCTTTCTAACTATCTTCTAGAGAATGGCTACAGGAGAGGGGCTATTGACAAAACACTTTTTGTTAAAACTGTTGATAATGACATATTGATGGTACAAATTTATGTTGATGATACAAATTTATGTTGATGATATTATTTTCGGTTCCTCTAATATTGTCTTGTGCAAGGAATTTGAAACTTTGATGCAGTCCAAATTTGAAATGAGCTCCATGGGAGAATTAACCTTCTTCTTAGGACTGCAAGTGAAGCAAACTGCAGATGGTATCTTTTTGAACCAATCAAAGTACATCCAAGACATGCTAAAGAGATTTGACATGCTAACCTGTTCAAGTGCCAAAACTCCCATCTCTACTTCCCACAAGTTAACCAATGACTTAAGTGGCAAGCCAGTGGATGTGCACTTGTACAGAGCTATGATAGGCTCTCTGATGTATCTCACTGCTAGCAGACCTGACATCATGTTCAGTGTTTGCTTATGTGCAAGATATCAGTCCTCACCAAAGGAGTCACATATGCTAGCTGTCAAGAGAATTTTCAAGTATCTGAAGGGGCAACCAAAACTGGGTTTGTGGTATCCCAAGAACTCTGACTTCTCTTTCAAAGCATTCACAGACAGTGATTATGGAGGATGTGATATAGATAAGAAATCAACATCAGGAGGATGTCAATTTCTGGGAGAAAGACTTGTCTCTTGGCAATGCAAGAAGCAAACTTGTGTTTCCACTTCAACTGCAGAAGCTGAGTATATTGCCGCTTCAAGTTGCTATAGCCAAGTCCTTTGGATCCAAAATCAAATCCTTGACTATGGGATCACATTCATGGAAACTCCCATTCTTGCAGACAACAACAGTGCCATCTCAATCATCAACAATCCAGTGAAGCACTCCAAAACCAAACACATTGACATAAGGTATCACTTTATTAGAGATTGTGCAGAAAAGCATTTAATCAAACTATTCAAAGTTCACACTGATCATCAATTGGCAGATTTGTTTACAAAAGCCTTTGATGAGGCTCGATTTTTCTACCTAATCACAGCCATTGGGATGATGAACTTTGAATAAGACTTTTCACAATTTTAATAAAAGAGAGGCATGTGCTCAAGAGCCCGTCTCTTGATACAAAAAGAAAAAGAAAATGAAAATCTTTCGTGTTAATCAGACAACATTTCAGTTCATAGTCAGTGACTGCTGTTAAAGCTATGGATAATTAACACAAATTTTCAAAAATCATGTGTTTTGGATTTCCGGTTCAAGTTCAGGTTCAACCTGAGAAGACAACTTTTGAAATTCACCGGGTGAACTTCAACCGGAAAAATGCTTTAAAATGATGTGGAAATTTATTTTGAAAACAATTCCTTCAAGCGGAAAATTTGTCCGCTTGATGTTCAGACGGAAGACTTTTTGTTTATAAAATAAAGGAGAAAATGGGTTCCGCCTGAACTTCCGGGTCAACAAAGTCAATGTCTCATTTAATTACCCGGAAGGCACAGTTTTCTAAGCGGATATACATTTATTTACCCATTAAGTTTTTAACTGTTTAAAATCCGAGGTTTTAGTAAAATTACTTTTGGATAAAAACATGCTTTAACTGGTTGTACCGTATAACCCATAAAGCACCTGTCTTAATCAGTCACTGAACCGTCTGTTTACAACCTCTCCCCTCCACGTCAGCACCGAAAAAGGTAAAAAGCCCTAATTTACCGTCAGTTTCCCCATTTCTCTCAACCCCACTCAGAAATTACTCCCGAATTTCTCTCAATCCCTCTCCGATAAACTTCCGATTAACCGTCAACATTCTCAAAATCTGTCTCAACAATGGCTCCCAAAGCGAAGGCGAGTGGCAAGAAGCCAATCGGTGATTCCAAGTTTCCCGTAGATCATAACCTGGTGGCATACCTTGAACCACCAAGCAAAACTGATATCTACAACGGCATGATTGACTTCATCAAAAGGTCTCATCTTCACCATGCGCTTACTGTTGAAGCCGAAATTTTTGAAGAAGTGATGGAAGACTGTTGGGTTCATGCTAGGGTTACCGAAGGGGAAAACGGTAGTGACAAAATTGTGTCAACTGTTCAAGGGAAGGAAGTGGAAATCGATGAAGCCAAGGTCCGAAAACTGTTGAAGTTAAGGGATGAAGGTGGATATGAAACGGTTGATCACACCAAATATCTCTGCTTGTTCAGAAATCTTGGATATGGTGGTTCCCTGCAGAGCAAAACCATCAAGAAAGGGCAGTTACCATACAAATGGAGGTTCCTAGCACACACAATTCTGGTGTGTTTGTCTCCAAAGAAGGGCGGATTTGACGAGCTTGCCAGTGAACAAGCTTCTGCCTTCTATGTTGTGGTAAAAAGTGAAAATTTTAATTTCTCCAAACTCATTTTTCAAGCCCTAAAATCAAATGTCCAATCTGAATATGTTTACCTATATCCTAGATTTTTAACTTACATTCTCAAAGAAGAGTACCCCCAAATAGTTTGGCTTGGTACAATTTTGCATCAGAAACTTCTGAATGAGAAAACTTTTTCCAACCTTGCTTTAAACAAGTCTGCATTTCTTGGAAGGGACACTGACTATCCCTTACCAATTCCAAGGCAGTTTCCTGATGTACCTGCTACTGCAGAGGTTCAAACGGAAACTGTATCAGCAACTGAGCTCCAAGCTCAAGATGACAGAACTGTAGACCTAACAGCATCTGATCCCACATCTGTATGAAGGTGTTATTAACCCACCTGCCTCATTACATGAGAACATCCTGATAAGCCAGGACCCTGTAGCACTACAACCCCACTCCTCACCGGAGGTGAATCTCAGGAGTCATGAAAACCCAAAACTAGATTGTTTGGACCAAAGCTAGTCGTCCAGACCAAAGCTGGTCGTCTAGAGCATACCCTGATCGTCCAGGCCAAGAGCTGGTCGTTCAGCTTAGATGACATGTTCGCTCAGACATCATCGTTTGGAAAAAAGTTGGTCGTTCAAGGCAAATAGCTAATCGTCCAGGCTATCTTCATGGATGAACCAGGTCCTATGGTACATCTTCAAACCTTCAAAAAAAAAATAAGAAACATTGATAACATTTGCGTTTTACCCGATTGAGAAATCCGACCCGTTTTTAAATTTCGTAGATTACCGATTTGCAAATTATTGAAAACCGGAAGAGTTATCGGGTGATTATACCCTAATTATTGAGTCTAAATGATTTACAATTGTTTTTCAAAATCAAATACTTAATAACAATCCTCTACAACCCTTAATGATTAGAATCCACCGAAACGAACTTGAACGAAAACCAAAATCCAGATCTGAGTGATCAGATTGGTCGTGAGACATAATCGATCGGTACCCGCTCTAATTACATTTGTAGGACCGACTGGAACCTCCCAAACCCGGATCGTCTTCAACCGAGTGCTCGAAAGATGGTGAGACTGGATGATGAGAGCATAGGATAAAACACAAATTTGATGATAAAGTCAAATGATTTCATTGAAGCGAATAATTACATGAACAAGAAATCACAACAATACATCATAACCCTCATGAATCTTCCATGGTCATCTTATGTTGAGATCAAACCCAAGATGAGACTCTCAAAAGGTAAGGGATAGCTCATATCTCTCAACTTTTCATCATTCTACAAATGAAGTCATCCCTTCCTTTATATAGAGAGTCCATGTGCCTCTCTAGCCCACTAACTAGCAAGACAAAAATACAATGAGCTAAATACAAATTAAAAAACAAATAACATAAATATTAATTAAATCAAAGTTGATTTAATTAATATGAAGATTGACTCGCTCGAACCGATCTTCCGTTGACTTTTACGTTGACCGTTGACCCGAACGGTTGACTTTTCCAGATGACGTCTTTGGTCCAAACTTGCAAACCTCGATCATCACAACCCGCGTCTCTGAATCAAATCACAATGTATTCTTTAACCAAATGTTTCGGTAAACAGATTTGATGGCATTAGTAACATAGATTTTTGTTCCAACAAATGATGTTATGGTCATGGGAAAGTGGCCGACTGCCAATATCTTGAATTTGAACCGTCTCCTTTGTGCTTTATTTTTGGCTTTCGGGCTTAAAGTGAATCTCAACAAGTGTGGTCTTTATGGGGTTAATGTGCTAAATGAGGAGGTTGCGGTTTGGGCTAGTCGATTGAGATGTAGGGATGGGGTGTTTCCTTTTCAGTATTTGGGCCTTATGGTGGGGGCTAATATGGGTCTCAAGAAACATTGGTCCAAGGTGGTGGAGGTCTTTGAGGAGTATCTTGGTTTGAGGAAGGCTTAAAATTTATCTATGGGGGAACGTCTCGTCTTGGTTAAATCGGTTTTAGAAGCCCTTCCGTCGTATTACTTCTCGCTATATAAGGCTCCGGAGTGCGTGTTGAATAAAATTGAGGCAATTCATTTTAATTTCTTATGGGGTGGTAAGGGGAACTCGAGGAAGATATGGATTGGGCGGCCGCAGATTTGTAGGCCGAAGGAGGTACATGGGCTTGGAAGGTTAGAGTGGAGCCGCATAAGTTGTGGGATAAGGTGGTTATGGGGATTAGTGGGGCTATTTTTAATAGGGGTTTAATGTGACACCCGACGAATTCAGGTGATTTTATAGACGAACACGAATAATTATTTATTCGAACATACTTGCATTCATACATCTAATAGAAATTTTAGATGAGTCCTCGAGTACTTAGATTATCACACACGAGTTGAGTCGGTCCTAACTGTTGGTGACTAAACTAGTAAAACGATGTCGAACGAACACAATGTTCAATTCATACTATATGATTTAGGGGACCTTGCAAATTAACTTAGTTGAG
This sequence comes from Deinandra increscens subsp. villosa, assembly GCA_039602395.1. Classification (NCBI taxonomy): domain Eukaryota; kingdom Viridiplantae; phylum Streptophyta; class Magnoliopsida; order Asterales; family Asteraceae; genus Deinandra; species Deinandra increscens. The sequence goes on from JBCNJP010000009.1 coordinate 16,540,171, forward strand.
TATGATTTTCAAGTAATTGTATGTAAAAAATAATAATAAAAAAAAGAAAAAGAACGGCACTATTAATTCCATGTAAATCTACAATTTAGAGGTTTGAAATTATGATAAACCTCATCATTCGGAGAGTTTAACAAACCCCCGAACCCTTCCCCACGTTCCTCCTATATATAATAATACCCTAACTTCCTTCTCTCAATTTTACGATTCAACTTTCCTCTCCCTTCTCCCTGTTTCCTCCGGTCGACAAGCCTGCAAATCCAGAAGACTGCTTCGAGGTCGTGGCCCGAGTAACCGATCTCGAGGAGTGTAGGAAACCAGCGCAATCTAAGGTACACCCCTCGACATGTGTTTTCTTTTCCTTTCTTTTCGAGATTTCCGAAGAACCCGAGATGTCCGTATGCTTAACAAGAATATATGTAGGCCACTGGTTGGTTCGGTGTTCATGATAGGCTGGTAGATGATAACGAACGATGCTTGAATTCGTGAACGAATTATGTAGTTTGGTATGAAACTGTGGTGAATTATAAATCCCCGTTCCTCCAAGTTGTGTGCTTCATGGATTATAAATATAAATTACGTGCTAATTCTGATGTTAGGAGTCGCATGGTTATATGCTATAATTATATGGATTCTGGTTCAGCTTAAGTCCGATGTGTAGAATTTATGTTGAAGAAGAAAGTACCTGCCTGTTACTAAATATATATATTGCAACCTGAACATGTTCACCAAAACCTGAATTGTACTAGTGGTCAGGGGGTTGGCATAAGACTGGAGGGTCACGGGTTCTAATCTGGTACCCAGCACCTATCCCAGTTTCTTTTTTTTAGATGTTGTAGTTAATGTAATAGGAGCAGAACTAGGTTAAATATATTACGAACTGGTTTGACATACAAAAACAGAAACTAGCCTAGTGGTTAAGGCCTTGTTTGGTGACTGGGCTATCCCAGGTTCGATCCTCGCACACTGCAACTTGTATTCTTTTATTTTTGATTTCTGTTTCATTAGTAAGGATATGATACCTGAATGCAAAAGGTTAAATAGATTAAGAACTGGGTTTACACAAGAATATGGAAACTGCCATGGTGGTTGTACTACTTTCGTGGGACTGGGGGATCACGGGTTCGAACCCAGCTCCCAACAACTTTATTTCTTTATATTCTCTAATTCATTAATATCCCATACTCCTCCCTTGTAGTGATATATTACATGTAGTACATGATGTTTCCATGAAAAGTGTTACCTTGGATGCAAAACATGACACACAAAACATAAAAACTACGTTTTTGTATATTTAACTTGCGTATTTATTTTACTAAACAATCTATTGGCACCACGACGTATCTTACATGCTAAATGAGGATGTAATTCCATGAACTTAGAAATCGTGTTAACGTAGTTAAATCATTAAAGATTATGAGTGTATCGAACACGTGTAAATAGGGAAATCATTGCATGAAATATATGATTGGTGTGACGTAAAATTTGATAACGTGTGCAATTGGCTCGCATGATTATTGTAGGAAACCTTGTTATTAAGCATGCTTAAACGTGGAAATTGTATGTGCTTCTTTGTTACCGCTTTGAAACAACTAGGATGCATGCTAGAAACGTTTTACATGTGCTTACCTGTTATAATTGGAAAAGATTAACCAAACAAACAAACCCAATTATTAACGAGTCACCAACGTGTCGTCAGGGTCGATTGAGTCAGTTTCGTTGTCCATTCACTGTAGTCTTACACGTTCTCAAACATATAGGTGATTCGTAGGAATTCATCAACAGTTTTATTTAAACTTTCTTGCCGAGCTCCCAAAGGTGAGTTCTCAAACATTTTCTCTGAATATTCCATTTAGAGAAGGAACATGCTACAAACAGTTTTTCGTAATATAACTGTATAGCTGATCACATATGTGCGAACATATAACACAAGTTACAAGTCCTTACATTTCGAACCGTTAGTTTATGAGAAAGCGAGGTAATCTTTGGTAGTACTACTGGGTTTGACAAACCCCGCCCGCGTTAGTAGCTCTAACTCGACTGGATGTCGAAAGGGTGTAAAATTAGCCTAGACAGTATCATCATCGTCCGTGTTAGGCGATGGTGGAAGGCATTACAAACACAAACAGCCACGCTTCGATTGCGAACCACATAGTGATAGCATTATTGGCCTTGCTAGCTACAATTACTATTATGATTATCGTGGTACAAACATTTTTACAAACATCTTTACAAACATTTATTTTTCTTGTGTTGACATTTATGAACTCACCAGCCTTGCGCTGACCCACATAGCATGTCTTTCGCAGGTCTTTGAGGTAGGAGCACGCTACGACGCACATTGCATGAAAGTTTACACATTTTGAATTTGCATTTCAACTTTTTACGTTTGAGTTTACTTTCGTGTTTGGTTTGAGGGCGCGTGTTTTGCGCAACACATTCACTTACCTTTACGCTTCGTATTTCCTAAACTATTTTTGGTGTGTTTGCATGGTTTGGTATGACTAATGACTCGGATCCTGGTTTGTCACACGCCTCGCGGTATAAACCCCGCAGGTGGATTTTGAGGGTGTGACAGATTGGTATCAGAGTCATTGGTTATAGTGAACTAGGTCTTGCATGTAGGCCAGCTATAGCCTCAGTGTTGCATTAGTCATACACGAGAGCACACACTTGGTTCAGTTACATGTCAACATTTCATTCATTATGAGCATTATTGTCACACCCCCAAATTACCACTAACGGAGTTTTACCGTGTGGGGTGTGAGTACAGACCAGGACCCGAGTCAATGATTGCAACAACACAAAACATTCCACATAATAAAAATAAATGCATTTAATGTTTGAATTAAAACCATAGTTTAAAATGTAACGCAGCGGAAATAATAAACGCGCAAAACACGCGCTCAACCGTTTAAAATAATTTCAAACAATTAAACGTAAAATGTTAAGGTTTTCTCCCAAAAATAAATGTTTAATCGTAAGTCAAATGTGAAACCCGCAATACGTACCAACAGCAGAAAACTCCTAGCGGCCTGTAAAAGTTTGGTAAAATCAAGTGTCAGCTAATGCTGGTGAGTTAACTAAAAGTAGTATAATACACATACTGGGCATAAAAATATATAAATAGTTTTATGTAATGCGTTAATAAAGTTGAATACTATCGTAGGTAGCTAGCCTAGTTGTCATGTCCATTAGGAAGTTCGCAACCGAAGCTGACTAAATGTATGTAGGGAATACCTACACGTTTTGCCTCCCCTGTGTCCATCTGTACACAGTAGTTTTGGCTGACATTAACTCCGTCCGACCTCCAGTCAGGTGGGCATCCCGTGCACCGCAGAGCGAGGGTTGTCAATCCTCAGTAGTACTACTAAACGTCACCATGTTATTTACACTATATTAACGGTCCGATTATGTGAGGGCTTTAATAGATGGGCTATCCTATGACATGTGATAGTTTACTTATTCAAATGCATTAACGTGTGTTTTGTAAGTTACCAAATAACTCGTAAGAAAAGCGGATTACTACCCAAACGGGGTATGATCTAATTTGGGGTGTGAAACTCACCTTTGGGAGCGCTGCTACAAAAACCGCACTTGATCCAAGTGCTTCGTGTTTAGAAAAACGGGAGAGAGTGTATGACCTAAGAGCGAAGGTCTATAGTGTTAGTTGTGTCACAAGAGGAAGCGAGCCGACTCACGACACACGGGTTGATCATGGAAGAGAGATGCGGAGAGAGGGAAAAGAGAAAGAGAGAGAAAATAGGATCCACTGAAGGCATACGTGTACAAGTGTCCTATCGTCATGTTACAGAGTGGTGTGGGTGAAACACATAAGCAAATAGCTAGGAGAAATGTGATTAACTACTACGGTACAACAAAAGGTCAACGAATGAACCTTATGCAGTCTTGCCATTCCCACGGAGTGGGGACCTAGGACCTGTACTGAAGCATAACTACATAGCCTAGGTGTCTAATCCAACCCTTCACGTAAGCACATTTGCACAGTACATGTTGGAAGCATGCAAGACTAATTAATCCTAGCTAATCATGCGGATTTGATGCTACTGGCTTAATCTACTACAGTATGTTTGACCAAATAAAAATAAACATGCGAGTTTGACTACTAAGGGTCCTCTAGGTCAACCCTTGGACCTTGGTCCTAAGTTAACACACCATACACATTGCAGTCACATTCACCTTGGTTACAGAAAACTAGGACAGCCGCGCACCAACTTTGTTTGGTCAAAGTCAGTGGGATACTGAGTGAGTCAAGACTCCCGATTCATGCCATGTGAAAGAAGACTCATTTAGTCAATTTGTCAAAAAGAATCACCCCAATCGGGTAAGTATTGATCAAGTTATGAGGGTTTGAAATTTAGTAAAAATTTACTAGACAAATTATGTCTAGTGTTCGACACACGACACAAAACCGGTTTACAACCCATTACTCTTTTGTAGTTAGGTTCTGAAAATTTACAGAAATGTTCTTGGTTATAAAATGAAAAACTTTTGTGTTTTAACCAATTAAGTTATGTGTTTTTATCATGGCAAAATCCTTCGCACAAGTGTGTGAAGTCAGTTTCATGGCAGAGCTGAGTTCCTGTTTCGTTTGGGGCCTTAAGGGTACCAAACGAATTTCAATTCACGTGAGGTCAGAGCCATAAGAAACCTAACACCTTAAATTAACACTAGCAAGCAGAATCAAGCAATTTGGTTCACGTATGAGAAAGTTATGCTACTTTGAAATCGACAAACATTTGAGGGACTAATTCTGTCAACAGATTGCAAACGTAAACTTCCCGACACCCTAGGTCATTCACTAGCCCGAATTAAGACCCCAAGTTTTACAGGAAGTTTTTTTAATATGTTACACGCAACTTTTATGTTTTACGTTTTGGAAAATAGCCACGTTATACTAGCCTAAAATTCGAAACAAATCTGACTCTTAAAATATTGACAGCCCCGTGCACAAAACTTGTGGTGCACGTTTGGGTGACCAAATCTTGTCCAAAAGTTGCGTTTTTGGTACCCCTGGAAAGCTAAGACGATGAACTTTCGTCCCCAAAAAGAATCACACGATTTAGACTCCTGGTTTGTGAGTTATGACCCGAATAATATGGTAGAAAATTTCTGACAGAATCTGTTAGAAATCATTCTATGATTTCATGATGGTTTTTCAATCATCCAAACCACCATAACCCTAAATTTCGAAAACCACAGCCCTACTAAGGGTCTAAAGACACGAAAATTTATCTAAGTACAACACCTAGCAAACCACGCATAACAGCCAGAATTCAAGCATGCAATCAGATTGAATCGTGAAGAACATCAAGAAACGCAGCAAACTAGATTAGGGCTTTACCTTTTGATTCTTTACGGGAGAGTGAGAGTTGGCAGAAGCGTACAAACAAAACCGGATGTACCACACTTGATCCACCGGAGACGTGATGAGTAGAAAGCTGTCTGGTGGATCGCCGAAGAGTCGCCGGAAATACCGGCCGGCTTGTGGCTACCATGCGCGAAACGAAGTCGCAGGGGGGGGGGGGGGGGGAGCTCAAATTTGGCGTTCAAAAGAAATGGGTGAGGGGCTAGGGTTTCGACCCCCCCTCCCATATATATACACACATATATATATATTTATCTATTATATATTAATTAGTTTATTTAAGTCAAGTGTTAATTAGTTTTTAATTTAAAGAAAACATATAAATAAAATAAAACATACGAACTAGGGTTGTCGGGTTTATAGAGAATGGTACGAAACGAAAGACGGAAATTTATAAGCCACGCTTATACGATAAAGACAAGTCTATAGAGACTTTCTATGAGCTTTAAGATTTAAATAAAACGTCAAATGCTAGGCCTCTCGAGTAGTTTGTCGGATATGATTGATCAACCAAGTGCATCGGAACAGACTTGATAAATGGATTTCACGTGACATCGCGTGACATAAGAAATAAATCGTACATACGGACAGGTCTTAACGGAAAAGTTTAACGGAGTTAACCTGGGAAAACGGCAGTTGTCACATCCTCCCCTTGTTACAGAAATTTTCGTCCCGAAAATTTGGTCGGTGTAGTCGCGGCTTCTGCGGAAGGAAAGGAAAATTTTCAAGGTCTTACATCATCCCCGTATTACGGAAATTTTCGTCCCGAAAATTTAACTAGTAACTTGGTTTAGAATTGATGTATTCGCGTTCTAACGTGAACTTTGCTCTATGCTTTGGTTATCCAACAAACCTTGACAATTGGGATTTTGCTGTGCTTCACCATTTTCTCTTTGTAACCAATATCTCTAAGGTATGCTCACTAAATTGGAGCTTTTCATCAATTCCTATTTCCTCCCGTGGAACTATATGGAGTGTGTCTAGTAGACATTGAATTCAGGTTTGGACTTGAAACCTGTTATGCACTTTTTTTTCACTCTGGTGGCCACTCTAGCCGGTAGGCGACTGGCCTATTCTTTTGATGACCTCGAAAGTCTCACATAGCGAGGATTTAACTTTCCACGCTTACCAAATTTTATTACGCCCTTCCAAGGCGAAACTTTTAGCAACACCCCGTCGCCTTACTCATATTTCCACGTTTTATGACGCTTGTCGGCGTAGCTCGCTCGCCGGTCCCCGGCGACCGCTACACGGTTTCTTATCTGCGCGATTTTTTCTTTTCGCGGCTTCGTGCACAATTTCAGGTCCAGTGAGTTGGCTCTGACGTACTTCGGTCCAGTAGACCGGTGATCTACACTTTCATCCGTAGAGCGCCTCAAATGGCGCAACACCAATACTTGCATGGTAGCTGTTATTACCAGAGAACTTATCAAACGGTAAGTGAGTTTCTCAAATCCTTTCCGAAATCGATTACACATGCTCAGAGCATGTCCTCAAGAGTCTCGATTGTACACTCAGTTTGTCCATCCGTTTGCGGATGATAAGCTGTACCCATATTCATGCGCGTACCCATGGCCTTTTGTAGTGATTCCCAAAACATAGAGCAGACCCGGGATCACGATCTAAGATGATAGATAGGGGCACACCATGGGGCTTGACGATTTCCTTCAAATATATCTGAGCGAGCTATTTCAGTCTTATCGCTCTCTTTACTGGCTAAGTAGAGGGCGAACTTCATTAGCCTATCAACGATTTCTCAAATCATCCCGTATCCAGCTGGTGAACGGGGCAACCCTGTGATGGAGTCCATTAAAATGTCCTCCCATTTCCATTTGGGAGTGTTTGGGTGTGAAGTAGCCCTGACGGCTCCTGGTTCATCATATTTAACCTTCGAACATGTGAGGCCTTATCTGACATACAAAGCAATGTCCTCCTTTGTGTTTGGGCCACCAATGGACCAACTTCAGGTCCTTGCACGTTTTGTCGGATTGAGTAGCGAGTTTTTATGAGCTTCATCCCTAACTAGCTCTCGCAGATTTCCATGACGGGCACCCAGACCTGTTCCTTATAATAGCGAAGGCCATCGGCCTTAACTTCTGATTTCACCACCAATTCCACTGAGCGATTCGGGCTCAAAATTCTTTTATTTTAGGGCTTCTGTTTGAACATCCCGGGTTCTATCCATAGCTCGGTGTGAATGGTCATTCGCAAGGCCCGCACGCGCCTCAGCTTTTACGTGTTCCTTTCAGCTTAGAGCATTTGCCACTACGTCGGCTTTCACTTGGGTGAAATTATATCACCTAGTTATAATAATTCAGCAGCTCGACCCATCTATGCTGTCTCCTGTTTAGATTTTTCCTCCCGAAATGAGCTGCAAACTTGCATGATCGGTGAATATGGTGCACTTGGTACCATACTGATAATGTCGCCAAACCTTTAGAGCGAACACTAGTACTCCTAACTCTAGATGATGCTAGTAACCCATCAAACCAAGAAATTGACGGGTTCCTGTAGGCGCACGCAGAGTTGACCAAATCTTGATTGCTTCTTCCGTCGTAGGATCCACCTGAATCCTCTTTTCGTTGGCTATATGGCTCAAGAATTGGACCTCTCTGATCCAAAAGTCGTAATTTGAAAACTTTGCGTAAAGTTGCCCCTTACGCAATAATTCCACAATCAGCCGTAGGTGCTCTTCATGTTCTTCCTTAGACTTGGAGTAGATCAGGATTTCGTCAATAGAGACGATGACAAATTTGTCCAGATAGGGCTTGCACACGTAGTTCATGAGGTCCATGAACACCGTAGGCGCATTGGTTGGGCCAAAGGGCATGACCAAGAACTCATAGTGGCCATCTCGAGTTCTAAATGTCATCTTCTTTATATCCTCATCACGGACTCTCAGTTGATGGCAGCTAGTCTGCAGGTCGATATTGGAGTAGTAACTCGACTCTTGCAACTGGTCAAAGAGATCATCGATCCTGGGTAAGGGGTAGCGGTTCTTGATGGCGATCTTATTGAGTTCACGGTAGCCAATAGACATTCAGAGGGTTCCATCCTCCTTCTAGACGAACTAAATTTAGGCTCCCCAGGGGAGATGAGCTGGGTCTGATGGAGCTTTTATCCAAAAGCTCTAGAAGATGAGTCTATAGTTCGAGCAGTTCGCTCAATACTAACCGGTAGGGTGCTCTTGCCTTGGGATCTGTGCCGGATGCGAGGTCAATACTGATGTCTACTTGACGAAGTGGAGTTAGGCTTGATTGTTTCTTTGTGAATATATCCGGGTTGTCGTACTGCTTGCTAGGTCATTCACATGTCCTTTCCGTGTATGCTTGCGCAACTTGGGGAAATGTAATATCTCGGTAGCTCAGACGACCAGTCCACATTGATCTTCCCATCGGGACCATCGATGGTCGAAAGCTTAGGATATGTACGGGTAGCTTATAGTGGCCTGCTATATCCTGAGGTCCTTAGACTAAATCCGTGATGTCCGATAGCTTACCATTGGCTAATTCGACCGCATACCTAGCATCTAGGAGCGAGTTTAGTGTAGAATTCCTCATTTCCTTGACTCTTAGCTGAAATGACGCCCGCCATCATTTCATTGTTAAAACAAAACATTCGCTAAACGGTCTTTTTAGAAGATACCTAATAGTTATATTGCTGCTAACCTCCCCAGGTTTCCTGGCAGAATCACTCCCTTTGCATTATTTTCACCGTTGCTGCCACTAATCCCGGTGTTGTTATCACTTTTGTGGTGTACGTTGGGGCCATTCCTGACAGTGGCAATCCTTCTTCCACAACCCTGGATCCATACATCTTATGCAGCTCATG
>JBCNJP010000009.1:16549887-16613421 GCA_039602395.1 Deinandra increscens subsp. villosa
CAAAAAGGGCTGTTGCTGCCCAAGGATCCCTACTGGATCTTGGTGTCAGTAGTAACATCAATAAGACCCAATTTGCGGAAATCTTCTCTGAATCAGCACCTGGAAGTCCTTTATTGGAACCAAGGGCTGCTGAAACAGACGAGGAGAATCCCCGGTGCCAAGAAGCCATGGGTACCAATGCTGATCAATCTCGGATTGATAGTTTGGTTTTGTCCAAGTATACTGGCAAAAAGCCAGTTGAGGACAGTTATACACTACCTGAATTGACGAAGTTGTACCTTTCTCTACAAGCACAGGTTGAAACTCTCAACACAACTGTTGCCAAATTGGTTCAAGCTGATCCTATTCAAACTGAAGCAGGTCCTTCAAACCCTATCAGAGATGCTGATGAAGTAATCGTAACTGCTGAAGCTGATATTGTCAAATTGGGGGAGAAGCTACCCTCAAGACCTGTTATCACTGAAATTGAAGAAGTTCAAAGGATACCGGCTGAAGTCAGAGCCACAGCTTGCCAAAGAATTGGTGTGAATCCCTTCTCAGTTGAAGAAAGTTGGGTGAATATGAGATGCAGTCAACTGATTGCCATTTCTCCTTTTGAGGACCCCAATCTCACTGAACTTGTTCAGTCGTCCATGCTGATTGATGGTGCTCTCCCTGAGCACATCAATTTGATCACGACACTCCTCAAGGATGTCATTTTTCCGGCTGAAAGAGCTAGTATTCAAGTGGAAGGAAATATTGCCTCCACCAGCAAGGTAGCAAACGATGTTGAAGAAAGCACTGCAACTGTTGCAGTCGCTACAATGACTGAAGGGGAGGGTGAAAATTTGATAGGAGAAGGAGAAGGAACTGAAGTATTAGAAATAGCCGACAAAGAACCTGAAGTCACCAAACCTCAGGTGGTGACTGAAGGGCAAATTCATGTTCAACCGGAAGTTCAACCAGAACTTCAACCGGTAGTTCAACCGGAAGAACAAAGGAGTGAAGGAGCTGAAGACATAGCCGAAACTTTGATAGCCTTAAGGAGCTCAGAACCAGTTCAAGCGGAAACACCTGTTCAACCTGATATTCCAAAAACTATTCAACAGGTGGTTCAGACTCCTGAAGCTGAGGCTGTAGTAAAGATGGTAGAAGAAGCTAAAAGGGTAGCGAAAGATGAGAGGCTAGCTAAAGAACTTCAAGAAGAATATGATATGTATCTGCAAGATGGAGTGTTCGAAAACTTGCTTGAAGAGGCCAAGACTAGGTCTTTCAACTGGAGACTGAAGGATTATAACTTGGATGCAGTGTCTGATGCTGATAGGGCAGAGGTTAATTTCTATTGCCTCTCAATTGCCTACCAAGATAATAAAGAATGATGAGAATTACCTACTGCTGAAACAGGTACAAAGGGCACTTGTGGTTAGAAATTTGAAGAAAGAGGAAGAGGTAGCTCAGATGCAAGTTAGGGGACTTTACAGCTTGATTGATGAAATCTTTTATGAACTGAAAGGAGAAATTGCTGCTGTCAATCCTAAATTGGTGATGCCTTCACCTTAAGAGCTAATCTCAGGTACAACAAGTGCTGATGTTAAACCTGAATTTATTGATCTTGCAGATGTACCACCTCCACCTTCATTTATTTACAACCCAAACCCGATGCCTACAACAGTACCATCTATCTCACAGTCACTAGCCATCACACCATACAAACCTCCCTCCATCTCCAAGAAAGTTGTCACTAAACTTTCCAATCCCAAGTACAGAACAGACAACTTTACACCCATCATTCCCTTCAAGAAGAGGCCCTCACCTACCATGGACTTTTCTAATATTTTCCCTCCTACTCCACCTTCTAGCCCAACTCCTGAAGCCAGTAAACCACCATCACAAACCTCCCTTCCTCCACTCACCATCAAAGAACCTTCCACCACCATCTCCAAACCTACTGAAGCCCAAGCTGGCCCTTCTTTATCTGAAAAAGGCAAGAGACCTGTTGTGCCAGAATCTACAGTTGATTCTGATGAAGAAAGATTGGTCAGAAAAAGGAAACTGATGCATGCCAAGAACAAAAGAAATCAAAGGCAAAAGAGAAAAGCTCCACCCAGTAAAAGACAAATTGTGGGTTGGACAGTGGATGAAGCCACATTTGATTTCACCTTTACAATGGAAAGTGGCATAACTCAAGTGGTAAACGTTCACAAGGCCACTTCACAACTTTGCTGCAAATGACAGACGTCATTCTAAAACTTAGAGAAATTTTGAATCCTTCAAGAGCTGAGCACATGTTAAGGCTTGTTATTGAGCCAACTGTGCTGGATTGTGGAAAGCTCTACAGAAGTAGTTTAGATGGTGACTCGGCAGAAGAAGAAGATGAAGTGCCTGCCAGTGAGATAAAGTTTATCATCTGGGAAGAGGAGGAAAAGCTCTTTTATGTTCACAGAGCTGATGGAACCTTCACAATTCATGATTATACTTCTGTTCAAGAAGAATGGAGCGAAAAGGACTGGGATTCAATTAAATATGTGAAGGTGACCAAAACAAACTCCAAAGAGCTGTCTCAGAACCTTGATGCCAACATCAAAACCACGGACAAGTAGGATAAGGAGAAGAATTTTTTTTTGGTACAAGTCAATTTTTGAAGATAAACATTGGAATTTGACAGCATCAGCTTAGGGGAGATTGTAAGGAATATTGCGCTTGGAACATTTCCGGCTGAATGCCAATTTTACTATGTTCCAGCTGAAGTTGAAGTTGAAGCGGAATTCTCACTTCAAGCGGAACTGGCTATTCAAGCGGAAAGAAGCAGTTTTGTCCTTTAGCGAATATTCCGGGTGAACTCGATTATCCACCAGATAATAAGTTCAACCGGACTTTTCCTAAAATGTCTTTTCAGCAAGTCAAATCCTGCAAAAGCTTCTCGTATGCTTCTATATCTGATTCAAGCCGCTCTCCTAAAGTAGTATGGTGCTGCAAACACGCAAGATATTCCAATTGCCGATGTTTATTATTTTGGTAGTTTATATTTGACTTTTTAGTTTACGGTCTAGATTAGATCGTATGAGATCAATGGCTGTCATTGATCTCATTAGCACTATTTATAGCATAGCTAGCTCTTAGTTTACACACAGTTGTCATCTTTGTTGTTATCAGTTCTTGAACAACTTTTAATAGTGTAGCTTTGAGTTAATGCAAATAGTGCCGAGTATTTGATACTTTGTTGTTACTATAATTATGCAAATCAAGCGTTTACATTATACACAAGAACTCAATATTGCTTAAGTAAAGTGAAATATAACTTTAATTCCACAGGGTTATATTTGCAAGTAAAGGGCTTTGTTTAAGTTTAAATCGAACTTTTAACGATCCTACAGCATGACACCGGAAAACCATGAATTAGCCATATCGTGCTCAAAACTCAGCCAAATCCATCGATTTTATACCGTTGGAGTCCTTGTTCGATCCTCAACAACCCTTAACGATTAGAATCCACCGAAACGAACTTGAACGAAAACGCAAAACTAGATTGTTTGGACCAAAGCTAGTCGTCCAGACCAAAGCTGGTCGTCTAGAGCATACCCTGATCGTCCAGGCCAAGAGCTGGTCGTTCAGCTTAGATGACATGTTCGCTCAGACATCATCGTTTGGAAAAAAGTTGGTCGTTCAAGGCAAATAGCTAATCGTCCAAGCTATCTTCATGGATGAACCAGGTCCTATGCTACATCTTCAAACCTTCAAAAAAATAATAAGAAACACTGATAACATTTGCGTTTTACCCGATTGAGAAATCCGACCCGTTTTAAATTTCGTAGATTACCGATTTGCAAATTATTGAAAACCGGAAGAGTTATCGGGTGATTATACCCTAATTATTGAGTCTAAATGATTTACAATTGTTTTTCGAAATCAAATACTTAATAACAATCCTCTACAACCCTTAATGATTAGAATCCACCGAAACGAACTTGAACGAAAACCAAAATCCAGATCTGAGTGATCAGATTGGTCGTGAGACATAATCGACCGGTACCCGCTCTAATTACATTTGTAGGACCGACTGGAACCTCCCAAACCCGGATCGTCTTCAACTGAGTGCTCGAAAGATGGTGAGACTGGATGATGAGAGCATAGGATAAAACACAAATTTGATGATAAAGTCAAATGATTTCATTGAACCGAATAATTACATGAACAAGAAATCACAACAATACATCATAACCCTCATGAATCTTCCATGGTCATCTTATGTTGAGATCAAACCCAAGATGAGACTCTCAAAAGGTAAGGGATAGCTCATATCTCTCAACTTTTCATCATTCTACAAATGAAGTCATCCCTTCCTTTATATAGAGAGTCCGTGTGCCTCTCTAGCCCACTAACTAGCAAGACAAAAATACAATGAGCTAAATACAAATTAAAAAACAAATAACATAAATATTAATTAAATCAAAGTTGATTTAATTAATATGAAGATTGACTCGCTCGAACCGATCTTCCGTTGACTTTTACGTTGACCGTTGACCCGAACGGTTGACTTTTCCAGATGACGTCTTCGGTCCAAACTTGCAAACCTCGATCATTACAACCCGCGTCTCTGAATCAAATCACAATGTATTCTTTAACCAAATGTTTCGGTAAACAGATTTGATGGCATTAGTAACATAGATTTTTGTTCCAACAAATGATGCTATGGTCATGGGAAAGTGGCCGACTGCCAATATCTTGAATTTGAACCGTCTCCTTTGTGCTTGATTTTTGGCTTTCGGGCTTAAAGTGAATCTCAACAAGTGTGTTCTTTATGGGGTTAATGTGCTAAATGAGGAGGTTGCGGTTTGGGCTAGTCGATTGAGATGTAGGGATGGGGTGTTTCCTTTTCAGTATTTGGGCCTTATGGTGGGGGCTAATATGGGTCTCAAGAAACATTGGTCCAAGGTGGTGGAGGTCTTTGAGGAGTATCTTGGTTTGAGGAAGGCTTAAAATTTATCTATGGGGGAACGTCTCGTCTTGGTTAAATCGGTTTTAGAAGCCCTTCCGTCGTATTACTTCTCGCTATATAAGGCACCGGAGTGCGTGTTGAATAAAATTGAGGCAATTCATTTTAATTTCTTATGGGGTGGTAAGGGGAACTCGAGAAAGATATGGATTGGGCGGCCGCAGATTTGTAGGCCGAAGGAGGTACATGGGCTTGGAAGGTTAGAGTGGAGCCGCATAAGTTGTGGGATAAGGTGGTTATGGGGATTAGTGGGGCTATTTTTAATAGGGGTTTAATGTGACACCCGGCGAATTCAGGTGATTTTATAGACGAACACGAATAATTATTTATTCGAACATACTTGCATTCATACATCTAATAGAAATTTTAGATGAGTCCTCGAGTACTTAGATTATCACACACGAGTTGAGTCGGTCCTAACTGTTGGTGACTAAACTAGTAAAACGATGTCGAACGAACACAATGTTCAATTCATACTATATGATTTAGGGGACCTTGCAAATTAACTTAGTTGAGTATGATTTTCAAGTAATTGTATGTAAAAAATAATAATAAAAAAAGAAAAAGAACGGCACTATTAATTCCATGTAAATCTACAATTTAGAGGTTTGAAATTATGAAACCTCATCATTCGGAGAGTTTAACAAATCCCCGAACCCTTCCCCACGTTCCTCCTATATATAATAATACCCTAACTTCCTTCTCTCAATTTTCCGATTCAACTTTCCTCTCCCTTCTCCCTGTTTCCTCAGGTCGACAAGCCTGCAAATCCAGAAGACTGCTTCGCGGTCGTGGCCCGAGTAACCGATCTCGAGGAGTGTAGGAAACTAGCGCAATCTAAGGTACACCCCTCGACATGTGTTTTCTTTTCCTTTCTTTTCGAGATTTCCGAAGAACCCGAGATGTCGTATGCTTAACAAGAATATATGTGGCCACTGGTTGGTTCGGTGTTCATGATAGGCTGGTAGATGATAACGAACGATGCTTGAATTCGTGAACGAATTATGTAGTTTGGTATGAAACTGTGGTGAATTATAAATCCCCGTTCCTCCAAGTTGTGTGCTTCATGGATTATAAATATAAATTACGTGCTAATTCTGATGTTAGGAGTCGCATGGTTATATGCTATAATTATATGGATTCTGGTTCAGCTTAAGTCCGATGTGTAGAATTTATGTTGAAGAAGAAAGTACCTGCCTGTTAGTAAATATATATATTGCAACCTGAACATGTTCACCAAAACCTGAATTGTACTAGTGGTCAGGGGGTTGGCATAAGACTGGAGGGTCACGGGTTCTAATCTGGTACCCAGCACCTATCCCTGTTTCTTTTTTTTTAAATATTGTAGTTAATGTAATAGGAGCAGAACTAGGTTAAATATATTACGAACTGGTTTGACATACAAAAACAGAAACTAGCCTAGTGGTTAAGGCCTTGTTTGGTGACTGGGCTATCCCAGGTTCGATCCTCGCACACTGCAACTTGTATTCTTTTATTTTTGATTTCTGTTT
Organism: Deinandra increscens subsp. villosa; assembly: GCA_039602395.1. NCBI lineage: Eukaryota > Viridiplantae > Streptophyta > Magnoliopsida > Asterales > Asteraceae > Deinandra > Deinandra increscens. The sequence goes on from JBCNJP010000009.1 coordinate 16,556,371, forward strand.
CATTAGTAAGGATATGATACCTGAATGCAAAAGGTTAAATAGATTAAGAACTGGGTTTACACAAGAATATGGAAACTGCCATGGTGGTTGTACTACTTTCGTGGGACTGGGGGATCACGGGTTCGAACCCAGCTCCCAACAACTTTATTTCTTTATGTTCTCTAATTCATTAATATCCCATACTCCTCCCTTGTTGTGATATATTACATGTAGTACATGATGTTTCCATGAAAAGTGTTACCTTGGATGCAAAACATGACACACAAAACATAAAAACTACGTTTTTGTATATTTAACTTGCATATTTATTTTACTAAACAATCTATTGGCACCACGACGTATCTTACATGCTAAATGAGGATGTAATTCCATGAACTTAGAAATCGTGTTAACGTAGTTAAATCATTAAAGATTATGAGTGTATCGAACACGTGTAAATAGGGAAATCATTGCATGAAATATATGATTGGTGTGACGTAAAATTTGATAACGTGTGCAATTGGCTCGCATGATTATTGTAGGAAACCTTGTTATTAAGCATGCTTAAACGTGGAAATTGTATGTGCTTCTTTGTTACCGCTTTGAAACAACTAGGATGCATGCTAGAAATGTTTTACATGTGCTTACCTGTTATAATTGGAAAAGATTAACCAAACAAACAAACCCAATTATTAACGAGTCACCAACGTGTCGTCAGGGTCGATTGAGTCAGTTTCGTTGTCCATTCACTGTAGTCTTACACGTTCTCAAACATATAGGTGATTCGTAGGAATTCATCAACAGTTTTATTTAAACTTTCTTGCCGAGCTCCCAAAGGTGAGTTCTCAAACATTTTCTCTGAATATTCCATTTAGAGAAGGAACATGCTACAAACAGTTTTTCGTAATATAACTGTATAGCTGATCACATATGTGCGAACATATAACACAAGTTACAAGTCCTTACATTTCGAACCGTTAGTTTATGAGAAAGCGAGGTAATCTTTGGTAGTACTACTGGGTTTGACAAACCCCGCCTGCGTTAGTAGCTCTAACTCGACTGGATGTCAAAAGGGTGTAAAATTAGCCTAGACAGTATCATCATCGTCCGTGTTAGGCGATGGTGGAAGGCATTACAAACACAAACAGCCACGCTTCGGTTGCGAACCACATAGTGATAGCATTATTGGCCTTGCTAGCTACAGTTACTATTATGATTATCGTGGTACAAACATTTTTACAAACATCTTTACAAACATTTATTTTTCTTGTGTTGACATTTATGAACTCACCAGCCTTGCGCTGACCCACATAGCATGTCTTTCACAGGTCTTTGAGGTAGGAGCACGCTACGACGCACATTGCATGAAAGTTTACACATTTTGAATTTGCATTTCAACTTTTTACGTTTGAGTTTACTTTCGTGTTTGGTTTGAGGGCGCGTGTTTTGCGCAACACATTCACTTACCTTTACGCTTCGTATTTCCTAAACTATTTTTGGTGTGTTTGCATGGTTTGGTATGACTAATGACTCGGATCCTGGTTTGTCACACGCCTCGCGGTATAAACCCCGCAGGTGGATTTTGAGGGTGTGACAGATTGGTATCAGAGTCATTGGTTATAGTGAACTAGGTCTTGCATGTAGGCCAGCTATAGCCTCAGAGTTGCATTAGTCATACACGAGAGCACACACTTGGTTCAGTTACATGTCAACATTTCATTCATTATGAGCATTATTGTCACACCCCCAAATTACCACTAACGGAGTTTTACCGTGTGGGGTGTGAGTACAGACCAGGACCCGAGTCAATGATTGCAACAACACAAAACATTCCACATAATAAAAATAAATGCATTAAATGTTTGAATTAAAACCATAGTTTAAAATGTAACGCAGCGGAAATAATAAACGCGCAAAACACGCGCTCAACCGTTTAAAATAATTTCAAACAATTAAACGTAAAATGTTAAGGTTTTCTCCCAAAAATAAATGTTTAATCGTAAGTCAAATGTGAAACCCGCAATACGTACCAACAGCAGAAAACTCCTAGCGGCCTGTAAAAGTTTGGTAAAATCAAGTGTCAGCTAATGCTGTTGAGTTAACTAAAAGTAGTATAATACACATACTGGGCATAAAAATATATAAATAGTTTTATGTAATGCGTTAATAAAGTTGAATAATATCGTAGGTAGCTAGCCTAGTTGTCATGTCCATTAGGAAGTTCGCAACCGAAGCTGACTAAATGTATGTAGGGAATACCTACACGTTTTGCCTCCCCTGTGTCCATCTGTACACAGTAGTTTTGGCTGACATTAACTCCGTCCGACCTCCAGTCAGGTGGGCATCCCGTGCACCGCAGAGCGAGGGTTGTCAATCCTCAGTAGTACTACTAAACGTCACCATGTTATTTACACTATATTAACGGTCCGATTATGTGAGGGCTTTAATAGATGGGCTATCCTATGACATGTGATAGTTTACTTATTCAAATGCATTAACGTGTGTTTTGTAAGTTACCAAATAACTCGTAAGAAAAGCGGATCACTACCCAAACGGGGTATGATCTAATTTGGGGTGTGAAACTCACCTTTGGGAGCGCTGCTACAAAAACCGCACTTGATCCAAGTGCTTCGTGTGTAGAAAAAAGGGAGAGAGTGTATGACCTAAGAGCGAAGGTCTATAGTGTTAGTTGTGTCACAAGAGGAAGCGAGCCGACTCACGACACACGGGTTGATCATGGAAGAGAGATGCGTGAGAGAGGGAAAAAGAGAAAGAGAGAGAAAATAGGATCCACTGAAGGCATACGTGTACAAGTGTCCTATCGTCATGTTACTAGAGTGGTGTGGGTGAAACACATAAGCAAATAGCTAGGAGAAATGTGATTAACTACTACGGTACAACATAAGGTCAACGAATGAACCTTATGCAGTCTTGCCATTCCCACGGAGTGGGGACCTAGGACCTGTACTGAAGCATAACTACATAGCCTAGGTGTCTAATCCAACCCTTCACGTAAGCACATTTGCACAGTACATGTTGGAAGCATGCAAGACTAATTAATCCTAGCTAATCATGCGGATTTGATGCTACTGGCTTAATCTACTACAGTATGTTTAACCAAATAAAAATAAACATGCGAGTTTGACTACTAAGGGTCCTCTAGGTCAACCCTTGGACCTTGGTCCTAAGTTAACACACCATACACATTGCAGTCACATTCATCTTGGTTACAGAAAACTAGGACAGCCGCGCACCAACTTTGTTTGGTCAAAGTCAGTGGGATACTGAGTGAGTCAAGACTCCCGATCATGCCATGTGAAAGAAGACTCATTTAGTCAATTTGTCAAAAAGAATCACCCCAATCGGGTAAGTATTGATCAAGTTATGAGGGTTTGAAATTTAGTAAAAATTTATTAAGTATTGATCAAGTTATGAGGGTTTGAAATTTAGTAAAAATTTATTAGACAAATTATGTCTAGTGTTCGACACACGACACAAAACCGGTTTACAACCCATTACTCTTTTGTAGTTAGGTTCTGAAAATTTACAGAAATGTTCTTGGTTATAAAATGAAAAACCTTTGTGTTTTAACCAATTAAGTTATGTGTTTTTATCATGGCAAAATCCTTCGCACAAGTGTGTGAAGTCAGTTTCATGGCAGAGCTGAGTTCCTGTTTCGTTTGGGCCTTAAGGGTACCAAACGAATTTCAATTCACGTGAGGTCAGAGCCATAAGAAACCTAACACCTTAAATTAACACTAGCAAGCAGAATCAAGCAATTTGGTTCACGTATGAGAAAGTTATGCTACTTTGAAATCGACAAACATTTGAGGGACTAATTCTGTCAACAGATTGCAAACGTAAACTTCCCGACACCCTAGGTCATTCACTAGCCCGAATTAAGACCCCAAGTTTTACAGGAAGTTTTTTTAATATGTTACACGCAACTTTTATGTTTTACGTTTTGGAAAATAGCCACGTTATACTAGCCTAAATTTCGAAACAAATTTGACTCTTAAAATATTGACAGCCCCGTGCACAAAACTTGTGGTGCACGTTTGGGTGACCAAATCTTGTCCAAAAGTTGCGTTTTTAGTACCCCTGGAAAGCTAAGAAGATGAACTTTCGTCTCCAAAAAGAATCCACGATTTAGACTCCTGGTTTGTGAGTTATGACCCGAATAATGTGGTAGAAAATTTTGACAGAATCTGTTAGAAATCATTCTATGATTTCATGATGGTTTTTCAATCATCCAACCACCATAACCCTAAATTTCGAAAACCACAGCCCTACAAGGGTCTAAAGACACGAAAATTTATCTAATACAACACTAGCAAACCACGCAAACATCCAGAATTCAAGCATGCAATCAGATGGAATGTGAAGAACATCAAGAAACGAGCAAACTAGATTAGGGTTTACCTTTGATTCTTTACGGGAGAGTGAGAGTTGGCAAAGCTACAAAAAAACCGAGTACCACACTTGATCCCCGGGGTGATGTAGAGCTGTCTGGTGGTCGGAAGGTCGCCGGAAAACCGCCGGCTTGTGGCTACCGTCGGACGAAGTCGCGGGGGGGGGGGGGGGGAGCCAAATTTGGCGTTCAAAAGAAATGGGTGAGGGGCTAGGGTTTCGACCCCCCCTCCCCTTATATACATACATATATATATATATATATATATATATATATATATATTTTGTTTATTTAAGTCAAGTGTTAATTAGTTTTTTTTAAAGAAAACATATAAATAAAATAAAACATACGAACTAGGGTTGTCGGTTTAAGAGAATTGTACGAAACGAAAGACGGAAATTTATAAGCCACTCTTATACGATAAAGCAAATCTATAAGATTTTCTATGAGCTTTAAGATTTAAATAAAACGTCAAATGCTAGGCCTCTCGAGTAGTTTGTCGGATATGATTGATCAACCAAGTGCATCGGAACAGACTTGATAAATGGATTTCACGTGACATCGCGTGACATAAGAAATAAATTGTACATACGGACAGGTCTTAACGGAAAAGTTTAACGGAGTTAACTTGGGAAAACGGCAGTTGTCAAATCCTCCCCTTGTTACATAAATTTTCGTCCCGAAAATTTGGTCGGTGTAGTCGCGGCTTCCGCGGAAGGGAAGGAAAATTTTCTAGGTCTTACATCATCCCCGTATTACGGAAATTTTCGTCCCGAAAATTTAACTAGTAACTTGGTTTAGAATTGATGTATTCGCGTTCTAACGTGAACTTTGCTCTATGCTTTGGTTATCAACAAACCTTGACAATTGGGATTTTGCTATGCGTCACTATTTTCTCTTTGTAACCAATATCTCTAAGGTATGCTCACTAAATTGGAGCTTTTCATCAATTTCTATTTCCTCCCGTGTAACTATATGGAGTGTGTCTAGTAGACATTGAATTCAGGTTTGGACTTGAAACCTGTTATGCACTTTTTTTTTCACTCTGGTGGCCACTCTAGCCGGTAGGCGACTGGCATCTTCTTTCGATGACCTCGAAAGTCTCACATAGCGATGATTTAACTTTCCACGCTTACCAAATTTTATTACACCCTTCCAAGGCGAAACTTTTAGCAACACCCCGTCGCCTTACTCATATTTCCACGTTTTATGACTGTAGGTCCGAAAATCTCCCAGACACACGATATAATGATCTAACACGAGTGCGGAATCCTCGTGAGAGATTGATTCAAGAAAATAGTAGAAGAAGAGATTCAATCTATGAGAAAGATTGAATCTTGAATGGAATCGGCTACTATTGAAGCAATGAAAGGCTGATCGTAAACAATAACTCTCTCGAAGAAATCGTGAACAACAATATCAAATGCTTAGTTGATCATAAACACAAATGGGTTTATATAGGTACCCAATGGGTTTACTATTGGGCCCCTTGTTAGGCCCTGCACCATCTGTCAGTTGATTAACCTTCCTTCTCAGGTCCTTTATCATCTTGTAAAGATATTCCATTCTTTCCTTGTCTGCCACCTCATACTCTCTCATATATTTGCTGCTTGCCTCCTCCTTCTCTCTCAAACGCTGGTTTTCTTCCATGAGAGCCTTGATCTCATTCTGTCTGATCCTATTCTGAGAGATCAGGAAGTTGATCTGAGGATCAGCACTAATCCTCAAATCAACTGGAAGCTCAGCAGCCATCAATGGGCGGAACCCTGGAGCTGCGAGTGGTTGGCTGGTCGCGGTAGAGATGCTCACTCTAACCGGACTTGGAACAACGAAGGTGCTCTCAACCTCCAGAAATTGCCTATCTTCACGTACAGGGCTTTGCACGTTCAGAATCGGACTAGCTTGCTGCACAGGGGCAGGTTGATCATCACCATCTTCAGTCTGTGTGAGAGACGGTTGCTCTTGAAGGGCTTCATCAACAGTTTCTTCTTGACCACTGGCACCCTCAGAACTGGGTCCAGCTGGTTGTACAACCAAAAGGCTTAAGCTTGTCTTGGTGAACTTGAACCGTATGCTCCTAGGATCAGATTTCTTTCGCGGAGATGGTTCACGAGCAGGGACGGGTTCTTCTACGACAGCTTCATCAACGTTTATATTCAGCTCAGGAGGTGTATCATCACTGCCAGACGACCCAATCATATCTTCTCTTGACCTTTTATGGGTTAGTGGCTCCAAGTCCCCATAAATATCATCTTCAGTTATGTCCTGGCCAGTAAGGATGTCATCCATTATATTTTCTTCATCGGATGGAATGACATCTTCATCTTGCACATTAACAGCTTGAGTTACTGTCAAGTCTTGGTCTTCGGCAATTGATGCATTAACTTCAGGCACATCTGCCTCTGGCTCAGAGTCATCCATTACTTGTTCCCGTGCCACTTCTGGGAATGCACCTCTCTTAACCCATTCCAGTCTTCCTTCAAATGTTTGCTTACCTGCTCTATCTTGGGTTTGCAACCCAAAGACCCCATTATCCATGACCTTTACATCAAGCTTCTCAATTCTCTCCTCTATCATCGGATACTTCTTCATTACTACCATTTGAACGAACCTTGGCGTCATTAGAAACTGCTCTCTGGCACTCAGTTCTGCATTGCCTATCCAATCAATCAGCATCATCCTTGAGTATTTAAAATTCCAGTCTAAGGCCAATGCTACGAAGGCAGTTCCATGGAGTTGGTTTAGCTGATCAAAACTCGTTCTCTTGCCTAGGAAAGATTTCTGCATGTAATGCGCCAGGCACCTCCAGTAGTGCGGCAGAAGCTTCTTAAAGATGGGCGGAAATTTTCCTTCATACCCCATTGATTGTGCCCCTGCCAAAACTACCTCCTTCGAATACTTGATAGGATGCGAAGCATCATCAGTAATGTTCAGCCCTTGCCTTATATCTTCTTCCTCAATAACAATTTGTCTGTTATTGACCGTTGCAGTAATCCTAGTCTTGTCAGAGTTTGCCCTGGCAGTTCCCCAAAATTCTCTAACCAGCATCTCGTCGATGAGTATATTTGTCCTCAAGGCATGGTTAATCTTGCATGTGTTCATTCCTGCCACCAGCGAGTAGAATAACTCCATGTGTTTTTCTGGCGGGTCTTCTAGGTATGCCAGCATGCAATGGTCTGGTTCATATTTTATGTCTTCAATCAGCATCTCTTCAGCCATCTGAGTAAGACAAGACATATGCATCAGACATGATCATTAAATAAGCAATTATGATTATTTACCCTTAACGTGTTCAATTGACAATCACATTTTACTTTTGAACTTCACAAAATTTCAATTTGAACATTTTAGGGAAAATAATTGAATTAAGCACATGCTTACAAACACCGACAAATTTTATCTCAAAACCGTTCAATTTTATTGAGATCTCAAAATTATTAAGAGTTTAAATCTTTAAATTTCATTTTATGCGTGTTTGCGATTTATAAACCGAGTTTACGATCCATAAAATGGGTTTACGATCCTTTAAACGGGTTCACGATCGATTAAAACTAGGTTCAGTCGTAATCGCCTTAACCCAATCGTAAACACCAGAAATCCAGTTAAGGCCCGATCGTAAACAATGAATGTCGTAAACTCGGATCGGAAACAAATGTCGTAAACTCGGATCGTAATCGCTGATCGTAATCAGCGATCGCAAACACCGAAAGGTCGTCGTCTTCAACACAAACATCGTAAACACCACCATCCGCCATTGTTAAAACCTGCAACACTTCGTAAACAAGTTAATACACCTCAAAACTGCAAACAGAACACATTACACTACCTTTTATGAGTTTCAAGTGCTAAAGCGACCTCAACACTTGAATAACGAACTCGAAAAACAGACAATGACCCGAGTTAGGGTTTCGGATACAAAAGCTGTGAATCCGCCGGTGATAATTCGTGAAAACATACCCTAAAATTGAAACCCCATGCTTGAAAGTTGTTGACGAAGTCAAAAGGGAAAAGGTGATCTTGACGACACGGCCTGGGGGGAAGATCTTTATGACATCTGGATCTATGTTTGACCAAGAACCAGATGTTGGGTATGACTTACCATCCTTCTCCTCCACGTTCAAGGGAATAACTGATGGAGTGGTCGGTGAAGCCAAAGTTGAGAAGCCAAAGATCACCATTAAGCATCCAAGTGTGAAGTTAACAACTGTGGTGAAGAATGAAAAACTCAAGGGAGTGGCTGTGTCTCCCATTTCTTCAGTTGGATCATGCAGTTGTTGTTGTAATTGCAAGAACGGTGCTTCAACGTCAACGAATCAAGGAAGCACAAAGACGGTTAAGACAGGTTCGACACAGGCTTCGAGGAACCAGCCAAGAGTCAATCTTGAATCAGCAAATGGACCAAGGAGGCAGACACAGAGCAAACCAGCTCCATATCAGCCACCAAAGACAAATGGGTACACGTCTGACTTCTATCTAAAGAAGCAGACTTGCTTTAATTGTGGCATCGCTGGTCATATTGCTAGAAACTGTCTTTATCGCCCCTATGAACCCTACTTTCCAAAAAGTCAAAGGGTTTCATCTCAGGATTCTGTGAAGTCTAAGCCGATGATGGTGCAGAAACCTAAGGCAATGAAGACTGTTACTCCTAAGGTTAAACCCTCTGATCAACATTGGGGCGCTGCCAAAGCTGAAAGAAAATCTTTAAATCAAAACAACAGCTTTCCAAGTTACCAAAATTTTCAGAAAAAGGTGATGAAACCATTTTCAAAGCAATCAAAACTTGAAAAACCCAAAGTTACCCCTCCCAAGGTAACTAAAACTGTTTTGAAAAATATTTCTAAAATGCAGAAGGTTGAAATACCTAAAGTCACAACTCAAAAGGTGACTAAAACAAAAACTGTTTTGAAAAGTGAATCTAAAATGAAGAAGGTTGAAATACCTAAGGTCACAACTCCAAAAGTGACTAAAACAAATGTTAAATCACCTGGAATTTGGAAGCCAAAAGTCAAGGCAGCTACAACCGAATCATCCCAACTTCCTGATCTTTCAAAAGGAATGTTTTTAAAAGAAATTTCATTCATTGATTCCTCAGGAGTACCCAGAAAAACAATGGCCTGGGTACTATTAGCTAACTAATCTCTCACTCTGTGCAGGAACGATCAAGGAGGATTATCACTAACGTATTATTACTAATTTGTTTGTTGATAAGTGATTGTTCCAGGCACAGTTTCAGAGACGTATCTTCATGTCATGTCAAGTAATATATACAATGGAAGGTATGTCTCTTTGAGAGGTAAAATGTCAAAATCAGCATGAAAGGTACTGTTCTTAACTTGGTTGTTTGTATGATGAGGCAACAAAGGGTGTTTTGAGTCAAACCATTTTTTCTAAAATTTTCACTTGGTGATTATTTGTTGAAGTGTTTGAATTCAAATGCAATGAAGTGTGCATGTCATGAAACCCAATTTTCTAAAATTTTCAAAATCAATACTTTGAAAGTTAGCTTGGCCAGATGTCTTCATAATTTTGTGTTTTGTTCTTTTAAGTGTGTTCGTGTGTTTTATCTTTATTGTTTTAAAAAAAAATGAAAAAAATGATGTTCACAAAACTGTGACATTAAAAATCAAAAAGCAAGGGGAAGAAATGTAAAGAAGATGAAAATGTTGACCCCTCAAAAATAGTGTGCTTTTCAATTTTTCATTGTTTCTTGTTTTTGAGAAGTTTAGGGGAAGTAATATGAATGTTCGGGTTGGAGATGGCTGACACGCGTAAGGCGGAAGTGAAAGGCAAGCTCCACGGTGATATGCTCGGTAGGCTCGACCTAATCGTATGACCACCAATGAAAGTGCAGTGAACTTAAAAGATATTTATGTTTAGTTTCCCATCCCAGGTTGCATGGTTTAAAAGACTGAGTCCCGACAAAAACGGGTTGAGAGTGGTAATTATACCTATCTTGACAACACCACAGAGCAAAAGAAAATGAAAAAGAAAATGAAAAAGAAAGGAAAAAGAAAAAGAAAAGAAAAAGAAAGGAAAAAGAAAAAGAAAAGAAAAAGAAAATGAAAAAGAAAAGAGAATAAATAATCACTCAGTTGGTCTTCTTTGCGTGCTTAGCGGCCGACCTGATCACCAACTGATGGTTAATGAAATAAGTGGTAGTCATAACGGTGTTGCATGGTTCCTCAAGTTGGGGGTTTGTGAATCCTCAATAAACTCTGAGGTTGGGTAGGTTTTGCTGTGTACACTTGGGTGTGGGGACAATTAAACATGACGGTAATATTGTACCATATTAAGCATGACGCATTCGGTTGGGATTAAACGGGTTTGAGTTTAAAGCGGACAAACATACCGGCAATCACCTGGACTAGTCAAGTAACTGAAGCTGAAAAGGATTCCTCAGTCAGATTCATACGGTTTGATCCCGTGTAAACTTTCTCATGTTTGGTTTGGTAAGTATTTGTTTGGTTTTTATCTTTCGTGTGTGAGTCGTTAAGTTCTTTTTAGTGTGTTTTCGTCTTGGCCAGGTTGATTTGAGAAGTCAAAATATGCTTTTCAAGGGTTTTAATGCATAATATGCCCCCGACAGATCTTGACAAATTTTTAGGGGAAGGAGAGGGGATAATAAGTATTATCCGAAGGGAACTCGAGGATGATACTTATTATCTAATGGAAAAGACTTCCTCCGTCAGATCTTGACAAATTTTTAGGGGAAGGAGAGGGGATAATAAGTATTATCCGAAGGGAACTCGAGGATGATACTTATTATCTAATGAAAAGACTTCCATAATACATAGTATCCGAAGGGAACTCGAGGATAATATGTATTATCTCAGGGGAAGTCCTTAGCTGAGGGGAAGTAATCAGCTAAGGGGAAGTCTTTAGAGGTCTTGGGTTTAGGGGAAGTTTTATAGAAAACCCGTAATCTATATTAGGGTTTTTGGTTAAAATTATGTTAATTTGAATCAACTGAACAGATGATAATTACCTTCTAACCCAAAGACCAGTCTTCAAATGTCTGTTGGTGTATATTTTTTCAAATGTGTGTCAGACAGGTTGATGATAGAAAGATGCCGCTGCTGCTCAAAGTTAAAGAACCAGCCGGACAAGACTTCTATCTGAATAAGCATGTGTTCAGGGGAAGTTGTTGGTGTCTTTACAAGTTTTCAAAAGAGCTTCAAAGAAGATGTTCACATGTTTAGGGGAAGCTGAAGACTTCAAGTCTCGTTGAAGAAAACGATACAGAGAGCAGTCAGAGTTCATGAAGTTTGAAGATCAACAATCAAATTATTCAAAGTTAGGGGTTTTCAAAATTTCAACCCTCTAATTTATGGAGATTCAAGACAGTTACCAAAGATACAGCAAGAACCAGTTCTTTCAAAAGAAGCAAGTCATTGAGAATCCTCCATCTCATTAACTTGTTCATTTCAAGAAGTTCAAGCTGATGCTGATCAAGAGGAAGTCCCAAGTGCCCGTCACGAAACCCAATGAAGATTTCTGCGGAAAGAATCTTCATCAACATCTATGCAAGCCAGTCAAGAAGAAGAATTTCAAAGATCGAAGACATTTAATATCACAAGCCTAGGGGAAGATTGTAGAGGCTAGATTATGAGGCTTGTAATATTAAATAGGTTGGGCTGGGCTTAGAGGGTTTCATTAGAATTATAGGCTAGTTTGCTATTGTATTTAGGCTAGTTTATGATTGGGTTTGGGTTTAAAGCGGACAACCATACCGGCAATCACCTGGACTAGTCAAGTAACTGAAGCTGAAAAGGGTTCCTCAGTCAGATTCATACGGTTTGATCCCGTGTAAACTTTCTCATGTTTGGTTTGGTAAGTATTTGTTTGGTTTTTATCTTTCGTGTGTGAGTCGTTAAGTTCTTTTTAGTGTGTTTTCGTCTTGGCCAGGTTGATTTGAGAAGTCAAAATATGCTTTTCAAGGGTTTTAATGCATGACAATATGCCCCCGACAGATCTTGACAAATTTTTAGGGGAAGGAGAGGGGATAATAAGTATTATCCGAAGGGAACTCGAGGATGATACTTATTATCTAATGGAAAAGACTTCCTCCGTCAGATCTTGACAAATTTTTTTTTTTTTTTTTTTTTTGAACAACAATATTAAATGCTTAGTTAATCATAAACACAAATGGGTTTACTATTGGGCCCCTTGTGGATCATAAACTCAATAGTAAACCCAAACCCAATCATAAACTAGCCTAAATACAATAGCAAACTAGCCTATAATTCTAATGAAACCCTCTAAGCCCAGCCCAACCTATTTAATATTACAAGCCTCATAATCTAGCCTCTACAATCTTCCCCTAGGCTTGTGATATTAAATGTCTTCGATCTTTGAAATTCTTCTTCTTGACTGGCTTGCATAGATGTTGATGAAGATTCTTTCCGTAGAAATCTTCATTGGGTTTCGTGACGGGAACTTGGGACTTCCTCTTGATCAGCATCAGCTTGAACTTCTTGAAATGAACAAGTTAATGAGATGGAGGATTCTCAATGACTTGCTTCTTTTGAAAGAACTGGTTCTTGCTGTATCTTCGGTAACTGTCTTGAATCTCCATAAATTAGAGGGTTGAAATTTTGAAAACCCCTAACTTTGAATAATTTGATTGTTGATCTTCAAACTTCATGAACTCTGACTGCTCTCTGTATCGTTTTCTTCAACGAGACTTGAAGTCTTCAGCTTCCCCTAAACATGTGAACATCTTCTTTGAAGCTCTTTTGAAAACTTGTAAAGACACCAACAACTTCCCCTGAACACATGCTTATTCAGATAGAAGTCTTGTCCGACTGGTTCTTTAACTTTGAGCAGCAGCGGCATCTTTCTATCATCAACCTGTCTGACACACATTTGAAAAAATATACACCAACAGACATTTGAAGACTGGTCTTTGGGTTAGAAGGTAATTATCATCTGTTCAGTTGATTCAAATTAACATAATTTTAACCAAAAACCCTAATATAGATTACGGGTTTTCTATAAAACTTCCCCTGAACCCAAGACCTCTAAAGACTTCCCCTTAGCTGATTACTTCCCCTCAGCTAAGGACTTCCCCTGAGATAATACATATTATCCTCGAGTTCCCTTCGGATAATACTTATTATCCCCTCTCCTTCCCCTAAAAATTTGTCAAGATCTGACGGAGGAAGTCTTTTCCATTAGATAATAAGTATCATCCTCGAGTTCCCTTCGAATAATACTTATTATCCCCTCTCCTTCCCCTAAAAATTTGTCAAGATCTGTCGGGGGCATATTGTCATGCATTAAAACCCTTGAAAAGCATATTTTGACTTCTCAAATCAACCTGGCCAAGACGAAAACACACTAAAAAGAACTTAACGACTCACACACGAAAGATAAAAACCAAACAAATACTTACCAAACCAAACATGAGAAAGTTTACACGGGATCAAACCGTATGAATCTGACTGAGGAACCCTTTTCAGCTTCAGTTACTTGACTAGTCCAGGTGATTGCCGGTATGTTTGTCCGCTTTAAACTCAAACCCGTTTAATCCCAACCGAATGCGTCATGCTTAATATGGTACAATATTACCGTCATGTTTAATTGTCCCCACACCCAAGTGTACACAGCAAAACCTACCCAACCTCAGAGTTTATTGAGGATTCACAAACCCCCAACTTGAGGAACCATGCAACACCGTTATGACTACCACTTATTTCATTAACCATCAGTTGGTGATCAGGTCGGCCGCTAAGCACGCAAAGAAGACCAACTGAGTGATTATTTATTCTCTTTTCTTTTTCATTTTCTTTTTCTTTTCTTTTTCTTTTTCCTTTCTTTTTCTTTTCTTTTTCTTTTTCCTTTCTTTTTCATTTTCTTTTTCTTTTCTTTTTCATTTTCTTTTGCTCTGTGGTGTTGTCAAGATAGCAAAACATGGCGTGTGAGAGAGTGAATACTAGGTATAATTACCACTCTCAACCCGTTTTTGTCGGGACTCAGTCTTTTAAACCATGCAACCTGGGATGGGAAACTAAACATAAATATCTTTTAAGTTCACTGCACTTTCATTGGTGGTCATACGATTAGGTCGAGCCTACCGAGCATATCACCGTGGAGCTTGCCTTTCACTTCCGCCTTACGCGTGTCAGCCATCTCCAACCCGAACATTCATATTACTTCCCCTAAACTTCTCAAAAACAAGAAACAATGAAAAATTGAAAAGCACACTATTTTTGAGGGGTCAACATTTTCATCTTCTTTACATTTCTTCCCCTTGCTTTTTGATTTTTAATGTCATAGTTTTGTGAACATCATTTTTTTCATTTTTTTTTAAAACAATAAAGATAAAACACACGAACACACTTAAAAGAACAAAACACAAAATTTTGAAGACATCTGGCCAAGCTAACTTTCAAAGTATTGATTTTGAAAATTTTAGAAAATTGGGTTTCATGACATGCACACTTCATTGCATTTGAATTCAAACACTTCAACAAATAATCACCAAGTGAAAATTTTAGAAAAAATGGTTTGACTCAAAACACCCTTTGTTGCCTCATCATACAAACAACCAAGTTAAGAACAGTACCTTTCATGCTGATTTTGACATTTTACCTCTCAAAGAGACATACCTTCCATTGTATATATTACTTGACATGACATGAAGATACGTCTCTGAAACTGTGCCTGGAACAATCACTTATCAACAAACAAATTAGTAATAATACGTTAGTGATAATCCTCCTTGATCGTTCCTGCACAGAGTGAGAGATTAGTTAGCTAATAGTACCCAGGCCATTGTTTTTCTGGGTACTCCTGAGGAATCAATGAATGAAATTTCTTTTAAAAACATTCCTTTTGAAAGATCAGGAAGTTGGGATGATTCGGTTGTAGCTGCCTTGACTTTTGGCTTCCAAATTCCAGGTGATTTAACATTTGTTTTAGTCACTTTTGAAGTTGTGACCTTAGGTATTTCAACCTTCTTCATTTTAGATTCACTTTTCAAAACAGTTTTTGTTTTAGTCACCTTTTGAGTTGTGACTTTAGGTATTTCAACCTTCTGCATTTTAGAAATATTTTTCAAAACAGTTTTAGTTACCTTGGGAGGGGTAACTTTGGGTTTTTCAAGTTTTGATTGCTTTGAAAATGGTTTCATCACCTTTTTCTGAAAATTTTGGTAACTTGGAAAGCTGTTGTTTTGATTTAAAGATTTTCTTTCAGCTTTGGCAGCGCCCCAATGTTGATCAGAGGGTTTAACCTTAGGAGTAACAGTCTTCATTGCCTTAGGTTTCTGCACCATCATCGGCTTAGACTTCACAGACTCCTGAGATGAAACCCTTTGACTTTTTGGAAAGTAGGGTTCATAGGGGCGATAAAGACAGTTTCTAGCAATATGACCAGCGATGCCACAATTAAAGCAAGTCTGCTTCTTTAGATAGAAGTCAGACGTGTACCCATTTGTCTTTGGTGGCTGATATGGAGCTGGTTTGCTCTGTGTCTGCCTCCTTGGTCCATTTGCTGATCCAAGATTGACTCTTGGCTGGTTCCTCGAAGCCTGTGTCGAACCTGTCTTAACCGTCTTTGTGCTTCCTTGATTCGTTGACGTTGAAGCACCGTTCTTGCAATTACAACAACAACTGCATGATCCAACTGAAGAAATGGGAGACACAGCCACTCCCTTGAGTTTTTCATTCTTCACCACAGTTGTTAACTTCACACTTGGATGCTTAATGGTGATCTTTGGCTTCTCAACTTTGGCTTCACCGACCACTCCATCAGTTATTCCCTTGAACTTGGAGGAGAAGGATGGTAAGTCATACCCAACATCTGGTTCTTGGTCAAACATAGATCCAGATGTCATAAAGATCTTCCCCCCAGGCCGTGTCGTCAAGATCACCTTTTCCCTTTTGACTTCGTCAACAACTTTCAAGCATGGGGTTTCAATTTTAGGGTATGGTTTCAACTCTACCCCAACATCATCAGACTTGGAATTATGACATCTGTTATACTCCTGGCACTCAGCATCATCTCTTGATACGTCCTCTATTCTCCCTTCACCATATGTCATGTTTGCCTCGTTGTCTATTTCCTCTTGAGTCAATGGTGTAGTTCCAACCAAGACACTATCAATAGGAGGAGCAGCTTCTTTATAATCTGACTTGGTTCGTTCAACTTGATCCTCACTAAGAAGTATTCCTATAATGTCTCTGGGAACTGGTGGAGGAATAATGCTGTTTGCAGCCAAGGCCTTATCAGTCTTTTCTGATCCAAATCCAGGTGTGTGTTTCCCAACTTGACCAGTCACAACAGCATGTGACAATTCCTTTCCAGCTTCAAGCATTCTTTTGCTCCTCATTTGATTCATATCAAGCTTAACCTGCATCTCATTGTTCTTATGCTTCAGGTCATCTATCTGCTTACTTAGCTCAGCTATCTCTAACTTAGCGTTGTCATACAAATAGGCGTTCTCAGTTGCAAGGTTCTTATATTTTGCTATATCTAATTTTTGAGCTTTAACTTTCTCTTCGTTCTTTTGCCATCTACCCTTAAATGAGCTCTTCTCGCATTTTGTCTCAAACAATTCTGACTTAAAACTTCTACAGATTTGCCTAAGTTCAGGAATTAATTGAGCACAAGTAGGATTGGGGCATATCTCAGCATCTTCGTCCTCAAATATATTCTTTTCTTCAACCACTGAACTCATTTTCTTTCTTTAGATATGCAGCTTCTGAAAATTTCAAAAAATCGGCAAAAACGGCAAAATGGCAAAATTACTATTCAAAGAATAGTGTCAAAAACTTAAAACTGAAAAACGGAGGCCTTCGGAGTGGAATTTGGGGGTCCAAACGAGCTCCCCTGGACGTTAGTCTGGGGTGATTCTGGGGCTTGATGTCACGAACGTCGTGTTCAAATTTGAGCTTCTAACTCCAAACGAGTCAAAAGTTACGCCCGTTTCCGTGAAAGTGAGAAAAAGTGACTTTTTGCCGCAAAACCTGTTTCCGATCGTAAACCCTATTTACGATCGTAATCACCTCCGGGTCGTAAACAACGATCGTGAACTCCTGTTTCCGATCAAACTAGAATCGTAAACACTTAAACCGCCTAAAAGAATCGTAAACGTGATTACGATAGCCGATTACGATCCCCAAAATCGTAAACACTCGTTCCCGATAAAAATATGTCGTAAACACCGAATACGATCCTGCAAAGTCGTAAACACTGTTTCCGAAGAAAGTACAATCGTAAACTCGTTTTTCCAGGTCGTAAACACGATAAAAATCAAATCTTGATGTCGTAAACACGAGAACGATGAAGATCTTCAACTGAAACTGTCGTAATCACCGAAGAAACCCAGAAAACCCTATCGTAAACACCAAAAACTCGAAGAACAGCAGCAACAAATGTCGTAATCACCCAGAAATCCCTTGAATCTTCAACAAAAACTCAAACAATACCCAGAAAACTCTTGAATCAATATCGTGAGAGCCTCGAATCTAAGATTCTTGGCTCTGATACCAATTGTAGGTCCGAAAATCTCCCAGACACACGATATAATGATCTAACACGAGTGCGGAATCCTCGTGAGAGATTGATTCAAGAAAATAGTAGAAGAAGAGATTCAGTCTATGAGAAAGATTGAATCTTGAATGGAATCGGCTACTATTGAAGCAATGAAAGGCTGATCGTAAACAATAACTCTCTCGAAGAAATCGTGAACAACAATATCAAATGCTTAGTTAATCATAAACACAAATGGGTTTATATAGGTACCCAATGGGTTTACTATTGGGCCCCTTGTGGATCATAAACCCAATAGTAAACCCAAACCCAATCATAAACTAGCCTAAATACAATAGCAAACTAGCCTATAATTCTAATGAAACCCTCTAAGCCCAGCCCAACCTATTTAATATTACAAGCCTCATAATCTAGCCTCTACAATGACGCTTGTCGGCGTAGCTCGCTCGCCGGTCCCCGGCGACTGCTACACGGTTTCTTATCTGCGCGATTTTTTTTCTTTTTTTTGCGCGGCTTCGTACACAATTTTAGGTCCAGTGAGTTGGCTCTGACGTACTTCGGTCCAGTAGACCGGTGATCTATACTTTCATCCATTGAGCGCCTCAAATGGCGCAACACCAATGCTTGCATGGTAGCTGTTATTACCAGAGAACTTATCAAATGGTAAGTGAGTTTCTCAAATCCTTTCCGAAATCGATTACACATGCTCAGACCATGTCCTCAAGAGTCTCGATTGTACACTCAGTTTGTCCATCCGTTTGCGGATGATAAGCTGTACCCATATTCATGCGCGTACCCATGGCCTTCTGTATTGATTCCCAAAACATAGAGCAGACTCAGGATCACGATCTAAGATGATAGATAGGGGCACACCATGGGGCTTGACGATTTCCTTCAAATATATCTGAGCGAGCTTTTTAGTCTTATCGCTCTCTTTACTGGCTAAGTAGAGGGCGAACTTCATTAGCCTATCAACAATTTCTCAAATCATCCCGTATCCAGCTGGTAAACGGGGAAACCCTGTGATGGAGTCCATTAAAATGTCCTCCCATTTCCATTTGGGAGTGTTTCGGTGTGAAGTAGCCCTGACGGCTCCTGGTTCATCATATTTAACCTTCGAACATGTGAGGCCTTATCTGACATACAAAGCAATGTCCTCCTTTGTGTTTGGGCCACCAATGGACCAACTTCAGGTCCTTGCACGTTTTGTCGGATTGAGTAGCGAGTTTTTATGAGCTTCATCCCTAACTTGCTCTCGCAGATTTCCATGACGGGCACCCAGACCTGTTCCTTATAATAGCGAAGGCCATCGGCCTTAACTTCTGATTTCACCACCAATTCCACTGAGCGATTCGGGCTCAAAATTCTTTTATTTTAGGGCTTCTGTTTGAACATCCCGGTTTCTATCCATAGCTCGGTGTGAATGGTCATTCGCAAGGCCCACACGCGCCTCAGCTTTTACGTGTTCCTTTCAGCTTAGAGCATTTTCCACTATGTCGGCTTTCACTTGGGTGAAATTATATCACCTAGTTATAATAATTCAGCAGCTCGACCCATCTATGCTGTCTCCTGTTTAGATTTTTTTTCCACCCGAAATGAGCCGCAAACTTGCATGATCGGTGAATATGGTTCACTTGGTACCATACTGATAATGTTGCCAAACCTTTAGAGCGAATGCTAGTACTCCTAACTCTAGATGATGCTAGTAACCCATCAAACCAAGAAATTGACGGGTTCCTGTAGGCGCACGCAGAGTGAGGGTTGTCAATCCTCAGTAGTACTACTAAACGTCACCATGCTATTTACACTATATTAACGGTCCGATTATGTGAGGGCTTTAATAGATGGGCTATCCTATGACATGTGATAGTTTACTTATTCAAATGCATTAACGTGTGTTTTGTAAGTTACCAAATAACTCGTAAGAAAAGCGGATCACTACCCAAACGGGGTATGATCTAATTTGGGGTGTGAAACTCACCTTTGGGAGCGCTGCTACAAAAACCTCACTTGATCCAAGTGCTTCGTGTTTAGAAAAACGGGAGAGAGTGATGACCTAAGAGCGAAGGTCTATAGTGTTAGTTGTGTCACAAGAGGAAGCGAGCCGACTCACGACACACGGGTTGATCAAGGAAGAGAGATGCGCGAGAGAGGGAACAAGAGAAAGAGAGAGAAAATAGGATCCACTGAAGGCATACGTGTACAAGTGTCCTATCGTCATGTTACTAGAGTGGTGTGGGTGAAACACAGAAGCAAATAGCTAGGACAAATGTGATTAACTACTACGGTACAACATAAGGTCAACGAATGAACCTTATGCAGTCTTGCCATTCCCACGGAGTGGGGATCTAGGACCTGTACTGAAGCATAACTACATAGCCTAGGGGTCTAATCCAACCCTTCACGTAAGCACATTTGCACAGTACATGTTGGAAGCATGCAAGACTAATTAATCCTAGCTAATCATGCGGATTTGATGCTACTGGCTTAATCTACTACAGTATGTTTGACCAAATAAAAATAAACATGCGAGTTTGACTACTAAGGGTCCTCTAGGTCAACCCTTGGACCTTGGTCCTAAGTTAACACACCATACACATTGCAGTCACATTCATCTTGGTTATAGAAAACTAGGACAGCCGCGCACCGACTTTGTTTGGTCAAAGTCAGTGGGATACTGAGTGAGTCAAGACTCCCGATTCATGCCATGTGAAAGAAGACTCATTTTAGTCAATTTTTCAAAAAGAATCACCCCAATCGGGGTAAGTATTGATCAAGTTATGAGGGTTTGAAGTTTAGTAAAAATTTACTAGACAGATTATGTCTAGTGTTCGACACGCGACACAAAACCGGTTTACAACCCATTACTCTTTTGTAGTTAGGTTCTGAAAATTTACAGAAATGTTCTTGGTTATAAAATGAAAAACTTTTGTGTTTTAACCAATTAAGTTATGTGTTTTTATCATGGCAAAATCCTTCGCACAAGTGTGTGAAGTCAGTTTCATGGCAGAGCTGAGTTCCTGTTTCGTTTGGGGCCTTAAGGGTACCAAACGAATTTCAATTCACGTAAGGTCAGAGCCATAAGAAACCTACTAGCAAGAAGAATCAAGCAATTTGGTACACGTATGAGAAAGTTATGCTACTTTGAAATCGACAAACATTTGAGGGACTGATTCTGTCAACAGATTGCAAACATAAACTTCCCGACACCCTAGGTCATTCACTAGCCCGAATTAAAACCGCAAGTTTTACAGGACGTTTTTTTAATATGGTACACGCAACTTTTATGTTTTACGTTTTGGAAAATAGTCACGTTATACTAGCCTAAAATTCGAAACAAATCTGACTCTTAAAATATTGACAGCCCCGTGCACAAAACTTGTGGTGCACGATTGGGTGACCAAATCTTGTCCAAAAGTTGCGTTTTTGGTACCCCTGGAAAGCTAAGACGATGAACTTGCGTCTCCAAAAAGAATCACACGATTTAGACTCCTGGTTTGTGAGTTATGACCCGAATAAGATGGTAGAAAATTTTGACAGAATCTGTTAGAAATCATTCTATGATTTCATGATGGTTTTTCAATCATCCAACCACCATAACCCTAATTTTCGAAAACCACAGCCCTACAAGGGTCTAAAGACACAAAAATTTATCTAATACAACACTAGCAAACCACGCAAACATCCAGAATTCAAGCATGCAATCAGATTGAATGTGAAGAACATCAAGAAACGAGCAAACTACATTACGGTTTACCTTTGATTCTTTACGGGAGAGTGAGAGTTGGCAAAGCTACGAAAGAACCGAGTACCACACTTGATCCCCGAGGTGATGTAGAGCTGTTTGGTGGTCGGAAGGTCGCCGGAAAACCGCCGGCTTGTGGCTGCCGTCGGACGAAGTCGCGGGAGGGGGGGGGGGGGAGCCAAATTTGGCGTTCAAAAGAAATGGGTGAGGGGCTAGGGCTTTGACCCCCCCCCCCTCCCCTTATATACATATAGAGAGAGGTTATAATGAGAAGTTTGGTGAAAATAAGAAAGATAAGAAGTCTTCTCATCCGTTAGATCTGATGATCAATGACCCTGATTTAATCTCTTAATTAAAACTCAAAAATAAATGGTCAGGTACACGGAGGGGCAATTTGGTCAAATTGCCCATTTTTCTCTTTCCCCCCAATTATTAAAACATTCATAACTTTTTCATACGATATTATTTTTTTTATAAAAATTACACCATAAAAACAAGCGTTTTTTTATCTTTAAAACCCATACCATATTGCTATATAAAAAATAAAATAAAAAAATTATGTCAATGACGTGAACATATGACACAACGACCTGAACATATGACACAATTGACCTGAACATATAACACAATGACACAACAACTTGAACATATGACACAATGACACAATGACACAATGACCTGAACATTGTTCAGATCATTGTGTCATTGTGTCATTGTGTCATTGTGTCATTGTGTCATATGTTCAAGTCGTTGTGTTATTGTGTCATATGTTCAGGTCGTTGTGTTATATGTTTAGCTCATTCACAATTTTTTTATATATATAGCAATATTGTATGGGTTTTAAAGATAAAAAAAACGCTTGTTTTTATGATGAAATTTTTATAAAAAAAATAATATCGTATGTAAAAGTTATAAACGTTTTAATAATTGGGGGGAAAGTGAAAAATATGCATGTTTCCAGATTTGCCCTCCTTCTTATCCTTCTTATTTTGCATAAACTTCTTACGTGAACTTCTCTCTATACTATATATATATATATATATATATATATTTTGTTTATTTAAGTCAAGTGTTAACTAGTTTTTTTTTTTTTTTTTTTTGAAAGAAAACATATAAATAAAATAAAACATACGAACTAGGGTTGTTGGTTTAAGAGAATCGTACGAAACGAAAGACGGAAATTTATAAGCCACGCTTATACGATAAAGCAAGTCTATAGAATTTTCTATGAGCTTTAAGATTTAAATAAAACGTCAAATGCTAGGCCTCTCGAGTAGTTTGTCGGATATGATTGATCAACCAAGTGCATCGGAACAGACTTGATAAATGGATTTCATGTGACATCGCGTGACATAAGAAATAAATCGTACATACGGACAGGTCTTAACGGAAAAGTTTAACAAAGTTATCCAGGGAAAACGGCAGTTGTCAAAATTATAATATACCTAAATATATATATATATATATATATACTAGCCGTGTGCCCGCACGTTGCGGCGGCGAGAGTGTATAGCGTGTTATTCGTCTTCTGTTCGCTTGTTATGGCGGCACGACAATTTACATCGAGGTATTCATTTTTTAGAACTCAAACAAATAACAACAAACACTCGAATTGAAACCCCCGCGATGTGGCGGCGAGAATCAATCAGTGCGGTACCTTTTCTGTTAGTTTACCAATCATCTCGTTATATATCGTAGTATGTCTTTTAGTTTTTCCATTCGTCGAATTGGTGTATTCTGTTGATATGTGTAATGGTTTATAGCGCTTTATTTGCATTTTGTTTGCGCGTTAGGCGGCAACGACAATTTGTAATACGATGCATGTATGTTTGGCGGCGTTGGCAATTTATAAGACTCATGACATAGGCTACAACCCACGAGATGCGGCTGCGGCAACAATCAACCAACACGGTACTTGTTTTCCATTGGTTTATCAACCCACTCGTGATAACGTCTGTTACTATTTTTATTCGTAATATTGTTGTAGTCTATCTATAAATAAGGAATTATGGCTTAAAAAAGTACATGAAATATAAAATTTAATATTAATGAAATTATTTGTTAATTAAAAACATACACGCTATTTTATGTTTTTAAAACTAAAACAAGCAAGTAATTAGAAGATCTTTAAAAACTCTCTTTTATATAACACATAAATACATTTGTGGTTTTTTACTATGTAAAATATGAACTACCATTTGATGGAAACACATGATAAATAAACGACTTTTTAAACAGATATAAATTATTATGTACAATTAAAGAAGACTAATATAAGAAGCCTTAGGAAAGTGGTGTGTAACGAATTCGACATGATCAGATGTGCAAACTGCTGCTAAAAATCACATGTATGAAGTAGCCATAAGCAAAACTTGTGAAACATTAAAGACATCTTTGCTTTCTTATGTTTATTATATACAAGGCAAGTCGTGGGGTATGGACCATATGCATTTCTGACTTCGGATATACGGACTTTGAATGAGATTCAAGATTCAAGAGTAGTACCTATTAGTAAAAGTCGGATACGTAAAATGTGACACAAACGTTACGGTGGATATTTCTATTACCATGGCATTACATAAGTGAATACCATGGTGTTTTTTTCGTTACATCTAAGAACCTGCCAAAATAAAGTGCAGATCTAAAACACACTGTGCAAGGTTGCCCATTTCTGTCAGTCAAAAAATTAGATATTTCTGAACATGTTTTTATTTTACGGGCGTAATGCTCTTCTTGAGCCAAAAGATGCCATGTCCCTTGAGGCGACTTTCTATCCGGCCTTCTTTTTTATCCTTTTGACAGCCCCATCTTTGTCACCTAAGTGTTAGATTACAGATTAGTTGCATATCATATATGGTAGCTAGATAAAGATATTATAGTATATGTACTAAAATAAAACAGTTAATTTAAATACCAACAGTTGACTTAAGCTAGCAACCTAAGCAATTTAAATTTACGCTATATAACTAATTAATGTGAACATCAGATTGTTAAGAACTGCAACAAAATTTAGGGAGGTTCAACAATGGCTGCAAAGATGTCACGCCAAAATGAAACCATTATATCTTGCGTACTCCTATTTCATAATCATCACAACCATAGCGCCTTGTAGGGGGTTGTTCTCTCATTTATATAATTGACAATAATTATATAAAAATCCTTTTATACCATACTTTTTTACCTACAACCTGCATTGTTTTATCATAATCCCAAATGAACTTATTCTCATACAATAATCAAGAACATATCACATAACTTATGTTAGATGAATTAGAAAGCATTTCATGATCATCAAAAGTTCAGACACAAATCTGAACTGCACGCCTATACTAATCAGTTAGTGTGGACTAAAGACAATTTGTATATTTGTGGTGATAAGTGTTGTAGCGTACCTGGAGAATCATATGCATGCTTTCTGAACTGCTTTGCAGCAGGCGTGGACTGCTTTTCTTTAGCACTGAAAAAGCCTTTGTTTCCCATAGGGAGACTTCTATCAGATGTTCACTGAAATATGAAATAAAAAATTATGTGATATATGAAACAATATAATAATCAGTAATAAAAAAATTATGCTGATTTTGGTACCATAAATCTTGGTAGAAGAGTAACTTAAAGTTGAGCCTCATAATCGTAAACTATATCAAAATTTGCACCAAAATTAAAATTATCATGGATAAAACAAAATAAATTACAGGATAATAAACAAACTTGTAACAATTTATGAAAGCAAAACTAATGTCTCGTAATCAGAATGCCATGAATAAAAAACAACATGTAATGATGGACCACACCTGTAAGTAAGAGGAAGACAAAAAACCCAATCCATATTGTGAGCACAAATTTTCAATTTCAGAGAGCCTTCAAAAGAATTAAAAGAAGCACATGCATTTTTAATTGTCAAACAAATAATAAAACTTGCCTCCACACATAAGAGCGGCATATTCCTAAATAATCAAAACTTATTAGCTGGTAATAAATGTTTTAGCTTATCTTACTCGTGAAATAATTCATTAAAAGGTCTGCGTAATCACTACAGCGGTTAACCCTGATGCAACATGAATTTAGTGTTACTGATTGAAAATAGAAGCTTGAATCAATCAATAAAGGCAATAGAAAAAAGGGTAAAAAAGAATTTTTTGAATAGACGTTACACATAATACCTATGGTTGCTATGTTTGAAGTGTTACAGAGATTACATTTTGAGGACCAATGGACCATAAATCTCATATGACTGCTTCTTTTAACAATTTCACCTTCATTTATAGAATTTTATCTATTTAAAATTGTATAACAAATTGAATCATATATTTCACATAAAATTGAGCAATTGAGCAGTAAGTTGTTTTTTCAAGAAAAGAAGTGTAGAAGTTAACGTTGTGGTTACATATAGCCTTAAATGAACTGAGATTTATTCTTAACTTTTCAATCTCATTTTATCATGAAAATAAAAAAGGACTTTAATTTCTACTAACAAAGTCTATAACTGCGGCATACCAACTTTGCCTGTAATAACTGGATGATGATCAGGCGTTCCTTTTTAGATTCTTCTAAGATTTTTTTCAGTAAAAAACGAATAAAGTATGATAAGCTACAGAGAGACTTGTACCTGAAACCTTTGAAAGAACCTTTTAAAGAGAATGAAAAACTCCAACCTCCAACCTTTGTAAGCAAATGATAAACTCCAACCTGCAAAACCAAAGCTATTTATAAAGAAGACTGAAAAGTTTTATAAATTGCATAATAACAAAGATACAATTCAGAATTTTCTAAATGTTTGGAGCTTATTTTTATAGTAGTACATGATCAAACTGATATAAGTATACAACTGACCCCATGTGGCTGCAGTTGCTGTTAACATATACCCATCATGCATCTCATCTTTTATGAATACAGTGACTTGGATACAATCACAAGTTCACAACCTAGGATCATATATGATGATGATAATCAACTTCTCTGTAAGTAAAGTAAATCTTTGGGAGCCTCTTCGAATTTCAAGCCCATTTCTATTTACAAAACAGGCAGATTTCTAGATTTGTCAAATCAACAACACAACATCTTTTAAAGGTCTTTTATACTTCTCCATTTCACAGTTTAAATATTTAACCCCCTCATGAAAGGTCTAACCCAAAACTAACTTAAACAGAAAACATAGATCACAGTTTCTGAAATATTTAACCCCCACATGTAAGTTGAGAGAACCCTTAAGTATTATTTATCAAGCAAAGCTTTAATCAGATTTAAACCAAAGATTAGATCTTGAAAACTTAAAAACTAACGTAAACATATATCAGATTTAACCCCTCTTGTAGGGGGGCATGAAGTTTGAACACCAAAATCACAATTGAGATTAATCATATAGAGTGTAATCTAACCTACCAGTGCCGAAATGTTGTAGTCTGAAATGCTGTAGTATGATGTTAAGGGAATAGAACTTAGAAGTTGTTCTTTATCCAGGTCTCATACCATGGTTGATAAAATTTCACCCGATTGCAGTTGGAGACGCTTCTTCAAAACCAAAATCATATAACAGAACACAAATCAGATAAAACCAGATGGAGCTTTAAATCAGAGATAAAATCAGACAAATCAGATGGATCGTTTACCTCAAATCGGTTTTGCAGAAGGATATGGTAAAACGAAATGGAAAGGAGCTGTGAATTTATAGAGTCCTCAAGTTTGATTTGGGCGCCTTCTAATTTGAATCCGTCTGGCCCAATCGAGGGATAAATCATGAGTTATCATTACAATCACGCGTGAAGAAGGAGACGAAGGTGTAGCGATACGTTTCCTAAACGACGGCCCAATCGAAAGGGAGAGAGGCTGCGATGCACAGTAATCCAAGGCGGCTGAAAGAACAAGCACTGTATTGAGGCGGGTTGGGGGAAACGATGGCTGGAGATAGTTGGAGTTCACGTGATACATCTTCAAATGTATCTAATCGAGAGAGACGGCCGGAGATTCGAGGGGAGAGCCGATTTCAAAGCCAATCAATAGGGATGTTTACAGGCATGCCGAAGAGAGAGATAGTCAATGCGTGCTTCTTTAAATAAAACTGTACACGGGACGAAGAGATTAGGGTTCAAGACTTTAAGCTGCTTCAAGACTTGTACATTGTGCTTATTAGTTTGTACGCGTCTTAAGGATTAAGGAAATTTCATGACGAAAATGCCCTTCAGGGCAATATGTATTATATATAGTAATAGATATATATGTTACATACAGACATGGCTGGGGTTCATCATCCGCTCCTTCCTCTACCACTTCGACAAGCAACAATGGATCCGCAATGAAGGAGTGCCTCCACTTCTCCAGGAGCCAAACGCATGCATGTGGCCATGGACCCTGTCGCGAATACTCTATCCCTTGGAATGAGTCGTTGCATCCCTTGTGTCTAAATGGGGGAAAACAACTCAGCAGTGTCAGGAAATGACTGCCTCAATCGAAGAGCTAAAAAGGGAGAACAGGGAAATGCGTGGGAGATTACGCGTTCAGGATGAGAGGTTGCTGAAACAAGAGCGTCGTAGTAAGAAACTAAATGAAGATGTGAGTTTGACTGACGAGGGACGTGGAAGGTTATTGGTACAGTTTGAAGAACTATGAAAAGACCTTCGAGACCTTACACACGAGTTTCATACTGAAAGAGATGAATCAAAGTTTAGAGAGGAAGATTTAGAACATCTCAGGGACAGAATGGAAAATCTGGAATTAATGTTGTTGGCCCAATAGGGTGATATAGAACCTGCACAAGCAGAGCCTATAGAAGAACTCGAGCCCGAAGAGGAACTCGAGCCTGATGAAGACCTTGAGCCCGAAGAGGAGATGGAACCTCAGGAGGAAGAGGAACATGCAGACGAAGACCATTCGGATATCTCCTCTGTTGATACTGACGTTTAATCATGAACCTAGATGGGACGGGTTGTCCCCATCAACTAGTATTTTGAATATTAATTTCTGAATTTTTGGATATTTTTGTGAACTAGTTACAAATTTATTTGAATTGAAATTACCATTTAATTTATTATGTTGTGTTCAGACGTTGTTAAATTCGTCGTGTTGTCTGTATGTATCTGGGTGATATAATGCATTAAATTCTTTGTCTCATTTTGGATATTTGTGATTGAAAGGATAATGTCGGGACGTAGAAGCGGAAACCCTGCTAACCTAACTGCGGCTCAAATCAACACATTAGTGAACAACAGGGTCAATGCTGCATTGGCAGCCTACCAACAACAGCACCCGGCGCAAAACCAAGGTAAGATTTTACCCCTCTATTAACATGCCAACTCATCGAGGGTATGATGTAACAGGTACGTCTATCTCCATGAATTGCAGGTGCAGGCACCAGCGCGCATAAGCAATTTATGGATGAGAAGCCACCCACATTTACCGGAGAGACTGCCGCAGTGGGGATGCTGCGTTGGGTTGAAAAGACAGAGTATGTGTTTGCTGTATGCAACTGCCTCCAAGCAAACAAGGTGAAGTTCGCTGCTAGTACATTCGAGGGTCCGGCTCTCACATGGTGGAACCTACAGGTATAGATGTTAGGAATGGCTGAAGTTAATGCCCTGACTTGGGATGATTTCAAAGCAGCATTAACTGAGGAATACTGCCCAAGAGATGAACTTCAGAAGCTTGAACGAGAACTCCAGGTTTTGAAGATGCAGGGGTCGGAAATTGAAGCCTAGACTCGACGCCATAATGAACTAGCAAACTTGTGCCCGAACTTGGTACAACCAGCATACAAGCGGATCGAGATTTATCTTGGTGGGTTAGCTCCCCAAATCCAGGGAATGGCCGTCTCACTCTACTACTATACAACAGGTCATCCGTATGGCCCATAAGCTGACTCAAACAACCGTGAATCAGGGAATTCTACCAAAAAGAGGTGCCTCTGCTAATACATCGGAAAACAAAAGGAAGTGGGAAGACAGTGACTTAAAGTCTTCATCGTCTCAGCAACAACCGCACAAGCAGGGAAGGCATGATCACGGAAATCAACTTCGATTCTTGAATAATCCACATCACTTATGCTTCTATTGTAACAAAAGATTAACAATCGGGTAACAATCAAAAGGTGGTTCAAACAATCAAGGCAAGTACAATGGGAAGTACCCCAAATGTAACAAGTGTGGGTACCATCACTATGGTCACTGCGAGAAGTTTCAATGCCGACGGTGCGGGAAAATAGGCCATGCCGCCAAAGATTGTCACGGAGAAATTCAGACAAATCAACAACAAAAGGGGTGCTATCACTATGGAAAAGAATGCCACATCAAATGAGACTGCTCACAATTAAATCAGAATAACCACAATGGTGGTGGTGGTGGTGCTAGGGGCAGAGCATTCACTATTGGCAAGGGAGATGCTAAGAACGACAACAATGTGGTGACTGGTAAGTTCCCTCTAAATAACCGCTTTGCTAATGTTCTTTTTGATTCGGGTGCCGATAAAAGTTTCATATCAAAAGACTTTAGTAAACTGCTAGGGTTCGAACCAGTAGAATTAGAAACTGCTTATTCCATAGAATTAGCTGATGGAAAAATTGTGAGTGTAACACACATTTACAAGCAATGTAAGATAGAATTATTTGGCCATAAATTCCATATCAAACTTATGCTCACATCACTCGGAAGTTTTAATGTCGTCATCGGCATGGACTGGTTGTCTGACCACAACGCTGAGATCGTATGCAACAACAAAGTCGTCCGTATTCCACTTCCCAACGGGGAAGCCATATCTGTTCAAGGTGAAAGAAGTGGTACTGTTAAAGGAATTATTTCCTTTATGAAGGCTCAAAAGTGTCTGAGAAAGAAAACCTGCACGGCATTCCTGGCCCTAGTAACTGACAGTGCTCGGGAAGAGAGGAAGGTAGAAGACATTTCTGTAGTACGTGATTTCCCTGATGTTTTTCTGGAGGACTTGCCTTGTCTTCCGCCCCATCGTCAAGTTGAGTTTGAAATCTCACTCGCCAGCGGTGCAGCGCCAATTGCTTGTGCTCCCAACATATTAGCCCCATTTGAGCTGAAAGAATTATCTACGCAATTACAGGAACTTTTAGATAAAGGCTTCATTTGACCTAGCACATCGCCATGAGGAGACCCTGTCTTTTTTGTGAAAAAGAAAGACGGGACGTTCCGCATGTGTATAGATTATCGAGAACTAAACAAGGTCACTATCAAGAATCGCTACCCTCTACCTCGCATAGATGACCTGTTCGACCAACTCCAAGGGTCGAGCTATTACTCAAAGATCGACTTAAGGTCCGGCTACCATCAACTGCGTGTGAAGGAGGAAGACATTCCCAAGACGGCATTTCGCACAAGATACGGTCACCTTGAATTTCTGGTTATGCCATTTGGGCTAACTAACGCACACGTCGTATTTATGGATATCATGAATCGGGTGTGTAAGCCGTACCTGGACAAGTTTGTCATCGTTTTTATTGATGACATTCTCATTTACTCGAAGAGCAAGGATGAACACGAGGAACACTTACGGTTGGTTTTGCAATTGCTGCGGCAGGAGGAATTATACGCAAAGTTCTCCAAATGTGATTTTCGGATTCGAGAGGTGCAATTCCTCGGCCATGTGGTTAACGAAAATGGAATCCATGTTCATCCGGAAAAAATCGAGGCGATCAAAAACTGGGAAGCACCTAGGACCCCTATTGAGATTCGACAATTCTTGGGTTTAGCTGGTTATTACAAGCGCTTCATAGAGGGCTTTTCGAAGATTGCTCAGCCTCTTACAGCGTTAACACAGAAAGGCGTCGTTTTTAAGTGGAGTGACAAGCATCAGCAGGCATTTCAGTTGCTTAAGCAAAAGCTATGCAGCACACCCATCTTATCCCTACCAGAGGGGACAGATGACTTTGTGGTGTACTGTGACGCGTCCATCCAGGGTCTCGGTTGCGTATTGATGCAACGCGAGAAAGTTATTGCTTACGCCTCGGCAGCTGAAAGTTCACGAGAAAAACTACACCACTCACAATCTAGAGTTGGGAGCTGTGGTCTTCGCACTAAAGATTTGGAGACACTATTTATATGGCACAAAGAGCACAATTTATACGGACCACAAGAGCTTGCAACACATTTTTGACCAGTAGGAACTTAACATGAGACAGCGTCGATGGGTCGAGCTGTTAAACGATTATGAATGTGCGATAAAGTACCATCCGGGTAAGGCTAACGTGGTAGCCGATGCCCTCAGCAGAAAAGAAAATGTCAAACCAAAACGGGTTCTTGCATTGCAAATAACAATACACGCAGGGCTACCTGATCAGGTCCGCAACGATCAGATCGAAGCATTGAAGGATGAGAACCGAGCAGCTGAATCGCTTCGTGGGATTGACAAGCAATTAGAAACTAAAGCTAATGGTACAAAGTATTTCCAAGACCGATTATGGGTCCCTTTCTTTGGGAATTTACGTAAACTCGTGATGGACGAATCTCATAAGTCTCGATACTCAATCCATCCTGGTGTAGACAAGATGTACCATGATCTGAAGGTAGCTTACTGGTGGCCAAACATGAAAGCAGACATCGCTGACATATGTGAATAAGTGCTTGACGTGTTCCAAGGTTAAGGCAGAATATCAGAAACCATCGGGGTTACTTCAACAGCCAATAATCCTCGAGTGGAAGTGGGAACACATATCAATGGACTTTATTACCAAGTTACTAAAGACCCCTAGTGGTTGCGACACTATCTGGGTGATCATTGATCGACTAACAAAGTCCGCACATTTTCTGGCCATCAAGGAAGAATACAAGACAAAGAAACTCACAAAAATTTATGTAAAGGAAATAGTTTCCAGGCACGGGGTGCCAATCTCCATTATCTCGGATCGGGACGCCCGATTTACCTCACACTTATGGAGATCACTGCATAAAAGGTTGGGTACACGACTTAATATGAGCTCGGCATACCACCCTAAAACAGATGGTCAAAGCGAGCGAACTATTCAAACACTTGAGGACATGCTGAGAGCATGTGTTATAGATTTCGAGAACAGTTGGGAGACTCACTTACCTCTAGTGGAGTTCTCTTACAACAACAGCTACCACACGAGCATTCAAGCAGCACCATTTGAGGCACTGTATGGGAGGAAGTGTCGATCACCAATCTGCTAGACGGAAGTTGGGGATAGCCAACTTACCGGTCCAGAACTGGTGCTTGAGACGTCAGAAAGGATAGTTCAGATCAGAAACCGTATGAAGGCGGCTAGGGACCGTCAAAAGAGTTACATAGACAAACGACGAAAACCACTTAAGTTTGAAGTTGGTGACAGAGTTCTTTTAAAAGTGTCACCTTGGAAAGGTGTCATACGCTTTGGCAAACGTGGCAAACTGAACCCAAACTACATTGGACCATTTGAAAATGTCAGCGAAGTTGGCCCGGTAGCTTATGAGCTAAACTTACAAGAGAAATTGCATGGTGTGCACAACGTCTTCCATGTGTCAAACCTAAAGAAGTGTCTATCAGATGAAAGTCTAGTAGTACCACTAGACAAGATCCAAGTCGATGAACAATTGCGCTTTATCGAGGAACGCAGTAAGATCCCGATAGTTCAAGTTCGCTGGAACTCAAAACGCGGACCAGAGTTCACGTGGGAACGTGAAGACCAAATGCAAAAGAAATATCCACAACTCTTTGACAAACAAGCAACGACGAGTAGAGGTATGAACTAAATTTCGGGTCGAAATTTTCTTCAACAAGGGGATGATGTGACAACTGAGAATTTTTATTTTCTTTGTGTCTAGACAACAAGCAACGATCTTGATTTACGGGACGAAAATTCCTTTAACAAGGGGATGATGGGACACCCGGCGAATTCAGGTGATTTTATAGACGAACACGAACATTTATTTATTCGAACATACATGCATTCATACATTTAATAGAAATTTTAGATGAGTCCTCGAGTCCTTAGATTATCACACACGAGTTGAGTCCATCCTAACCGTTGGTGACTAAACTAGTAAAACGATGTCGAACGAACACAATGTGCAATTCATACTATATGATTTAGGGGACCTTGCAAATTAACTTAGTTGAGTATGATTTTCAAGTACGTGTATGTAAAAAAAATAATAAATAAAAATATAAAAAAAAATAAAAAGAACGACACTATTAATTCCATGTAAATCTACAAGTTAGAAGTTTGAAATTATGATAAACCTCATTATTCGGTGAGTTTAACAAACCCCCGAACCCTTCCCCACGTTCCTCCTATATATCATAATACCCTAACTTCATTCTCCCAATTTTACGATTCAACTTTCCTCTCCCTTCTTTCTGTTTCCTCCGGTCGACAAGCCTGCAAATCCAGAAGACTGCTTCGTGGTCGTGGCCCGAGTAACCGATCTCGAGGAGTGTAGGATACCACCTCAATCTAAGGTAAACCCCTCGACATGTGTTTTCTTTTCCTTTCTTTTCGAGATTTTCGAAGAACCCGAGATGTCGTATGCTTAACAAGAATATATGTAGGCCACTGGTTGGTTCGGTGTTCATGATAGGCTGGTAGACGATAACGAACGATGCTTGAATTCGTGAATGAATTATGTACAGTTTGGTATGAAACTGTGGTGAATTATTAATCCCCGTTCCTCCAAGTTGTGTGCTTCATGGATTATAAATATAAATTACGTGCTAATTCTGATGTTAGGAGTCACATGGTTATATGCTAAAATTATATGGATTATGGTTCAGCTTAAGCCCTATGTGTAGAATTTATGTTGAAGAAGAAAGTACCTGCTTGTTAGTAAATATATATATTGCAACCTGAACATGTTCACCAAAACCTGAATTGTACTAGTGGTCAGGGGGCTGGCATAAGAATGGAGGGTCATGGGTTCTAATCCGGTACCCAGCACCTATCCCTATTTCTTTTTTTTAAATGCTGTAGTTAATGTAATAGGAGCAGAACTAGGTTAAATATATTACGAACTGGTTTGACATACAAAAACAGAAACTGGCCTAGTGGTTAAGGCCTTGTTTGGTGACTGGGCTATCCCAGGTTTGATCCTCCCACACTGCAACTTGTATTCTTTTATTTTTTATTTCTGTTTCATTAGTAAGGATATGATACCTGAATGCAAAAGGTTAAATAGATTAAGAACTGGGTTTACACAAGAATATGGAAACTGCCATGGTGGTTGTACTACTTTCGTGGGACTGGGGGATCGCGGGTTGGAACCCCGCTCCCAACTACTTTATTTCTTTTTATTCTCTAATTCATTAATATCCCATACTCCTCCCTTGTAGTGATATATTACATGTAGTACATTATGTTTCCATGAAAAGTGTTACCTTGGATGCAAAACATGACACACAAAACATAAAAACTATGTTTTTGTATATTTAACTTGCGTATTTATTTTACTAAACAATCTATTGGCACCACGACGTATCTTACATGCTAAATAAGGATGTAATTCCATGATCTTAGAAATCTTGTTAACGTAGTTAAATCATTAAAGATTATGAGCGTCTCGAACACGTGTAAATAGGGAAATCATTGCATGAAATATATGATTGGTGTGATGTAAAATTTGATAACGTGTGCAATTGGCTCGCATGATTATTGTAGGAAACCTTGTTACTAAGCATGCTTAAACGTGGAAATTGTATGTGCTTCTTTGTTACCGCTTTGAAACAACTAGGATGCATGCTAGAAACGTTTAACATGTGCTTTTACCTGTTATAATTGGAAAAGATTAACCAAACAAACAAACCCAATTATTAACGAGTCACCAACGTGTCGTCAGGGTCGATTGAGTCAGTCTCGTTGTCCATTCACTATAGTCTTACACGTTCACAAACATATAGGTGATTCGTAGGAATTCATCAACAGTTTTATTTAAACTTTCTTGCCGAGCTCCCAAAGGTGAGTTCTCGAACATTTTCTCTGAATATTCCATTTAGAGAAGGAACATGCTACAAACAGTTTTTGGTAATATAATTGTATAGCTGATCACGTATGTGCGAACATATAACACAAGTTACAAGTCCTTACATTTCGAACCGTTAGTTTATGAGAAAGCGAGGTAATCTTTGGTAGTACAACTGGGTTTGACAAACCCCGCCCGCGTTAGTAGCTCTAACTCGGCTGGATATCGAAAGGGTGTAAAATTAGCCTAGACAGTATCATCATCGTCCGTGTTAGGCGTTGGTGGAAGGCATTATAAACACAAGCACTCACGCTTCGGTTGCGAACCACATAGTGATAGCATTATTGGCCTTGCTAGCTACAATTACTATTATGATTATCGTGGTACAAACATTTTTACAAACATTTATTTTCCTTGTGTTGACATTTATGAACTCACCAGCCTTGCACTGACCCACATAGCATGTCTTTCGCAGGTCTTTGAGGTACGAGCACGCTAGGACGCACATTGCATGAAAGTTTAAACATTTTGAATTTGAATTTCAACTTTTTACGTTTGAGTTTACTTTCGTGTTTGGTTTGAGGGTGCGTGTTTTGCGCAACACATTCACTTACCTTTACGCTTCCGTATTTCCTAAACTATTTTTGGTGTGTTTGCATGGTTTGGTATGACTAATGACTCGGATCTTGGTTTGTCACACGCCTCGCGGTATAAACCCCGCAGGTGGATTTTGAGGGTGTGACAGATTGGTATCAGAGTCATTGGTTATAGTGAACTAGGTCTTGCATGTAGGCCAGCTACAGCCTCAGAGTTACATTAGTCATACACGAGAGCACACACTTGGTTCAGTTACATGTCAACATTTCATTCATTATGAGCATTATAATATACCTATATGAATATATATATATATATATATATATATATGTTACATACAGACATGGTTTATTCATCATCCGCTCCTTCCTCTCTTCCTTCGACAAGCAACAATGGATCCGCACCCGATAACTGGGCCTGGTATCCTTTCGCAGTGGACACCTGCCGCGAGATACCTCTATCCCTTGGAACGAGTCGTTGCACCCCTTGTGTCTAAATAGGGGAAAACAACTCAGCAGTGAGCCAAACGCATGCATGTGGCCATGGACCCTGCCGCGAATACTCTATCCCTTGGAACGATTCGTTGCACCCCTTGTGTTTAAATGGGGGAAAGCAACTCAGAAGTGTCAGGAAATGACTGCCTCAATCGAAGAGCTAAAAAGGGAGAACAAGGAAATGCATGGGAGATTACGCGTTCAGGATGAGAGGTTGCTGAAACAAGAGCGTCGTAGTAAGAAACTAAAAGAAGATGTGAGTTTGACTAACGAGGGACGTGGAAGGTTGTTGGTACAGTTTGAAGAACTACGAAAAGACCTTCGAGACCTTACACACGAGTTTCATACTGAAAGAGATAAATCAAAGCTCAGAGAGGAAGATTTAGAACAACTCAGGGACAGAATGGAAAATCTGGAATTAATGTTGTTGGCCCAACAGGGTGATATAGAACCTGCACAAGCAGAGCCTATAGAAGAACTCGAGCCCGAAGAGGAACTCGAGCCCGAAGAGGAACTCGAGCCTGATGAAGACCTTGAGCCCGAAGAGGAGATGGAACCTCAGGAGGAAGAGGAACCTGCAGACGACGACCATTCGGATATCTCCTCTGTTGATACTGACGTTTAATCATGAACCTAGATAGGACGGGTTGTCCCCATCAACTAGTATTTTGAATATTAATTTCTGAACTTTTGGATATTTTTGTGAACTAGTTACAAATTTATTTGAATTGAAATTACCATTTAATTTATTATGTTGTGTTCAGACGTTGTTAAATTCGTCGTGTTATGTGTATGTATCTGGGTGATATAATGCATTAAATTCTTTGTCTCATTTTGGATATTTGTGATTGAAAGGATAATGTCGGGACATAGAAGCGGAAACCCTGCTAACCTAACTGCGGCTCAAATCAACACATTGGCAACCTACCAACAACAGCACCCGACGCAAAACCAAGGTAAGATTTTACCCCTCTATTAACATGCCAACTCATCGAGGGTATGATGTAACAGGTACGTCTATCTCCATGAATTGCAGGTGCAGGCACCAGCGCGCATAAGCAATTTATGGATGAGAAGCCACCCACATTTACCGGAGAGACTGCCGCAGTGGGGATGTTGCGTTGGGTTGAAAAGACAGAGTATGTGTTTGCTGTATACAACTGCCTCCAAGCAAACAAGGTGAAGTTCGCTGCTAGAATATTGGAGGGTCCGGCTCTCACATGGTGGAACCTACAGGTACAGATGTTAGGAATGGCTGAAGCTAATGCCATGACTTGGGATGATTTCAAAGCTGCATTAACTGAGGAATACTGCCCAAGAGATGAACTTCAGAAGCTTGAACGAGAACTCCAGGATTTGAAGATGCAGGGGTCAGAAGTTGAAGCCTACACTCGGCGCCATAATGAACTAGCAAACTTGTGCCCGAACTTGGTACAACCAGCATACTAGCGGATCGAGATTTATCTTGGTGGGTTAGCCCCCCCAAATCCAGGGAATGGCTGTCTCAAGTAACTCTACTACTATACAACAGGCCATCCGTATGGCCCATAAGCTGACTGAAACAACTGTGAATCAGGGAATTCTGCCAAAAAGAGGTGCCTCTGCTAATACATCGGAAAACAAAAGGAAGTGGGAAAACAGTGACTTAAAGTCTTCATCGTCTCAGCAACAACCGCACAAGCAGGGAAGGCATGATCACAACAATCGGGGTAACAATCAAGGTGGTTCAAACAACCAAGGCAAGTACAATGGGAAGTACCCTAAATGTAACAAGTGTGGGTACCATCAC
The DNA here is from genome assembly GCA_039602395.1 of Deinandra increscens subsp. villosa. NCBI lineage: Eukaryota > Viridiplantae > Streptophyta > Magnoliopsida > Asterales > Asteraceae > Deinandra > Deinandra increscens. The sequence continues at coordinate 16,594,778 of JBCNJP010000009.1, forward strand.
TATGGTCAGTGCGAGAAGTTTCAATGCTGACGATGCGGGAAAATAGGCCATGCCACCAAAGATTGTCGCAGAGAAATTCAGACAACTCAACAGCAAACGGGGTGCTATCACTGTGGAAAAGAAGGCCACATCAAACGAGACTGCTCACACTACGTCAAAATTCACCTTTGGCCACGGAAAAAAACCGTGACAAAAGGTGTTTGGTCACGTTTTTTTTCCATTCCAACCGACACCATAGGTGCCGTGACCATATGTACCCTACGGCCACGTTACAATATCAGTGGCTGAAGCCACCTATAAGCGTGGCTAAAGGGTACCAATATTTGTTGTTGTAATCAAACAATTCTTCAGAAAAGCATGGCCAAAGGGTCCCAACGGCCACATGTGTTTGGTTAACGTGGCCTTTGGTATTTTATGGTCACGTATATTCGTGTTTTAGCCACATACATTATAAAAATACGTGGCTAAAGAGTTGCTGAAATCATACATTTTGTCACAGTACGCGTGGCCAAAGGGTGGCAACGGCCACGTTAAAATATCAAAAGCGTGGCCTTTGGTGTTATATGGTCACGTATATTTGTGTTTTAGCCACATATGTTATAAAAAAACGTGGCCAAATGGGTTGCTGAAATTATAATTTTTGTCCCAATACGCGTGGCCAAAGGGTGGCAACCGCCACGTTAAAATATGAATAGCGTGGCCTTTGGTATTATATGGTCACGTATATTTGTGTTTTAGCCACATATGATATGAAAAAACGTGGCCAAATGGGTTGCTGAAATCATAAATTTTGTCCCAATAAGCGTGGCCAAAGGGTGGCAACGGCCACATTAAAATATAAAAAGCGTGGCCTTTGGTATTATATGGTCACGTATATTTGTGTTTTAGCCACATATATTTGGAAAAAGAAAGTGGCCAAAGGGTAGTTGAAATCATACATTTTGTCTCAATACGGGTGGCCAAAGGGTGGCAACGGCCACGTTAAGATATAAAAAACGTGGCCTTTGGTATTATATGGTCACGTATATTTGTGTTTTAGCCACATATAATTGGAAAAAAAAAGTGGCCAAAGGGTAGTTGAAATCAGATAATTTGTCCCAATAAGCGTGCCCAAATGGTGGCAACGGCCACGTTAAAATATAAAAAGTGTGGCCTTTGGTATTATATATATGGTCACATATATTTTCTTAATTACAATTAATTATATATTAATTAATTAGTATAGAGAAACCTTAAAAATCATATATTATAATTAAAAATTAATGTACATACACTAATCATGACGCTGTTCAAAAAGATAACATACGACACTAATCAAAGTTTAATTTCTATAATAATTAATTATAATTTCTTGTCCGTGCTGATCAGCTGCTTCTGCTGGTGCCGTGTGATTTTTCTATTTATCAGATTTTGATTCATCAGCTGGTTTGGTGTTACGTACACTTTCGGCATCTTTTTCCGATCATTATTTACCTGGAAACATGACAAATAAAACCGATCGATCAGATATATATAATATATATATAAAGTTAATTAATTAGCGGATACGATTAATTAATGTAGTAATTACTTGTGGTTGTTCCAGTACTTTTTGAACCATAGAATGATCAACCGGCTGTGATCTATCTGACTTGTTATTAGAATGAAGGATCATTCGGTTCATCGGCCATGCAATAATATATTTATTTTCAACCTCCGAAAGCGTTGTTTTATCATCTACTGGGAATGGTAAAAATGTTGCACCCTTTTTGACCTGATAAACTTTAATTCTACGGCAACCAGGAGGTAATGGACTTCCATGAATCTTCTCATCTTTTTGTTTTGGTAATAATTCAGCCATTCCCACGACGTTCAGTGGATCCCCCTCCATGTGCAACGTCGCAGTTTGGCTCCCCTGATCAGAAGTGACATAATAATAATAATAATAATAATAATAATAATAATATTAATTATAGCATATATATAAACAATTAATTAATTAAAGTAAAAAATAGAATACAAAAATTGTGGTATATACTAATCTATATACCTCTTGGATTACTGGCTGCAGATCGATAGCAGCTGCAATGGCATCATAATTATTTGGTTTTTCCAACTGATGATCACTCTTCTTAGGAGGTACTTTACAAGCTGCAGGTTTTACTGGTTTTGCATGTCTCTTATTCTTTTCCTAAATTGACACCATGTAATTAACTGATTAGTAACATATATATTAATTAACGATAACGTCAAAGCGATTTGTCAAATTTCTAAATTAATTATATATATATATATATATATATATATCCACTTCCTGCTCTGATGCCCCAGCAGCACTGGCTGCAGCAGCTGCTGCTTCTGTCATTTTTCTCTTTCTCACCTAAAGACAGCATCAGCATTTAATTAAATGATCATAGAGCAATTAGTTATAAGGGAAGTACACAACTATGTAAATTAAAATAGTTACCCTTTCCTTTTGCGATGCTGTTGTAGATGGATGAGTGTGTTGTGATAGAGTCGCAGAAGTGACCTACAATTCAATTAATTAATAAAATCATATCGATCATAACCGGCTAAACATTAGTTAACTATCCAGATAACTATCCGGATGAAGTACAAACTTATCATAGCCGGCACAGTTAATTATTAATTATATTCCGGAACAACTCTAACTATCCTGATGAACTTTAACTATCCTGATGAACTTTACCTATACTGGTGAACTTTAACTATCCGGATGAACTATAACCAACACGGTGAGCTATAACTAGGGACGCATGTTCATCCAGATGAACTAGAATCTTCCGGATCAACTCTAACTATCCTGATGAACTCTAACTATCCTGATGAACTTTTTACTATCCTGATGAACCTTACCTATCCTGAGGAACTTTAACTATCCGGATGAACTCTAACTATCCGGATGAACTATAAGTAGAGACGCATGTTCATCCAGATGAACTAGAATCTTCCAGATCAACTCAAATTCAGAACTGTTTCAAATCCGTACCTTATCGGCCGACCTTTGAGATGAGTTTGATTGAGTAGATTGTTTCCGCGATGTATTGTGCGCAGAATTGATCATGTCCTACGTACAATTAATTCAATTAGTTAATTAATTAATAAATATGCGCTCAAGGGAGATTGATCGTATCAGCAATAATATTTAATTGATCGATAAAAAGTAAAGTATATATAATATACTTAATTATAGGTATATATATATATATATATATATATATATATATATAGTTTGTCCCTTACAGAATTTACCGCTTTATGAACTTGTTTATCTTGAATCACGGCCTCCATAAGCGCCGTAAGCTTATCAATTTTATCATCCTGTGATTTAACCATATCAGTGAGGCGCTCAACCTCTTGATCCTTTTTCTCACGCAGCTGTCTTTCATTTTTTAGTTCCGCCTCAAGTTTTTCGATCCGTTCTTTCGATCGCCCTTTTGGAGCACCCTGCCAATATCCACGGGAAGTCACTCCATACCCAATACCTTTTAGGTATCCACCCCTTTCCTTGCCAAGGACCAATGTCAGGGCATCCGTTCCCGGTTCTACGGTCACAGATCCCGCATTTATCTTTGTTTCATTCTCGGCCTGCAGTAATATAATTTAGTTAATTTAATGAGGTGCTGTTAATTTTTAACATGTGAATAATTAGGTATATATATAGCAATTAAACTTACTATATCATCTGCTACGCCCTTCACCACAGGCGTTTTGTATTCCCCCTCTTTATTTACCCTTCCTTTCCTCCACATAAACGATCGAGAGGGGAATTCATCAGCTGCTATTTCTTTGTTTTGTACCTTGTATTATAATAATAATATATATCAGACTTGAAACATACATTGCACGTTCTTAACCATGACTGGGTGTAACACACTTAGCTTATTACCAGTTTTTCTCTCAGAAAGACGTATCCTCCCCGCCCCATTGCTCGAACCTCTTTTCCAATCTTTGACGCAGCCTTTCCAACAGAACAGTAGGATATATAATTATAATCTCATTAATTAACACTTATTAGCTTAATTAATGAAATCTGCAGTTTGAATTGAATAAAAACCTCGAATTCTTCAGATCTTGTATATGCTACAAATCTGTCCCAGTCTTCTTTTTTCACAATAGTGCGATACATCTTTGGAACTTTCTCAAGCACGGTGGGTTTTGCTAGGTTGGGACGAATGTGTTTTTCCAACATATTTCTTCTAAAACTCCTTAGCAACCCACCAAGCCGTACCATTATTGCTCTCCTTCGACAGTCATCAATTTTGAAATATTTCTGAAAAAATAACATATGACAGGATATTTTAGTCACATGGAATTTAATAACAAACCTAATATGAGAAAATGTTTAATCTGTTTCATAACCTGAATCGCTGCCCACATTTTGTTCTTGTCCTCTTTTGGCACCTTCCTCCATTCTAGATACCTCAATCCAACCCCTGCCCTTACAATGTCTCCCATAAAACTCGAAAATTTTGCTCTATGTTCCCCGCCAACCCTTCCCAGCGCATCAAATGTTAATGGCCATTTTTGCTCACCATTTTTCTCAAATCTGGCACGCCACTTTACCAACCGCGTCATCCCCCTCTTGTTTGCTTGGGGAGCAGAGGCTTCCCCATTCTCATTGTCGACTTGGGTATCATTGTCGACTACTTGGGTATCAACTTGGGCATCATTTTCGACTTGGGCATCAATGTTTTCCATGTCCTCTTCACCCGAATAATCGTCAATATTGTTATCCATTTCCTCTTCATTATCCGAATAATCGCCATTGTTATACATTCCCTCTTCTTCCGAATAATATTCATTGTCATATGCTTCACCTTCAATGTCCATTGTTAAATCAGATGAATCCTGTAGATGACAGTGAAATAAATAGAGAATTAATGAAATAAATGCGATGGAATAATTAAGATGAAATAATTGAGATGAAAATGATCTACTGAAGATGACAGTGAAATTAATATATACTGACGGGAATTAGGTAGTGATCTTCTGAAGATGATAGTGTGATGAATCCGGAACTGATCAATGAATTAGGTAGATGAACTTTTAGTGATATGGAAGAAGAGAGTAATGAATCGTTTTGGTGATAAAATTTTGGTTAGAGGGAATTGAATAAGAACTGATCAATGAATTTTGGGAAATTTGAAAAATGGTGGGAAGTAATTTGGGGATTAATAAGATCGATCCGGGTGAAAACATCTCAGCTAATAAGGACGTGACAGCATTTATCGGATTTAATATAAACTCAATTAATACGATTTGCGTTAATATTTATCTTGAATTTTAAAGAGTTAAAATGGACTCAAAAAGTTAAAACCACCAAACCACAGGGACGCAAATCGTATTTAACTTTATTTTAACCATGCTTATTGGTTACATACACACCTTACTGGGACTCATTGGTCCCAACCGGCCCTCGTTTCCCCTAAACACACCTTATTGGGTCTCATTGGTCCTAAACACAACTTATTTGTTACATACACACCTTATTGGGCCATCATTGGTCCTAAACATGCTTATTGGTTACATACACACCTTATTGGGACTAATTGGTCCCAACTGGCCCTCGTTTCCCCTAAACACACCTTATTGGGACTCATTGGTCCTAAACATGCTTATTGGTTACATACACACCTTATTGGGCCATCATTGGTCCTAAACATGCCTATTGGTTACATACACACCTTATTGGGACTCATTGGTCCCAACTGACCCTCGTTTCCCCTAAACACACCCTACTGGGACTCATTGGTCCCAACTAACCCTAGTTTCCCCTAAACACACCTTATTGGGTCTCATTGGTCCTAAACACAACTTATTTGTTACATACACACCTTATTGGGCCATCATTGCTCCTAAACATGCTTATTGGTTACATACACACCTTACTGGGACTCATCGGTCCCAACTGGCCCTCGTTTCCCCTAAACACACCTTATTGGGTCTCATTGGTCCTAAACACAACTTATTTGTTACATACACACCTTATTGGGCCATCATTGGTCCTAAACATGCTTATTGGTTACATACACACCTTACTGGGACTCATTGGTCCCAACTGGCCCTCGTTTCCCCTAAACACACCTTATTGGGTCTCATTGGTCCTAAACACAACTTATTTGTTACATACACACCTTATTGGGCCATCATTGGTCCTAAACATGCTTATTGGTTACATACACACCTTACTGGGACTCATTGGTCCCAACTGGCCCTCGTTTCCCCTAAACACACCTTATTGGGTCTCATTGGTCCTAAACACAACTTATTTGTTACATACACACCTTATTGGGCCATCATTGGTCCTAAACATGCTTATTGGTTACATACACACCTTACTGGGACTCATTGGTCTCAACTGACCCTCGTTTCCCCTAAACACACCTTATTGGGACTCATTGGTCCTCAACACAACTTATTGGTTACATACACACCTTATTGGGCCATCATTGGTTCTAAACACAACTTATTGTTTACTTACACACCTTATTGGGACTCATTGGTCCATGCTAAACACATCAAATTGACCCATTTGACCCCAAATTGACCCATTATTTAATTTTTATCTTAAATATTTTTATATAATTTATTTAGAATTATTATTCCCCAAAATTTAAGGGCGCGTTTAGTTGTGGAAAACAGGGGGTGTTTTCCATTTCTGTTTTCCAAGAAAACAAGGAAAACAGAAAACGCGTTCAAATTGTATTTTTTAGAAAACGTTTTCTAGGAAAACAGAAAATAGTGTTTTCTAAATTTTAACTAAAAATGGAAAACACCTTTTTTACTGTTTTCTGTTTCTGTTTTCTGTTTTCTATTTTCGTTTTCCAAATATATACAAAAGAAAATGGGCGTTCATTTTCTAGGGTTTATACGCACAACCGCTCGACCTCTCCTCCGTTACCTCCGTCGCCGTCTGCTCCACCGCATCGTCGACGGAAATCTAATGAAATGTAGAGATAGAAAACAGTTGATTTGAACATGTTTTCTAGTTTTCTAATTTTGAAAATGAAAATTCCATCTTTCAAATTTGAACATGTTTTCTGTTTTTTGTGTTTAGGGTTTTTGATCGTCTCTGCATCAGTTGTTGATCGGATTGCAATTGTTGATCAGATTGATTTAATAAACAAAAATAGATAAACAAGTATATAACAAAAAGTGGATTTCATACTACTGATTCCAATTCCATACACAAAATTGTTTCCTAATTTACATGTTCATTCCTAAAAAAAAAACAGAGCAGTTGCGGGTTGAGGTTCACGGGAACCTAGATTCCATCTCCTCCATCAACTCCAAATGCCTACTCATTGCTTCTTGCCTCTGTTGAACCAACATTTGAAGCCTGGCATCGGAGACGCGTATCTCTTCCATCAGAAAAGTTGCCATCTGGTATCTTGATGGACTTGGTGGCTCTGTAAGCACTTGGTTGAGCAGGGCCAACCCGTCGAAGATACTCTGTCTCTCTGCCCCGATAATCACCTCGTACCTGTCCAGGGTAGCAACAATCTTTATCTGCAAATAATGTTCAACTAATTCTTTCAAGTTTGCCATTTTGAGAAGGATTTGAGTGTTTTGAGAAAGGGTTTGTTAAGGATTTTGAGAAAAGGTTTGATAAGGATTTTGAAAAGGGTTTGATGTTGGAGGTGAGAAGTTTCTGATTACTGATCAAGTGGTATGGTTATATGTGCAAATCACTTGAGTATGCGTCTTCTCAGATGTGTAATCACTAGAGTATACCATAGGTCTTATTTGATTAATTTCAAAATTACCCACTGAGTTCATGAGGACTGCACATTATAATTGTTGGACTTTTGGTTATCCTACAAAAATTATTTTCACACGTTCTCCAAGTTAATTAATTAAACTGAAATTCCTACACGATACCATAGGTCTTATTTGATTAATTTCAAAATTACCCACTGAGTTCATGAGGACTGCACATTATAATTGTTGGACTTTTGGTTATCCTACAAAAATTATTTTCACACGTTCTCCAAGTTAATTAATTAAACTGAAATTCCTACACGATACCATAGGTCTTATTTGATTAATTTCAAAATTACCCACTGAGTTCATGAGGATTGAGGGAAGATGAACTAGAGTTCTTCAGGATTATAAAGAGTTATTCAGTAATAGAACCGGATGAACTAGAGTTCCTCAGGATCAAGAGTAATTATTCAGTAACAGACTGAGTAGTGAGTTAGAAGCTAATTTTCGTTTTAATTTATTTAAATATGATTCTAACTGGGCCCGCTAAATTTTAAAAGAGGCGGGGTAAATTAGAGCGAACTCAATTGAAAATTTCACATATCAATCGACAGAATTTTCCCTCCGTCCTATTACTTCTCCAATAAACAGGTTCACAGTAAAGATTATTGAAAAGGATTTTCAGTATTGATCGTTTTTAATCATCTTAATTTGTTGTTGTATCTGTTAGCAAAACAAACATGGATAAGTCTTGGATGAAAACCAGTAGAACCACGCAATCATATGCCGATGGAGTTAAATCATTCTTAATGTTTGCAGTTACCAATTTGGAGAGTAATGAAATTCCATGTCCCTGTGTTAATTGTCTAAACCATTACTCTTTTAATGTTGATGATGTAGAATTTCATTTGTTTTCAAAGGGATTCGATCAGACTTATAGAAGGTGGATTAAACATGGAGAGATAGACGAGCCCGCAGGAGAGGAGCTTCACACGGAATCATTTTTCGATTCCGGAGTGCCATTGGATGCAGCCGAAACAATAAAAATGGTCAGAGCTACTGAAGAAAATTTCGATGAGGACCATGAGAAGTTTCAAGAACGACTCATGGATGCTGAGAAGCCTCTGTATGAAGGATGCCATACCTTCACAAAGTTATCTGCCTTGGTTCAACTACTGAACTTGAAGACTAAGCATGGAGGATCAGATAAATTTTTTAATGAACTTTTAGTTTTGCTGAAACAGATGCTACCTGAAGGTAATGAGATTGTGAAGAATACATATGAGGCCAAGAAGATTTTGAAGTCAATGGGTGCAGGGTACACCAAGATACATGTGTGTATCAATGATTGTATTCTCTACAGGAAGGAGAACAAGGACCTAACTGTATGTCCAACTTGTGGTGAGTCCAGGTGGAAGGTGGATGAGAGGACTAAGAAACTATACGACAATACTCCTGCAAAGGTAATGTGGTATTTCCCCATCATTCCAAGATTGAAACGACTGTTTCAAGTGAAAACCACAGCGGAGGATCTAAGATGGCATGCCACCAGTTCCAAAACACCCGGTGTGTTACGACACCCATCCGATTCACCGGCATGGAAAGCCATCGATGACAAATATCCCGAAATCGCTGACGATCCTAGAAGTCTTCGTCTTGGCATTTCAACTGATGGGGTCGACGTAAATAGAGGTAACAGAAATCACAGTGTGTGGCCGGTTCTATCTGTCATTTACAACCTTCCACCATGGTTGTGTATGAAAAGAAAGTTCATCATGCTTTCGTTATTAATATCGGGAGCGCCTGGAAACGATATTGATGTGTTTTTGGAACCATTAATTGATGACTTAGAGCTGTTATTCGAGGCAGGTGTGGAAACATATGATGCGTATGCGCAAGAACAGTTTACTATGCGTGCAGTTGTTTTATGGACGATTAATGACTACCCTGCACTTGGTACACTTTGTGGTTGCCCGTACAGTGGATTCCATGGTTGTGTGGTATGTCGGGAACAAACTAAATGCATTAGGCTTCCTTTCTCAGCCAAGCAGTGTTATGCTGGTCACAGAAGATATCTACCATATACGCATGCCTTCCGAAAGCAAACAGAGGCCTTCAATGGTAAACAAGAGTTGGAAGTTGCTGCTGATCCTATGACCGGAGAACAGATATACAACGAAGTTCAACATATCAGGAACAAATGGGGAAAGGGATTAAGGTGTACTGATTCAGAAATCCCAGAGACCTCAACCGGAAGAGGGGGGAAGATTGATAAGAGAAAAAGAAAGAACAAAGAGAAGCCACCATATTGGAAGAAATTCAATATATGGTTTCGAAGACTTAGATACTGGAGGCATAATAGTGTCCAACATTGCATTGATTTCATGCATATTGAAAAGAATGTGGCTGAGAGTCTTGTTGGAACTCTGCTCAACCTTCCCGGAAAGACGAAGGATGGACTGAATGCGAGAAAGGATCTGAACTTTTTGGGGTTAAGACCAGAGTTGCAGCCTAAACAGAACAAGAACAACATAGTACTTCCTGCAGCGTGTTACACGTTACAAAAAGATGAAAAGGAAAAGTTTTGTGACACGTTGTATAACTTGAAGGTTCCACAAGGCTATTGTTCTAACTTTTCTAGTTTGGTTAGTCTAAAGGACAAGAAACTTGTGGGGCTCAAGTCACATGACTATCATATGCTGATGCAACAGTTTCTGCCAATTGCAATTCGGTCAGTCATGCCTGAACCGACAAGATATGCTATTATAAGGCTCTGTTTTTTTTCAAATCAATATGCAGCAAAGAGATCAACGTCGAAGAGCTAGACAAATTGCAAGCAGATCTTTGTGTCACACTATGCCTGCTTGAGAAATATTTCCCGCCATCATTTTTTGATGTTATGCTTCATTTGACGGTGCACCTTACTAGGGAGGTAAAATTATGTGGCCCAATATGCTTTCGATGGATGTATCCATTTGAAAGGTTGAAAAACCGTTTACGGATCGATTCTATGGATGAGACGGAAGTTTTGTCATTGAATCATGTTGAATGATTACATAACGAAGGAGTATACAACAATTAAGCTCTGGGGGAGGTCGGACAGAACCTCCCCTCTCAACACACAGACACAAGACAGAAACTTAGAAAGAAATACAAAGACGAAACTATTTATACTTCTTAATTCTGTCCGAACTGGGCACCTCCGAACTCTGTCCGAACTCCCTCCGAACCTGGAGTTCGGCCACCAAGGTTCGGCCAACACCGAACCTGGAGTTCGGCTGAGTTTCGGACCTCAGTTCATGTCAACTCTCAAATCTGTCTGTTCGTCAATTCGAACAGTAACGACCACACAAGGTTCATGCAGTAACAAATTCCCCTTTGGACGTTACTGTCGAATCCAGACAATGATCTTCTAGCAATCTTCAGTCAGCTTGCTGCAGACACCTCTATCTTTAGCAAACTCCCTTTGACTGAATCATCAGGTATGCAGGAAACAATTCGAATCTTGTACAATCTCCACAACCAATAAAATTCCCCCTAGCTTCAAGCACAACCATCCAATTGGAAACGGCATGTATGATAATGGTTCACTTCATAAGTTGTATCCGGAAATTGTAAAGACATACGAACATCACTGCATCTTGATAATAATCTTCAATCTTCACCGAATTGTAACACATTCTGATCTTTATGAAAACAGACACGATCAGCATCTTCAATCACGAAAATTCCCCCTCAGCATCAAATCCATCCCAATATATTACTCCGGTAAACGTATATCTCGTTGCAGACTGGAATCTGACCAAGTCTTTCGACAACTCAAGAAAGTATCGGGCATATGACAGAGAGTTCCAAACCATAATTGAAAACTTTGACATATCGGTTCACACGAACATCAGAATATACCACCTTTCCATGAAGATCAAAAACCACCATCATCCCTGAACTGATTGCTTTTGAATATTCACTTTTTCAGTTATGAAACTTTCAAAAACCACCATCATCCCTGAACTGATTGCTTTTGAATATTCACTTTTTCAATTATGAAACTCTGAAAGTTTTTAGGGTCCCCAATTTCCCCCTAAACAAGTGACATATTCAAATCTTCAATTTATTATGATTCCAACCCCGCATTCTTGTAGTGGAATGATAAACTCAAGTGGCCCACAACGGAATCTTTAATCTCATTCAATCTTCAGTTTGTGTAGAAAGATAATCTCCGACAAACATTCCCAAGTAATCATAACCATGTCTCCGAATCTCTGTCCATCATCAGAAAACATGTATTCTTGAATCTCTGTCCATCATCAAGAACAATGACTACCCACAAACTCATTTCTTGAAATTCGATCACTAACTCGTAACAAGTATCAGAATCTGGATTTTCTTCAAATATAACACCCCACAGCTACCGAATCAAGGGTAAACTCGATAACTGATCCGCTTCTTTCAAATTCCCACCTAACGGGGGTTCGGGGGCAGCGCCCCTGAGAAGCTGACCTTCGAACCTGATCCTCCGAACCCTCTCCGAAACTGACCTTCGGAACTAGTCCGAACCTGACCTTCGGAACCTCCTCCGAACCTGACCTTCGGACGTCCGAACCTGGAGTTCGGAGCGGTTATTTTTCAGATCTGTTCTTCGGTCGAACGTTGTCCGAACTCGAATTAGAAATTTTTGAAATCGAACCAAACTCAGAATTTGATCGAATTTTAACATCTAGAGGCTTCTGTTAGGTAAAAACATGACTCAGAAAGACTTGATTGATTAAAAATCAATCAGAAGCACTTTCAATCACCCCTAACCGAAGGTTTAACGTCTCGAAATGAAGAAAAACGATAGATTTCAACCATAGAAAGAGCCAACAGCTCTGATACCAACTGAAAACCGTTTACGGATCGATTCTATGGATGAGACGGAAGTTTTGTCATTGAATCATGTTGAATGATTACATAACGAAGGAGTATACAACAATTAAGCTCTGGGGGAGGTCGGACAGAACCTCCCCTCTCAACACACAGACACAAGACAGAAACTTACAAAGAAATACAAAGACGAAACTATTTATACTTCTTAATTCTGTCCGAACTGGGCACCTCCGAACTCTGTTCGAACTCCCTCCGAACCTGGAGTTCGGCCACCAAGGTTCGGCCAACACCGAACCTGGAGTTCGGCTGAGTTTCGGACCTCAGTTCATGTCAACTCTCAAATCTGTCTGTTCGTCAATTCGAACAGTAACGACCACACAAGGTTCATGCACTAACAAATTCCCCCTTGACGTGTGCTGTATCACATCTTCAAACGCTTTGAATCTGTTGTTAGTTGATGTAGGGTAGACATGGCTGGGACAGGACTAAGTCAACTGAACCATTTCTGAAAGTGATAAACTCTTTGACAACTTCATAACCATGCTTGCAATCCATTCTGAGATCTTTATCTGAAAGACTTTGATGATTTCAACCTGCAGCCTTTAGAAGACAAAAGTGTGGTTTCTCTTTTCCAAAACATAACTCTAATCTTGGAAGCAATCCTTCTCCTTTGGAGAAACCAAGACATTTAGTTTTTGAAAGTTTGTTGTATCTCGTGTCGATCAGATCAAAAACAAAGAAGAAAGAAAATATTTTTGGATTTTACAAAGTTTATATCAAAACACACTGAAAATCTTTTTGATTTTTCATAAACTGGAACATAAATGCAATATAGTATTAAACTCTATTTTTGTTTTTGGTGAGAAAGATCACAACATGAGATCATATCAGACATAACGCATCGTACGCACTGCAATTTCAAAGTACTAAGCATGCAAGCCAAGCAGACTGAGAATACAACCATTTGGTTTATTTCAACTAAAGCAGGTCATTGTCTATAGCTTTCTGATATGAAATTAAGTGTATTTATCGAGCATTGATAACATGGTACCCACACAATCAGGAATACTGGCAATCCGCTTATTTCATATTTTTTCTTTTATTCAAGCCAAGTTACTCGCAGCAGATTTCTCATATATACTGATATTGTAAACTTGCTTATACAGAATCAAATGCCATAGAGATATCAAGTTCATGGTGTTTCTTGCAAAAAGAAAGCAGAACCCTAAACAAACAACAATTAGGTCGGCCGATAGGCACGCAGAGAAAGTCCGATTGTTTAGGAAAATAAGAAATGTAAAATAAAGCAGAAGTTGTATAATCCAACAACAATCAGGTCGGTACTCACGTACACGCAGAGAAAGTCCGATGGATTATACGAAACACCAAAGAAAATAAAGCAGAACGTCAAACGAACAACGATCAGGTCGATCTTTCGATACGCAGAGAAAGTCCGATCGTTTGACAAAATAAAGAAAATCAAACAAGTTGAAATTTTTCAAAATAAAGCAAGCATACACCAGAACATCTCTTTATTCTGTTTTTGGTATCTTCTCATTTTATTTTGCCAGATATGCACAGTACCCATCATGATTTGTAACCACAATTATCAAGCAAGCGTTATCTTTATATCATACTCGCATATATTAGACTACTTAGCACATTCAGTCAAGTCGAGCAAGTACCTACAGACTTTCTTTCTACTTTATTCATGGCAGATAACGTTTGCTGATGTACCATCATTTCTCACATGGTTGGATCAATTTCTCTTCTTAAGATTTTCCACTTTTTTTATTTGTTTTTCAATATTTTATTTATTTTATATAACATAATCATTTCCTGCAGAGGTTGCAGTTTTCTGTTTCCAAGAACGAAATGGTTTAAATGATTTCGACCGATGCGAATCACAACCATTGAAAAACTTCGACTTGTTGAAAACCATATTCAACAACTCTTCGACCAACATTTTCTCAGGTTTTGAGTGATGTTGTCGAGGCCCATAATATGAAAACTCATTTGAGTAAGGCATTTCAAAATCATTATTGAAAAATTGTTTTCTTTTTTAAAAATGTTTTGATTTTGAAAACTTTGGTGACCAATCATCATAATTTGAGGTTTTACCAACAACCGGCTTCTTATAAGCTGGCTGTCGTTGGGTTTTCTGATTTTGACTAATAGGTACCTCATTGAGAATCATTGAATCGGATGATGATGATCGATATGAACCACATGAAAATATTTTTCGAATAGCACAATCACGAATCACATGTCCTTTCTTGTTGCAGTAAAAGCAAGCTCTCATATCAGCCAACTTAGGAGATGACATGGATTCTGTTGACATTGTTGAATGTTGAGAAGAATCACTTTCTTGACGCTCTAACTTAGAATTTGTTGACAGAAAATCAACTTCAGGTTCACACAAGATATGATTCTCAAGTGGAATCTCCTTTTCTTTATGAACCTTGATATCCTCCACAATGTCTTCTATCTCAAGCACATCTTGAAAATCATTTCCAACATTCACGTTCTCGTCTTTGCTTTCGTATCCCAGACCACCATACTTTTTAGATTTATCTGGTACCGACTTATGTTTCTCATGACCTTTCGAAGCTAGTCGAGAAAACTCATCCTTGATGGCATTTAAATCATCTTTATTGGAAAGCAAAGATTCATCAATCACAATCTCCGAGAATTTGTCGACTTTCACTTTTCCTGGATTGCCGTCAAAAACCTTTTCCTTATCAAGCAATATGGAACTTGAAACAAATTTAGTTCTCTTGTTAGCATCAAAATTCTCTTCATTTTTCTTCGGCGACTTTGACTTTTTCTTCTCAGAAGAACTATCAGCAAACTTTGAATAATCATGAACTTCTTCTGTTGCTTTCAAAGTATTGATAGAATTTTCAATAACCACAGGAGGTGGAACATTTTTCAGAATTGCATCACCAAAAATCTGTTGAAAATTCTCCTTTTTGCATAAAAAATTTGTGAAAGACGATGAATTATTGAGATTATGCAACTGTCTTTTGAAATCACACACCTCAATCTTCATATCTGCAATTATCTTTTGCGCTTCAGCTAACTCTTTTTGTGTTGCAATAAATTCTTCTGTTGTTCTATTCAGAGTAAACTTTTCTCTCCTCAACTGATCATGAGCATCATATGTTTCTTGAACAACCTTTTCCCATTTTTGTTTATAAATCTCAACATTCTGCTTTAAAAGCTTGTTTTCACGAAGCAATTCAACTTTAGCATCTAAGAGCTTCGTGTTGTCCTCTTGATGACTTAATTCTTTAGCAGTAAGATCAGCAACTTCCTTTTCTAGACCTTCAAGTTTGATCTTTGATTTTGCAAACAATTCATCAAAAACTGTCGCCATGTCATTCGCTTCTTTCTTCCATTTTTCAACATCCTTTATCAAGTTATTATTTGTTTCAGTCAGTTTTGAAACTTTTGCAATTAACTCTGTATTCTCATATTGAAGCTTCAATTCATTCTCAGCAGCTTCACATTTTGAAGAACCATATTTTCGAACTTCTTCCATAACAGATTCATTCAATTCAGCATATTTCCAAGCAAGAGCATCCCAAAACACTTTAGAATTCTTGCAAGTCTTGAATTGAGGCAGTAATTCTTTTGACAATGATATTGTGAGAATATCATAAGCTTTTAGTTCTCTTTCATAACTTCTCCTTTCTGCAGATGAAAGATCTCTTTGCATTTTAGGTACCCCATTAGAATAAGTTGGATAAGTAAACTCTTTCTCAATTGGAATCCACAAATCTTCATCAGTAGAGTCAATATAGGCTTTAAACTTCATTTTCCAATTGTAGTAATCTTTAAGTATCAGCAATTTGGGTACATCTTCGGTTGCTTGCATCTCATTCATTTTGTTCAACTCAAATTCACCAAATTTTCTTGATAACACGAAATTCAAATACAACTTTGATCTTTGAACTCAGTTCTTTTGAGTAACCAAATTTGTAAACCTCACCAAATCTCGTGTCACACAATCCTTCAAATTGAACCTGAAGCTTCCAATCACCAAAAGTTGTTTGATCACCTCGTCAAATGTGAAATTTGGGTCAGATTGGAGACAACTTTGAATAACTTCTCAAATGTGTAACTTTTGTGCCACAAATTGCTTGAACTAAGAACCCGAACTCATTGAATAAACAAGTGATGAACTCGTCAATTTTTTCTTTCCCAAAATCCTTAAGACAAACACTTGAATCTCCTTTTTCTCACAACAAGTTATAAACCCGATCAACCTCTTTAGTAAACAGGGACCGATGAAGCACCAAATATTTTTGAATATATCGTTCCTTCAACCGTAAAATTTGATTTACTTCTTGTGGGGTATAAAATGAAAAATTCAAATATCCAAGGTAAAAACTGAAAACTTCAAACATGTACAAGTGAAACATTGAATCACTCGTACGCATATATGAGATTTTAATTAAACCAAGACTTTAATCGATCATATCTTCTTAGAACTTGAACGAAACACGAAATTGAAGACACCGTTGTGATCGAAATTGAAAAATGATTCAAACTAGATGCGTTGTTTATATGTTTCGGTGAAGATTTGAAAAACCGATATCGAACACGGTATTTGCGATGAAGATGAACTGTGATTTACCAAAATTGAAATCGATGAACACAAACTTGAAATCAATGAATGATTGAGCGATGAACAAAGATGATGACACCAAAACTGAAATCAATGATCTCGTAATGTGAAATCGATTCAAATGACACCAAAATTGAAGTGTTTTAGTATGATTTTGAAGCTATGATCATGATGAACACGTTGGCGTCAAATTCTCAGATTGAATTCATAATCTCAATCTAAAATTGATTCCAGCAATGAACTCGAAAATGCAAACTGAATAGTAAGAAATCGGATTCTAGGAGATTTGACAAGGTCTTGGATGTCCGGTTAATGTCCGGTGATAAACAGGTATTACGAGAACAATGTTGATCAATCAGAATCGGTTTGCTAAACTTGATTTAAACAAAATCTGGATTGAATCATGAAAGCAAAACCTTCAACAAACTCACGACATCAAACCGAAATGAAAAAGCCCTAAACAAATGAGAACTGATATGATTTGCAAAACTGAACATGAACATGGTGACGACGATGATTAATACGTATTCAGATTTTGCGATCTACTCAAAACTTAACGAAAATCGAATCCGATTGTTGCTACAGCTTTGTGATGTCAGTTAAAATGTGATGCAACTGATTTCGCTCGCAAATTTCACCTTATCACAGTAACACCATTGATGAACTCCGATGAACACGTTAACGTCCCTGTGATTTTGCGACTTCAATCAAATCTCAACCAAAATTCACCTCGTTTCTTGCTATAGGTGCGGATTAACATTTAGAAACGATATGGAAAGGTTAGAATCGCCAAATATCAACAGATTCTTCGAATTTCTGAGTCAAACGATGAACAGTTTGACTCGTAAAAGTCAAACTGAGCAATTTCTCTCAAATTAAGCTCTGAATTCGATCGGAATTGGTGTAGAATCACGCCTGGATTGCTCTGATACCAATTGAAAACACATAGAGCATCGGATCTAGTGATTTGTACACCGAATTTGGACCGAAACAACACCTAAAATAACCGAAACGAATAACACGAATAAAGTAATTTAAACTCAGTTTATAGCACGAATTCGATCAACGATTACAATGAATAAACTCGATGTAGTATACGTAATCTAAAGATCAAGATCAAAAGCTCTCCCGCTACAAATCGATTCTCAGAAAAACGGTTATTAAGTTCAGTCTCGCCTCCGAACTTCAAACCGTATATATATATGCTCCTTATCGAGATTGCCGAACTCAAGGTTCGGTGGAGGTTTGTGCAATCAAGCCCTCCACTTTATTATATTGACACAAACTACCCTCTAACTTGATTTAACTATTCTAACCATCTCAACTAACGACACTAACTGGAATACACACACGTCACACATATTTTGCACCAACAAAGGTGTATGAAGGTAATTAAGGGCCACGTGAGAAACAAAACTTATCCAGAAGGGTACATTGC
>JBCNJP010000009.1:16613921-16644641 GCA_039602395.1 Deinandra increscens subsp. villosa
ATATTTGATTCAAAATGAATGTATCTATCATCTTTTTTCACACCAACGTTGTAATGAGTTGGAAACTGTTGAACCAAAAAGGTTTTACATAATAACATTAGAACTCATATAAATAAATATGTAGTCACTAGTATTTCAACAAATAAATAATAAATTAGAATAACCTTTTTATTGTATAGTACAGTGCTTTTTTATTTAGTCATTGACAGTTCATGAACTTTTAAGAACAGAGTTTTATAAAATTCTGGATTAGACCTGTTTTTAATATAGTAAGAATTGAAACTCAATATTAAAAACTCACTACAAGCACACTGAGTTTTAAAAAAACACAGTTTAAAAGTCTACTTTTTAAAACTCATTGAGTTTTATTAAACAGAGTTTAAAAACAAAGTTGAAACATAATGATTATGGGATCTGTTTTTTAAAACTCACTGATTATTTTACATAACTGTAATATTACATACCAGCATAACTGGGGAACAGAAAAGTCTGCTTGGCGACTCTGTGTTTTTGAATTTTTCTTAATAATTCAGAATTCTTGCCCACACACTTATGACATTCAAATGCACTTCCACTCCCGGACATAAAGATTCTAGTGAATCTCTAGGTGCATACTCATCCGCTGTTGTGGTAAACACGACATCACTGCACATTAAACTAAAATTTTAGTTTATTAAATGAATCAATTAATCAACTTACTGTGTTAATTTCATATTCTTTTTTATGTTGACTAACCTGTGGCATAAAAAAGCACTAAAAAGGATTTACACATCTTATCTTCAAATTTTGTTCTTCTAACATTCATCACACTGGTCTTTCAACAAATGGCGACCTCATAATATAAGTCAAAGTAGCTTTCCTCTTCAGCCTTGCTTCATTTTCATTCAAGTGTATTTCTTGAGGTTCACCTGAAATTGATTCGAGAACTTACTTAACGATTAAAGTTTTTAAACTCACTGCAAGATTTAAATTCCGATGCTTTTTCATCCAACTCAATATGTTACACATACTTAGTAGAGTTTTAAAGTTTTTTGTTTTTTTAAGCGTACCTGTAATTGGTTTAGGAAATGATACCTCCTTCAATCTTTCATCAAAGGTGTTGACTTTCAAGAATGGTGTCTCTTCAATAACTTTTGCCACCTCAACTTCATTTAGTCATTATCTAGAATTCGGTTATAATTTAAAAAACAAAAATTATAAAGAATACGATTAACTTATTTTTTATAATATTCACTGATTTTATAAACATAAATTTTAATTTAATGCTAGGTGAGTTTTAATTTAAAACTTGGTTAGTTTCAGTTATATATTACAAAACTTGGAATGAGTTTAATCTCTGTATTTTTAATTTAGTGAGTTTAAGCTCTGTTTTATACAAAGAGTTTTAAACCTAGTGAGTTTTTATTTTGTAATGATTTCTAAATTCTGTATAGTTTTAAAAATGAAGTTCTAAACTTTGATGAGTTTTACAAAGTACTGATTTTATAACTTGCAATGACTTCTATTGTGTAGTGATTTTTGAACTTACTGAGATTTCAAAACAGAGTTTTAACAGACCACCTAAACTGTAATGAGTTTTATAAAATCAGTGAGTTTAAAAAATAGTTACTAACTCATCATAAAGTACGTACTGTTTTAACCATGGCCCAACCAGATACATCCTAATCCAGCCTAGCCTAAAATCAGCGCATTTCAATCTCCTGACTTATTTAGTTCATTATCTATAATTCAGTTTTTTGTCCAATAATCCAAATCAAATTATATCAAAAGCCTACATTTATCCAATAATACACTAATGCCAATAATTCATTATAGAGGTTTAAAGTTTTGTTTTTTTAAAGTGTACCTATATTTCGTTCAGGAAATGATACCTCCTTCAATGACACCTCAACTTCATTTAGTTCTTCCCTGACATTTGTGGCTCCAAAATGGGCAGGCTGGGTCGGGTTGGGTACTGCATCAGAATCGGCTGATTTTTAAAAGTGTTCTTAATATGTAGAAATTTTTTTAAAAAAAAACAGAGTTTTAATAAATCAATGAGTTTCAAACTCTTTTTTATAAAAAAAGAAAGTGAGTTTACATTCTTTAAAAAACTCATGAACATCGCATTTTAGGTAAAAATTGATATTCCCTTAGGGGGAGAGTAAATTAGGTCCTACATCAACATCACTATATCTATAAGGTTTTGCTATGTGTAAGTATTTATGAGTTTAAAACTATGAGTTTTAATATTTAAAATCAGTGAGTTTTTAAAACTTGATGCAGGTTTAAAATAATAACAGAATTGAATAAAAAACTAAACATAAAACTCACTTAGAGCTTTTGGTGAAGTCTTCTCTTGATTCTCTAGTTGTTCTTCACGATGTTCATCTTGTAAAATTATAACCAATTAGTTGTAAAACAGGAATCTATAGTAAACACATTTATAAAACTGAATTAATCTAAAGTAAACATATTTATAAAACTTTAATTGACTCTATACATGTATTAGTTATCTATTTTTGCTTTGTAAGAGCTTCTTTGTCCACTTTACCATACCAGGAAAGCAAACTAGGTGTCACCTCAAAAGAGTCTTCTCGATTTTGTAATTTGTCATTTGACAAATTACCATCATCTTCTATGGTATCAACACAAGGTTCGATTGGACTCTTTAAACTCTCATTTTCACAAACTCTTACCTTTTTTCTTTTGTTGTGAATCATTTCATGTGATTCTAATTCCTTTCTTTTATTTCTCTTACCTTCAACAGCCACTTCACTTCGGGCATTTGGTGTTTTTGATTCTACAGTTTTCTGACTTTGTTTTTCTTTGAAAGCGCTTGAAGAATTTGTTTTTTTCTTCATTCTTTTCAAATTTTCATGACCTTTTTGCATATCCCTTTGCAAATATTTTTGAAGGGATATTAAAGTTGAATCATTGATATATTGAATCCCAAGAAGACCAATGTTTTCTTTTTTCCTTTTTGCCTCATCATGTGCATAGAGCATCTGGACAGTTTAATATATAAAGTAATTAATATCATGAAACTATTAAATTCATTTTTAAAACTCACTACAGGGTTTTTAAAAACTCTGTTTAAAAAAGAAGGAAGTTTTAAACGCTGTTTCCAAAAGAGAGTTTAAAACTCACTGCAATTTTATAAATTAAAACACAAACTATAATACTCATAGAAACTTGTTTTTAGTAAAATTTTCAGTGAGTATTAAAATGCTCTACAATCTTAAAACAAAATTTTTTGTGTGGTGAGTTTTAATTTAACGAGTTTTAATTAAATTAGTATAGAAACATCATACCGCGAGAAATGATAGAGGTCCACAAAAAGGTTCTGAACCATTCTAAAGTCGTTTTTCTCTTTTAAGACAAGAAACTATGTACTCACACCAATTCTGATTCTTAATATTAGCATCTCGGGTGATGTGATGCAAAAATCTTTTGTTGGCAGTTGTATTCCTCATTGTATTCCCAAACACAGTTCCAAACACTACCAAAAAATTGACTATAAACTCCCATCCATAATCTGTTTGTTTATCTAATTTATTTGTAACATCAGGTAGCATAGTTCTCATAGCTATTTTGTAGGAAACTAGGATTTAAACCAATCTAAAACTTCATCATCTCGAGGCCTTTCATATTCTATCAATATTATTTTACCCATCGGTACTCCAAATATTTCTCTAGCCTCCGCAGCTATAACATTAATTTTTCTAGATCCAATGTCTAGGGTATTCTCATCTGGATCATAATTCGTAACTAACCAATACCCTAAAACCGATGGGATTTTTTCTACCTTTAATGAAAGAAGAGACCCAAAGCCTATTTCTTCTATGGTTTTTCTTTGATTTGAGTTTAACTTTGAGATCATCTTAACAAACTTCGAAGGTGGGTTACGCGTGCTTATTGTCGGTTCTTTTGATATGTGCGAGTCAGTTGTTTCTGCATCATTGGAATTAAATCAGTAAGTTTTAAAGAAAATAGCATAATTAAAAGTAGTATTAAATTTTTATTTTGCTATTAATTAAAATTAATAGTAAATTTTAAAAAGCAGAATTTAAAAACAGATCATAAAACTCATTTAAAAAGTTTATAAACAGATCATAAAACTCATTTAAGAAGATAATAAAAACTCACTATGCAATAAAACTCACTACTTTGTAAATGACACTACAAAATAAACCCACTAAAAGTAAATATTGTTAGAGCATGTTTTGATGTCTAGTGCTAGGTCTTGGTGATATGTTTTTGTAATAGAATATTTTGTATATTCTGGTCCAGCGGACCAGGGGCGGACCAGATGGTACGCCGGACCATCTGGTACGCTGGTTAGTTGGTCCGCTGGACGGGTTTTATATAAATAGGTTAGCTTCTTTAAAGAGAATTCAGTTGTAAGGTTTGTGAGCTTTAAACTGTGTGTTTCTCATTGTGTAATCTGTATACTCTCTCTCTCTCTAAGTGTACGAGCTTGAAATCTATAAAAGAATCGTTTATTTACCTCGTTGTTACCGAATCCGATTACATCATGCATTAGCAAGATCATACGCGTGTTTTACAAGTGGTATCAGAGCAGGTTTGCTCGATTACGGTGATTTACAGATCGGTTTTTGGGTTTTAGATAGAGAAACAACGTTTGTGGTAAGAAATTCATTATTTCATCTCTTTTTCACGTCAATTCAGTATGCTTTTTACGTTCAAAATGCTTCTGGATCGTTTTTGTTGAGTTCTGCATTGATTACAAGCCAGAAAAATCAAAAATTGTAAAAATCTTTCGATTTTTCACTGGTCCGCGATTGGTCCAGTGGTGGTCTGGCTCAAGAACACTTGGTCCGCATGGCTATCTTCATCGTGAAGTTGGTCCGCTGATTTTGGTCCGGCAGGCAATCATCATATTTTGGTCCGTGGAGGTTTTACTTTGGTCCGTGGTAGTTTTAGCGTACCAGTGTTGGTCCGTGGCAGTTGTTTCAGCGTACCAGTTTGGTCCGCTTACAGTTTGGTCCGGAAGTGATTTGGTCCGTTGATTTTATTGGTCCGTAGATCGTTATTTTGGTTCGGAGATCGATATTTTGGTCCGGAGTTCGTTATTTTGGTCCGCTTGAACAGTTTTGAGTAACCAATCATGGATCTGTTCCAAGCGTTTGCGGCAATGTCTTCGACCGTTCAAGCTATACTGAATTATGATAACGAGATAGGAACTACAAACAAAGTTCCTAAATTGATGAAATTTGAAGATTTCCATAATTGGAAAACTTGTTATGAATCATACATTGGTGTGATGGATGTAACAGTATGGACTCCAATGTTGGATGGTTATCAAGTTCCAAAATTCACAACTGGTGAATCTGCTGGTCAAATCAAGCCATATAACAAGATGAATGATGCTGAGAAAGAATCTTTTAAACTAGAAAAGAAAGCCTATTCAAACTTATCAATGGCTTTACCAAAAGATATTTTGCATCAGTTCAAAATGCACACAACCTCAAAAGCTTTATGGGATGCATTGTGTCACATATATGAAGGCAATGCTCAATACAAGAAAAGTAAGAAAAAGGTGTTGTTGAAGGAATTTGATAATTTCTGTCATGTTCCAAATGAAACCATAAATGATCTGATTTCAAGATTATCACATTTGGTAAGTGAACTTGACATAGTTGGGGTGAGTAAAGAAGCTGGTGAATTGAAGGAAAAGCTATTAGATGCTTTACCTGCATCATGGGAAGGTTATATTTTGTTAATGACACATGACAAGGGTTTTGATGATATTACATATAATGATTTAACAAGAAACTTGCTAGCTCGGGAATTAGATATGAAGCGAGTTAAAACAACCAAATGGGTATTCTGATCATTGTGGATTTGATGAATATGGATTTTACAATCAATTTCTTTATGTTAATCCATTGTTTAAACCTCTTCCAAAGCATAAATCTCACCGATTTAGTGCTAAAGCACCTAGGAAGGTGGTTAGATAAACAATTGATGATAACACTTCATTTGATTCAAGAGGTCGTGTTCCTACAGTTTTTGTTGATCGTAGGAGGTGTTATCATTGTTACCAAAAGGGTTATCTAAGAAAGAGATGTCCGGTTTTGGCTGAGAAACGAGCTTCCGATGTTAGTTTTGAAAAATCTGAAAATGTTTCTGAGCCAAAACAGATAGAGGAAAAGGTGGTTACAAAACAATTCTTCAAAAGAGAATTTTTTTTTAAAAATCAACAATCATTTGGATGTTCATCTTCAAGTGATGTTACCACAGATTCATCTACTTCTGGATTAAGGCAAAAGTGGCTGCCTAAATTGACCTTAAAAGCCACTGAGGACTTTTCTGAAGACACCGGTCGACCCAAAGCTAAAAGTTGGGTCCAGATGCTCACTAATTGTTTGTTGAAATATGCAGGGTGCTCGAAAGCCAGCTGTTAAAAACTTTTGGGTCGTTGATAGTGGAGCATCCAGGCACATGAAGGGTAATATTTCCTTGCTTTCTGAAGTCAAACCAATTCAAGGAGGAAATGTTACTTTTGCTGGCAATAAAGGTGGCCGAGTTACTGGTGAAGGAAAGTTGGGTAATGAGAAGATCTCATTTGAAAACGTTCAATTCGTTCAAGAGTTGCAGCACAACTTGCTGAGTGTATCTCAAATTTGTGATAAGCAGTATACGGCTGCTTTCACTAGTTCTGAGTGCTTGATTCTGAAACCTGGTATTCAAAGTCCTGACGATTGGATCGTTATGCGAGCTCCTAGATTTCGTGATCTATATGTGTTGAATATGAATCAGACTTCATCTGCGGTATCTGCTACATGTTTTATTTCAAAAGCTACAGAAAAAGAATCCATTATGTGGCATCGTTGCATGGGGCACATCATTTACCGGAAAATGAACTACTTGGTTAATCATAATCTGGTTGACGGAGTTTCAAAGAATAGATTTTCTATCAATGATGTGTGTGTCTCTTGCAAGAAAGGTAAACAGAGAAAGAAGTCTCATCCGTCCAAGCGGTTGAATTCAATTGTAACTCCTTTGGAACTGCTTCATATGGATCTGTTTGGTCCAGTGAATATTCGTAGTATTGAGGGAAGTTATTATTGTTTGGTTATTACGGATGATTTTTCTCGGTTTTCGTGGGTGGTGTCTCTAGATTCAAAGGATGAAACTCCAGAGTCAATTCAGAAGTTGTTATCTGTTGATACCTGATATGTGCGTCGTGTGAAGTATCAAGCAATGTACAAAATCAAGTCAAACTAGGTCTGGCCGAACTTGGTCCGAACCTGAAGTTCGGACTGGCCGAACCTGAGGTTCGGACGAGGCTTGGCCAGCTGGGTATAAATATGTGTTTGGTCTTTGTAATTGTTAGTTCTGAGCGTGCGATATTACGGTTAAGTGTGTGTTTCTGAGTGTGTTTCTCTGAGTTTGTTTCTGAGTGTTTACTGGTTGTAATTGTTCTTCGTTGATCAATAAATCAATCGGTTAATTACTTCGATGTCCGATTAGCTAGATCGAGTAGACGATCCGATGCTCACGCATTTTCAAGTGGTATCAGAGCTTTCTAGTTCACTCTACTGATCTGTGGTTGCTATTTTCGGATTTTTGAAGCGTTTTTGGAGTTTCACGATTTGGTTTTTGTGTTTTTCATCAATTCTATCCAGTGTTTGGTGTCAAATCTGCTTCTAAATCAATTTCTATCAGTTTTTCTGATCTACAGTAACGAGTTTCATCAAAATCAGTCCATTTTTGCGCGTTTTTGAAAAATGAAGTTGAGGTTCGGAGGTACCTGGTCAGGTTCGGAGTAACTGCTCCGAACTTCGAGTTTGGTGGATGTTCGGTCAGTGTTCGGAGTTGTCTCGATCGAGGTTCGGTGTGATTCAAGGTTCGGAGCTAGGTCGGAGTCTCTTAGGAGTTCGGACTGTTGATTTTGATTCGGAGCAAGTTCGGACAGAGTTCGAACTTCGATTTGAGGTTCGGACAGAGTTCGGAGGTCAGGGTTAGGATCGGAGCAAGTTCGGCCGACAGGTTTTAAATTTTTTTCAAACGATGTCAGAATTTCAAGCGTTTGCTGCAATGCAAAGTACGATGCAAACCATGTTGAATTTTGATAATGAAATTGGAACAAGTTAGAAAGTTCCCAAATTGTTGAAGCTTGAAGATTATCAAAAGTGGAAGAAACAGTTTTCGGCATACATAAGTACTAATGATATCGATTTTGAGATCCCGCTTAAGAAGCTTTATCAACACCCAACATATGTGGGAGATTTCAAAGAAGTTCATACCTTTGATCTTGCTGAAAGAAAATCATACGAGCTTGAACAAAAAGCATACGGTTATCTTACAATGGCATTACCTACTGAGTTGCTTCATCAATTTAGCACTTGCAAGAAATCTAAGCAATTGTGGGATGCTTTATCAGCGAGGTGTGAAGGTAATGATGACTACAAGAAGAGTCGGAAGAAAGTTCTAAACAAAGAATTTGATAATTTTCAGAATTATGACAATGAAAACATTACTGCTCTTGTTTCAAGATTGTCACACTTGATTAGTGAATTAAAGGTCTTTGGGATTGAGAAAACCGATGCTGATTTGAAAGAAAAGATTCTAGAAGCTTTGCCTGAAAAATGGGAAAACTATATTTTGCTTCTCACTCATGATAAGGATTATTCTACAATGACATTTCACGAGCTTACTGGAAAACTTCATGCTCGGGAAATGGAAATGTTAAACTCAAAGAAGTCAACTGCTACTTTGCAAAATCCTGAATTGTATCATGGTGAAAATAGTGCAAGCATGAATGCAAAAGCTAAGCCAAGTTTGAGTTCTGCACCAAATGTTGCTTTCTTGTTAGGAAGTTCAGGAAATTCTGATAATAATTCTTCAAGGGGTTGTAGCTTTACAATTCCAAATTCTTCAAGTCAGAATGCATTTTCTGTTGAATCAACAGATGATTGTGCCAAAATGATTTCTGCATTGATTTCCTCATCCTTTGGGTTGATAATCAAGATTGTTGTTGATGCTAAGTTAACCGGCGATGATCTTGATGCACTTGATGATGATCAACTAACTGAATTGGATATATCTTGGCAATATGCTATGTTATGTCAACGATCGAAGAGATTTTTCAAGAAACATGGAAGAAATATTTCTGGTGAGAAATCAGGTTTTGATAAATCAAAATTGAAGTGCTACAAGTGTTCAAAGCTTGGGCATTTTGCCAAAGAATGTCAACAAGCAAATCTTAGCAAGTCTGGTTTTCCTTTATCAAGCAAACCTAGTTTTACTCAGCCATCTTCTAGTAACACAGACAAGGCAACAGCTTTAACAGTTCAACAGGATGCTGTATATGATTGGGGTCAAAGGTTTGGTTATGATTCATCAGCTTTGATTGTTACTCATGTTCAGTCAGATGATTCTTATTCAGATACTAGTTCCGATACTAGTTCAAATCCAAGTTCTTATGAATCTGCTAAAAACTTGGAGAGTCTGATGAAAGAAAATGCTTTATTGGTGAATAAAGTTCAACAATTGTCTGAGGAATTTGATGTAATAAATTCATGTTTGAAGATTTCTAAGGAAAAGGAAAAAGAGTTGGTTTTGAAGAATGAATGTTTAATGACTGAGATCAACTTGCTGAATGACGTTTTAGAAGTGTTCAAACAAGATAAGAAGGATGTTGAAGCTGCCAAAGCCAGGGTTTGTGAAGAACGGGATGAGTTGGTAAAAGAGGTTGAAAAATGGAAGTTTGATGCTGAAGATGCTGCTACTGACTTCAAGAATTTATTTGAAAAGTCCAAAATCAAACTTGATTTGCTTACACAGAATGTTGAAGAATCTGCTAGCAAGATTGAAACGTATCAAGTTGACATGGAAAAGTTATTGGATGAGAAGCGGGAGTTGGTTAGTGTGAATAAAGTTCACATAGCAAATTTGGAGATTCAAAGGCGAAATGAAGCTAAACTAAAGAAAGAGCTGTTTGAAGGATTGGAAAATATTCGAATGCAGAAGTTTGAAACTCATAAAGTTGCCAAAAGATTGATTGTTACAGAGAAAGAGTTAGCTAAGCTCAACAAAAGATTTCTGATCTCAAAATTCAAGTAATTGATGCACATAGATTGCTCAATAATGTATCAAATTCTCAAGTTTTCACAAGCTTCTTAGCTAATGATGCTAATTTTGAGAAGATGTTTGATAAAACTGCATCACCCCTGCTCAAATCAAAGAAGTTTTCAAAGAAGTGAAAGAGCAAGTTCTTGATTTTGATTCTTCAAATATCTCTTCATCGCTGAGGAAGATAAAGTTGTTCAGAAAAAGAAGAACACGAAGAATAAGAAGCAGAAGGAAAGGAAATCTGAGATTCTTCCAGCTCCAAAGTTTGTGTCTGGTTCATCTTCTACTGATAATGAGGAATCAGCTACTTCAAGTGACAAAATTCAGTCTCAACCTGAGTTTGATGAACGGATCTTTTATAATCAAAAGAATGTAACTGAGGTGAAAGCTGAATTTTCTCGGTTAGCAAAGAATAGATATTATAATTCTGAGGAGAAAGTTGTTGGACAACATGTGGGTCTGGGTTTTAAAGTGAAAAATTTAACAGATAAGAAGGTCCCAGATTCATCATCTCACGATTTGAAGAAATTGAAGCTGAAGCAAGTGAAGAACGATGTGTTTAAGGCTGAAAAAGTTCAATCTGAGAGATTCTACAAGCTCAAAGGTTCTGCTCAGCTTTTCTCTGATAAAGAATTTCCTCTTCATTGTCTTGAAGCTCGAAAGATTTCTGAAGTTTTTGTGAAAGCTCAAGTTTCTTCTGAAAGTTCTCAATCTCGAAGCCCTACATCCAAATGGGTACAGGATCACAGGCATCAGGTATATGATTCTCATTTTGATAATATTCGAGATATTCATGTGTGTTTTTCGCAGGTACATCAAAGGTGGGACAAAACGAAAAGAATCTGTTATATTTGCCGCCGACCTGGGCATATGGCAAAGGATTGTCCATTACCTGCTGCTTCACCCCAACAAAGTTTTGGTAAACCTGCCCCAACAAATTTTTTCGATGAATGAAGCAGAGTTTGGTAAACCAGTGTTTGGTAAACATGCCCCAACAAAGTTTTTCGATGAACGAAGCAGAGTTTTTGATAACGTTGAACCTACATTCTTTCAAAAACAAAACCGTTTTGTTCCAATGTTCTCAAAGGTTCAATGTGTAGGTTCATCATCACAGTCCCCTGTGATAAGTTCATCTCAAACTATCTTACCAAAACAACAACAATGGAAACCTAAGGTGGTTTCTAAGCAAAACAAGGACACTGGTCGACCAGAAGCGATTCGCTTCGGGTCATTTATGGACTAATTAGTTTGACCAGTGTGCAGGTACTTCTAGAAGACCTATCGACGATTGAAAAGTTGTTGATGGAGGAGTATTCGGCTTAACTTAAATTTCATGATAAATCTTTCTAACCTGCAAATTTTCTGAAGTTCTAAAATCTGCAAAATATCCGTGTTGATTGCTCATTTTTCTTTGTTTACAAGTTTTTTTCTCAAAAAGCCAAAAATAGAGTTTTGTTTTGTGTAAAATGAAATTCCAAAAATAGAGTTTTTATTTTAAGGGGGAGAATTGTAAGTAAGGGGGAGTAATTGAGAAAAAGCATGTTATGGGGAGAAGGTGAATACATGCCAAATATAAAATTGTGAGAAATTGATCATTGGAAAATGATGGTACATTGGCTTACGTATCTGACTCATGAATAGAGTAGATGAAAGGGCCATAAGATCATTGTTTGATATGCTTGGTAGGCTTGGCAAATCAGAAAGTATTCAGATGTGATATACACTAAATACTAATGCTTGACCATGTGGATAACATCTTGATGCATATTTCATGACACAAAAAGAAAAATTAGTGTGAAATTCAAAATGAGAAGTCACTGTGTATACATGTGTTCTTTTTGCAAAGATTTAAACTTGTTTGACTTTCTTTATTTTGTCAAACGATCGGACTTTCTCTGCGTATTAAAAGATCGACCTGATCGTTGTTCGTTTGACGTTCTGCTTTATTTTCTTTGGTGTTTCGTATAACTCATCGGACTTTCTCTGCGTGTACGGGAGTACCGACCTGATTGTTGTTGGGTTATACAATTTCAACTTGTTTTATTTTCTTATTTTGTTAAATCCGAGGCCCTATCTGCGTATCGAAAGATCAACCTTAAGGTAGACGATTTAACGTTCTTATTTCTTTTTGCATGGAACACAGTTGACAATATCATGAAAATACTATGCATTGTGAAAAATCACAAGTGCTGTCACACAAAAGGAAAAATAAAGAAAAACGGAAAATGTCTGATTATGTCTAATAGTGTGGGATACACTGGTCAAAGCAAATCTAATCAATACCTTAACATATCCAAATGTTATGAGTATGATTCTGCCTGAGTTTAAGTTGGACAAATTATACCAGCAATCAGCATGACTTATGTGCTTCGATTAATTGAAATTGAAGTGCAGTTCAGTGCGTTATGTTCAATATGATCCCATATAGTGATCTTTCTCATACCAAAAATAGTGTTTGATTCTGTATTGCAAGTTCATTTCATATCAAGATAAGCCAAAAAGATTTTCAGTGTGTTTTAGCATAAACTTTGAAAAATCAAAAAGATTTTGTTTCTGCTTTATTTTCGATCTGATCAACACGTGATATAAATCCATTTTCAAAATCATATCTTGAAGTCTCAACGAGACGTTTTGCACCAAGATTATTTAAATGTGCAAGATATCACGACTTCAAGTCTTCTGAAGTTGTTGATGAAAGACCAGAGATACACTAAAATGTCATCAAGTATTCAAGATCAAGCTACAATCGAGTTAAGGAGGAGTTTGTTTGAAGATTCATTTCATTGGATGAACGGATTCTACACTTGAGGGGGAGCTTGATTGAAGATAAAAAGTTGATAATGTTGAAGAGATACTGCACACGACGAGGAGGGAGTTTGTTGATACCTGATATGTGCGTCGTGTGAAGTATCAAGCAATGTACAAGATCAAGTCAAACTAGGTCTGGCCAAACCTGGTCCAAACCTAAAGTTCGGACTGGCCGAACCTGAGGTTCGGACGAAGCTCGGCCAGCTGGGTATAAATATGTGTTTGGTCTTTGTAATTGTTAGTTCTGAGCGTGCGAGATTACGGTTAAGTGTGTGTTTCTGAGTGTGTTTCTCTGAGTTTGTTTCTGAGTGTTTACTGGTTGTAATTGTTCTTCGTTGATCAATAAATCAATCGGTTAATTACTTCGATGTCCGATTAGCTAGATCGAGTAGACGATCCGATGCTCACGCATTTTCATTATCCAAGTTTGAATCAATATACAAATTTAAAGTCTGTCGTATTCGTACTGATAATGGTACTGAATTCAGAAATGCTAAGATGACAGCTTTTTGTGATTCACTTGGAATCAAACAAGAATTCAGTGCGCCGTATACTCCACAACAAAATGGAGTAGCAGAAAGAAAGAATCGCACATTGATTGAAACGGCTCGAACTTTGCTGGCTGATGCGAATTTACCGATAAAGTTTTGGTCTGAAGCAGTGCATACTGCATGCTATGTTCTTAATCGTGTGCTAATTGTTAAGCGGTTTAACAAAACAAGTTATGAGTTACTTAAAGGTCGAATGCCAAATTTAAACTTTTTGGAGCCATTTGGGTGTTTATGCACGGTTCTCAAGGAAGGTGGGAAATTTGCAGCTAAATCTGTTGAAGGTGTTTTTGTTGGGTATCATCATCCAATGAAATGTGTTTATTTTTCTTCTTCTAAGACCATTGAGAATCATGTGAATGTTGATTGTCACAAACATACTTATATTCACCCCAAATCGGTTGATAATCGGGCTTTTGATTACAAATCTTTATTGGATTCTTTCAAGGCTGCAAAATCTGATTCTGATGAAGAGGATCTGGATGTGTTAGCTGCTTTGCTTCACTCACTAAAGAGTCCTGGACCAGGATCATGGATTCCTAAGCTTCCAAGTACTTCGACTGATATTGCTTCGTCTAGTCAGAGTGTTTCTAGTTTAGAAACATTGAGTTGTTCTTCTGGTGATGAAAGTACTTTTCATGAAGCTGAATCAACACCTATTGATGATCAAATTCATTTGCCAAGTACAAGTTCTTCTGTGCCAAATTTGTTACCGATTGGTGATTTATCAAGTTCAAAAGTGGCAGAGGCAAGTTTAAATAATATGGCAGATAATCAGGCAGTTTCTGATTCAACAATTCTTATGATTCACAATATTCATCCTCAAGAAAACATAATTGGAGATCCGTCTTTGGGAGTTCGTACACGAAATCAATTGGCAGGAAAATGTTGATGCTTTGATTGCCGAAATCAGAGAATCTGGGGTTCAGAATGAAGTTTTTCAATCATGTTTTCAATCTCAGGTGGAACCTTCTAATGTTGATAAAGCGTTGGAGGATGCTTCTTGGGTAGAAGCAATGCAAGAAGAGTTGCAGCAATTTAAAAAATTGGGCGTTTGTCATCTCGTAGATTTACCCAAGAACTTTAAAGAACCGTGTGGCACAAAGTGAGCATTTAAATGTAAGATAGACGATCGCGGTGTCATTGTCAGAAACAAGGTACGATTAGTGGTTCAAGGTTTTTCCCAAATAGAAGGCATTGATTTCCATAAAGTTTATGCGCCTGTAGCACGAAGTGAAGCTATCAGGATATTTCTTGCTTTCGCGGCACATCCCGGATTTAAGGTGTATCATATGGATGTCAAGAGTGCTTTTCTGAATGGGAAGATTCGTGAAGAAGTTTATGTGAAGCAGCCGCCTGGTTTTTATGATCCAGAATTTCCTGACAAAGTGTACAAACTAGACAAAGCTTTATACGGTCTTCATCAGGTTCCAAGGGCTTAGTATGAGACTCTTTCAACTCACCTGCTCGACAATGGGTTTCAGCGTGGCAAGGTGGATTGTACACTATTTTCAAAGAAGGTCGGGAAGGATTTATTGCTGGTTCAGGTTTATGTTGATGATATTATTTTCGGTAGCACAAAAGACAGCTTATGCAAAGAATTTGAGCGACTTATGCAAACAAAGTTTGAAATGAGCTCAATGGGAGAGATGGGTTTCTTTTTGGGTCTGCAAGTTCAGCAGTCTGTTAAAGGCATATTTTTGCATCAATCAAAGTATGTGTCTGACGTGTTGACTCGATTCAAGATTGGTGATGTTCGGATTCCTAGTACTCCAATTCAGGTTTCACATGGTATCGAACCAGATGAATCCGGTGCAACTGTTGATCCGACATTGTTTAGGGCTATGATTGGTTCTCTTATGTATTTGACCGCATCTCGTCCTGATATAATGTTTGCTGTTTGTTTGTGTGCTAGGTATCAGGCTGCACCGAAAGCTTCACATATGCTAGCAGTAAAACGGATTTTTGCTTATTTGAAGGGTAATCCGGATCTTGGTATCTGGTATCCTAATGATAATAAGTTTGAGTTATCAGCATACTCTGACTCGGATTATGGTGGATGCAAAATGAATTTTAAATCAACTACCGCCGGATGTCAGTTTTTGGGGGAGAGATTAGTCTCTTGGCAATGCAAGAAGCAAACCTCGGTTGCAACATCTACTGCTGAGGCAGAATATGTGGCTGCTTCTAGTTGTTGTTCACAAGTATTGTGGATACAACAGTAGTTACGCGACTACGGTTTGAATTTTCTTACTGCCCTAATTTACATTGATAACTCAGCTACTATTTCTATCACGAAAAACCCTGTTCAGCATTCCAAAACAAAGCATATTGACATAAGATATCATTTTATCCGGGATTGCTATGAAAGAAATTAATTGATATGCAGAAAATTCATACAGATTTTCAACGAGCTGATTTGTTCACCAAAGCTTTTGACAAAACTCGTTTTAAATTTTTGTTGCAAATTAATGGGATTACTAAATTGGATGCCATCTAATTTGGTTCAGTTGATCATTTCTTAGTTTTTAATGTTTTCCTTTGTTTTTTTTCTGTTTTTTAGGGGGAGATTTATCTGAATAATTCAAAAAAAATATGTGTTTTCTGTATTGAAAAATGAGAAAGCATAAAAAAAATTGGAAAATCCAAAAACTTAAAAAAAATGAAAAATACAAAAAAAATTGAAAGGCTGTAGGTTTTTGTATGTTTCATTGAATGTGTCAATCAATATCTGATATTTGCCAGTATGATATAAAGATAATGCTTGCTTGAAATCTGTGGTGGAACATAATTCTTGTGATTGAGTGATCTTGATAAAAGATGGAAAAAGTGCAAAAACAGAATAAATAAGTGTTCTAGTGTATGCATGCGTTCTTTTGAAATATTTAAACTTCTTTGATTTTCTTTATTTTGTCAAACGATCGGACGTTCTCTGCGTATCGAAAGATCGACCTGATCGTTGTTCGTTTGACGTTCTGCTTTATTTTTCTTGGTGTTTCGTATAACTCATCGGACTTTCTCTGCGTGTACGGAAGTACCGACCTGATTGTTGTTGAGTTATACAATTTCAACTTGTTTTTACTTTCTTATTTTTCCTAAACAATCGGACTTTCTCTGCGTATCGAAAGATCGACCTGATTGTTGTTTGTTTAGGGTTCTGCTTTCTTTTTGCATGAAACACTACTAACGACTTATATCTGTAAATATTCATGAATGAATAAAAGAAAAGGAAAATTCAACAAATATAATAAATCAGATTCTCAAATTACTTGAATTTGTGGGTACCATGATTTCTGTGCATGATAAAAATACCTAATTCATATCAGAAAGTAGTAAAAATTGATTTGATTTGACTGAAATAAACATGAAAATGTTGTATTCGTGAATTGCTTGGCTTGCATGCTGAATAGATTGAAATTGAAATGTGTTAAGTGCATCTCACTGGTATGATCTCACGTTGTGATCTTTCTCACAAAAACATAAATTATCACATTTAAATTTCTAGTTTCAGTGTTTTTGTTAGTTCAGAAAAGTTCAAAAAGATTTTTGCTGTGTTTTAGCATAAGTTCGAAAAATCAAAAAGATTTTGGTGTGTTTTGATATAAAATTTGATAAAAGGCAAAAAGATTTTCATTCTGCGTTATTTTAGATCAACTGAATTCAGAAATTGAAAAATTCTGGATTGAAAGAACCACAATCGGTGCTAAAATCAGCTCATCATGTTTAAAATTGAAAATGGTGAAGTTTTGGGTGAAAAGGGTGAGAATTGGAAGTTCAGGGGCAAAATGGTAAATAATGTGGTCCGGCGGACCATATGGTACGCCGGACGGACCATATTGGGTATAAAAGATATTTTTTGGTCCAGGTTCTTCATAACCCACAGACCACCTTCATTACTCTCTGTGAAAACCCTAAAAACACTCACTTTAGTTTTTCTTCGATTTCTCTGCGATTAACGAACCTCGGCTCGTGATTCTTCTGGCTACAGGTAGGTTTCATGTTTGGGCATCTATGGGTGGTCTTGGATTGTGATTTGGTGCTCTTGATTGTTTGATTTTTCAGTTTTTAAGTTTCGGTTTTTCACGAAAACTGACTTGGAAGGGATTAAATGGTTTATTGATGATGTTAATCCATTTTGAGCGCATGTACTAGGTCGGATTTTAGTCTATAACACAACCTCAGTGTTCGATTTCAAAACAAACTTGATTTGGTGCATGAAATTTGATGATGACTCTTCGATGAACTGTTCGTCCGCCGGACCATATGGTCCGCCGTACCAAATTTGGTCCGTAATTCAAAAACTGGTCCGCATCTGGTCCGTTTGACCAAATCTGGTCCGTGGTCAACATTTCTGGTCCGCCGGACCAGATAGTCCAGATGACCAATTTGGTCCGCAAATGGTATGCTGATCGATTTTTCAAATAATGTTGATCGTTTGAGCATTTCAAGTAAAATTAGAGTTGCTCGTTAGTAATTTTGATTATATCTTATGATTTTAATGATGGTTTGTGTTTGTGATTGGTACAGATATGGCTGATTTCAAATCAAATGGAGAACACAATGTTTGTGCTTTTCTAGATGCATCTGCACATTGGAAACCTCATTTTCTAGGCATATTTGATTTCATGCGAAGATCAAGAATCTTTTATGCTGCTACTCATGTGTGTACACCTTACAAAGATTTACTTACAATGTTTTGGAATACGGCTCAAGTAGATTGTTCGGTGGTTCCTTCGGTTATTCACGCAAGAGTTCTTTAAACTGATGTAGTTGTATCTGAAAATGATGTTCGAAGGGTTTTGAGGTTAAATGATCAAGCTGATTTCCCAACAGAATTTGATGAAGCTGATTTGGTGGCTTTGCTACGAAGAATAAAGTATGATGGGCAGTTGTGTGTTTCATGGTATTTCAAGGCAAATCTGAGTCCTCCATACAAATACTTGATGCACGTGATTATAAAGTGTTTTGGAAATCGAACAAGAGGTCAAGAGGAGTTCGACTTGAAGGTTCTATCATTCTTTTCTGCTTTAGTGATGAATCGGCAGTTTAATTTTTCTAGATGGATATTCAATTATATGAAGGAGAATATCTTGACAAAACAAGTTAAAAGTCTCATGTATCCGCGGTTTCTGCAAATGATCTTAGATGAATTACATCCAAATCTTCCAAAGAATCCGGCTGCAGTTTTAGAAATGAAGCACATGAATCAAGTTGCAGTTGGTAAAATACCGGTTTATCAAAAGTGCAAAGGAGATAATATACCTCCACCGGTTAAGCGGTTAATTGGTCATCTTACTAATCCAAATTATGTAGCTCCTGCTGATGGTGCTGCAAGACATCCTGATAGTTCAGATCATGAATTGGAATATGATGATAAAGGTTTTCCAATTGAGATAGAAGAGAATGATGAAGAAGATCAAAATGCACCAGCACATCAAGCACCGAATCAACAACAACCTATGCAGCAACAACAACTAGAGCCAGTTGTTCAAGAGAATATTAATGAGCCTGAAGCTGTGAATGCTCAGGATGAAGAAATGAATGATGCTGCTGATGTTTCTGATGGTGATATTAGTGAAAGTTCGTCAGATACTGATTCAAACTCTGGGGATTATGTCACAATATTACATAATACCAGAGGAATCCAAGTGAAGAAAGGTTCTAGGCAACACATAGAATATTTGAAGTCCAAGAATCTGGATACTTCTAAATATGAGAATAGAACCAAACAGGACAAGGATAAAGATGATGATCCAACTTATACTCCTCCTTTGGAGGAACCTGTTCAAAAGACTAAGACTGCTGATAAAGGAAAAGCGCCTATGGTTTCTAAAGGCAGGCACATTAAACATATGGCTCAGAGGAATTTGCCAGTGAAAAAGGGTTCATTTCTTGCTGATGCTAGAAAAGTAGGTCTTAGTCCTCCAAGTAAGAAGCATAAAGTGTCTACTTCGTCTTCACTTCCAGTCCAGCCAACCACAAAGTCTGTTAATGTTCAAAGCTCAAGTAATCCACCGGTTAGAAAGCTTGTGATTCGAAAGCCTTCTTCAATTGCTGCTTCTGCTTCTACTACTGCTGCATTTACAACTTCAACCATTTCGTCTACTGATCTGAAACTGGCATTACATCAAACAAGACTCGATGAGTTAGAATCAACTAATCGCCAGCAAGCTGCTGAGATCAGGGGTTTGAAGAATTTGGTAAAGGAATTGGTTTCTTGGGATCAGGAGAAAGATTGGGAGATTTCTAAACTGCAACAACTTTCTTTATCTCTCGGTGAGCAGTTAAATCTGGTACTCAAATCGTTACCTGCTCAGGGGGAGAGAAGACCAGATCCTGAAGAAAGTTGTAGAGATGGTGATAATATGATAAAATATTTGAATGAGGATCCAGATCCTGAAGGTGGAGTTGGTGGTGGTTCTAGTGCTGGTCGTGTAATTGTCGTGTAGATTTGATATGTATTCTGTTATATGTTACACGACCATTTTCTTGGTTAATTGTCGTGTAGATTTGATATGTATTCTGTTATATGTTCAGTTAAATTCAGTTATATGTTCTGTTCAGTTCTGTTCTGTCACATGTCTTGTTTTGAAATTGTTTCCGCTTATGCTCTTATTCGTTTTACTATTGTTTCTCCGTTACTGAGCAAACTTTTGGCTCAGCCGTATTTTCTTTTGTGTGTTTGTTTATATTCTTATTCCAGGTAATCAAGGAAATCCGGGGGCTCAGGGATGAGCGCAAGTGGAATTGAGACTTCAGTTTATTTTCTGCATTTATAAATAAATAAAACATTAATTAGGATTTCCTTTGAACTTTTGATTTGTTTTGGTTGTTGGTTCCTTTAAGACTTTGGACTTTGCTATAATTATGAAGAATGTTTTTGATTTGATATCTGTAATAGTGATATCTCGACCTTTAAGGGTTGGGGTGTTACAATTATGGTATCAGATCAAAGGCTCTTTCTTGTAGAAAACTTAAACCCATTCTAACATGTCCTCGCATGTTAAACCAAACTCCAATTCCATTTAACAGCATCCACATAAAATTGTTTTATGATGGTAGCCAATTAAATAAAACCTACAAATTATTCATATCAGACTTATTCACTTGTCTACACACAAGTATGGATTCGAGGTCAGAGATTTAACCTAACAAGTTAATTATAAGGAAGGCAAGGAAGATGAAACTGGCATCTAAGGTTATAGTCGTCGGAACAATCGGCTGCTTCACAAATGGTCGTGTAATTGTCGTGTAGATTTGATATGTATTCTGTTATATGTTACACGACCATTTTCTTGGTTAATTGTCGTGTAGATTTGATATGTATTCTGTTATATGTTCCGTTAAATTCAGTTATATGTTCTGTTCAGTTCTGTTCTGTCACATGTCTTGTTTTGAAATTGTTTCCGCTTATGCTCTTATTCGTTTTACTATTGTTTCTCCGTTACTGAGCAAACTTTTGGCTCAGCCGTATTTTCTTTTGTGTGTTTGTTTATATTCTTATTCCAGGTAATCAAGGAAATCCGGGGGCTCAGGGATGAGCGCAAGTGGAATTGAGACTTCAGTTTATTTTCTGCATTTATAAATAAATAAAACATTAATTAGGATTTCCTTTGAACTTTTGATTTGTTTTGGTTGTTGGTTCCTTTAAGACTTTGGACTTTGCTATAATTATGAAGGATGTTTTTTATTTGATATCTGTAATAGTGATATCTCGACCTTTACGGGTTGGGGTGTTACAATTATGGTATCAGAGCAAAGGCTCTTTCTTGTAGAAAACTTAAACCCATTCTAACATGTCCTCGCATGTTAAACCAAACTCCAATTCCATTTAACAGCATCCACATAAAATTGTTTTATGATGGTAGCCAATTAAATAGAACCTACAAATTATTCATATCAGACTTATTCACTTGTCTACACACAAGTATGGATTCGAGGTCAGAGATTTAACCTAACAAGTTAATTATAAGGAAGGCAGGGAAGATGAAACTGGCATCTAAGGTTATAGTCGTCGGAACAATCGGCTGCTTCACAAATGGTCGTGTAATTGTCGTGTAGATTTGATATGTATTCTGTTATATGTTACACGACCATTTTCTTGGTTAATTGTCGTGTAGATTTGATATGTATTCTGTTATATGTTCCGTTAAATTCAGTTATATGTTCTGTTCAGTTCTGTTCTGTCACATGTCTTGTTTTGAAATTGTTTCCGCTTATGCTCTTATTCGTTTTACTATTGTTTCTCCGTTACTGAGCAAACTTTTGGCTCAGCCGTATTTTCTTTTGTGTGTTTGTTTATATTCTTATTCCAGGTAATCAAGGAAATCCGGGGGCTCAGGGATGAGCGCAAGTGGAATTGAGACTTCAGTTTATTTTCTGCATTTATAAATAAATAAAACATTAATTAGGATTTCCTTTGAACTTTTGATTTGTTTTGGTTGTTGGTTCCTTTAAGACTTTGGACTTTGCTATAATTATGAAGGATGTTTTTGATTTGATATCTGTAATAGTGATATCTCGACCTTTACGGGTTGGGGTGTTACAATTATGGTATCAGAGCAAAGGCTCTTTCTTGTAGAAAACTTAAACCCATTCTAACATGTCCTCGCATGTTAAACCAAACTCCAA
Organism: Deinandra increscens subsp. villosa; assembly: GCA_039602395.1. Lineage (NCBI taxonomy): Eukaryota > Viridiplantae > Streptophyta > Magnoliopsida > Asterales > Asteraceae > Deinandra > Deinandra increscens. The sequence goes on from JBCNJP010000009.1 coordinate 16,635,992, forward strand.
TTCCATTTAACAGCATCCACATAAAATTGTTTTATGATGGTAGCCAATTAAATAAAACCTACAAATTACTCATATCAGACTTATTCACTTGTCTACACACAAGTATGGATTCGAGGTCAGAGAGTCAACCTAACAAGTTAATTATAAGGAAGGCAAGGAAGATGAAACTGGCATCTAAGGTTATAGTCGTCGGAACAATCGAGGTCACATGAACAAAATTTACCAAACGTGAATTAAATGAGATAATTAGAGTGTTACCTAAATAACGGAATAGAAACAAATCGGAATGAGGAGCACGGATAGCTGAAACAATTGTGTTTTGGTGAAACCCGATCGAAGACGGTCGTGTATACACTCCGGATTGCGAATCAGACCTTATGCTTGCAACAGAGGCATGGCTGATTCGAGGTGTTCGCAGTGCTGGTCTTCAATCGATCCGATGGCAACTCGAGGGCTACTCGGAGTTCACACAGGTGGCGGGTGCGACGGCAATCGCTCTGGATGTAGGCAGCGTATCAGTAGCAGCTTCGACGGACCATCAATCATAGGAGGTTGTGCGATGATGCCTGGATTTTAACGTCGGCGGTGGTGATGCAAGTTGCAGCGGCGGAGGAGATCACTAAGGGTTAGCGAAGAGAGATCGAGAAGGAATTCGTGAAGGTTTATAAGCTTGTTTGATCAGATGCGAGATGAGGGGGTTTAAGGTTGATCGATCGCTATGGATTTACATGGATTCTTCGGTTTCTTTGTTTGAGGACGGAGTCTACGAAGTTTGAGATATTGAGGTTCAATTTTGACTCTAAAGTCAGAATTCTAAATTCTCATCTAAATAATCAGATGCATACATATGGGATTTCATCCGGTTATATTTTTATAATTATTATTTTTATTATTATCATTATTATTATTATTATTATTATTATTATTATTATTATTATTATTATTATTATTATTATTATTATTATTATTATTATATCTTTAGGGTGTTACAGATGATGTGGATAAAGTTCCTTTTGCTGATTCTTATGGAGAAGAAAATTCTGAGGAGAATATGGATTTTGAAGAAGAACATGTAGAAGTAGAAGATATGACGGCTGAAGAATACCCAGATGATCCTAAGGTTTATGGAAAATTTTCTGCTGATGATCAGTCTGGAGGATTTAACTTCTTTGGTAATGATGATGAGGAAAAAGTGGATGAGGAGTTGAAGAAGAAAGAGTCAGAAACTGATCAACCAGAATCAAATGAATCTGAAAAGTTATCAGAAGAAGAAGGAAGAAAATGTTATTTGATTCTTGGTTGAAAGAACAAAGAGCCAAGAAGCTGCCAGTAGGGAAATCAACCAAGATTGTTGATCAAAAGAAATATTTCGACAGAAAAGGTGGTGAAGCTACTGGTAGAATAATCAGTTGGATGTATGACTCGGAGCTAAAGTGTTATGCAATTAAAAAGGAGTTTGGGGTGATGTATTTGAAGCATGCTACAAGATTCAATACTTTACCGGTTTGTGATGTGAGAGATTTGTCAAGAAAGCCATTCATGAATTATGGAAGTAATTTGTTGGCTGAGATCTTCAAGAACAAATTGGTAGAAGAATGTCAAGGCAAGTTCAGGTTTTTAACTCCATAAAGGCCTAAGTATGTTGATCATTCAACCAATGTACATCCTATTACTGGAAAACCAGTTGTGGTCTTAAAGTACAAGAAGCCGATTCAACTGAAGAAAATCCCATTGAAGAAGCTCGAACAAGATTTTATTAAAACTTTAAGATGGTGGTATTATGGCGAACATACTGGAGAAGCAGTGGTGGTGGTTAAAGAGCAGGACAAGGTGGTTAGACTGTATGATCCGATGTGGTTGATTAATCTGTCAAAGGATGATATTGACAAGCTCTATCACAACAAGATTTTGTATAAAGCTGAGCATGCTGAACAAGCTTTGCAATTTCAACGCGTGATTAGAGTATGTTTTGCTTTTGGTATCCATGCTGGGAATAACCGAACACAGCATTCGAAGAAGACGTGGACAAAAGCTTCTGAAGACTAGCACAAGACAAGGAGGAGTTTGGTAGAGCATGTTTTGATGTCTAGTGCTATGTCTTGGTGATATGTCTTTGTAATAGAATATTTTGTATATTCTGGTCCTGCGGACCAGGGGCGGACCAGATGGTACGCCGGACCATCTGGTATGCTGGTTAGTTGGTCCGCTGGACGGGTTTTATATAACTAGGTTAGCTTGTTTAGAGAGAAGTCAGTTGCAAGGTTTGTGAGCTTTAAACTGTGTGTTTCTCAGTGTGTAACATGTATACTCTCTCTCTCTCTAAGTGTACGAACTTGAAATCTATAAAAGAATCGTTTATTTACCTCGTTGTTACCGAATCCGATTACATCATGCATTAGCAAGATCATATGCGTGTTTTACAAATATTTTAAGTACTTATAAAAACTCTTAAAAGCACTACAAAATAAAACTCACTAAATAACTCACTATTTTTGTAAAGTCAATCCCAAATAAAACTCACTACTTGTAAATAACACATTAAAATTCATAAGAGAATAAAACTCACTACTCATTTAAAACTCATTACAAACTCACTACTATGTAATACTCATTAAAAACTCACTAAAAGTCAATATTTTCAGAACTTTGTAAAACTCACTACCCAATAAACTTACCTCTTTTGTAAATCACACATTAAAACTCATAAGATAATACTCTGTAGAACAAAACTATTAAACTCAAAACAAAATAAAAGTCCCTAAGAAATAAAACTCACTAAAATTCAATAACTCAATATATTATAAAACTCACATCAAAATAAAACTCACAATTTGTAAATGACACATTAAAACTCATAAACTTAAATATAATTGTTTAAAAAAAAGTTTAATATTTTTTTAAATATTAACCTGATTTTTTCTTCTTCTTTTTCTGCTTCATGAGGTTAACCTTGTTTTCTGTTTCTTCAGTAGGTTCTACATATCTACCACATAAATATAAATGAAATTAAAATAAATTATAATATAGAAAAATAATAGTATTTCAACTTTAAGTCAAATTACCTGATTTCTTTTTCTGCTTCTTTCCCAGTATGTTTTTCTTTCTTACTTTTCTATCCTTTGTAAGTTCATTTTTATATACAACTTCATCACTTCTTTCTTCGGATATCAAAACCAACGATTCTGATTTTTCAGTTTTATCATCTGATATTAAAACCACTGACTCTGACTTTTCATTTTTATCATCTGAAATTACAACCAAAGAGTTTATAATCAGAGAATTTTTGATAAAAACTTATAAATAATTAATAATTAAAATTAATATTAAAACTCAGTTTTTAAACTAACTGATTTTTTTAAAACTCATAACAGTACCCTCTGTTTTTTTAAAACTCATAACAGTGCACTCTGTTTTTTTAAAACTCATAACATTGCACTCTGTTTTAAAATTTAAAAAAAAATGTATAATTACCTATTTTCTTTTCCTGAATATTCTTCTTGCCCAATTTTTCTTCTTTTGTTCCTTCTACTTTCTTTTTAAGATCAACATCTATTAATCAATCATAAATTATTAACCTTTTAAAAAACAAATGAATAACATTAAATCTATTATACTAGTTAACAATTTATCAAATCATAACATTACCTAATTTCTTCTTTGGCTCAATCTTCTTCTTACCCAACTTCTCTTCTTTTTCTTTCTTCTATTTATCTTTAGGATTATTATCTGACAATCAATCATACAAATAAAACTCATAATAGTACACTTTGCTTTTTTAGAACTAATTATTTTTAAATAAGTTAAATTACCTAATTTCTTTTGCTCAATGTTCTTCTTACCAAACTTTTTTTCTTTTGCTTCTCCTACTTTATCTTTAAGATCATCATCTATTAATCAACATAAAAATTTTAACCTTTAAAAAAATAACATTAAAACTATTATACTACTTAACAAATTATCAAATCATAACATTACCTAATTTCTTTGGCTCATTCTTCTTCTTACCCAGCTTCTCTTCATTTTTTTTCTTTTGCTTTCTCTTTAGGATTATCATCTGAGATTCAATTATTAAGTATTAACTTATAAAAAAAAATAATAATAACATTAAAACTATTATACTACTTCATTTTAAATTATGAATCAACTATCTTTATAACAATCTTATAACAATTTTTGAACTCACCAAAAGGCACTTTAATAATCGCTACATTTTCCTTCAAAGACTTTTTCTTTTTTAAGCCTATTAATAAGAAGATTATTAAAAAATTACATGATAAAATAAAGTTTTTAAAAATCTAGATTACCTGATTTCTTTGTCATCTTCATTAATTTTTCGTTTTTGAAATCTTTTTCTTCTACAAAATCATCATCCATCAAAATATAAATAACATAATAGATTTTAAAACATTAGAAATGTGAGTTCTATTCTTTATTTTTTTTTAAGTTATAACTAAAACAGTTTTAATTAACATACAAATATTAAAACTCACTTAAATATTTCTAATACTAACCTTGTAATTCATCATCACAATCTATTTTAACTGGATGATCAATGTCATTTGTGAAAGTACTAAAAGATATATTATAAGCTATTCTTGCACTCTTTCTACTTCCTATAAACATTATAAAATAAAAATCAGTTTCTAATATTAATTGTTATTTAATTGACACTTTTCTGTTTTTGAGTTTTTAAAATATGTTCAATAAAACTCACAACAATGTATATAAACCTTTGTAATGTGCGAAAATATAGATTACCCTTTCTCATCACTTTGTCATCATCTTCCTTTGCAGACAGTTTCCGTTTCTTCGGTGGTGTACAGCTAGTTTTGCTTTTTGCTTTTTCACCTAAATTTATAAGACAATAATAAAATAAAAGCCACTCAGTTTAAAACTTACTGATTTTATAAAACTCATTACTTTTTTGGTTGGTGTGTTAAAAATCTGTTTTGAAATCTCACTAAGTTCAAAAATAATACACAATAGAACTCATTGCAAAGTTATAAAATCATTACAGAATAAACATTCACTATGTTTATAACTCTTTGTATAAAACAGAGCTTAAACTCACTAATTCAAAAATATAGAGAATTGGTTAGTCAGTCGGCTGGTTAGGAGTTTGGGTTAGTTTTGGATGGACGGTGATGATTTTAGGCTGGGCTGGATTAGGATGTATCTGGTTGGGCCTGGGTTAATACAGTATGGACTTTATGATGAGTTAGTAACTATTTTTTAAACTCACTGATTTTATAAAACTCATTACAATTTAGGTGGTCTGTTAAAACCCACTAATTCAAAAATATAGAGACTTGGTTACTATATCGGCTGGTTAGGAGATTGTCCTAGTTTGGATGGACGGTCATGATTTTAGGCTGGGTTGGATTAGGATGTATCTGGTTGGGCCTGGGTTAAAACAGTATGGACTTTATGATGAGTTAGTAACTATTTTTTTAAACTTACTAATTTTATAAAACTCATTACAATTTAGGTGGTCTGTTAAAACTCTGTTTTGAAATCTCAGTAAGTTTAAAAATCACTACACAATAGAAGTCATTGCAAGTTATAAAATCAGTAATTTGTAAAACTCAAAGAAGTTTAAAACTTATTTTTAAAACTATACAGAGTTTAGAAATCATTACAAAATAAAAACTCACTAGTTTTAAAACTCTTTGTATACAACAGAGCTTAAACTCACTAAATTAAAAATACAGAGATAAAACTCATTCCAACTTTTGTAGTAGATTTAAAAAAAAAATCTTTTAAAAATGAGTTTTGTAATAATTTAAAAATGAGTTCTGCTGTAAACACTTAATGCAAGTATTTAAGAAGTTGGCAACATGATACCTCCCTAATCAATGTAATAGATTAAAGTTTTAATTACCTGATGGTGAAGATCTAGTTTGGCACTCGCCTTTGTCATCTACATTTAAAAGAATAAATGAAAAAATTAATATTAAAATAAATAGAGCAACAAATTTATTTAAATTATAAATCTCCCTACAAACTTATATTTTTTAAACTTACACGACTTTCCTGGTTCATCTACTTCATTAACAATTTTTGAAAATCCAAATGAAGGCAAAGGATTTTGTTGTTTTTTGGGAATACTTTTCAACAATGAAATTGTATTTTCTTCCATTTCATAATATTCCTCCATATAACTTGACGTAGGTGTGGGAAATTCATCTAAGACTGCTACATATTTTATACAACAAAATTGAGTTTTAATGAATACAAATTAATTTATTTAATTTTCAATAGTAATGTATAAAATGTTTTATACAACTTAAATGAACTTTAATATTTATAGTAAACAACAAACAATAGATAAAAAATCATTTGCTACTTTAATATGTATAGCTTGCTTCACAAACATAATAGGAAAACAAATTATAGGAGAAGCAAAACCACCTAACCCACCACCCGTCAGTAGCTGGAACATTAATACCACGACTTCCTATTGCTACAGCAGCAAAACCACCAGCACCTCCTGATGCTAGAGTGGCAAATCCACCGCTGCCTGAATTAGTTTGACTTTCAGGTAGAAATGCACTTAATTGTCTTGTCTCCCCAAACTTGCCAAGAACTGACCGTAAAAGTGATTTATATAACTCAAACTTGTAGTGAGATTTATAAATTTTAAAACTCACTGTTATCCCCATTTAGTTAAAACTCAGTGAGTTTTATAACTCTATTGGATTTGAATAGAAATCTTGATTAACCAACAAACAAAGCCACTAAGTTTAAATTTGCATTGTGTTATTAAATTACTAGTCTTTAAAAAACATTGATAGTGAGTTTAAAATAAGAGTCTTAAAACTCATGTTACAAACCAACAGTATGAAAACTCACTTGATTTTTTTAGCAAGTGATGCATTAAGATCATAATCATTAAGTTGTAATCAAGTTCATAATGAAAGAAACTAACAATTAAAAATCAAAATAGATTCTAGCAAATTGTTAACCTTTGATTACCTTTATCCATCATCAAATCATTATCCTTTTCCATTTCTTTCGGAGTAACTGATTGTGGATTAATTGGTTTACATTCTGACTTTTCACCTAATATTAAAACTCAACAGTAAACAAAATTGTTATTTGTTAGTGATTTAGAGCAATATTTCTAAACATAGTAAATATCATATTAAAAAGCACTTATAACACTCACCAAGTTTTATATGATTTAAGTGATTTTAAAATCTCAAGTGAGTTTTATACATGATCATAATGAGTTTAATTTTCATTTACTTATATTCAAACAATGTGTTTTAAACTAAAAACTTAACAGGGTTACAAAACTCACTATATAAAAGTTAAAAGTCAGTGAGTTTTAAACTCTGTTTTACATTCTATTTTTTATAAAACTCTCTGACTTTTAATTTTAAATAGAGAGTTCTAAAAAACAGAGTTTTAGATCATAACCAGTCTTTTATTGATTAAAACTCAGTTGTTTAAACATTAAAAAATAAGTTTTAATCTAGTGAGTTTTAATACGTTGAGTTTCAACACTAAGATCTGATTTATATAACTCAAACTTGTAGTGAGATTTATAAATTTTAAAACTCACTGTTATCCCCATTCAATTAAAACTCAGTGAGTTTTATAACTCTATTGGATTTGAATAGAAATCTTGATTAACCAACACACAAAACCGCTAAGGTTTAATTTGCATTGTGTTATTAAATTACTAGTCTTTAGAAAACATTGATAGTGCGTTTAAAGTAAGAGTCTTAAAACTCATGTTACAAACCAACAGTACTAAAACTCACTTGAGTTTAAACTAAAAACTTAACAGGGTTATAAAACTCACTATATAAAAGTTAAAAGTCAGTGAGTTTTAAATTCTGTTTTACATTTTGTTTTTATAAAACTCACTGACTTTTAATATTAAACAGAGAGTTTTATAAAACAGAGTTTTATGTCATAAGCAGTCTTTTATTGATTATAACTCAGTCTTTTATGAAAGATGTTAACAATCACATCTTATTGTTGCAACTCATTGTATTAAAACTCACTAGACTAAACAAACTCATTAAGTATTAAAACTCAGTGCATTTTACAAATTTTGTACAAAAACAGATCTAAACAATGAGACTTTACAGATTTTCTTATGGATGAAGAACATTAACATCCTAAATTACATACTAAAATTACAGTGAGTTTTTCATTTGTTAATGAACAACAGATTCAAATGGAGATATGTGAATAATGATTAAGTTTTACCTTTCTCATGATCGGAATTCACTTTTACATCTGGATTTAGTGCTTTTCGATCCATTGCATGTGCGATTTTCTGAAGGTAACCGTAGATGCGGGTGCGAAGTTTGCGACGTCATTTGATAGTTGATAAACAGAGATGCGATGGTATGATGGGAGATTTACAAGGGTTTGGAATTTGATAATCGGAGATTTTGATGGTGCGATGGCGGATTTTGGAGGCGGATTGAAGATTTAGGATCGAAGATTTGAGAGAAAATGAAGTCTGGTGTTTAGCGATTATCAGGTTTTAGGGATTTTGGAACGGGTGGTTTGTTTAGATCGCTTACGGAGCATTTTGACAATATTACCCCTCCTTGCAATTTTTAGATCAAATGGGTAGAAAAGGGGTCTACGGGGTCTACCATTTTCTAGGGGTCTACAATGAACCCTA
>JBCNJP010000009.1:16645141-16721004 GCA_039602395.1 Deinandra increscens subsp. villosa
GGTTTTGGCAAGCTTTTCCAATACAACTTCAAGTTTACGATTTCTTGTCCCTTCTAGTTCACGATCAGCTTCCAATAGTAGTTGTTCTTCATTCAAGGCTTCATCTTTTCACTAGATCTAGTCTATTCTTCTACTATTGTTCTTGAATCGATCTTATACAAGGATTCCGCACTTGTATTTGATTAGATATCGTGTGTTTGGGAGATTTCCGGACCTACAAGCTTGGTCAATGAAATTCAACAGAAAGTTGGACTACCCTTAGTTGCCTAATTTCATGCATTGACCCAAGGTTCATAGCTAGCATACAAGTTACATGGCAAAACATGGAAACAAGCATCACAAATTTAAGACAGCTGCGCACCAACTTTGTCTACTCAGGATCAGTGACTTATCATGTGAACTAGAACCCCTAACCACTTCCAATTCAAAGATAACCCACCAAGTTTTTTTTTCCAAAAAGAATCATCTAAAAAGGATGAGGAATGAGAAAGTTATGTTGTGTGCAAGTTGGACAAAATTTCCGGACAGAATCTGCCTGGCGTTTAGTATGTGACATAGAGTTCGGGTTTTTACTCATTACTACCTTTGAGATAGATTCCAAAAATTTCCAGATAATTAATTTGGCATATGCACAACAACTTTTATGTTTTACCAAAATTTTAATTGTCCCGTTAACCTTGTCAAAAATCCCACGTAAGTACATGAGTTTATTTCCGGACAGAATTGCACACCCATTTTGTCCGGGACCTTTGGGGTACCAAATGAGGTTCTTATTACGTGAGGTCGGTGCCATATGAAAGCTAAGACATATACCTAAGACACGGAAAAAGAATCATGCAAGAATCATGCAATTTTGTTCATTTACGATAGAGTTATGCCAATTAGAAGTTGACTAGGGTTTTTCAAAAACAGAACAGCAGCCAGAAATAACAACCCAACTTCCCGAGTCCATAACTCGACCGTTACTTGGAATTAGACCACTAAATTTTCCAGATTACAAGTTCAATATACACCCAACAACTTTCATATTTCACTTTACACGAAATTTCCATGTTAGCATGCCTAAACAACTGACGCAAGACAGCCACTCAAATTCTTGGCAGTTCTGTGCACCAAACTTATGGTGCACGGATGGGTGACCAAAACAGATTCATTTGTTGCGAAAAAGGTGCAAAAAGAAACCTAATACATGTAGTTTTCTTTTTCCACTGGAATCAGGTCCATTGCACTTGACATAAAAAAGTTATGGCCTTTCAAAGTTGACACATTTTTCTGGACGAATCTGCCAGAATTTCGACTTTACAAAATCATGCGATTAGGGAATCAAAACTTACGGTTTGGTGTCTAGTCTTTTGCGATTACTCCCCAGGTGTTGTAGGAGTATTGTAGGCCTCCGGTTGTCCCTTGGAAGTGGCTGAAATTCGATCAAAGGGGCTGGGGAGGGGCAACCGTCGCAAGGGGAGAGGAGAGGAGGAATTAGGGTTTGTGGTGAGTTGTGGTTTTTGCGCAAGAATGAGAGGGGGAGGGGGTTATGTCCGGTTTTGGGGCGTTTGGGATGGGCTTGGAGTGTTCTCCAAGTCTTAGGTAGGTTTAGGTCCATTAGTGGTCCTCAATTGCAAGTATGTTCGTTAAATGGATCGAATCGTAGGTTCCGGTGTCGTTAATAAGCGTAACTAAACTTAACTAACAATTTATATCAAATAATGCATGCAATTATTTTTTTCTACACATATAATCAATTAAAGACATATAATTCACATAAGAACTAGTTAGAATCGATTCCTGTTATTCTTTGCGTTTGACGAATTTTGGTGATCAACCAGTGTGTAGGGGCAGAGGAGGATTGAGTGAATTTGCCTTTTGATCGGGTGTTCATTACAGGAGTTCCAGATGAAGAAGCCATTTGCAAGTTTTGAGATTGATGAATAGTGAGATTTAGGTGAGGGAGCGTTGTTCCTTTTATATGTATCTCTTGAGGCCGTTCCGTTTTTCTGGGAGACTTGGATTTTCCATAATGGCTATATTCTTTTAAAGGGCGTTCCTTCTCGAACGGTAATAAAAGATTACCGTTGGCAATATTTGAATAATTAGAAAATTAATTATCAAATTATCTGAGCAATTCTCATTTATTGTTCAGCCGTTTTGGACAATTGTGACTTTAAGGAATTTCCTGTCAAATTTCTGATAAAAGAAATGAAATTTTATTGATTAAGAACTTTATATAGACAGTTTGAGGCATGTGCAGATGTTTGCACATGTGCATCTATTCTGTTCCTTATTATGATCAGGAGTTTTAAGTACTCTGAATTTTGCTTCCATTTGAAGAGATATATATAGATGCAAAGTAGTTTGTCTTCCTGTGGAGGGTAGAAAATATCCATTGGAGTCTGGGAGCTCAGAAATGGATAGCCCTCCAGGAGAGATTCCTCTTTGTGATACTACTTTGCTGGTTCTGATTCCTCTTGGTATTGTTTCCAAGCTTAATGCTTGAAGAATTAATTTTGTGGTGAATCTGGGGTAGAGGATGAATCTTTCATTTATGGGTCCCTTGAAATTATTTTGCATGTGTCTCATAAGATACAAAGAGAAGTTTATGTTGTAACCTTGGATGAGAGCATGCATGACACATTGAGTATCCTCATCTGAGAGGTGATGGTTCGTGTATTCTGAAGAAAAACATATTTGAATCTGAGAAAAGAAATATTGCCATAGGTGTGGCAGATAAACTCTGTCAGCCTTTCCTTCATATATATTCCCCTTGTCTCCCATATCTAGAAGGGTTTTAATCACATCATCCCTGTCGAAACAAATGGAGCATATGGACTATCTTTGATTTGGAGTGCTTTTCTAATTAGATGTTGATCAAAGACAAACAGTACTCCACAAACAGAAGTCCTTATAGACACATTTTCTCCATCTTTTATGATAAAGACAGCATTCCTTCAGAATTCTTGAAGAAGGGAGTAGTTGATAGGAATGTCCAGAGTCAGAGCATATCCTATGGGGCAGTTTTTGAGGAATTTCATCATTTGTTGATTTTACCGGAATCTGTTTCCACATGGTGTATATAGCACAAGATTGTGATGGTGAGGAGCATGGAATGTGGTGTGTTTAGGAAGTGGGGGAGAAAGCTCTTCGAACGACATTGATGAAAATTTTGCGATAGAAACTAAGTGTGGACTTTTAGGTTATTTTGTTCCCCTTTTTAAAGAGAAAAAGACATGATGAGAGGATGAGGTGCATAGATGAAATAGCAGAGGGATTTGACAGTCTATAAAACTATAGGTTATTATTGATGTTTTTGGTTCTTGAGAGTTGAGCTTTTTGTTTAAAAATTAACTTTTTATAAGAGTTTCTAGGTTTTGGAGTACAGGAAGTAAATGACAGTAGTTATTAGACTAGCTTCTATTTTTCAGATGGGGAGGCAGAGGGACCCCTTTTTTAGTTTGTAGTCATATTTAGCATTCCCATCTTTCTTAGTAGAAATGAGAATCTCTTCTCATCTAATGGTTTCGTAAAAATGTCTACAAGCTAGAGTTCAGCTAGGAAAAAGTACATTTCAATGTCTCCTTTTTCAACATGATTTTTGATAAAGTGATACCTGACATCAATGTGTTTTATCCTTGAGTGATGAATAGGATTGGATGTGATTACAATTGCACTTTTTGAATCACAAAGAATTTGTATTCTAGAGAGATTTATCTCATAGTCCTTGAGTTGGGTTTGCATCCATATCACTTGGGAGCAACAGCTGGCAGCATCATCATATTCAGCTTCAGCAGTTGAAGTTAAGACACCGTTTTGTTTCTTGGATGTCCAGCATACTAACTTTCCTCCTAGCATTAGATAGCTTCCTGATGTGCTTTTTGTGTCTAGTCTGTATCCTGCATGATCAGCATCTGAGTAGGCTGTTAGTGAAAAACCAGTTTCTTAGGGATACCAAAGACCTAGGTCAGTTGACCCCTTTAGATATCTAAAGACTCTTTTAACAGCTGATAGTTGAGGCTCCTTAGGTTTACATTGGTATCCGGGCAAGAAAGTATGTGGAGAACATAATGTCAGGCCTACTTGCTGTGAGATACAGAAGTGAGCCTATCATTCCTCTGAATGTATGTTCATCCACAGACTTACCATTTTTATCAGCATCAATTTTGATATTTGTAGCCATGGGTGTTTTGTAAGGAGAAGAATTTGAAAAGGAGTACTTAGAAAGGAGATTTTTGATGTATTTTTCTTGATTTATAAATTCTGGAGATTGTTTAACTTGGATACCCAGAAAGTAGTTCAGCTCTCCCATAATGCTCATTTCAAAGTTGGTTGTCATGAGTTCCTAGAACTCTTTACAGAAAAATGGACATGTGGATTCAAAGATGATGTCATCTACGTAGATTTGTTCTACCAAGAGATAACCTTTTCTTTCTTTTTGAAACAATGTGTGTCACTGGACCCCTTTTTTGAAATTTGCTGATAAGAGAAAATCAGAGAAGGTATCATACCAGGCTTTGGGTGCTTGTTTAAAACCATATAGGGCTCTTTTAAGTTTGCACACATGATTTGGAAATTTTTCACTTTAAAAACTTGGTGGTTGTTCAATGTAAACTTCTTGATAAATTTTTCCATTTAAAAAGGCACATTGAACATCCATTTGATAGACTTTGAAACCTTTGAAAGCTGCAAAGGCTAAAAATATCCATACAGCTTCAAGTCTTGCAACTGAAGCAAAGGTTTCATCATAGTTTAGTCCTTCTTGTTGACAGTACCCCTTTGCTACAAGTCTAGCTTTGTTCCTAATTATGGTTCCATCTTCGTCAGTTTTATTTCTGAAAACCCATTTTGTTCCTATTACAGATTTATTACTAGGTCTTGGAACTAGATTCCATACATTGTTTCTTTCAATTTGTCCTAGCTCTTGTTAAATAGCTAGGATCCAGTGGGGGTCTTGAAGAGCTTCTTCGTATTTTTTTGGTTCTATTATGCTGAGAAAGCCAGCATATAGACATTGGATAGCAGAAGCAGCCCTGAATTAGACACTTTTGTTCTAATCACCAATGATTAAATCAATGGGATGGTCTTTTGTCCATTTTGTTGCTGCAGGAAAGTGGCTAGTTCTTCACTTCCGAGCATCAAGCCTGTTGTGTCAAGGTTTTGACGCTCCCCCTCAAACTGTGGACCGACGGTTGAGTAGGAGGTCTCATTTACAGAATTACTTCGCAACTCCGGAGTTAAATTCTGTATTGGTTCTGTAGTGGTACTTGTAAATGCGTGACCATCAGATGGTCTACTCGATCTAGCATTTTAGATGCAAAACGTAATTAAAAGATTGTTTTATTGATCAAAACGAACAATTACAAAATGGGAAATCACTTAGAACATTCACAGCGAAAACACCTTTGAAACACACACTTAGCTCAGACTAGCTCTAGACTCGTTCTCATTAGTTATTGAATTATAAAGCATAACGGGAATATATATACCTAGCTACATGAATCCAAGGGAACTGCCAGTTCGCCTGACACCGAACCCGTCCGAACCGCTAGTTCGGATGATACTTCGTGTTAGTTCGGTAATCAGTTTGTGTAACAACAAATCTCTAGTTTCGTCTTGCTCAGATACTTCACACGACGAACCGCTCATACATCAACAACCCCCCTCGACGTGTGTAGTATCAGTTCATCCAATCGAAACTTATCTTCAAGCAAACTCCCCCTCAACATGATGGTAGCTTAACTTGAATACTTGACGAAATATAGTGTGTCTCTGTCTTTATCAACAGCTTCAGAAGACTTTAAGTTGTGACAATCCTTTTTCACTTAGTACCTGATCAAACATAAATAATCTTGGCGCAAAACGTCTCTTCGAGACTCCAAGAAATTGATTTTGAAATTTTGGTTTGGATCACCTGTCGATCAGATCGTAAACAATGCAGAAATAAAATCTTTTTAGCTTTTAGAAAGTTAAACTAATTTTTTTTTAAACTTATGCTAAAACACACCTAAAATCTTTTTGAATTTTCTGAAATGAAATGAAATTACAATACAGAATCAAACTCTATTTTTGGTATTAGAAAAATCACTATCTGGTATCATATTGGACATAATCGCACTGAACTACACTTCAATTTCAACTAATTGAAGCACACAAGTCATGTTGATTGCTGATATAATTTGTCCATCTTAAACTTAGGCAGAATCATACTCATAACATCTAGATATTGTTAAGGTATCGATTAGATTTGCTTTGAGCAGTGTATCCCATACTATCAGACATATTCAGATATTTTTCTTTTTCTTGTGTGATTACTCTTGTGATTATCACAAAGTGTATTGTATTCATTATATCGTCAACTGTGTTCCACTCAAAAAGAAATAAGAACGTTAAATCGTCTACCTTACGGTCGATCTTCCGATACGCAGAAAAGGCCTCAGATTTAACAAAATAAGAAAGATAAAACAAGTTGAAATTGTATAATTCAACAACAATCAGGTCGGTCTTGTGGACATGCAGAGAAAGTACGATGATTTATACGAGACACCAAAGAAAATAAAGCAGAACCTGTCTGTCACACCCCCAAAAATCCCACGCGCGATAACGCGCCGCAGGGAGTGTGACAAACCAGAATCGCCGTCCATTAGTTACACCAAACGACCAATAATTAATAAAAACGTTTCATAATTCATTAAAATATAAAATTAGAGTTTTACAAATGCGGAAGCGTAAATACAATAAAGGTACTTATGTAAAATCTTTGTCACCCAAGGTAACGTGGCTTGTTCAAAGACATTAAAAGTGTTTCAAGACTCATGCATGCGTACTCGTGATACTCGAACATCCGCAACCTGAGAAATAACATGCTAAAAAGTGTCAACACAAAGGTTGGTGAGTTCACAGGTTTATCAGTTGAAAAACAGTTCAAGTTCAGTTTACGATCGATTGTTCAACAATAATCAAGTTCAGTTTATGATTGACTATTCAACAATAGTCAAGTTGAGTTTAAGATTGACTGTTCAATAACAATCAAGTTGTAAGAGCATAATCACTAGTATATATCAAATAGCTAGCTAGGCTATATACATGAAACTTCGCACGTTGATGGTCACCGAAGCTAACAGTTGTTCATAGTTTGCCTTGTTGTGTTTAGGAGAAATATAACACCCGTTCGATATCCAATCGTGCCAGCGCGACTGGCCCGGGTGGGGTTTGTCAGACCCAGTAGTACTACAATATATTTCCTGCTATCGTCATTAATACTAACGGTACCATAAGAAGGACTTTGTTGTATATGTGCTTCAAGTACTTCAAGTGATATATAAAAGTCTAATTATCTCAGTTGTATAGTTCATGCATGTTAATCTTCCCCAACAGGATTTAAACAGTAAAATGGGGCCGTGAAACTCACCTTCGGGTGCACAGCAATTCCAGATATATTACAACAGCAAGTAACAAGTGGAAGTCTTGTATCTACCAAACACCTAACGAGCATGCATGCATAAGTGTGTGTCCAAGTAAAGACGACTAAGTCTAGACCAACGGTGAAAGATAGACGATGTCAACTATGACATGGCGAAGATCATAAATCCAGGACGAGTCGAGGAAGGCACGTGGCCAAAATCATAAAGACCACAAAAGTCGATGAAAGTATATTATTTATTAATAATATAGGTTCATGAAATCGTTTAAGAAACTATATGTTCGTAACCAAATAATAGTTATATGATCAATAACAAGTACTCCAAATTGTACCCATGTGTTTATAAATATTTATATGAATGTAAGTCCAATGTCTAGAACGTTTAAACCACAAAATACGTATATTTTTACACAAACGTAAAGGTTACCAGAACGTCCATTTTATATTCCTAAATACGTATTTTTATATGTTTTCCAAATGTGTATTCTTTCATAAATCACCGTCAAATAACTATATATTCTATATAAAAAAAACAATTTATATTAATCAATGGGGTAACGAGCGAGTTAACGACGTCTATAAAAATTCTACGGGTCCAAAACAATGTTAAGAATGATGGGTTGTTGGTTTTAAGTCTAGAAAAGTCCCAAAAATACTAAAATAAAACAAAACAACAAAACAAGAGGTCACCAGGTTCGAACCTGTAACCTCTAGTTCATATCCCAGCACTCTAACCACTAGGGCAGCGGCCCGTTTGTGTTCAAGATCCGACCAGAACACTTTTATATGCAACAGTGGCAGGGAATCGGATTTTAAAAGAAAGCATAAAAAGAAATGTAGAGGCCGGGTCTTGAACCCGCGACCTCAAGGATACAGGCGAGCGCCTTAGCCGCTGGGCTAGGGACGATATTTGGTTTACAAACAGAACTTGAAGTATTTATTTATATCCGCCGCAGTGCCATCTTCTTCTTTAATACTCAGGTGATCGGAGTTTTACTCCGGTCACCAGAAAAACGTGAAAACATGTAAAAGATCATCATAAACGTGCGATTAACATGAATAAACAATTACATTAAAGCGGTGGTGAGAAATTGATACGATTTCGATGCCGAAATAGAGTCGAAACACGAAAGCGAACTCCGAGCACGGTCACGTTTTGAAATTCTGATGACTCCTGGTTGCTCGTCAGGGGCTCGTGATCACAGTGGTGCCCGAACGGTGGTCGATTGATGGTGTATTGGTAGAATGTCGGGACCTCCAGTGGGTTTTTTTTTTGTCGCCGACGAGAGAACGAGAGAGAGAGATATGCATATGTGAGGGTGTGTGCGAATAATCAACTGAATCTGCAAATCCCTAATGATTGAACGTTTTGATTGATTGTAACCGATGCTGTTTGAATACGAGTTTTTAAGAAAACCGTTACCGGAATTCAAAGGTCGCCGATGTAGGTTACGATCTGTCTAATTCAAGTTTCATCAAATGAGAAGAATGGTCCCTTCTATACTTACACATTAAGCAACCAAGTTTCACAAATGACAATGCTAACCCCTCAACCTTTATATATATATATATATATATATATATATATAGGGTGAGGTTCATTGTAGACACTTTCGCATGTGAAATAGCTCTTTTTCACATGTGAAAGTTTCTAATTAATGAGAAAAAAGAAAAAAATAAAAAAGAAAATTAATCACAACCATTAGATCAAGAGATCTAATGGTGAAAAGGGTGTCTACCTGTCTACACTTATGGGGGTGTCTACAATGAACTTTTCACTATATATATATATATATATATAGGGTGAGGTTCATTGTAGACCCCTTAAAAAGTGTAGACCCGTAGACCCCCTTAGACTGTGAGTGTACGTGTGAAATCAAGATATATTCAACCTGACATTTATAAGATACAATCCTTAATTCGCTCACATAAAATCATGAGTGAAAGTGTATAAATATGTAATTTAAATTCACATAAAACCATAGATATAATCTCATAACTATATGTTGATTTCACATAAAATGATGAACATGAAATCATAACGATACGTATATATTCACATAACTCATAAAACTTTACGTGTAACTACGTGACATATTGTCACATAAAACAATAGGATATAATGTGTTTATAATACATATATCACCTAAAATCATAAGTTTAATTGTCACATAAAATGATAAAGTGTTCACATAAAATTATAGAATATGATTTACATAAAATCATAGGATATAAAACGTCTAGACTCAAGTGCATGCTCGTAGTACTAGCTACACAACCCCAGATAATCCAGTCAACACAAGTCAGTCTTATAAATGTTCACACAATATTTAAAGCAGTTTAGGTTTACGTTAAATCGGGAAAGGACCTGAAAAGACGGGTTGTCACACTGTAAGTTCCGAAAACGGTTCTTATCACGATATCACTACTCGATTGAGTGTGCGGAATCCAGTCAATCGAGTGATTCAAGATGAAAGAAATAAAAATGATAAACACAATAATAAAACAATAAAACCTTGTTGATGCACACGATTACAATTGATGAGAATCGTCTAGTACACCTCAGAGAATTTCGAATTCTCTATCTCTCTAGTCTCTCTCTAGAATGGCCAACCCCCTACAAGATGCACTAGGGGTCCTATTTATAGGAATGGACATGCTTGGTCAACAAGACACTCCAAAAACCCTAAAATACATCAAATTCCCGTATTGGGCCCCATAAGCCCACTAAACTCCCCTTAAACTCTTTCTAATTGGGCCCAAAAATGTCTAAAATGGCTCAATGACAATACAATGAAAATCCAACTATTTTACACCTATTCTATCACATAGGCCTTCAAAATAGTCCGCCAGGTGATGATTTAATACAAAAGCCACAAATTATTCCCTTACAATCTTCCCCTTGGCTTGTGATATTAAATGTCTTCTACTTTCAATATTCAAACTGGCAGTCTTCTCCTTGGCATGATCATGGGTTGATGAAGATTCTTTTCTTTAACAATCCTCATTGGGCAGCATGTGAGACGATTGATGGCTCTTTCTCTTTATCAGCATCAACTTGAACTGTAAATGATGAACAAGTAATGAGAGGAGGATTCTCAAATACTTGCTTCTTCTTGAAAACTATTGAGTCATTGCTGAATCAGTAGTAACTATCTTGACTTGCTTATGACTTCAAGGGACAAATTTTGAAAACCTCTGTCTTGGCATTCTTGAATTTCTTGTTGTGACTGCTCTACATCTTTTCTTCAATAAGCTTCCCCTAAACTTGAGAACGGTGTCTTTGGACGCTTTACTTGAACAACCAACAAACTTCCCTTGAGCATAGGGTAAGTCCTTTTCCGGCTGGTTCTTCAACATGAACAGTAGCAACACTCATTGACATGACATCTCATTTAACCTAACATGCACAACATGGAACAAACTCTAACCAGACAATGATGACTGGTTATCGAGTTAGCATTATTTAACCAAACAACTTCCCCTGAACCCGAGGGGGAGGTCACACCTTCTTGCATAAAACCCCAAAAAAAACTTATTTAAACTTCTCAAATCAACCTGGCCAATTCATAAACTTAAGAAACAAAATTTAAACACTCACACTACACCAGAATAATTAAGATCAAACAAATTTAAAAACAATTCACACATGAGAAAGGTAAATTAAAGATCATACCAGACATTCTATGGCTAAGGAACCCTTTTCAGCTTCAGTTAATTTGCGTGTTCAGGTGATTGCTGGTATTTTGGTCCACCATAAACTCATGCTACTTTCGCTTACTCAAGCAGATTGTCACATAATTTTATCTTTTAAGGTTTATTATTTATGAACATCTATCCAGGTCACACACATAAGTCCTAGGTATATTAATTTGTACATTCTATCAAGTATACCTGGTTTCCGTGCAACATTTTTCACGACACCTTTCCTTAAGCCTAACATCATGCTCCAGACTTGGTAGAGAGAAGAAAGAATAGATCACGGAGACTTTTGGGATAATATACAACGTCAACTGAATTTTTGAAACATTTTTAATAATGCTATCATCAGTGACAGCTAAGGGTTTTGGACTCTTGAGGGTCTCTTTTGGTTGTGCTCATTGGCATCTTTTGGGTTTTATATCATTATATACAATGTGATCTAAGAGGTACGTGGATCAGGGAGGCTACAGGTCTCTGCCATCGCGGAACAAAGGAGGCCTGACTCACGTACTACATCCCTAGGTCATTGCTCACGCAAAGCAGAGGGGATGGGATTTTTGAGCACGACGTCAAAGAACTCAGAATCGGGCGTGCATCTCGGGATTCCTGGTACACAGTCAAATAGAGATTGTACTATCCTAAGTGTGTGTTCCCTTTCAAGCATCATACTTTATCTTTAAGTGTTATGACAAACCGTACCTTTTGATTGACTGACAACAGAGCCTACCATGCACATCAACTGTGAATCACTGCTTTTCACATCCACCTTACACGTGTCAGTCAGCAAACACATTCTCATACACACAAACAAAAGATTAAAATTAAAAAAACATAATTTTTCAGGGGTTAACTATTTCATCTTTTCTTTTGAGGGGTCAACTATTTCATCTTTTCTATTCTTCCCCTTGCTTTTTGATTTCAATATCAACACATTTTTATTTTATTTTATTTTTTTAAACAAACTGACACATCACTAAATGTCTACAAAAACTGGCCAAACTAACCTTCAAAGTTTTTTTTTTTTGAAAATTTTTCAGAACTGGGTTTTCTTTCATGCATAACCATACTTCAAATCAAATTAGCCAAGAAACAAACAATTCAGACAATGTTACCTTTTCTGCTGATCTTTTCAGATTTACCTCTCACAAGGAGAACATACTCCCCTTAAAAATCTGCATGTCATGAAGTGAAGAGATGCCTCCTATCCTGTGCCTGGAACAATCACTTTCAAAAACAAATAAGTTAATGGAAGTCCTCCTTGACTGTTCCTGCACACTGTGAGAGATATCAGTTAGCCATAGGTACCCAGGCCATTGTGGTTCTGGGTATTCCTGAAGCATCAATAAATGAAACTTCTTTTAAAAACACTCCCTTTGAGAAATCAGGAATTTGAGTTGCAGCTGCCTTTGATTTTGGTTTCCAAATTCCAGGTGATTTGAAAGTTGTTTTAGTCACCTTTGAAGTAGTGACTTTAGGTATTTCAACCTTCTTCATTTCAGGTTTCCTTTTCAAAACAGTTTTAGTTACCTTTGGGGGGGGGGGGGGGTTAACTATAGGTTTGTCATCTTTGTGTTGTTTTGAAATTGGTTTCTTCACCCTTTTTATGAAAATTTTCATAATTTGGAAAAACATATTTTTGATTTGAAAATTTCCTTTGCTCTTTGGCAGCGCCCCAATGTTGATCAGAGGGTTTTATCTTAGGAGAAACAGTCTTCATTGCCTTAGGCGGTTGCACCTTCATTGGCTTAGACTTAACTGATTCCTGAGACGAACCACTCCGACTTTGCGGATAATATGGCTCATAGGGGCGATAGAGACAATTTCGGGCAATGTGACCAGGATTGCCACAATTAAAGCATGTCTGCTTCTTGAGATAGAAGTCAGATGTGTAACCGTTTGTCTTTAGCTGCTGAGGTGGAGCACCATTTGCTTGTGTCTGCATCTTTGACCTGTTTGCAGATCTTGGGTTGACTGCGGATTGGTTTCTCAAAGCTTGAGTTGAATCAATCTTTGCAGTTCTTATGCTCCATGTATTCTTTGATGTCGAGGCAACATTTCTATAATTGGAACTGCATGAGCCTACTGATGAAACTGGAGACTTGTTTGTCATCTTGGGCCTTTCAATCTTGATAGGAACAGAAGTTGGAGGCTTGATGGTGATCTTGGGCCTTATAGTCTTAATGTCTGATGATAAACCACCATCATGACCCAAGCCTTTGAACTTAGTGGTGAATGAGGGTCACTCTTCTTCTTCAATCGGAATGAACATAGACCCTGTTATCATGAATATCTTACCATTGGGGCTTGTAGTCATCACCACTCGTTCCCGCTTTACCTCATCCACAACTTTGGAATAAGGAGTCTCGATCTTTGGATAAGGAACCAACTTTTCTTCATCAGCTCTCTTCACCTCACTGGAGCTTGAGCTTGCACACTCAGTAGTTTTATTAGACTGAGTTGCTTCAGTTGCTGTCTTTTCATCTTTATGTGCTGGTTGAGGCCCATATACCATGGTTGCTTCATTAAGGGACTCTTTCAACACTTCCTTTGCAGTTTGGGGCAGTTTGATGTACTCATGTTGTAGTGGGGGAGGAAAGTTTGCATCCCCGAGACCAGATGTTTCTTGCACATTCTTGAGTCGATCTTCTGATTTAAATAAGGCATGGTGAGAGTCCATCATTTTCTTTTGTATAACTTGATGCTTCACCAATGCAATCTCAGTAGAATTAAACTTTGCCTTCAGTTCAGTGAGTTCTTGTGTCAATTCTTCCACCTTGCTTTCAGCCACTCTTAAAAGGGTGCTTTTATCACTCATATCTTGTTGACACTTAACTAGGTCCTGTTTAACTGCTTCAAACTTTTCTCTATAAACCCTTGCAATATCTTTATAGTTGTTGATTTCTCAAGTGGCTTTTGAATGATTCTTACATTCGTTTGTAAACTTGCTCTCCCATTCTTTAATCAAAGCACAGCATGTGGGATTTGAGCATTCCTCGCCATTACAAACCCATGATCCATCAGCATGATTGATCTTCCGATTTTCCTCCTCTTCTTTGGCAAATTTTTCGCGGAATATTCGAAAAAGATACTTCTACTGACTGAGTTCTTCATCTACAGCCTCTAACTTCTTTTTGTTGGGTTCAACTTGTTTTAGATGATTCTCTAGTTTGTACTCTGCATTGATACGGTCTCTTCGTTCAATTCGAAACAGTTGCTTATATTGTTCGATCGATTCTGAGCATGCCGAGTTCGAACATATCTGAGTTTGATCATCAACAGCAGGAGAAACAACTTTAGTACTTGTCATTGTCTTCTTTGGATGAACTTCTAGAGAAAATTCGAACTGAAAAGGATAGAAAAGAGTTTTTGATCGGAAAGGTAGGTCGAAAAGGGTTTTTCAATCGGACAGGGTATAGATCGAGAAGGTTGATCGAAAAGAAGGTTTTCGGTTGATGAGGCTTGATCGGAAATGGGTTTTCGACTGGACAAGAAATGGGTCGGAAAGAGCTTCTCGGTCGGAAAGGGTGATGGATTGGAAAGGTGTTTACGATCGAAGGAACGGATCGAAAAGTATGAGGAACCGATCGGAGAGTATCCGGATCGAAAAGCCAAGGATCGATCGAAAAGAGGCTTTTCGGTCGGGCAGAGGTTCGGCTCGATCGAAAAGGTCAGTGAATCGAAAAGCTACTTTTCGATCAGGCTTCTCGAGACGAGGCCACGTGCTGATCGAAAAGTATGGACCGAGAAGTGACCATCGGATCGAAAAGTCGATCGGAAAGTCATAAACACGATCGGAAAGCTTATGAATCCGGTTGAAAGTCGGTCGAGGCCACAAATTCAACCGGTAAGCTTGAGTATTTGAACAGTCTTGCTTCTATACCACGAACGAAACCTGTAAACACAATCACAAGAAGCTCACAAAAATCGTTAGTAACACCTTGAAACACTTGGATCAAAAAAATTGTTAGAACTTCAGAAACAAATTACTCCACAAGGTGCATAAAAATTCAATGAGTAAAACCCCGTCAATAATAATTTACACCAATTTGAATTGAGTGGCCGTTTATAGCTTTAAAAAACAGGTTAACGTGGACCACAGATTTTAATTAAATACCAATGGCAAAAGCGTAATTTCCAATAACTTCAAATCACGTGAATCAGTCTTCGATTCCGAATATTGACCCGGCCGAATTTCACTTGTCGCAACAATTAATACCTTATCAATCGAGAACCAATTATCTTAAACGAATACCACTTTCCAAAACAATTGATAATCAAAATCGAAGACTCATGAGATTTCTTTGACCGAATAAAATCTTGTTGACCAGAGGCATATCATTTGCAAGAAATAACAGCCGTAAATTTTCTTTAATTTGAAATCGAGATCACCTTTTACCTAATAACACTAAATATATGAAATCGAGATCTTAATTTTTTTTTTAGATCGGACACAAAGTATATGAAGAACCCTAATATGTTCTTCACAGTCGACACCCAAAATCGACCAAGACCAATTCAAAAATCACAGAAAAACTTGAATCTGATATCGTGTGAGCCTCGAAACACGCGTTTCTTGGCTCTGATACCAATTGTAAGTCCCGAAAACGGTTCTTAACATGATATCACTACTCGATTGAGTGTGCGGAATCCATTCAATCGAGTGATTCAAGATGAGAGAAATAAAAATGATAAACACAATAATAAAACAATAAAACCTTGTTGATGCACACGATTACAATTGATGAGAATCGTCTAGTACACCTCAGAGAATTTCGAATTCTCTATCTCTCTAGTCTCTCTCTAGAATAGCCAAACCCCTACAAGATGCACTAGGGGTCCTATTTATAGGAATGGACATGCTTGGTCAACAAGACACTCCAAAAACCCTAAAATACATCAAATTCCCGTATTAGGCCCCATAAGCCCACTAAAATCCCCTTAAACTCTTTCTAATTGGGCCCAAACATGTCTAAATGGCTCAATGACCCAATACAATGAAAACCCAACTATTTTACACCTATTCTACAACACAGGCCTTCAAAATAGTCCGCCAGGTGATGATTTAATACACAAGCCACAAATGATTCCCTTACAGAACCTCAAACGAACAACAATAGGTCGATCTTTCAATACGCAAAGAAAGTCCGATCATTTGAGAAAATAAAGAAAATAAAAAAAAGTTTAAATCTTTGCAAAAAGAACACATATACGCAGTGACTTCTCATGTTGTTTTTCACACATTTTTCTCTTTTTGTCATGAAATACGCTTTAAGATGTTATCCACATGGTCAAGCATAGTATTTAGTGTATATCACATCTGGATACTTTCTGATTTGTTGAGCCTACCAAGCATATCAAGCAATGATCTTATGGATTTTTCATCTACTCTATCTACGAGTCAGATACGTAAGCCAATGTACCATCATTTCCCAATGATCAATTTCTCAAAATTTTATATATTTTGCATGTATTCACTTTCAGCAGATTTGCATTTCTCCCCATAACATGCCTTTTAACTTTTTCTCCCCCTTAAAATGAAAAACTCTATTTTTAGATTTTTTATTTTATAAAAGCAAAAACTATTTTTGACCTTTTCAATTTTCTCGCCCTAAACTATAAAATCAAATGTAAAGAAAGAAAATTGATCAATCGACACGGATACTTTTCGGTTTGAGTTTTTTCAAAAAAAACTTTCAGGTTAGCAAGATGAATCATAAAATCTAACTTAAAATAAGCAAAAAACTCCTCCGTCAACAACTTTTCAATGGTCGATAGGTCTTCCAGAAGTACATGCACACTGAGCAAACACATTAGTTTTTAAATGACCCGAAGCAGATCGCTTTAGGTCGACCGGTGTCTTGGTTTTGCTTCATAATCACTTTAGATTTCCATTTTTGATGTTATTTTGGTAAATCAGTTTTTGATGAATCAATCACAAGTGACTGTGAAAACAAACAACCTACATTTTGAACCTTTAAAAAAAATTGGAACAAATCGTTCTTGCTTTTTGCAAAATTTAGTTTGAAATTCATCGAAAACTCTGCCATGTTCATCAATGAACTTTGGTTTAGCAGTTTTACCAACAACTGCAACCTTCACTTGTGGAGTAAAACAGTAGGAAAAGGACAATCATGTGCCAAATGTCCTTTCTAACTACAATTGTAGCACAATCGACTGGTTTTGTTCCATCGTTTAGGTACCTGCATAGCTTCATAGAAATGATTATCTCCAAGCTGATCATAAAAACTATCATATACCTAATGTCGATGATCATGAACCCATTTTGATGTTGGGCTCTTTGGAGTAGAAATAGAACCTCCAGAAAAAATTTGTGCATTTTGAGTCTTCTTGGTCTTTGAAGCAGCATCTTTCACAAAAACTTCAGCAATTTTCTGAGCATCCACACAATGAAGTGGAAATTCTTTGTCAGAAAATATTTGTTCCGAACTCTTGAGTTTATAAAAACCTCTCAGATTGAACTTTTTCAGCTTTAAAAACATCCTTCTTAACTTGCTTTAATTTAATTTTCTTCAAATTTGGTTTCTTTGAAGCTTGAACACCATCATCTTCAACTATCTTTGACTTGAACCCCAAACCAACACTTTTTTCCAGAAGTTTTCTCTTCAGAACTTGATGATTTATGGCCATTCTTCGCCAATCGAGAAAATTCAGCGTTAACTTCCTGAACACCCTTCTTTGCATAGAAAATCGTCTCATCAATATCAGTATGAGTACGAATCTTCTCTGTAGAAGTAGTTGATTGTTCATTTTCTATTGATGATGAACCACACATAAATGTTGAAAATTTAGGAACTTCAAATGTCTTCTCATTCTTCTTACCAGCCTTCTTATATTTCTTCTTCTTTACAACCTTTTCTTCTTCAGTAGTGGAAGATGAAAACTTTGAATAATCATAATCTTCAAATTTCTCTTTGACAACATTGACAGCTTCTTTAATTAGTTGGGGGTGTAACTGTCTTATCAAAAACTCTTTCAAAATTCTCATCGTTGGCCAAAAAGCTTGTAAATGATTGCGAATTTGTGACATTGTTCAGAAGACACTTGGCATCGATCACCTCAATTTTCAAATCAAAAATCTTTTGTTGTGCTTCTGACAGTTCTTTCTCAGTTACAATCAACCTTTTAACAACCTTATTTGTTTCAGATTTTTGCAATCTAAGATTGTCAAGCTCACCAAATAATCCCTTCTTCAACTTATCTTCATTTTTTATGAATATCAAGATTTGCGTTCAACAACTTGTTAACCCTCGTCAATTCCTTCTTCTCCTCCAATAATGCTTCATTATCAACAAAATAGACTTTTGCTGTAGCTGCTAACTCATTATATGTCTTATTGAGCACATCAAGCTTGATCTTGGATTTCTCAAATAGATCATTGAAATCATTTTCAACATCTTTGCCCCAGCCTTCCATTTTTTTCTACCTCTTGAACTAACTCAGCATTCTTTTTAGATAATTGTGTAACTTTCAAATCAGATTCCTTTCATTCTTTCATAGACACCTCCAATTCTTCCTTTATCAGTTGAAGTACTTCGGTAAGCATTTTGACTTCCTTCGTGAAAGAATCATTTTGTTTTAGCAAAATTTTAATCTTAACTTCAGAATTTTCATTCTCAGCCGATTCATAGGAACTCGAATTTGAATAATAATCATCTTGTTCAGTTGTAACAATCAAAGCAGATTCATCAAAAAATTTACCCCATTTACAAGCACCTGTAGCATTAACAGTCAAAGCTTTTTTATTTGTATTACTTGATATTGATTGAGTACCAATAGTAGTAGCTTTGATATTAGATTTGTTGGCATGCGATTGCTTACATTCTCTTGCAAAATGTCCAACATTGGAACATTTGTAACATTTTATCTTAGCCTTCCACCTGCATCAGCTGGTTGTCTTCCAGTTTTCTTGAAGAATCGTTTTGCTTTCCGAGTTAACATAGCCAATTGCCAGGCTATATCCATTTCATCCAAATAATCATCATCAATTTCATCAAACTCTTCTTTAGCCAATTTAGCATCACTAACTTTGTTGATAATCATTCCAAAGGAAGAAGAAATTAAAGCAGATATCAACGTAGCACAATCGTCAGTTGTCTTGACAGAAAATGCAGTTTGATTTTTATACCAGGAATTGTAAAAGTGCAACCTCTTGAAGAATCAATATTATCAAAAACCCCAAACAAATTTCCAATAAAAGCGGTACTTGGTGGTGAACTAATGTCGATTGGTTTAGCTTTAGCATTGATGCTTGCGACATTCTGACCATGATACAATTCTGGATTTTGCAATTTAGCAGTGGACTTGTTTGAAATCAGCATCTCCATTTCTCGAGCATGTAGTTTACCAGTTAACTCATGAAATGATAATGTAGAAAATTCTTTTTCATGTGTGATCAACAAAACATAATTTTCTCATTTCTCCGGCAAAGCTTCCAATACCTTTTCTTTCAATTCTTCATCAGTTTTCTCAATTCCAACAATTTTCAATTCACTGATAAGATGTGAAAACCTTGATACAAGTACCGTGATGTTTTCATTATCATAATGCTGAAAGTTATCAAACTCTTTGTTAAACACCTTTTGTCGATTAAGCATCCCACGATTGTTTAGATTTCTTGCAAGTGCTGAATTGATGTAACAATTCGGTAGGTAAAGCCATGGTAAGATAACCAAAGACTTTTTGTTCAAGCTCATAACTTTTCCTCTCGGTAGCATTAAAATCTTTGATTTCCTTATAATCCCCTAGATCAGTTGGATGCATGTAAAGCTTTTGAATTGGAATCCAAAAATCGATGTCATTCGTGCTAATATAAGGAGAAAATCGTTGCTTCCAATTTTAATAATCCTCAAACTTTAACAACTTGGGAACTTTCTGACTTGTTCCAATTTCATAATCAAAGTTGATTAGGGTGTTCATCGCGTTTTGCATAACAACGGAAGCTTAAAATGCGACATTTCAAAAACTTTCAAATCTGATCAATCGAACTGATAATGAATGATCTGAACTCAGACGAACCTATCTAAACTGTAGTTTGTCTGAACAGAGAAATTATCCCGAACTTGAACAGAACTGAAAAGTAAGCAAACTGAGACTATCCGAAGCTAACTGATCTGGAAAATACCCGAACTGCTCCGAACTAGAGATTATCCGGACCGAAAACAAACGAACTCGTCCGAACTGGTACTTAGATTAACCGAACCGAGCCGAACCAAAATCAACCAAACATAAAACTGAATGAACTTAACCGAACTGGAACTTCGGATGTCCGAACCAAAGCGAACTGAGAGTTTGGTTGACGGTTATTTTTCAGATCTGAGAATCTCACCCGAACTGGAACTAACCGAACATTTTTCGAGCAAAAACATGATTTTGAAAAGATTTGAACGAGATTTTCAGTAGTAGATTAGAAAAAGTGATAAGGAACGATTTAGGAGTGAAATTTTCATGAAATTCTAGACTGAAATGGTAAAAAACTCTCAAAAACACTCAAAACATTCCAAAAACGACACTTTTCGTTTCAAAAACCCCCAAAATAGCAACCACAGATCAGCAGAGTGAACCAGTAAGCTCTGATACCACTTGAAAGTTTGTGAGCATCGATCATCTACTCGATCTATATTTTGGATGTGAAACATAATTAAAAGATTGTTTTATTGATCAAAATGAACAATTACAATCTAGGAAATCACTTAGAACATTCACAGAGAAAACACATTTGAAACACACACTTAGCTCAGACTAGCTCTAGAGTCGTTCTCAATTGTTACTGAATTACAAAGCATAATGGGAATATATATACCCATCTACATGAACCCAAGCGAACTCCAGTTCGCCTGACACCGAACCCATCTGAAATGCCAGTTCGGAAGACACTTCGTGTCAGTTCGGTAATCAGTTCGTGTAACAGCAAATATGTAGCTTCGTCTTGTTCAGATACTTCACACGATGAATCGCTCATGCATCAACAGTATTTATTTCATTTGAATAATGAGAACCCGTGGTTTCTTTATCACTTTTGTTTTTTTATTGAAGAATTTCACTTTAATTTATGGTTTCTTTGTTATTTTCAGAATTATTATTGTGATTTTTTGTGACGTTGGTTTTTAGACATGAAGAGTTTTTGGTAAACACAAGAATGTCACTTTCTTCATTAGAGTTTTCTTCAAAAATTTTGTTAAATATTTTTTCTTTTTTAGGGATTGTCATCCCATAGATCCAAACTTTTACATTTTTGTCATTTTTGTTTAGAGGTGTTATACCTTTATGCATAGCCATCTTATTATCACTAGAAGACACATTTATGCTTTCCCTTACCACTTGAATTTTTAGTATAAAAACTCGGTATGCTCTCGACTTGAGTAACTATCCAATGAAGATTCCTTTATCAGCCTTTTTGTCAAATTTTCCAAGGTAGTCTTGATCATTTAGTATGTAGCACCCGCATCCAAAAACATGAAGACATTTTAAGTTTGGCATTTTCTTATTAATTGCTTGGTAAGGAGTTTGATTGATCCTTTTGTTGATGATTGATCTATTTGAGTGAAGCATGCAGTTGCGATTGCTTCAACCCAGAAATACATGGGAAGATCAGCAGATGAAAGCATGGATCTGGCAGCTTCAACTAGAGTTCTGTTTCTCCTTTCTACTACTCCATTTTGTTATGGAGTCATTGGTGTAGAGAACTCATGAGAGATACCTTTACTGACTAGATATGTATCTAGTTTTGTGTTTTGAACCCAGTTCCTGTAACACCTTGTCAATGACGGTAAAATTAGAGGGAAATATTTTTTTCCGTTTACAAACTGGACTTGGTAAGCCCAGTTGGGTCCAATAGGCCCATTAAGAGAAGTAAGGCCTATCAAAGGCCCAATCCATATACCCGATGTCCGGATAAGTTGTTAAAAGTATACTAATCATCTATTACATAATCCAAGGTGTTATGGATGGATAAAAGTTGTGTTCGGGTGGAACTGACAAATTACGTTGTTAAAATTAATTAATGTGCTGAATAATGGGAAGTTATCATAAAAATATTAATTCGAGGAGTTATGACAATAGATATATTAACAAGGATGTTAATACTTGTTAGAAAGTTTGTTTAGATGGTTACAAGTGAAGTGCGTGTATGGAAACGCTAAATGACGCTTATCACGCGCATCGCATGTCATCGGTAGTGACATAAAGATCATAGAGATGGGATTAGGATATCTGGTATTGCCTGTTGATGCATGAACCTTGTGTGGCCATTACTGTTCGAATTTTCAAACAGACTGATTTGTCGGAGACATGAACTGAGGTCCGAAACCCAGCCGAACTCTAGGTTCGGAGTTAGCCGAACCTTGATGGCCGAACTCCAAGTTCGGAGGGAGTTCGGACAGAGTTCGGAGCTTCCCAGTTCGGACCTTATGAAGAAGTATAAATAGTTTCGTCTTTGTATTTCTTTGTAAGTTTCTGTCTAGTGTCTGTGTGATTGAGAGGGGAGGTTCTGTCCAACCTCCCCTAGAGCTTAAACGTTTGTATACTCCTTCGGTCATGTAATAATTCGATACGAATCGATCCCTATACGGTTTTTCATTGCTAGATACTTGATGATCTGACTATTAGAAAGGATAACCGTAGGAATCTGTTCAAGAAACGGTGAAATCGGTAATCCAGAGTGTTACGCGATATTAACAAAAAAGGACTAATTTAATTATTTAAGATGACTCTACCATCCCTGTGAAGTTACAAATATTTTTCTAAGTGTTCACAGAGAATTACAGTCGTAATGATACGCTCGGTTTGCAGAGCAGTGTTAATCGGTACTCGTGTCGGATACGCGCTTTATACCGCACGTTCGTCTGAATATTTAACCAATTATGTATAAACCGATATTTTAAGCATTCCGAGAATATTTACAAGGCTC
The DNA here is from genome assembly GCA_039602395.1 of Deinandra increscens subsp. villosa. NCBI lineage: Eukaryota > Viridiplantae > Streptophyta > Magnoliopsida > Asterales > Asteraceae > Deinandra > Deinandra increscens. Next base: position 16,668,178 of record JBCNJP010000009.1, read on the forward strand.
TTATAATATTCCAGTCATGTCGGGATTATCACAAGAAATTTACATGATGTTTAACGGTTTAACGTTTCAGTTATCGTGATAAATAATCGATCGTTTGGTTGTGAACCACTCAAATCTTATCCATATATAAAAGGGTTATTAAACCCATTTTCCTTAATTTAATAAAACATCACACACACAAGTGTGTGTGTTCGAGAGCAGAAGAGAAGAGCCAAGCGGCTCTCCCTGTTTTTCCGGCGACAACATTCGGCCGGCCAACGGCGGAGACGTGGTGGCGCCACGACGGCGTTGGGGCTTCGACCCCGTTTTGACCCCTCTTCTTCTCTGGTTCCATCCCCGCCGCTTCCCGAGCTGTTTTCTTGTTCCGTTTGACGAAAGAAGAGGCAACAACCGCGACGGCGGCTAGGGTTCCGTCGCTAGGAGGCAGCTGCGCCTCTTTTTTGCTCGCTTCTCGTTTCCTGGCGGCCCGCCCTGCTGTTCCTGAGCTTGTTTCCAGTCTTGAATGCCGTTAGAAGCCACCACAACGGCAGTGACGGTTAAGGCTTAGCCTGGCGGTGGCGGCTGCGCTGTGTTCGTGTGACTTCCGGCGACCTAGACTCGGTCACGGGTAAGTTTGCTTCCGTTATGCGTATGTGTGTTCGTTTCAGTCTTGTTCCTTATTTTAAAACCTCCGATCTATGGTTGCATGTTGTAGATTCGTCTAGTTAGTGGTGTAGATATGGTGTTTCATGGCGGGGTAAACCGTCTGGCGGCGACCATGGCCTCCGGCCGCTGAATTTGTGATGTTGATGGTGATTCTCGGTTATTTTGAGTATAGAAATGTTGTTGGTTATGTTTGGATGTGTTAAGATTCATTTTGGGGCTAAACCGAGTGGGCTCAGTGCTAAGTCAACTCATTGAACTCGGTAAACACTTCTGGTCAACATATTTGACGGGTCAACCGAAGTCAACACAGAAAACCGATACCGGATTATTGTTCGTGGCAGAAAAATAATTAAGATGGACTACACCTTTGTCGGTTTTGGATAAACGACGAGATTTACGCTTAACCAAGTTCGGGTTCGCTAACCGACCGGAAGGTATAACCTGTTCGTTACTTGATTAACATTTTATTAATATTGAGTGACCATTGTGTGAGGACTGACTTATTAAACCGAAAGTATTATTGTAAATAAAAAGACGATAATATAAAGAAAATAAATGTAAAGATATATATATCACTTTGGATATGATTTTATAAAAATCATAAAAATGATAAGGTTATTATTTTATGTATTAAAAATTTATGATTTTATCATGATAAAAGACTATAAGTCTTATAAATAAAATGTATGGTTTTATGTTAATAAAATCTATAATTTCGCATGAAATATAAACGGATAAAAATATATACGCAAGTGTTATTTTATGTAAAATCTAAAAGGATTTATAAAAACAAATAATGCGATGAAGACGAGACTTTATAAATATATATATATATAAATATATATATATATATATATATATATATAGTGAAAAGTTCATTGTAGACACCTCCATAAGTGTAGACAGGTAGACACCTATTTTCACCATTAGATCTCTTGATCTAATGGTTATGATTAATTTTTTTTTATTTTTTTCCTTTTTCTCATTGTTCAGAAAATTTCACATGTGAAAACACATGTGAAATAAAGTAATTTCACATGTGAAATAGGGTGTCTACCTGTCTACACTTATGGAGGTGTCTACAATGAACCTTACCCTATATATATATATATATATAATATCTGTTTTGGAAACTCTATACAAGTTATGGGTTTTTGTTAAACAAAGTGATGATCTTGTATAAACAAAACCTATTATTTTATATAAATCATAGTGAATAACCATTTATACAAATATATAATTTTATGGTTTCATATAAATAAAAGTTATAACGTTATCTAAATAATAACTATGATTTTATGTGGATAGAATTAGAAATTCATGTAAATAAAAATTATGATATCGTCTAATAAAAAGTATGATTTTATATACACCTTTAGGGTTATAAGATATAAACGTTCGAGACTCGAGTGTTATAATTATATTCGTTTATCTGTTAAAACAGGCCATACGATTGTATTGAAATAGATAGGCATACCACTGTATCGGGCACAATCTGTTTTTATAGATAATTATAAGATAAATACGATCGTTTCCGCTTGTAGGCCATACGATTGTATTGGGACATCCAATCGTATCGGGACCTCAATCAACGAACGTAGTGTATTATTTAAGGCACGGAGCACAACCGAGCCTAACCAGTATTATTACAGTTTTAAATAAATTAAACCTATAATTGTTTAGGTTATCAAATTCTTCGACCTGGTACATCTTTGAGTTTCGTGTACCTAGCTCTGTTTTACTAGCTAAAACGTTATGAGCCACAATGTTCAAAGCATGCTGTTGAGCATGGTATTCAAAGTTGGTGTTTGCACCATCATTTCAAATTAAGGCGGCTTGGAATGTGAAAAATACTATGTGAATTAGTATGCTATATTTCATTTGGTGCATGTGTTGTACCCCCTTCATTTTATATATATTTTGCTGGTTGATTCTAGTCATTCCAATGTTGAAAATGTTAAGTCCGAGTTGTCGGCAAGGTGATCAAAATTGTGAATAGGTTACGGCTCACCAACGACTTCATAGTTGTTTATACCAGTGGTTTACAAATTTTGCAGGAAATTAGTAGATATCCTTCAGATATGTGACTCTACAAGGGAACAAGTGGTTAAGTTCAAATAAGATTTCAAGAACCTACGGGCCCAGTGATCTAGTATTCTGTTTAGATGCTAGAAGAAGACTTATTAATAAATTCAAGTGTTGTAAAACGTATCAGGCTGTCTATAAATAGTGTTGGTTATTTAAAATATATTATCTATTGCTTCCGCGTGTATCTGATATTGACAGCCCGTTTTGCCCAACATCTCCCCCGCACCTGGCAGGGTGCGGGCGGGGTGTGACAGTTCCATTGTCAGATCTTATCCTTCTAACTTTTAAGTGCATAAGTTTTTGTATTCCTCTTATAAAGTTAATGATAAGATCTGTAGTTTTGTTTTTTGATTTTAAGAATTAACCCATGTGTATCTAGAGAAGTCATCCACCATAACCAAGATATAATTCGTTCCACCAAGACTCTCTGTGCTTACAGACCCACAAAGATCCACGTGGATTAGTTCAAGTGGTTGACTTCCAGATGTTTCTTGAAGAATTATGTGAGAGGCCTTTTTCCTTTTTCCCATTTGACAGGCTTCACGGATTTCTTCGGATTTTGAGGAAATAGTGGGAAGACCCTTTACCATCTTTTTATTTGCCAGTTCAGCAACTGTTCTGAAGTTTAGATGGGATAGTGTTTTGTGCCAAAGCTCGGACTCTTTGTTAGAAGATTTTAACATTAGTCAAAATGACTCATTTGAAATTAGGTTTTTGAAGTTTACAAAATATAGACTCTAATTTATTCTTTTTCCTGTTAAGTAGACTTTATTGTCATTTAGTCCTACAAGTTCACACTTGTTGGTGTAAAGAGTAAGTTTGAATCCCTTATCACACAGTTGACCATAGCTTAACAAATTGTATTTTAGTCCTTGTAAGTGTGATACATTTTCAATGGTGGCTTCACCCTTGGTAATGGTTCCATAACCAATGGTTTTGTATTTTACACCATCACCAAAAATGATGGATCTACCTTTTCTCTTTACATAGTTGCTTAAGAGATTTATTTCCCCAGTCATGTGGGTAGAGCATCCTGAATCACAGTACCAGATTTGTTGTACATGATGCTCTTGACCCTTAGTTTGAGACATTGGGTTGTGGTGAGTTTTATAAATGCGTGAGCATCGGATCGTCTACTCGATCTAGCAATTTGGATGCGAAACGTAATCAAAAGATTGTTTTATTTATCCAAAATGAATAATTACAATCGGGAAATCACTTAGAACATTCACAGAGAATACACCTTTGAAACACACACTTAGCTCAAACTAGCTCTAGACTCGTTCTTAATTGTTATTAAATTAGAAAGCATAACGGGAATATATATACCCAGCTACACGAACCCAAGTGAATTGCTAGTTCGCCTGACACCGAACCCATCCGAACTGCCAGTTCGGATGACACTTTGTGTCAGTTCGGTAATCAGTTCGTGTAACAACAAATCTGTAGCTTCGTCTTGTTCAGATACTTTACACGACGAACCGCTCATACATCAACAAACTCCCCCTCGACGTGTGGAGTATCTGTTCATCCAATTGAAACGTATCTTCGAATAAACTCCCCCTCAACATGATGGTAGCTTGAACTTGAATACTTGACGAAATATAGTGTGTCTTTGTCTTTATCAATAGCTTCAGAAGACTTGAAGTTGTGACAATCCTTTTCACTTAGTACCTGATCAAACATAAATAATCTTGGCGGAAAACGTCTCTTCGAGACTCCAAGAAATTGATTTTGAAATTTTGATTTGTATCATGTGTCGATCAGATAAAAAACAAAGCAGAAATAAAATCTTTTTGGTTTTAGAAAGTTTATATCAAAACAAACCTAAAATCTTTTTGATTTTTCAAACTTATGCTAAAACACACTGAAAATCTTTTTCATTTTTCTGAAATGAAATGAAATTACAATACAGAATGAAACTCTATTTTTGGTATGAGAAAGATCACTATCTGGGATCATATTGGACATAATCGCACTGAACTACACTTCAATTTCAACTAATTGAAGCACACAAGTCATGTTGATTGCTGATATAATTTGTCCATCTTAAACTCAGGCGGAATTATACTCATAACATCTAGATATGTTAAGGTATTGATTAAATTTGCTTTGACCAGTGTATCCCACATATCGGACATATTCAGATATTTTTCTTTTTCTTGTGTGATTACACTTGTGATTATCACAAAAAGTATTGTATTCATGATATCGTCAACTGTGTTCCATGCAAAAAGAATTAAGAAGGTTAAATCATCTACCTTAAGGTCGATCTTTCGATACACAGATAAGGCCTCAGATTTAACAAAATAAGAAAGGCAAAAAAAAGTTGAAATTGTATAATTCAACAATAATCAGATCGGTCTTGTGGACACGCAGAGAAAGTCCGATGAATTATACGAGACACAAAAGAAAATAAAGCAGAACCTTAAACGAACAACAATCAGGTCGATCATTTGATACGCAAAGAAAGTCCGATCGTTTGAAAAATTAAATAAAATCAAACAAGTTTAAATCTTTGCAAATAGAACATATGTATACACAGTGACTTCTCATTTTGTTTTTTCACACATTTTCCTCTTTTTGTCATGAAATACGCTTCAAAATGTTATCCACATAGTCAAGCATAGTATTTAGTGTATATCACATCTGAATACTTTCTAATTTGCTGAGCCTACCAAGCATATCAAGCAATGATCTTATGGCTTTTTCATCTACTCTATCCACGAGTCAGATATGTAAGCCAATGTACTATCATTTCCCAATGATCAATTTCTGAAAATTTTATATATTTTGCATGTATTCACCTTCACCATATTTACATTTCTATTTTGGATCGGATCGTCTACTCGATCTAGCTATTTTGGATGCGAAACATAATTAAAAGATTGTTTTATTGATCAAGACGAACAATTACAATCTAGAAAATCACTTAGAACATTTACAAAGAAAACACCTTTGAAACACACACTTAGATCAGAGTAGCTCTAGACTCGTTCTCAATTATTATTGAATTACAATGCATAACGGGAATATATATACCCAGCTACACGAACCCAAACGAACTGCCAGTTCACCTGACACCGAACCCATCCGAACTGCCAGCTCGGATGACACTTCTTGTCAGTTCAGTAATCAGTTTGTGTAACAGCAAATCTGTAGCTTCGTCTTGTTCAGATACTTCACATGACGAACCGCTCATACATCAACAAGTTTATTTTGTCATGAGACATAAAAGTGGTTGAAGATGTTTTTCTTTTTGCCTTTTGACTTTAGGAAATTTGTTTGTAGGACAATGGGATCTATTGGCTATGCAAATCTGCAGGGAATTATCAACTTCGTTTAGGAAGTTGGTAATGGATGTTTTCCTCTGTGGGTGCTTTTTCCTGGCTGGCCAGGAGGGAGACATAAAAAACGTTAAAGAGCAAAATCCTTACTTTTAAGAGTTATTCCATTGTTCCAGCAAACAGACATTTTAATAAAACATAAAAAATGTTAAAGAGCAAGATCCTTGAATATTGGTTATTCAATCTGCTCTGATACCAATTGTTGGGTCCCATGAGGGGCTCTTTAACAATATTGGCACAATTTGATTTAAACAAGATAGACAAGTTGCGAAAGTAAATCAAATTGGAAGACAGAAATTCATAAAAAGGGTTTTTCTGTATATCTCAAATGTAAATATGGTTTACACGAGTTTATAGTATAACAATATATCAACAGAAACAACTTTTCTATGGGAGTAAGTTGTAATTGCTTTGAGAAGCTTGTGAATTGTGTGCTTGTTGTCTTGCATTCTTTGGTGAAGTCCACTTGCTATTTATAGGAAGTAGTGGCAAGTTGCAAGCGAATAATGTGGTTAAGGACGGTTGAATTTGGAGTGTGTTAGAGTATATAGAGATAAATTGAGGATATTCAATTTATCTCTTTTCAACTATCTTCAACTACTTTCATGTTAAATGCCAAGTTGGTATTCACTTTTACTTCTTCTTCACACAAAGGCATAATTTTTCTTCTCGTAAACTTTATCTTCTGATAGTCCACAACTCCTTCAGGACTCTTCTTTGAAAACTATTAATGCTTCCCATTAGAAATGAGGATTTCTGTAGAATCTGGTCTATACAGAATTACTTTGGAAATTCCGGAGTAGTTCTATACGAATACAGGTTGTCTGTAAATTGTACAGATTTTCATATTCTTTCTCTTTTGAGGATATATCTTTTCTTTTCTTCTAATACTTGACTTTTTTCTGTTACATTTACATTGTGTTCTAACATAAAGCAGAAACTCAAACGAACAACAATCAGGTCGATCTTTCGATACACAAAGAAAGTCCGATCGTTTGACAAAATAAAGAACATCAAACAAGTTTAAATCATTGCAAAATGAACACATGTATACACAGTGACTTCTCATTTTCTTTTCACATATCTTTTTCTTGATATATCATAAGATACGCATCAAGACGTTGTCTAGTAGGTCACAAGCATCAAACTTAGTGTATAACACATTTGTATAATTTCTGATTTGCCAATCCTACCTAGCACATCGAACAATGGTCTTATGGTGTAGGATCGAAATCTGGTTACAAAGTTTAACCAATTACAAGGTTTTACTTAGAATTAACCAGGCGAAAACAAGTTAATTCGTATGCTCTGTTTGAAGTAAAATAATATGAAATCGAATGCAAACCAAGTATAACACTGATATGAATAAAATTGGGCACTATATTATAACTTGATGATTCGAAGTACATATGTGAGTAATTTACACACACTTACTATCACAAGCAGATTACAAGTGTCTATTTATAGTGCCTTAAGGAATCAGGGAGAGGCCTTGATTCCTCTAACGATCATCCAGACCGTCAAGTAAAGATACATGTGTTGGGGTTTTACAGTGGGTATCCGGGTTACCGATTTTAATTTTTATTAAAACCGATTATATTTATTTAAATTAATTCATAATTAATTTACCAGCGGAAACAATTTTAAAAGGTCGCGAATACAAACCATAAAAAGGATCAGTCACCGATCGCAACAAAAACAGATAAACATGTATTTAAAATAAATAGAATTAAATATCTACATTAATTAGATATACCTTGGCGGGATCCGAGCAACCGCTCGAGACACTTAGATTCAACGGACTGGCGCTAGGGCGAACAGATACATCTGACTCCAATCGGTGAGTCAGATCATCAACTGACGCGGCGACCATAGGTCGTGGCGAGTCAGATTATCACCAGTTACATCAGATGTTAACTTGTGTGATGTTGATATAGGAGTTTTGGCAGTGGAGGATGACAACATGTCAAACCTCTTTAGCATATCCTGAATATATTTGATTGATTCAGGAAGATGCCATCTTTTGTTTGCTTTACTTGAAGTCCTAAAAAGAAGGTGAGTTCACCCTAAATTTTGCTTGCATTAGGGCTTCAAACTCCTTGCATAGAGCTTAGGTTGAACCAAAGATTATATCATCAACATACATTTGTACCATCAAAAGATCCTTACCAACAGTCTTAATGAAGAGAGTTTTGTCAATAGCTCCTATTTTGTACCCATGTTTAGTTAGATAACAAGAGAGAGTCTCATACTAGGTTCTTGGTGCCTGTTTAAGATCATACATAGCTTTTATCAGTTTATACACATTGTTTGGATGATGTGGATCTTCAAACCTAGGTGGTTGACATACATATACTTCTTCAATTAGTAATCCATACAAAAATGCACTTTTTACATCCATTTGGTAGACATGAAAGTTCTTGTAAGCAGCATATGCTAAGAATATTCTAATTGCTTCTAATGTTGCTACTAGTGCAAAAACTTCATCATAGTCTATTCCTTCTTCTTGAGCAAAGCCTTGAACTACTAACTTTGCCTTGTTTTTTTACCGTAATGCCCCTTTCATCTTTCTTGTTTCTGAAAACCCATTTTGTTGCAATTGGTGGTGGTGCATTTTTGGGTAGATCCACCAATTCCCATACTCTTTATTTATTGATTTGAAGCAGTTCTTCTTGCATAGCCTCAGTCCAATTGTTTTCTCTCAAAGCTTCATTTATTTTCTTTGGTTGCTCATGTGACAAGAAGCATGCATGTAGAAAAATGTTTGCTTTAGCTGATTTGCTTCTTGTAAGTACATGTGCTTCCACTTCTCCTATAACATTCTCTGGAGGATGATTTTTCAAAACTATGGAGTTATAAGAAGGTGGGAAATCATGATGACACTTAGGCTCAGAAAATTTTAATGGAGTAAACTCATGCATAAGCACTAATTCAGATATTTCTGTTGAAGAGGGTGATTCTTCATTTTGTGAGGCAACAGGCTCAACGATTTCTTCATCAATATCATCAACAGGAGTAGGTGAGCTCAACCCTTCAGGTAAAGTGGAGGTTGAGTTTCTACAGCCCATTTGATTTGGCATTGATGCCTGTGATTGTATGTTCAGATCATCTTCATTTCTTGAGTTTCCAAGATTGATAGCTGTATGTTGATATGTTAGCAGATGATCTTCGGATGGTTTTTCTGAATTAATTACAATTTAAGGAATAGGTGTCCCCTCTGAATTGAACTAAATAACATCTCTTAGAGTCAAGTTGAATTTGGTTGTTGGAACAAAAGGTAGTTGAATTTGGTTGTTGGAACAAAAGGTCTTGTGCTAACAGATGAAAAGAATGGAGGGTCAACACCTTTGAACCTGCCATTTAAAGCATCTTGAGGTACTTCTGTCTGCACATTTTCACTAAAAGTCTTATCAATAGTTATATTGAAAGCAGTGGTTAGTAAGTCAATATCAAATAACCATGAGGTCTCAGTTCTAGAATTGTTCTTTGATTTTTCTTTAAATACCACATTTATGGTTTCTTCAATAATCTTTGAACTGGTGTTGTATACTCTGTATGCCTTAGAGACACTAGAGTATCCCACAAAATTACCATCAACAGCTTTTTCAGCAAATTTTGACAGTTGCTCATTGGTTATTAGTATTATAACAGGACAACCAAATGATTTAAGAAAGTAAATATTTGGTTTTCTTTTTCTCCAAATATCATAGGGTGTCTTGTTTTATCCTTTTATAATCAAAATCCCGTTTTGCACATAGAATGCAGTATTTACTGCTTCCGCCTAAAAGGTTACAGGAAATTTTGATTCAGCCAACATAGATCTTGCAGCCACAATTAAAGTTATATTTCTTCTCTCAGCAAAACCATTTTGCTGAGGAGTTCTAGCTGCACTGAATTGCCTAGTGATTCCTTTCTCTTCACAGAAAGATTTTAACACTTGATTCTTAAACTCTGTACCATTGTCACTTCTTATTGTCTTGACTTTTAAATTAGACTGATTTTCAAGATGAATAATTAAAGCTTTTAAAATCTCAGTGGTTCATCTTTGGTTGAAAGAAAGAATACCAAGGTGTATCTTGAAAAATCATCAGTTATAACAAAGCAATAAGACTTTTTCCCTAAGCTCTTTACCCTTGTGGGACCAAATAAGTCCATGTGTAACAATTCTAAAGGTTTTGAGATAGAGCGTTCCAATTTGGGCTTATGAGAAGATTTGTGTTGCTTACCTTTTAAACAAGCAATACATTATTCAGTACATGTGAATGTTTTATTTGGTAAACCTTTAACCAAACCAAGTTTGACAAGTTTGTTCATAATTTTAATGTTCACATGACCTAATCTTTTGTGCCATAAATCCGGTTCATCAACAGAAGCTTTGGATATGAGGCAGGTGATACCATCCTTAGATGTTGTATGTGCCATATCCAGATTGTACAGACCATCCTTTCTAGGTGCTATAATTAAGATCATTTCATCAAAAATTTTAATACCTGGTTTAAAGATGATAGTTTCTTTTTCATTAAACAGAACATTCAACTTCTTGTCACACATTTGTGAGACACTTAGAAGATTAAAGCTGAGAACATCAACGTAATTTACCTTATCAAAGGTAAGCTTCCCATCTGTAACTGTACCTTGTCCAGAAAATTTTCCATCAGTGCTTCCAAAAGCAACTGGTCCTCCATTAACTTTTTTTGTATTTTTTTAATAGATCTTTATTTCCTGTCATGTGGCAAGAACATCCACTATCTACAACCCAGATGTTGTGCTGAGATTTATTGGATGTGATCTCATAGTTTGAAGAGGTATCAATGGATGAAGTAGAGGAGTTCTCAATAGAGTAAGAGATTTCTTTTTCCATTAAAGCGTGATTGATGGGAGAGAGTTCTTGCATGATTTCTTCCCAATCAACATAACTGGTTTGATTAGCAACAACAGCAGTTGCATGGCTTTGTGGCTTTGAGCTTGATAAGGAAGTAGTGGGACCTTCGGTAGATGCATTTAAAGTGAAAGATTTTGTTCTTGAGCCTGTTTCATGAGTAGGGTAGGTAACTGGTGTGTATGTATTGTGAGGTCTCTGATATTTGTTTCCTCCATCTTGGCTTACGTTCTCTCTTTTGGGTTGCTTGCATTCCCTAGAAAAGTGTCCTAATTGGTGACAATTGTAGCATTTAGCTTTACTCTTGTCAAACCCAATTTGAGCATTTCTATCTCTATTGAATATTCTGCCTGTTCTTTTGTAGAACCTTTGTGCACGCAAGGAGATCATTGCTAGTTGTATGTTGATGTCCATCTCTTCTAGATCATCAGCACTGAAGCATTCTAGATCTGATCTAGTAAGCCACCCTGACTGTTTTCTGCAATATGAGCAAAGTTGTTATAGAAGAGAGGCATGATTTCCTTACCTCTAGGTGATGTAGGATAAGTGATCAAAGGAGCCTGTTCACTGTAGTGACTTCTGTCTTCATGAGCAGTAATGAGTGTAGTAGAAGTTGGGATGGTCAAATTTACTGGCTTGTTCAGAACACCTGATTTTTCATTAATTTCTATTTAATGTGAACTGAGCATCCCATGAAGTTCACTTAACTTCAAAGTTTTGAGATCTTTGTTGTATTTGATGCTTACAGTATATACTGTCCAGAAATCAGGAAGTGATCTCAGAAACTTTTGATCACATCGTCATTTTTCATCTTCACATCATTTCCCTGTAGTTCATCAAGAAGTTGAACAAAATGTAGATAATAAGCATTCATACTCTCACCATTTTTGTGAGAGAAGTTTTCATATCTCTGTTTTAGAACACCTGATTTTTCATTAATATCCATTTCATGTGCATTGAGCATCCCGTGAAGTTCACTTAACTTAAAAGTTTTGAGATCTTTTTTGTATTTGATTCTTACAGTATATACAGTCCAGACATCAGGAAGTGATCTCAGAAACTTTTGAGCACATCGCCATTTTCCATCTTCATATCATTTCCCTGTAGTTCATCAAGAAGTGGAACAAAGTGTAGATAATAAGCATTCATACTCTCACGATTTTTGTGAGAGAAGTTTTCATATCTCTGTTTTAGAACATCTTTCTTATTTTCTTTCAATACATCAGTTCCTTCGTACATTTCATTTAAAGCTTTCCATAAATCAAAAACTGTTTTGCAATTTTTGAAACCTACGAGAACAGAATTTGGAAGTGCTGCCTGTAATGCCCATAAAGCTTTGTGATCTCCCTCAACCAACTTGTGGTCATCTTTGGAATAGTCAACAACAACTTTTACTATATCTACACTTGGTGTAGTAGCAGATTTTGTTACAAGGATAGTAGGGCCATACATAACAGATTTCCATATTCTGTAATTGGAATGATGAAGATAACCTATCATACGTAATTTCCATGTATCAAAATCGTCGGGCATGAATGATCGTGGTTTGTTTGAACTACCATTTCGTGATTCTCCCATGATTAAGAATGAAAATGTGGAAAGAGTGACTTTTTTACTAAAAACAAAGTATGTGGGTAAAACAGAGTATTAAAAACTGATTTTGAATTCAAGTTTTAAAAGCACGAGCCAAGGCTCTAATACCACTTATAGGTTCGAAATCTGGTTACAGAGTTTAACCAATTACAAGGTTTTACTTAGAATTAACCAGGCGGAAACAAGTTTATTCTTAGGTTCTGTTTGAAGTAAAGTAATATGAAATCGAATACAAACCAATTATAACAATGATATGAATAAAACTGGGCACTATATTATAACTTGATGATTCGAAGTACATATGTGAGTGATTTACACACACTTGCTGTCACGAGCATATTACAAGTGTCTATTTATAGTGCCTTAAGGAATCAGGGAGAGCCCTTGATTCCTTTATCATCTAGATCGTCGGTAAAGATACGTGAACTAGAATAATATTAAACTAGTCTAGAAGATAAAAGTATCAGCTTCATGTCAGGTGAAGGACGGGAAACTGGATCAGATGTGTTAGAGACAAGTGGAGCTAGTCAAGTTGATGTCCGAGATAACTCTCCTTACCGAGGTAACTTGAGTAATCTAGGGCGTGTCCACTATCCGAGATAAACTGTGCCTCCGAGGTAAAAAGGCTTCCCGAGATAACTAGAAGTTATTTCGGGCAGTTTGTTCTTCCGAGATAACTTATCTCGGGTCTTCTATTCCTTCCTAAATAACATGTCTTTAGCTGATCAGCATAATTTCTTTAGGAGAAATAATTCCTTACATATGGCTTTTTCATATAGTTTATCCATGAGTCAGACATTGTTAGCCAATGAACCATCATTTCCCAATCATGTCGGATACAATTTCTCATGTTAATGATTTTGTCTTTTCAAATGACAAACACTATTTTTAGATTTTCATTTTTACCATTTGAAAAACAACACACTATTTTTTGTATTTTGCAAAGAAAGAAACTCCCCCTCAAATTGAGACGAAGTGAAAAAAAAAAGTAAATTGATCAACCAACACGAATACTTGCGTTTGAGCATTTTGAAAACACAGGATTTTGAAAATGATTTGGAAATTCATTTTAAGTTAAAAACAAATATTCCACCATTAGCAATTCTTCAATTACCGATAGGTCTTCCTGATATACATGTTGACACCAAATAAAATATTAGTTGCGTTAGGATCGACCCGATTAAACAGTATTGGGTCGCCCGGTGTCTTCCACGTAGTCTTTGTTGGCCTTGGAAACAAATTTTGGTTCCCATATTATTGATGATGAAGAATCGGAACCTGAAAAATTTTCAACCGGCATCTTTGGTTCGGACCAAAACGACTTACTAGTTTATTTAACCTTTGCAGACCATGGTTCATCAAAAATTGACCATGATTATCCACATAGTTTGCATTGTTGTGGACATATGTAGTCATCGGACAATTTGCAGCCATATGTCAATGTCGACGATATGCATAACAAACTATTTTACGAATTTTAATATCACTTGAAAAAGTGCTTGAATTTTGAGAACATGAGGAATGATCTGAACCAAAAGTGTCAAAAAATCATTAAAAGAATCATACCTCGGAGATTGAATCCACGATGAAACTTCGAAATCCGATGAAGAACCTCCAGAATAATAAGAATTAATCTTGGAATAGAAAGTAGCACTTTGCTTCTTCGGAGGTTGAGATTTCTTTTGAAAATAAATCATAGACCTCTGAGTTTAGAACCAGAAGATTTAGATGATGCAGCTTGAGTAGTACCAGCAGCACTTATTTGATGTGCGCGTTGAGTAAACGTGACCTTAATCTCTGGTATTTTATTCTCTTTCACCAAAATCTTTGCAGTTTCAACTTCAGATAATGTAGCAGTAGAAGTAGCGATAACGCGCCGCAGGGAGCGTGACAAACCAGGATCGTTGTCCATTAGTTACACCAAACGACCAATAATTAATAAAAGGTTGTATATTTTATTAAAATATAAATACAGAGTTTTACAAATGCGGAAGCGTAATATGCTGAAAGTATTTATTGTAAAAACACCGCCACCCAAGGTGACGTGGCTTGTTCAAAGACAATAAAAGGGTTTCGAAGTCTCATGCATGCGTACTCGTGATACTCGAACATCTGCAACCTGAGAATAATATGCTAAAAAGTGTCAACACAATGGTTGGTGAGTTCACAGGTTTAATCAGTTCATCAGTTTAACAGTTCGGTAAAATCCAGATAATATATCAATAGTTAGCTAGACTATTTTCAAGAAATCAGTGCACGTTTGACTAGATCAACTAGCTATCTAGTTACTGAAGCTCGACAAGTTCAATTTTGCCTCGTTAAGACTAAGAAGTTTATAACACCCGTTCGATATCCAATCGTGCCAGAGTGACTGACCCGGGTGGGGCTGTCAAACCCAGTAGATCTACTAAATAAGTTCCCGCTGATGTCACATTGACAGTCTCTATAAAGTGAGGGCTTTATCATAAGTGTGCCACTATCATTCAGGTGATATATATCTAACAGTTCAAGTGTTTGCATGTTAATCTTCCCCAACAGGATTAAAATAAGTAAAATGGGGCCGTGATACTCACCTTAGGTTGCTCAGCAAAGTTTCCAGATAAACAGTTAATTCAAGTAGCAAGAACGAGTCTTGTGCAAGCAATCAATCACCTAACGAGCATACGAGTATAAGTGTGTGTTCTATAAACTATAAGTCTAACGTAAACGACAAAAACGAAGGATCGTGGAATTCAAAACAAGTCGAGGTTACAACAGAGTGTCCAAACCACTCGGCCAGAGGGCCTGTTCGTGCTAGGAACCCGACCAAAATCATTTTATGTATAGGCAACGACCAGAAAACAAGTTTAGGAAAATAAAGGATTAAAAAGGTGAGGGCCGGATTCGAACACGCGACCTCATGCCTACAGCGCGCATGACTTCAACCAACTGGGCCAACCGCTGGTTTATGTTGTAACCCGAAAATGAAAAAAGATAACTTAACCCCAGTTCGCATCATCTTCCTCACTAAGAACTCCGGTGGCCGGAGTTTCATTCCGGTCACCGGAAATACGCGAAATATGAACACGAATCCCAGAAAAGATGCGATTAACAGAGATGACTAATTACCTCAAGTTGGAACGAGCGTTTGATGCGTTTTTTTGTTGTCGAAACTATACCGGAACAATCTCGAACTCGAACTCCGGGACGAATTGGGTTGCTCTACTGATTGCTGCTACGTTAGCGACCACAAAGGGGTGTCGAACGGCTGTAAACAGTGGCAAAACAGTGGTGGTCGTTGGGTTTTGTCTCGCCGGAAAATTAGGAAAACGAGAGAGACGAGAGGAGGGGCAAGAAGTGGTTGACGGTGTGTTGTGATTGCAATTGATTGATTGTAAATGTTGGATCAAAATGACTGATCATTGAGTGTAACGGAAACGAAATTAAGTCAGGATTGACGTCGAGGGCGTGATCGGTCGCCGACTGTTACAGAATTTCAATTCAAACTTTTAGAAAATGACATAAATGGTCCCTCCCCATATTACATAATGAGAAGGAAGTTTAGCAAATGATGACACTAGTCCCTCCTGGTTAAAATAGAGTTTCCGAAATTATAGAATAGGTCCCTCAAATTGTATAAACCTCTAACGAACTCTAACGAAGTTAACGAAGAGTATACGAGAATTGTCGAAATATATTAATTGTATGACGTTTATAAGGGAATACAAATCTCGGTGTCACATAAATCATAGATTATAAATCAATAAATATGCATTTAAGTTACATAAAATCATACTTATAACTCTTTGAGTTACATAATCAAGTTCACATAAAATTATATACTATTAATGTATATAAACGTCACATATAATATAGGTTTAACCGTCACATTAAATGACACAACGATCATATAAAATCATAACGTATGATTTACATAAAATCATAAAATAAGGATACCGAATGTCTTGACTTAAGTGTATGCTCGTATAGTGATGATTACACAAAACCCTAATTGCTAAAGTCAACAAGTCAACACATAAATGTTCACACAACATTTAATACGGTTTACGTTCACTTAATGCCAGAAAATGACCTGAAAAGTCGGATTGTCACAGTATCCCCTTGTTGAAGAATTTTCGTCCTCGAAAATTGCATAACGCGGTAAAAGTTAATGAGCTAGACACAAAGAAAAGAAAAAAAAATTCAGTCGTCACATCATCCCCTTGTTGAAGAATTTTCGTCCGCGAAAATTAAACCAGTACCTGAACTAGAGGAAGGCTGGTCCTTGAATAGTCTGGGATATTTCTTCATCATCTGATCTTCGCGTTCCCATGTGAATTCAGGACCATGTCTCGAGTTCCAACGAACTTTAACGATTGGGATTTTGCTACGCTTTAATTGTTTAACCTCCTGGTCCATAATTTCCACAGGTTCTTCGTTAAATCAAAGTTGTTCGTCTACATGCAACTCCTCAAGTGGAGTGATTAATGTCTCATCCGCTAAACATTTCTTTAAATTCGACACATGGAAGACGTTATGTACCCCACTTAGCTCTGCTGGTAAGTTTAGTTCATACGCTGATAGACCAATTCTTTTAATAATCTCGAATGGCCCAATATATCCTTCCTCAAGGGTGAGACCTTTAACAAGACCTTGTCTCCTTCCTCAAAATGCACTACACCCTTCCAGGGTGAGACCTTTAACAATACCTTGTCTCCTTCCTCAAATTCCAAAGGTCTTCGCCGTTTATCAGCATAATTTTTCTGTCTATCTCTTGCGGCTGCCATACGATTTCGGATTTGCACGATTTTCTCCGTTGTCTCGAGTACCAACTCAGAACCTGTGAGTTGACTGTCACCAACCTCCGCCCAACAGAGTGGTGATCTACACTTACGCCCGTAAAGTGCTTCAAATGGAGCTACACCGATACTGGTGTGATAACTATTATTATAAGAGAATTCCACCAAAGGTAAGTGTTTATCCTAACTTTCACCAAAATCAATAGCACATGCACGAAACATGTCCTCAAGAGTTTGAATGGTCCGTTCACTTTGACCATCGGTCTGAGGATGATATGCAGTACTCATATCCAGACGCGATCCCAATGCTTCATGTAACGATTCCCAACATTTGGATGTAAATCGGGCGTCTCGGTCAGATATGATAGAAACTGGTACTCCATGTCGTGATACGATCTCTTTAAGATATATTTTGCCTAAGGTCTTTGAAGTATCACTTTCCTTGATTGGTAGAAAGTGTGCCGACTTGGTTAGGCGATCAATAATTACCCAAATTGTATCACATCTGTTTGCTGTACGGGGTAACTTTGTGATAAAATCCATGGCGATACCCTCCCATTTCCACTCGGGAATTTTTGGTTGTTGGAGTAACCCTGCCGGTTTCTGGTATTCCGCCTTAACCTTGGAACAAGTCAAGCACTTGCTTACGTAAGTGGCAATGTCTGCTTTCATCTTCGGCCCCCAGTAAATCAGTTTCAAATCTTGGTACATCTTATCCGAGCCTTGATGAATAGAATAACGAGACTTATGGGCTTCATCCATAATCAATTCCCTCAAATTTCCATACACGGGAATCCATATTCGGTTCGCACAATACCGGATACCATCTGATCTAACTTCCAATAACTTATCCATACCCCGCAAGGATCCTAATTCAACGTTTTCAGCTTTGAGTGCTTCAAGTTGTGCATTCCGGATCTGATCGGGTAATCCGGCATGTATAGTGAGTTGCAAAGCACGAACTCTTCTAGGCTTGAGGTTATCCTTTCGGCTTAAGGCATCAGCTACTATATTAGCTTTGCCTGGATGGTATCTAATTGCGCAATCGTAGTCATTAAGAAGTTCCACCCAACGACGTTATCTAATGTTCAACTCCTTTTGAGCAAAGATGTGCTCGAGACTTTCGTGATCAGTGTAGATAGTACACTTTGTACCATAAAGATAATCTCTATATTTTCAATGCGAAAATGACTGCTCCCAACTCCAAATCATGCGTTGTATAATTCTGCTTTTGAATCTTTAATTAACGAGAGACATAAGCTATGACTTTCTCCCTTTGCATCAGCACGCAACCTAATCCTTGCTTCGATGCATCACAATACACCACGAAATCATCACTACCCTCTGGTAGGGATAATATTGGCGTGCTACAAAGTTTCTGCTTTAGTAGTTGAAAAGCGGCGTCATGCTTTTCATTCCAGTTATACGCCGTTCCTTTATGCATTAGCGCCGTAAGAGGTTGGGCTATCTTTCAAAATCCTTCAATAAACCTGTTGATACATGGTTCCTGATCATCAAGTGAAGTGTCGAGAACAAGACGGAACGTACAAGTTTAGGGTTGGCCGAACCTTGGCCGAACTCCAGGTTCAGAGCCGCCGAAGCTTGGCCGAACCTGAGGTTCGACCAGTCGTGGTTTCAGCCTATAAATATGTTAGTCTTGTATAGAATTAAAGAGCTTCCGTGTTATAACTTTCTCTGAGTGTACTTTGTGGTCTCTGTGGTTAATACAAGTCTCAGTTGTATTTACTCTCTGTGTTTACTCGTCTACATTGATTTCTATATGACTAAGTAGAAGATCCTCACGCTCACGCACTTTCAAAACCGTCTGTAATAACCTGCCAAACCAAGAAATTGGCGAATTTCCGTTGGTGTCTTACGCGCAGGCCAATTCTTAATTGCCTCAACTTTGATTGGATCAACGTGAATCCCCTGATCATTAACGACATGACCAAGAAATTGCACCTCACGCATCCAGAAATCACACTTTGAAATTTTTGCATACAATTGCTCCTTCTTGAGTAACTCTAAGATCAAACGAAGATGTTGTCCGTGCTCCTCCTTAGACTTAGAATATATCAGAATATCATTAATGAAGACGATGACGAATTTATCGAGATATGGCTTGCAAACGCGACTCATCAAGTCCATGAAAGTTGCTGGTGCGTTGGTTAACCCGAATGGCATAACCATGAACTCATAATGACCGTGACGAGTTCTAAACGCTGTTTTCAAGACATCCTCCTTGCGGACTCTCAGTTGGTGGTAACCTGATGTCAAATCGATTTTGGAGTAGTAGCTAGATCCCTGTAGTTGATCAAATAGATCATCAATTCAGGGTAAGGGATAACGATTCTTAACAGTCACCTTGTTGAGTTCCATGTAATCGATGCACATTCGAAAGGTTCAATCTTTCTTCTTTACAAAAAGCACTGGAGCTCCCCAGGGCGATGAGCTAGGCCTAATAAATCCCTTTTCGAGTAGTTATTGAAGTTGCGTATACAACTCTTGTAGCTCATTTGGTGCCAAACGATAAGGTGCACGAGCAATAGGCGCTGCTCCAGGAGCGAGATTGTCACACCCCTAAATTAACCACTAACGGAGTTTATACCCTTAAGGGGTGCGAGCAAACCAGCACCACAACCATTAGTTACAAATACTAAACGAATCAGAGTAAAGTCCAAACATTCATCATAAAACAGTTTAAGAGTTTGCAGCGGAAAGAAAAACATGAGTATCTTAGCACTAACCACGTGCTTAAATTACAAAACATAAATTGTTGTTCAATTCCCAAATTTAAGTATAAAATGAAATAAGTAACTTCGGGTGCCATGCCAACCTCCGGTGGATACTCCTCAGCGATCTACAAAAGTGAAAACCACACAAGTGTCAACCTAACGGTTGGTGAGTTCACAGTGGGCATGTCATTCAGTGGCCCGGTCTCATAAGCGTATGTATCAACATATAAATAAGTAATAGTTTTGAAAAACAATGCCAAGTGCTGAATTATCGAATATGCACTAGTTAAGTAAAGATTAAAGCGGTCAACCGATATCGCGGGTAGCTAATCCGGTTTCCATGCACTAAGGAAGTTCGTACCAAAGCTGACGTAACAGAGTTCGGCATTTGCCGATGGTTTGTGCCTCCAGTTGTGTTCCTCATGGGACCCACAACTAAAATAGGCTGATATTGAACTCCGTTCGGCCTCCAACCGGTTGGCTACACATTTGTATACCACGGAGCAGTGTTTGTCAAACCCTCAGTAGATCTACCCAACATCCCCTCGCTTCGCAAATTAATGGTACTAAATTGTTGAGGACTTTTAAGTTTTAAGGCATCCTTAGAAATCATGTCATATCATTTGGTTTAGACTTTAACCTACACTAGTCATATTAAAACCGTTTATTCTGGATTTCATTTGAAATCCTAAAAAGAGTTTAAGTGTCAAAATGGTTGTTTCGGATTTCATTTGAAATCCCAAATGAGTGTAAGTATTAAATAGTTGGTTGCAGATTTCATTTGAAACCCCAAGGATGGACAATTGAAAGTGTTTCCCATAAAACACTCCAACTTCCATAACAGATATCCTATTTGGCAATGCCTCAAAATGTCAGCATTGTTTTCTGTTAAGTAAATTCGTTGTGACCCAAACGGGCTCACAGTTAAAGGGTTAGTGAAACTCACCTTAGGTTGCTCAGCTTACACTTCAAATAATCCAATTATGATTGCTAACGAAGACTTAATAATCACATTAAGGTCTTAGGTGTTAGGTTGTGTCTAAACTTTAACTACATCACTATGGCCCATAACATAGCACGTTGGAACTACGACTCGACATACCGACACACGACACCGATGCTTGATCATAAACGAGGGTTCACATCACTCAGAAATCAGAGCATGTTTCATTATTGCATAATCATGTAAGTCATGGCATAACATTCAAATAAGTTGCATAAGTTTGGGTTTTGGTCTGGCACAGTTTCGCTACACAGTTTCGCTATATGCACGGGCAGCACTTTCGCTACACAGTTTCGCTAGCTAGATTCGGTCGAAACTGATGACACAGTTTCGCTAGCATAGATTCGCTCGAAACTGATTTGAACTTTCGTTCATAGAAGGCACAGTTTCGCTAGATAGATTCGCTCGAAACTGATGAAACAGTTTCGCTATCTAGGTTCGCTCGAAACTGATTTGAACTTTCGTTCAGGAGTCTATGGTTATTTCGCTCGGTAGTTTCGTTCAAGCAATACACTTAGTTTCACAGGCGACACTATAGTTTCGCTGTATAGTGTCATTGGATGAATTTTCAAACAGTTTGCGAAACTACAGTTTCGCCTAACGAATGGTTAGTTTCGCTAGTCGCAGAAAACCCGTAAATCTGACCAAAAATCAATCTAACCGCTTCCATACTTCATATAATTCAGTATCTAGCATGCATAAACATTTACCAACATTACACAAACAAATTTAACACCTTAAACATGGGTTTTCACCATCAAATCATCAAGAACACTTTTAAGCACAAAATAACCTAACTAGCATGGATCTTCATTATGGCATGATTTCACACATAAAGTTGCAGACTTTATACTAGATCTAACATTCCTAAGCATCATATCAGAAGCATACACGATTTCATGAGGATTTGGTCATGCTTTAAAGTAAAACACATAAGAAATGCATAAAAAGTTCATGGGACTCACGGATTTGGTTTCCAAGCTCGATGGATGATGGTTCGAGGCTGAGATCACGGTGGTTCACAGCTGTCGAGAGGTGGCTAGGTGGTGGCGGTTGGGATCCAACGAGAGAGAGGGAGAGTGGGAGTGTGTGTGTGTGTGTTGTGTGATGTATGCAAAAATGAGGATTTAGGGTTTTATTTTGGTTTATATACTAAAGCTTTGGTGGGCTTTCATTGGGATTTGGGCCCCAATGATTAGTCCATCATTAGCCCATGATTAAAACAAATGCATACACCCTAATTACTCGATTAATCACATAAATACACAATTAAATAATTTGTCATGCTAATAATAATAAATCGTGGGTTTAAATCACGTTGTACATAATTCCACATAGTGGCAATAATTGAATAAACACATAACACATATGGACGGGTTCGGTGATCAACCAAAGGTCGTGGACGTATTCGGTCTAGTTAAGCATTAGTTACTAAGTTAACACTCATAACGTAACTAACGGAGATTGTCTAACGGAAGTTAACCTTGGAATTCTCGGATGTCACAGAGATCAATCTGAAATTCGACTTCTCGATGAGCCGGTAAACCTGGTAGATCTTCTGGAAAGACTTCTGGAAAGTCCCTCACAATCGGGATATCCTCAATTCTCTTCTCTTCATCTAATTTCTCTGAAATGTTCGCGAGAACAATGTCCCTTGCGCAAACACTTCTGCGCTTTGAGAAAAGATATCACACCCATAACAGTACCACAATTTTCTCCCTGAACTGAGAGTATCTCTCCACTAGGAAATGGTATTCGAACGATTTTCTCATGATAAACGATTTCGGCATGATTCTTGGATAGCCAATTCATTCCCATAATAACGTCAAAACTTCCCAAAGAGACGGGGAAAAGATCTATTCCTAATTTATGGCCAGCCAGTTCCAATTTACAGTCCTTAGCTATGTGGGTAGACTCAACAAGTTTACCATTAGCAAGTTCAACTACGTATTTAGCATCTAAAGGAGTCAAGTTGGCATTTATCATATTGCTAAATTTAGTAGATATGAAGCTTCCATCAGAACCAGTGTCAAACAAGACTAGAGCATTGTATCCGTTAAGAGAAAACTTACCAGTAACGACATTTGGATCTGCTCTGGCATCCCTCGAGCCTATGACAAAAGCTCTACCTCTGGCACCATTTCCTCCATTGTTCCCATTGTTGTTATTATTGCCATTGCGATTCCTAGTGTTATTATTATTGTTGTTATAGTTGTTGTTGTTGTTTCCACCGTTCAGCTGGGGACAATTTCTCTTTATGTGGCCTTTTTTCCCACAATTAAAACAACCTTTAGGGGCTTCAGTATCCTGAACTTGTTTCCCATTGTTCTTAACCCTGCAGGTTTTGGTCTGATGACCCTTCTTTCCACATTTTGCACACACATAAGAGTCACACGCACCATAGTGATGGAAACCACATTTGTTACAATGTGGGGAATTTCCCATGTATGATGATCCTCCTTGGCCGCCTCGGCCTTGATTGTTCTACTTCTGGTTGTTCGAGGAAAAATTCCTAGAGTTATCAAACTTGTGATTCTAGTTTTGATGGTTCTGCTAGTTGGAAGACTTGTTTCCAGACTGATTCCCAGAATTATCCAATTCGTTCATCTAACGTTGTCTAGGTATCCGTCCGGTGAATGCATGTCCAAGTTAGCTCACGATCGTAGAGTTCTAGGGATTGATATGGTCGGTAAGATCATAAAAATAGAATTATGATTCAGGATGAGTTCAACCCAGTCAAGGGTTTCGTCGAGAGTGTTCGTAGTTAAAGAAAACTGGTCATTGAAATACACGAGTGTGACGGTGTCCTACCAGGACCAACTTTTCATAATATGCTCCGAAAAGGTTCACAAATGGATTAGAATCCAATAATAAAAAGGGATCTGATCAGGTGTGATAGTGTTTACAAGAATGGTGGACTTTCAACCATCCGATTGAGGCAAACATGCCCGACATTCGGATGTCATGGGGTTTAAGGTAAGAGATTGCATCCTTTACAACCATCAGTTTCGGATTCCCTAAGATTTCCATACATTGCAAATTACATTTACGTGTGCACCCGTAACTGTAATTTACCCCATATGGTCACCCTAGTTCCTCTTACTTCAGCTACCAGGTATTGTGGAGTACCTATGAGATATCCTCGGAGTTGGTATCAAGAATAGGGTCATTAACCGATAGTTATCCTGACAAGAATTCCTTAAAGAGACAAGTCTCGAGAAAAACATGTTCACTTAATTGGAATGACCCACCCGAAGTGAGTCAGCCATATATTTAGCTTAAAAGGATTCTGAATAGGGTTTACTGCGCATACCGACTTGAACACCACCTTGTACATAAAGAGAAACTTTAGTCGGCCCACATTAGGTACCGTTGAGGTTATAAGAGTTGTTCGCAGGTCGCGTTATCTCATAGGTACTCCACATTAGGTACCGATAGAAACGAGAAGAGGGGGATCTTAAAAGATCAAGACCAATGGGAAAACGCTCAGGGTAACAGAGGCAGATACAAATGACCTCATGAGAAACCAATTGAATTCAAACAATGTTGCCACTGCTGAAGTTGAATGATCGCACCATTAGCACGTCATGATTTCGTTCCCTGAACATGAGAGTTGAGCTATATATGAAAGGCATAATAAGCACCTCCTAAGCTAAGTTAGAGGTTTAAGGAAAAGAAAAGGTATTACGCCACCTTCACTCTGCAGCATACATTGATAGTATGGGCATTACGCCCACTTGTTCAATCTGGAATAATCCCGAGTAGCAATCAGCTCGTCAAAAGTATAACCGTGATCCTTCAATCTGATTCGACGTCTCGTCGTACATAAATGTTAACCAAGAGGTACACAACTTAGAGAGGTTAAGAAAAATTACTCAAGACTAATCGACTCCTTGCCGTGAGTATACGACATACCGTAAACCAGGTGCGCGTAGGAGTGAGTATCACGATGCATGAGAGAAATGTTTAAGTGCAACTAATGCAAAATAGTTACAGTCTAAGACGAATCTTAGTTCGCTGCAACCAATGGCTCTGATACCAATCTGTCACACCCCCAAAAATCCCACGCGCGATAACGCGCTGCAGGGAGCGTGACAAACCAGGATCGTTGTCCATTAGTTACACCAAACGACGAATAATTATTAAAAGGTTGTATATTTTATTAAAATATAAATACAGAGTTTTACAAATGCGGAAGCGTAATATGCTGAAAGTATTTATTGTAAAAACACCGCCACCCAAGGTGACGTGGCTTGTTCAAAGACAATAAAAGGGTTTCGAAGTCTCATGCATTCGTACTCGTGATACTCAAACATCTGCAACATGAGAATAACATGCTAAAAAGTGTCAACACAATGGTTGGTGAGTTCACAGGTTTAATCAGTTAATCAGTTCGGTAAAATCCAAATAATATATCAATAGTTAGCTAGACTATTTTCAAGAAATCAGTGCACGTTTGACTAGATCAACTAGCTATCCAGTTACTAAAGCTCGACAAGTTCAATTGTGCCTCGTTAAGACTAAGAAGTTTATAACACCCGTTCGATATCCAATCATGCCAGAGCGACTGACCCGGGTGTGGCTGTCAAACCCAATTGATCTACTAAATAAGTTCTCGCTGATGTCACATTGACAGTAACTATAAAGTGAGGGCTTTATCATAAGTGTGCCGCTATCATTCAGGTGATATATATCTAACAGTTCAAGTGTTTGCATGTTAATCTCCCCCAACATGATTAAAATAAGTAAAATGGGGCCGTGAAACTCACCTGAGGTTGCTCAGCAAAGTTTCCAGATAAACAGTTAATTCAAGTAGCAAGAACGAGTCTTGTGCAAGCAATCAATCACCTAACGAGCATACGAGTATAAGTGTGTGTTCTATAAACTATAAGTCTAACGTAAACGACAAAAACGAAGGATCGTGGAATTTAAAACAAGTCGAGGATGGCACGTGTGCCAAATCCGAGCGATTATCGAGATAACGCGAGAAAATCCAATATATAACTTTAATATATATTTTCTAAGTTTATGATTTCAAAATAAATAAATAAATATATAAGATATATCTATATATCCAAACTAAACGTACAAGTTAATAACGGGATTGTGAGGACAATATATATATATAAATATATATGAGTGTGTGTTGAAGGTTCTCATAAAAAAATCCGACTATTTCAATGAAATCCAACGATTTAAGTTTATATATTAATCTACCCCAAAATATATATATATATATATATTATATATATATATATATATATATATTACCTTTTGATGTAAAACCGAAGTTTTATATCAATATATATATAGACGTTAGAATTATATATATATATATATATATATATATATATATATATATTTACACCGACATGTTAAACATGTTTTACAACTCAAAATATGGTTTACGAGGTTTAAATGTCTCAAATATATTTTTACGGGTTTAAAATATAATAAGGGATGCCTTTGGTACAAAATCTATTGATCAAATGCTCAAAGAATACAAAAATAATAAAAAACATAATACATGGGGGTCACCGGGTTCGAACCCGTGACCTCTAGGTTACAACAGAGTGTCCAAACCACTCGGCCAGAGGGCCTCTTCGTGCTAGGAACCCGACCAAACTCATTTTATGTATAGGCAGCGACCAGAAAACAAGTTTAGGAAAATAAAGGATTAAAAAGGTGAGGGCCGGATTCGAACACGCGACCTCATGCCTACAGCGCGCATGACTTCAACCAACTGGGCCAACCACTGGTTTATGTTGTAACCCGAAAATGAAAAAGATAACTTAACCCCAGTTCGCATCATCTTCCTCACTAAGAACTCCGGTGGCCGGAGTTTCATTCCGGTCACCGGAAATACGCGAAATATGAACACGAATCCCAGAAAAGATGCGATTAACAGAGATTACTGATTACCTCAAGTTGGAACTAGCGTTTGATGCATTTTTTTGTTGTCGAAACTATACCGGAACAATCTTGAACTCGAACTCCTGGACGAATTGGGTTGCTCTGCTGATTGCTGCTACGTTAGAGACCACAAAGGGGTGTCGAACGGCGGTAAACTGTGGCAAAACAGTGGTGGTCGTTGGGTTTTGTCTCGCCAGAAAATTAGGAAAACGAGAGAGACGAGAGGAGGGACAAGAAGTGGTTGAGGGTGTGTTGTGATTGCAATTGATTGATTGTAAATGTTGGATCAAAATGACTGATCATTGAGTGTAACCGAAACGAAATTAAGTCGGGATTGATGTCGAGGGCATGATCGGTCGCCGACTGTTACAGAATTTCAATTCAAACTTTTAGAAAATGACATAAATGGTCCCTCCCCATATTACGTAATGAGAAGGAAGTTTAGCAAATGATGACACTTGTCCCTCCTGGTTAAAATAGAGT
The DNA here is from genome assembly GCA_039602395.1 of Deinandra increscens subsp. villosa. Taxonomy (NCBI): domain Eukaryota; kingdom Viridiplantae; phylum Streptophyta; class Magnoliopsida; order Asterales; family Asteraceae; genus Deinandra; species Deinandra increscens. Next base: position 16,695,642 of record JBCNJP010000009.1, read on the forward strand.
TTCCGAAATTATAGATAGGTCCCTCAAATTTTATAAACCTCTAACGAACTCTAACGGAGTTAATGAAGAGTAACGGAAAAATACTTTTAGTGCCGAGTATACGAGACTTGTCGAAATATATTAATTGTACGACGTTTATAAGGGAATACAAATCTCGGTGTCACATAAATCATAGATTATAAATCTAGAAATATGCATTTAAGTTACATAAAATCATACTTATAACTCTTTGAGTTACATAATCAAGTTCACATAAAATTATATACTATTAATGTATATAAACGTCACATAAAATATAGGTTTAACCGTCACATTAAATAACACAACGTTCATATAAAATCATAACGTATGATTTACATAAAATCATAAAATAAGGATACCGAATGTCTAGACTTAAGTGTATGCTCGTATAGTGATGATTACACAAAAACCTAATTGCTAAAGTCAACAAGTCAACACATAAATGTTCACACAACATTTAATACGGTTTACGTTCAGTTAATGCCAGAAAATGACCTGAAAAGTCGGATTGTCACAGTATCCCCTTGTTAAAGAATTTTCGTCCTCGAAAATTGCGTAACACGGTAAAAGTTAATGAGCTAGACACAAAGAAAAGAAAAAAAAATTCAGTCGTCACAAGTTACACTTTTATTAGACACCACTTCATTCTCTAGCAATGATGAATCAGATGTGAACTTTGGGGCTTTACCAATTTTCTCGTTCGTCTTTTTGGATTGAGATTTCTTCTTCTTGGCAGGAGTAGAAAATTTACAATAATCAAGCAAGTCAGCTTTTGGATCAACAGGAGCAGATGAAAACTTAGATAGATCGACCGGTGAAGGAACTTTATGGATATCATCTTTTGTTACACTATTATCACTTTTTTCTTTCTCGTATAGAAAGTTCAACAATGCTGGTGATAAATTGCATTTCTTGACATGTCTCTAAAATTTCAAAATCTCCAACTTTAATTCAGAAATCTTCTGTTGAGTAGCAAACAAATCTTTTTGAGACTTAATGAATTCTTCAGTTAAATCATTTACTCATACGTTTGCCGTTTCCTAATTTCACATTCTGCCAAGACTTCTTCAGTGACCTTCTCCCACTTCTTCTTAAAAATATCCACATCTTTTGTCAAGACATCATTTTTGTCTCGGAGAAGAACGTTAGCATCTCGAAGTGCAAAAATTTCTTTTTGAAGACTTAGAATTCTATCAGCAGCTTCAATAGCAGTTGCATTTGCTTTTTCATATATCTGTTGAACTGGATAACTCTTCTGGAATAAAGCATCAAAATCTTCAGTAGCCTCTTTAGCTTCAGCTTTGGCTTTTTCACATTCATCAAACAACTCAGCTTTTTCTTTTAGCAAATTTTCATGGATTGGAATCAATTTATAATATTTCTTGTTAAAACTCTCCAAGTCTTGCTTCAGCACAATAATCTCCTTAGTCAGCAACTTGAGATCTCTTTCCAAACTTGCATTTTTGTTGTTTAAACCAGCACACTTATAGCACTTAATTTCTTCTTTTTCAGTATCAGCTACCTTTTCCTGAATCTCTTCAATTGTTGTGCAAATATGGAGCTTATAAGATAACCAAACTGACTTACATCATTTTGATGATGAGCCATTAAAGCAGCATTTCCTTTATCATTCACAAAAATCTCATTAATATCAACATTAGCATATTCCTTCCTTCTAAATTCATGATCTGCAAGCCATATTTATGGCATTCTTTCATCAAGAGAAACAAATGCTTTTTGATCTTGACTTGTTGAAGCTTTAACTACATGAGCATGTTGACCAGATTTCAGCTTACTATCAATAGAAGTTGGACATTCATGAGCAAAATGTCCATAAAGTGAACACTTGTAGCATTTCACTTTAGACTTGTCTAGTCCAATTTTACCATCTTGATTCAATCTCTTCTTCCCGGTTCTGTTAGAGAATTTCTTGGTTCTTCTAACCAGCATAGCATACTGCCAATTCAAATCTATCTCCTCCAGATGATCATAATCAATTTGATCATAGTCTTCTTCACTCAATTCTGCATTACTTACTGACCCAGAAATAACACTAAAATATGATGAAACCAAAGCAGACATCAATACCATGTAATCTTCAGCTGTTTTGACAGATAAGGCATTGTGTGTTGATGAACTTGGAATTGAAATAGTACAGCCAGAAGAATAACCAAAATTATCAGCTTTTCGGCAACAAATGTTGTAGGAAGTGCGGAATTTAAAACATTTGATTTTACCCAAAAAAAAATTAAAACATTTGACTTCACAGCATGAAGAGTAGAATCATTTTCTCCATGATACACAACAGGATTTTGAATTTGTGCAAGAAGTGACTTATTCACAGTCAACTCCATTCCCCTTGCTTGTATTATTTGAACCAAATCATTGAAAGATAAACACGGATACTCTTTATCATGAGTAATCATCATAACATAGTTTTCCCATTTTTCCGGTAGTGCCTCCAATAATTTTTCTTTCAAATTAGCATCTTCTTTTGTAATACTCACCAAAACCATTTCACTCATCAAGTGTGCAAATCTTGTAATCAGATTCGGAATTGATTCATTCTGATAATGTTTGAAACTATCAAATTCCTTCGTCAAAACTTTTTGTCGGCTTTTCTTATATTGATCATTACCTTCACATCTCTTCTGCAAAGCATCCCATAAACCTTTCGATGTACAATAAGCAGAGAACTGATGTAACAACTCTTTAGGTAATGCCACGTCAAAGTACCATAAGCCTTCTTTTCAGCTTGATATGCTTTCTTTTGTTCAACATCAAATTTCCTTTGAATAACTGACTCTCCATACATATCTTTAGGATATTTGTATTGATCAGTAAAATATAACCACATATCAACATCATTTGTATCCACGTATGCTTCAAAACATTTCACCTAACTACGATAATCTTCTAACTTGAGTAATTTGGGAACTTTCTGACTTGTTCCTATTTTATTATCATAGTTCATCATACTTTGCATTGTATTTTGAATCGATGTTTGCATTATACAGCAAAAAACTTGAAAATTCGACATCTTGAATAGTCTTGATTACTGTTTACCCAAACTCAAACGAATTGAGAATTGATTAACCGAACTGATCCGAACCTAATCCGAACTGAGATGATTTGAGGTGATCTGAACTGGTTCCAAACTGAAAATTTTAACCGAACTATGACTTCGGGTACACGAACTCAACCGAATTGAGATCAATAAACTGAATCTGAACTGAAACTTCGCTAGACTGGACTCACCCGAACTCAGCCAAACTCGCACTTCGCTTGACCAAAAATACCCAAACCCAACCGTACTGACACTTCGAGGCGATTATTTTTCTGACAGACAGTTCTTTACCCAGACTCAACCGAACTGGACCATTTTCGAATCAAATTTCACGATTTTGAGTGTTTTTGAATGAGATTTGCAGAAGTCAATCAGATATACTCAAAAGGAATGATTTAGGATTGAATTTTTCACAAAAAACACAGTAGAGATGATCAAACGAGAGAAAAAACGCACTAGTTTTTCAAAAAACCCCACTTTTTGGACTAAAAACTCGAAAAACAGTTGAGATTTGATCAGTAGATTGAACCTAAAGCTCTAATACCACTTGTAAGTTCGTGAGCTGTGGATCATCTACTCGATCAATGATCAAACATGTAATTTGAGTAATGAAATCAACACAAAGATGTAAATACAAATGAGATTTGTATTACTAGACTTTCAGAGTACACACATAGAAACACATAGAAGATCTAACCCCACAGTTCTAAAACTCTACAAGACGAAGCTAAATATAGTTGTACATAAATGACCAAACACGACATCACCCGAACTGCCACTTTGGGTCATTCGTGTGCACCCGAACTGGTAGTTCGGGTCACTTTGGAAACAACCTCTTTTGTAGCTTTTGTCTTGTACTTGATACTTCACACGACGACTAAGAACATGCTCTAACACATAACACATTTAAGCAAAATTTAACAAATAGGTACATCACATAACAACTAAAATGCACCTCTCAAGGCCTTGGGCTCCTCCTTCCTTAGCTCCATCATACTAAATGCTCTCGTAGGAGCTGTCCTTGGTCCACTACCACTTGCTAGAAGGGCTTGTAACGACGTAGGAGTTAATACCAAGAGTAGATTACTCATTTCGTCCTTGTGGTTTACACGGATTTCACATATAGTCCTTAGCTTTTATTTATTACGGATATGGTCCCAAACATTTGACAAACCGTTACGGATATGGTCCTTATGGCTAATGTCTATTAATAATTTCTGTTAAGTTAATATCAAATTACCATTGTACCCCTCTCTTTAAAAAATTATATATAATAAATAAGATAGAAGGTGGGCCCTCTCTCTTCATCATCATCACCTCCTCAAATTACAACATCTCCCCCACTTCAATTTCAATTCCAGTTTCATCACCACCGCCACTACCACCACCACAGACCACCATAATCAAACATCTGATTCCTTCAATTCTTCACCTTCACCTTGCTATTACTTATCCCCCCCCCCTTCTCAGGTCATCATTATAACTCCTCATCCGCCAAACAACACCTTGTTTCTCGAACCCAGTCTCTCCCAATCCCCTAACCCAACAACCACCCCTTCGCAAAGGCGATTCAATTAATCTCCCTCACTTCCATGATGGAGCTGGCCGGAAATAGGTGTAGTGATCGGAGAATCTGAGTTTTAGAGTATGGTGCTTGGAGTAGTCCTAGGAGCGAATCGAGCGCCGAGTTTCTCAACTCGGTCGAACCAATCATCAACCGAGTTATCAAATTCCTCGATTCATCGGTTCCCTCTTAGAAACTTAGGCGAAAGTGGCTGAAACAGCGCCGTAACGTAGCTTTCTTTAAACTAAAATATTAATGGGTGGGTGAGTGAATATCCGTAAGCGATGGCTGAGCCGACGCCGGTGAAGACGAAGAGCAAGGTGGAGATGAACTCGGCAATGTAGGACTTGATGGAGGTGAAGATGTCAGTGGAACTTGGGTTTGATCGGAACAATTAGTCGGAATGATGGTTGGATCGGAACCGGGTTCAGTCGATGTGGGGAGTTGTTTCTGATGCATAAGGTGGAGGATTTCTTGTTTTACCGGTGGTGAACCGCTGGTCCCATAGCATAAGGTTGCAGGTTGGCGCCGGAGGCGGTGGTGGTGGAGGAGGGAGCTGTAGATCGACGGTGGGGGTGGGGGTTTTGGGGGTTGGGGTATGCAAGATGTATTTAGATATTTTTGTTTATATGTTATTTTTAAATTTTATTATTTTTAAAAGAGATGGGTATAATGGTAATTTGACATTAACTTAACAGAAATTTTTAACAGACGTTAGGCTCATGGACTATATCCATAATGGTTTATCAAATGTTTGGGACCATATCCGTAATAAATGAAAGCTAAGGAATATATGTGAAATTCATGCAAACCACAAGGACGAAATCCGTAATTTACTCTGATACCAATTTAGGGCAATCCTTCCTAAAATGCTCCATCTCGCCACACTGATAGCACTGACTAGATCCCCTACGACACTCTCTTTTATGCGGCTTATCGCATGTCTTACATTTAAGCACATCGTTCCCTTTTGGCTTCTTTCCAGCCCCTTCTTGAGTTTCTTTTGAACCCCTTAAAGATTCATTCCACTTACTTTTTGGTTCCACAGGTTTCCCTAATTCCCTATAGATTTCTTCATACAAGATTGCACTAAGATCCACCGCTGACTGATAGGTCTTAGGTGCCATTGCCTTAACCAACCAACACACTTCAGATGGAAATCCTTGCACATAACGCCGAGTTGTAATTTCCTCAGTCGATACCAAATCAGGAAGTAATCGAGCCATTATATTAAACTTTGTAGTATACTCACCATGAGTCATATACCTAGCTTCTATCCTTAAGAAGTTCACCTCCAACCTGTCCAACTCATAACGTGGAAAACAATTCTCCATCACTAGCTTCTTTATATCAGTCCAAGTCATATTTATAACTTCCTGCTCACCTTTAGTCTGCTTGATCATTTCCCATAAAAATATAGCTTCGGAAACAAATGAATGTGCAGCATACATGACTGCCTGAGTCACAGCACACTCGCTAATAGATATCACAGCTTCCATCTCATGTATCCATCGAAAACTAGCCATAGCATCTTTCTTTTCTTCAAAAGATAGTGGCTTGCACCCACATAACGACTTGTAAGAACATCCTTGTGTAGGAGGATTACCTTCACCTCCACCACCAGCTTTGGCTCCATCTCCTCTAGCGCCTCCACCAGCACCTCCGCCGGCATCACCAGGACCAGCACCAGCACCATCTCCTCCGGCTCCTCCACCGACAACTCCTCTGGCACTGTAAGTACATGAACGGATTGGTCTACCGGATGCGAAGTCAAACGAGTAATCTGAATCAACCGAACACAAGGTAAATAGCACTTCTTGTATTATCAACAATCAGTGTACAATAAGGACTCAGAATGCTCTAACCAGAAACACACAGTTAATCTCACAGTTCTATTCTAAACAAAGAGACTCGACCTATTTATACTACTTCTGGTCAGCGTACCATTTAACTCAACGTAACAATTGGTACGCTACGGCGTACCAACTGGTGCGCCTCATGGTACGCTGGAGCATTCTAAACACAAAAATCAACAATATAAACAACAAACACCTAGACCTAGCATTAGACATCAAAACTTGTTCTAAAAAACTCCCCCGTGTCTCATGCTAGTCTTCAGAAGCTTTTGTTTCGGTCTTCTTCCAAAATCTTCGTTTGTTGTTTCCAGAATGAATCCCAAATACATAACAAACTTGTATCACCTTCTAAAATTGCAGCATTTGTTCAGAATCATCAACATCATATAAGATGTTGTTGTGATAGAGTTTGTCGATATCAGCTTCAAACAGATTCATCAACCACATCGGATCAAATATCCGAACCACCTTGTTATTTTCTTAATCATGATCACTGCTTCTCCAGTTCTGTTGTCATAGTACAACCACTTCACAGTTTGAATGAAATTCTGCTCTAGTCTCTTTAATGGTATCTTCTTAAGTTGAACTGGTTTTTTGTACTTCAACACAACCAATGACTTTCCAGAGATAGGATGAACTTTTGTTGGATGCTTCTCATACTTTGGTCTTTGAGGCTTCACATATTCGAATCTTCCTTGACATTATCTATGAAGCACTCCTTGAAAGAAATCAGCAAGACCATTTTTACCATGATTCAAGAATGGCTTTCTAGTCAATTACCTCACATCACAGACCGGTAAAGTATCAAATCTTTTCGCATTCTTCAAGTAAATGATCCTAAACTCTTTTTTAATTGCATAACATGTCAGTTGAGAATCATACATCCATCTAATGATGTTACCAACAGCTTCACCTTTGTTGTTGACATAAGGTCTTTGCTTTACAGGCTTCACTGGAGGTACATGATTTTCTTTATACTCCTTCATCCATTCATCAATTAACTTTTTGTGTTCGTGTTCTTCAGAGAAACAAGACTCATTCATCTCAGAGTTCTTCTCAGAATCTTTCTTTTTCAACTCTTCTTCCGCTTCTTCTTCATCATCTTTGCCAAAGAAGTTTAAACCTGTAGAAGAATCATCATCTTTGAAATTTCCATACACCTTCGGATCATCAGGGTATTCTTTAGCAGTTAAATCTTCAACTTCTACTTGTTCTTCCACAACCTCAACATCTTCACTAGAATCATTTTATTTATAAGGTTTAGCAACAGGAACATTATCAACTTCTTCCTCATTCAAAGCATATATCGCTGCAAGTTGTTCTTTTCTAAAGGCATGAATAAAATCCCCTTCTTCAATCACACTTCGTGAAATCAGAATTACATCATATTCATCGCCCCCAACAACCTTCTCCTCCTGATATGTACCAGCAGTACTAGATGCACCAGTAAAACTAAAAGTACCCATTCTACCAGCACCTTCACCACCTACACCTCCTTCTGGGTCTTCCTTCGTCATTCAAGAATTCTAGACCATCTCCCTTACAAATTTCTTTAGTATTAATCTCCCCCCTGAGCAGGTAATGATTTTAGCAGAAAGCTTAGCTAACTGCTCACCCAGAGAAGCAGAAATTTTCATCAAACGGCTAATCTCCTGACGTTTGATTTGATCACGATCCTTCAACATTTTAACAGTGTCTTTTAATTCTTGGATCTCCAAAGATCTTTTACGATCTGTCTCTTGCAAATATGTAACATGAGATGTAAGAAAAGCAAGTTGACGATCAACTAGAATAATATTCGATGAAGCAGGCTGAGAAGTTATCGTTGATGTAGCAGGAGTAACAGCTGCAGGAGCTTTGAATGTGATCTTTCCAATTTGAGCAGGTGGATTAACAGAACTTGGAGTATCATCAGAAGTGGTTGAAACTGGAGCAGAAGACTTTATACTTGAGACCTTTTGCTTCTTGCTAGGTGACTTACCAAGCAAAGCTCTCCTTGAATCAGCAAGAAATGAACCAGCTCTTGAACCCGATTCTTCCATTTTAGGAGCATATGATGGATCAATATCGGTTTCAGAATTCTCAGGATGAGTTGTACGTTGTTCATACATTGAAGTATCTTGATTTTGAGACTTTAAATAAGCTATGTGAGCTTTCGAATCTTTCTTCACGGGAATACCTTTGGCATTATGCTTAATCGTGACATAATCACCAGAATCTGAATTAGTATCAGACGAACTAAGATCATCATCATCATTATCATCAGATACATCAGCATCAACATGTAAGTCCCGATTTAACAATCAAACACGATATCTCTACCGATTACGAGTGCGGAATACAAGCAATCGGATGATTCAAGATTATAGAGAAGAAACACAAATCGAAATAAACACAATAATACTAAAAACGATTAACCTGTAAAACGATGCACACGATTCACTAAAGAACTCGTCTGGTACACCCGAAAAGCCTCCTTAGTCTCTCTCAATTGGAGAACCCCTAAAATGAGTATTAGGATTTGTTTATATAGATAAACAAATCCTAAACCTAATTTTCGGATTTCACTGTACAGGCCCATTAAACTCCCCTTAAACTCTATCTAATTGGGCCTAAACATGTCCAAAATGGCCCAATGACCCAATACAATGAAAACCCAACTATTTTACACCTATTCTATCACATAGGCCTTCAAAATAGTTCGCCAGGTGATGATTTAATACACAAGCCACAAATTATTCCCTTGAGGGGACACCGACTTTCTGAGCTCAATTTCACACTCTTGGAGACAAGCGTGTGTATCGGGAACTTAAACATGCAGTCAAATAGAAAAGAAATTAACCTAAGTGCTGTTACCCAACAAACTGCCATACGTTATCTTTAAATATGTAACGCATACCTTTTCAGATTTAAGAGCCGAGCCTACCAGCATATCACCACGGATCATGTCTTTCACATCTGCCTTACGCGTGTCAGCCATCTCTAAAACAGAAATTTATTTCACTTCCCGCCTTCTCAAGCACACAAACAAAAGATTAAAAATTAAAAAGCATAATTTTTTAGGGGTCAACTATTTCATCTTTTCTATTCTTCCACTTACTTTTTGATTTTTAATATCAACACACATTTTTTTTTAAACCACACTATCACACTATAAGACAAAATTGGCCAAGCTAACCTTCAAAGTTTATCATTTGAGATTTTTTTCAGAAATGAGTTTTGTTTTGTGCATAACCATACCTTACAGCAATTTAGTCAAGAAACAACCAATTCAGACTGTGTTACCTTTTTCTGCTGATGTTTTCAGATTTACCTCTCACAAGGAGAACATACTCCCCATTAAGATCTGCATGACATGAAGTGAAGAGATGCCTCCTATGTTGTGCCTGGAACAATCACTTTCAATAACAAATAAGTTAATGGAAGTCCTCCTTGACTGTTCCTGCACACTGTGAGAGATTAGTTAGCCATTAAAACCCAGGCCATTGTGGTTCTGGGTGTACCTGAAGAGTCGGTGAAAGAAATATCTTTTAAGCACATTCCCTTTGTAAAATCGGGAATTGGGGGTGTGGTTGCCTTGGTTTTGGGTTTTACCTGGTCATTTTTAGAACATCTTTGTTCTTGACCTTCCAGGTTTGGTGGTTCGGCTTTTCTTTTACCTGAGGACTCTTGGGTGGATTCTTCTGAAGATTTTGATTTTTAATCTTGACATTTTGAAATTGTTTGGAGTGTTTTTTATACACCCCTTTAGGCTGGTAATTCTGGTTTACCACCTTTGACTTATTCCACCTCTCTTCCTCACACCTCACATTTAGTTTTGAATAACCATCTGATTTTGGAAAACTGACTGGTTTTGATTTAGAATGAAAAGCGTTATCAGTTTTAAAACCATTTTTTGTTGGTTTTTGTGGTAACTTAGGCTTTTGATTCACCTTCTGTACCTTTGGCTGTTGAGGTACAGACTTCTGCACCTTAGGGTTCGAAGGCACAGGATTTTGTTTTGAACCAACATGTGTTTGAGTCTGTGGGACAGGTCTCTGATGAACCCGCTTAGGGTAATAGGGCTCATATGGTCTGTGCAAACAATTACGAGCAATGTGACCAGGGGTGCCACAGTTAAAGCAGGTCTGCTTCTTCAAGTAGAAGTCAGATGTCCGACCATTTGATTTGTATGACTTTGATGAAGAGGCATGAACACTTGGTTGCATCTTTGGGCAGAATCCAGATCTCCAGTTGGTACACAATTGAGCTGAACAAGGCATTTCAGCTTTTTGACCCACTTGACAGCTTGATGAAATAGGAGACTTTGGAACCCCCTTCTGCTCACCTGTACTGTTCAAAGCTGCAGATGGCCCAGTTGAAGACGTGATGGTGGTTTTGGGTCGTTCAATCTTTATCGGGATGGAGGTTGGAGGCTTGATGGTGATCTTGGGTCTTGCACTCTTAATATCACATGACAAATTGTTGATGCATCCCAAGCCCTTGAACTTGGAGGAGAAGGATGGTAGTTCATAACCAGCATCTGGTTCTTGGTCAAACATAGACCCAGATGTCATAAGTATCTTCTCCTCGGGTCTTGTTGTCATGATCACCTTTTCCCGCTGTACCTCATCTTCAATTTTTGGATACTGTTTTAATTTTTCATCTGCAACCGGAGTTTTCACCTCAGTAGCCTTCTTCACTTCATTAGACTTGGAACCTACACTCTCAGAAGCTTCTGTGGCTGTCTTTTTATCTTCACGCACAGGTTGAGGCCCATAAACCATGTTTGCTTCATTAAGGGACTCTTTCAACACTTCCTTTGCAGTTTGGGGCAGTTTGATGTACTCATGTTGTAGTGGAGGAGGAAAGTATGCATCCCCGAGACCAGATGTTTCTTGCACATTCTTGAGTCGATCTTCTGATTTAAATAAAGCATGGTGAGAGTCCATCATTTTCTTTTGTATAACTTGATGCTTCACCAATGCAATCTCAGTAGAATTAAACTTTGCCTTCAGTTCAGTGAGTTCTTGTGTCAATTCTTCCACCTTGCTTTCAGCCACTCTTAAAAAGGTGCTTTTATCACTCTTATCTTGTTGACACTTAACTAGGTCCTATTTAACCGCTTCAAACTTTTCTCTATAAACCCTTGCAATATCTTTATAGTTGTTGATTTCCCAAGTGGCTTTTGAATGATTCTTACATTCGTTTGTAAACTTGCTCTCCCATTCTTTAATCAAAGCACATCATGTGGGATTTGAGCATTCCTCGCCATTACAACCACATGATCCATCAGCATGATTGATCTTCCGCTTTTCCTCTTCTTCGTTGGCAATTTTTTCGCGGAATGTTCGGAAAAGATACTTCTGCCGACTGAGTTCTTCATCTACAGCCTCTAACTTCTTTTTGTTGGGTTCAACTTGTTTTAGATGATTCTCTAGTTTGTACTCTACATTGATACGGTCTCTTTGTTTAATTCGAAACAGTTGCTTATATTGTTCGATCGATTCTGAGCATGCCGAGTTCGAACATATCTGAGTTTGATCACTCACAAGAGGAGAAACAACTTGAGTACTTGTCATTGTCTTCTTTGGATGAACTTCTAGAGAAAATTCGAACTGAAAGACTTAAACGGATTGAAAAGGGATGGATCGAAAAGTCTCAACTGGATCGGAAAGTCAGCTTTTCGATCGGGCAGAGTTTCGGCTCGATCGAAAAGTGTAAGCTGGTCGAAAAGTCACGAAGGGACTTTCCGATCGAAAGGCGAAGCAGATTGAAAGTCACGAAAGGACTTTCCGATCGAAACAGAGTTGATCGAAAAGCCACGAAGAGACTTTCCGATCGAAAGGCGTTCTGATCGAAAAGTCACGAAGGGACTTTCCGATAGAAATGGGGCTGATCGAAAAGTCACAAAGGGACTTTTCCGATCGAAACGGACCTGATTGAAAAGTCACGAAGGGACTTTCTGATCGAAAGGCGAGCTGATCGAAAAGTCACGAAGGGACTTTCCGATCGAAACGGAGCTGATCGAAAAGTCACGAAGGGACTTTCCGATCAACAGTGTGCTTTTCGATCAAGGGGTCGATCAAAAAGCCTTGAACCGGGTCAAAAAGCCAAAAAAATTCGATCGAAATAAGGGTCAAAGCCACAGATTTCAATCGAGGGGCTTATGAAATCCTAGCAGCCTGCTTCTATCCTGTGTAAACCTGTAAAAATAATCACAAGAAACTCACAAAAAATCGTCACTAACACCTTGAAACACTTGGAACAAAAATTTGACGATTGAAAAAACAAAATACTCCACAAGCTGCAGAAAAATTCAACGAACAAAACCCCGTCAAAATAAATGTGCACCAACTTAAATTGAGTAGCCGGTTACTGGTTCAAAAACGGGATGAAGTGGACCACAAGATTTAAATTAAAAGGTCAGGGTATTTTTGTAATTAATTCGAACTTCAAATGAACGTAAATTATAACTCAAATTCGGTGGCAGTTTTGTAATTACGTTAACTTCAATTGAACACGGTTCAAATTCCGGCGAGCAACCTGCAACTCGTGATTTTATTCCGGCCGAAAACTCAAACAACCGAAAAGCTAGAACCTGCTGGACGAAAACTTGAAGACCGAGAACTCGTGAGTGATCCGAAAAGTATTTTCCAAAACGAAGACCCTTTGAGATGGGACCGAGAATGCTGCCGGACCGAACACCCTATCAGCTGAGTCGAACACCTTTGAAACCGAGTCGAAAACTCTCAACCCGAACCGAAAGCCATAAACGAAACCTTCAACCGAACCCTATACCCCAACCGAACCCTATACCCGAACCGCAGTCACTTAACTTAGCCGAAAACCAACTAGGAGCAGTCGAGAACTTGCTTTGGGGCCGAGCCGCAGACTTGCTTGGGGCTGAACCGAAGACCAATGCGAACTGGATCCTTTGAGCCGAACACCAATTTTGACCAAGATTTCCCTCTTGTTGACGAAGTTTAAACCACACCAATCTTTATTTTTTTTTCGGGCTCAAATATAGCAATATAAAAAAAATTGGAAACTCAATTTCTTGAATTGAAGGCACCGATTTTTTTTTAAGAAATCGATATATTTTGAGTTTAAACAGAAAGTTGACTCTCAAAAAAAAAAAAACCAAGTGGTGCAGTTTTTTTTTTAAATTTTGTTTGATAAAATCTTAGTTGACCAACACAATTAATTTTTTTTTAAGGAAACCAATCAAACACAATCACGATTTTTTTGTTATATATAAATTTTATTTTTTTGTTTTTTTTTCAACCTGAAGAAAACTAATGAACCCTAATTTATATTTCACAGTCGCCAACCACGAAAACCTGTAAAAAAACTTCAAAAATTCTCACAAAACCGTTAGAAGCTTGAATCACGATATCGTGAGAGCCTCGAAACGTACATTTCTTGGCTCTGATACCAATTGTAAGTCCCGATTTAACAATCAAACACGATATCTCTACCGATTACGAGTGCGGAATACAAGCAATCGGATGATTCAAGATTATAGAGAAGAAACACAAATCGAAATAAACACAATAATACTAAAAACGATTAACCTGTAAAATGATGCACACGATTCACTAAAGAACTCGTCTGGTACACCCGAAAAGCCTCCTTAGTCTCTCCCAACTGGACAACCCCTAAAATGAGTATTAGGATTTGTTTATATAGATAAACAAATCCTAAACCTAATTTTCGGATTTCACTATACATGCCCATTAAACTCCCCTTAAACTCTATCTAATTGGGCCCAAACATGTCCAAAATGGCCCAATGGCCCAATGACCCAATACAATGAAAACCCAACTATTTTACACCTATTCTATCACATAGGCCTTTAAAATAGTCCGCCAGGTGATGATTTTATACACAAGCCACAAATTATTCCCTTACACAACATCAACCATCAACCCATCATCTTGAGCATTAACAACAATATGCTCAACTCCCTCAATATTAAAAATTGGATCTTGAATCACTTGATATTGGTTAATTTGTTGTTGCTGAACATGTTTTTGATTTACAGGTCCTTGATTCTGAATTTGTGGATCTGGGTTTGCAGCTTGATTTTGAACAACATCAACAGGCATACCATTATCATCATACTCTAACTCATCATCTGAACTATCATCATGCCTTGGAGCACCATTTGCAGGAGCAACATAATCAGCTTTAGCAAGATGTCCAATCAGTCTTTTAACAGGTGGAGGTACATTTGCTCCTTTTCGCTTCTGATAAACTGGAAATTTATTGATGGCCAATTCATTCATATGCTTTAGTTGCATAGCAAATGTCGGATTCTTCAGAAAGGCTGGATATGACTCACCAAGTATCATTTGAATAAATCTTGGATACATCAGACTTTTCTTTTGCTTCACTGTAATATTCTCCCTCATGTAAGCAAATATCCAGCCAGAAAAGTTGAATGGTCTATTCATCACCAAGGCTGTGAAAAAGGATAAAATCTTCATATCAAATTCTTCATGACCTCTCAATCTGTTCCCAAAACATCTTATTATAACACGAAGTAGGTATTTTTATGGAGGGCACACATTTGACTTGATGAACCACTTGGCAGTAAAATTCCCATCATATTTGATTCTTCTTAATAACCCGATAAGATCTGCTTCAGGAACTTCCATTGTATATGTTGTTTGATCATTCAAATGAAGTACTCGACAAACATTAGCCTCAGAAATGACAAGATCAGTATTGTTAACCCTTGAACGAATAACTGGTGGAACAGCCGTGTAATCTATCTGAGCTGCATTCCAGAATGTATTGATTGTATCTTTGTAAGGTACACAATCATACATTGCTGCATAAAAGATACGACATCTTTGCATAAATTCAAAGATGTTCCAAAAATGAGATCTCCACTTTGTAGACGCTCCAAGATACGAACAAATGTTATGATCCAAGTTTGTAACATATCTATATCTGAAAATTCACAAAAACAATTATCATTAAATTTATGTTGAATAATTAAAAAACCTAACGATTGACTCAACCTAGACTCGAAACGCTTGAACTTTGAACTTTGTGTAAAAACAAGTTCAACGTACCAATGAAACCAACATACCATTGACCGTACCAATTTTGGTCAAACGTACCACATTGGTACGGGTGTACCAATATATCGAACATACCATTGACCGGACCACTTTGGTCAAACGTACCATGTTGGTACGGGTGTACCAGCTGGTACGGCGGCAGAACAGCAGTCGAATGGTCTTTTCGATTTTTAGCACAAACAAGACCTGATATGTAAAATCGATTATTGAGGATTGCTTGTATATCAAAAACCGATCCTAAAGATACAAACAAATCAAGTTAACATGTCCTATAAACCTGTTTAACCAAAGATTGTCAAAGTTTTTGAAAAACCGATCCCTAAATCGTTAAAAATCAAACGATTTACTAAACCAAAAACATAATCAAGACAATGAATGTGTGCGGTTGGCCCAGTTGGTTGAAGTCATGCACGCATATATCAGATTTGATTAGCACAATTAATGAAACAAGCAAGTACCTATAACCTTTCTTCCTACTTTATCCATGGTCAGTATCATATACTGATGTACTATCATTTCTCACAGGGGTTGGATCACATTTCTCACTCTTTGGATTTTTTAATTTTTTTTATGCTTTTTCAAATTTTTTAACAACAAGAAAGCATATTCCATATATTCTCCCCTAAAAAGCAGAAAAACAAAGAAAAATAAAAGAAAAATTGATCAACTGAATCATATTACTTGGCAGGCAAGTAAGTAATGCCATTGATTTGCAAAAGGAACTTAAAGCAAGTTCTATCAAAAGCTTTGGTAAACAGATCCGTTTCTTGAAAATCAGTATGAATTTTCTGCAAATCAATTAACTTCTTCTCACAGCAGTCACGAATAAAATGGTATTGAATGTCAATGTGCTTGGTCTTTGAATGTTGCATGGGGTTTTTCGTGATGCATATAGCAGCTGAGTTATCAACAAAAATAGGAGTGGTCAGAAAGGTCAAACCGTAATTGCGCAACTACTGTTGTATCCACAAAACCTATGAGCAACAACTAGAAGTAGCAGCATATTCCGCCTCCGCAGTAGACGTCGCTACTGAGGTCTATTTCTTGCTCCACCATGGTACAAGCCTATCCCCCAGAAATTGGCAACCGGCAGAAGTGGATTTGAAATTAGTTTTTCATCGTCGTAATCTGAATCTGAGTAGGCCGATAACTCGAACTTATTATCATTAGGGTACCAGATGCCAAGATCCGGACAACCCTTCAAATAAGAAAAGATCATTTTCACTGCTAACAAATGAGAAGCCTTGCGATCTGCCTGATACCTAGCACACATACAAAGGGAAAACGTTATATCAGGTCTAGAAGTAGTAAGATACATAAGCGGCCCAATCATGGCTCGATACATTTTGAGTCAACACTATCACAAGACTCATTTGGCGCAAGACCATGATTAAACTGTATGGGAGTATTTGGAACGCGGACATCTCCAATCTTGAATCTGGCCAGGACATCATGAACATATTTTGACTGATGCACAAAGATAACTTCCGCTGACTGATTCACTTGAAGACCCAAAAAGTAATTCATCTCTCCATGGAACTCATTTCAAATTTTGTTTGCATCAAAAGCTCAAATTCTTTGCAGAGCTTATCGTTTGTACTACCGAAAATAATGTCATCGACATAAACTTGTACTAAAAGCAGATCGTTCCCCGTCTTCTTCGAGAAAAGTATGCAGTCAACCTTCCCGCGCGTGAAACCATTTGCAAGTAGGTGAGTAGATAACATCTCATACCAAGCTCGTGGAGCTTGATGAAGACCGTACAAGGGTTTATCCAACTTGTAAACGCGCTCAGAGAAGTCAGGATCATAAAAACCAGGTGGCTGCTTAACATAAACTTCTTCACGAATCTTCCCGTTCAGAAAAGCACTTTTAACATTCATCTGATACACCTTAAAGCCTTTGTATGCTGCAAATGCCAAGAAAGTGCAAATCACTTCAATCGAGCTACTGGAGCGTAAACTTCATTGAATTTGATCCCTTCTTTCTGAGAGAAGCCTTGAACCACCAATCGAGCTTTGTTTCTAACGATGATGCCTCGATCGTCTGTCTTACACTTAAACACCCAGCGGGTCCCGCAAGGTTCTTTGGATTTCTAGGGTTGATCAACAAGGTACCAGACTCCCAACTTCTGCAACTGTTGCAATTCCTCCTGCATAGCTTCCACCTAAGAAGAGTCTTACAATGCTTGTCCAACAGTTGTATGCTCAACTTGAGATAAAAAGCAGGAATGAAAAACTTGATCTTGAATCCCGGAATCACGAATTTCAGCAATTAATGTGTCGACTGAACTAGATAATTGATGCCTCGTGCGAACACCAGAATTTGGATCTCCAATAATACTCTCTTGTGGATGAATATTATGAATTCTGAGAGTAGGAACATCTGGAACCACCACATTATCTTCAAGATTAGTGATATTCAATTCCGCAATCTCCGAGCTAGATGGAACAGAAGAACTAGTGCTCGGTAACGAAATCGTATCATCAATTGGTCCCGACTCAGCCTCATGAAAATCACTCTCATCATCATCAGATGAACTAACATTCTCCAAATTAAAAACATTCTGACTAGATAAAGCTGAAGTAGTAGGAGCAACAGGAAGCTTCAGAACATTTGATCCATTCTAAAACATTATATGATACATAGCAACAACTATGTCCTCCTTCGAAATCTCATCATTAGAATAACTACATGCGATAGAGAAAGAATCAAAGAATCTTCATAATCAAAGCCACGAACATAACCCGTTTTTGCTGGTGTAAAGGTATGTCTATGACAATCAACATGCATACAATTCTAAATCGTCTTGGAAGCAAGATTATAAACTCTTTTCATCGGATGTTTTTATCCAACAAAAATGCCTTCGAAAACCTTTTCATCAATCTTGCCATCTTCTTTGAGAACGGTACACCTACACCCAAACGGTTCCAAAAAGTGCAGATTTGGCTTATGACCATTAAGCAAATGATAACTGGTTTTATCCAATATTTTGACAATAAGAACGCGATTGAGCACAAAATAAGCTGTAGCAACTGCCTCAGTCCAAAAGTGAATTGGTAAATGTGCATCAGCTAACATTGTTCGTGCTGTTTCTATCAACGTCCGATTCTTTCTCTCAGCTACTCAATTTTGTTGAGGAGTATACAGCGCACTAAACTCTTGAATTATACCATTTGCATCACAGAAGTTTGTCATACTTGAACTTTTGAATTCAGTTCCATTATCACTCCGAATGTGACAGATTCGTTTCTTATACGCAGATTTAAACTTTGACAACAATTTCTAAATTAGACCACGAGTTTCATCTTTTGTGCGCATAAACGCCACCCACGAGAGACGGGAAAAATCATCCGTGATCACTAAACAGTAATATTTACCATCAATGTTATGAACATTCACAGGACCAAATAGATCCATGTGAAGTAGCTCCAATGGTGTAACAATAGTATTAATACGTTTGAAAGGATGTGATTTCTTTCGTTGCTTTCCCTTTTACAGGAAACACACACATCATGAAAAGTAAAGCGATTCTTTGTAACACTTTCTACCAGATCATGAGTAGTTCATATTTCGGTAGTTGATGTGTCCCATTCGGCGATGCCACATAATGGACTCTTTCTCAGTGGCTTTAGTAATGAAACATGTTGCTGTAACTGCAGAAGAAGATTTAGAATTCATGTTGAGCACATACAAATCTCTAAACTGTGGTGCAGGCATCACTATCCAGTCATTCGGAATTTTGATTCCGGGCTTCAAGATCAAGCACTCAGAGCTCGTGAAAGCAGTAGCAAACTGCTTATCACAAATCTGAGAGACACTCATCACATTGTGTTGCAACTCTTCGACAAATTATACTCTATCAATGTGACACTCTCATTCCTAATTTTTCCTTCACCGGTAATTCTGTCACCTTTTGTTTCCAGCAAAAGTAACATTCTCACCATTAATTGGTTTTACATTAGATTACAGGGAGATGTTACCCGTCATGTGCCGGGAAGCTCCACTATCAACCACCCAAAAGTTGTTGACAACCTTTTTCCAAGCTCCATGCACAGGTCAGCAGATAAATAGTTTAAAGCATGACCCAAGCTTTCAGCTTTGGGTCGACCGGTATCCTCAGAAAAATCTTCAGTGGCTTTTTATGTCGTATTGGTAGCCACTCTTGTTTCAATGATGGAATAGATGAGACAGATATGGAAGCATGATTTAATAAATTACCAAAAGTACTTTGATTATGTCTGAAGAATTTTCCATGTTTATAGTGATGCTTGGTAACCATCGGCTCATTTACTATCTTTTCTTTTGAAACAGACTTCGAATCAGAATCAGAATTTGTGGATTTTTCATTTTTAACAGCAGAAGCTCTCTTTTCAGCAAGAATAGGATACTTATTACGTAAGTGACCACGTTTATAACAATGAAAACACCTTCGAAGATCACTAATGATAATAGCAATGGGATTCCCAAATTCATCTGTTGTGCCATTATCATAAATGGTTTGATTCCTTTGGTTTCTTGGTCTTAAAATCCTAGATTTGGACTTAGGAAGAGGTTTAAACAATAGACCAATATACCAAATTCATTGTAAAACCCATATTCATCCACACCACAATTTTCAGAATAACATTTTGGTTTAGTGGATTTAGACTTGGATTGTCCAAACTGCCCATATGATGAGCCTTCACAAATATCATCAGAAAATTGTAATCATCACAAAACCATATGATTCATACTCAAATGAGTTTGTTTTTGATGAAAAATGACCATCTGAATTATAAAAACTCTTTGGTGAGTACTTTGGTGAATTGGATTTAGATTTTTGGTCATGTGGACTTGGTTTGTGAAACAGTATTAAGATCAGGTACCACTTTCACTCCAGACGCAACATTAGAAAACTTTGCAACTCGTGTTGGATCAACACAACATAAAGGAAAGACTGCATCTGAGAAAATCATATCACCTTCTTTCAAACAATACATTTTCTGAGTGGTAGAAAATTCACCAACCTCAGATATTCCTTTCAGCTTATCATCAATTTTCTCAGATTTTGTGTCAAACGATTTGACACCTTTCTTATCATTCTTCTGAAATTTCTGAGATTTCGTCTGATTGACCTTATAATTTTCAACATCAGTTGATCCAAAACTAATTTCGCTGAACTTAACTGATTTAGGAATCGGAACCGGAATTGTAGAAACATCAGGTCTGGTTTGATTTCCCTCATTTATTGTATCTTTTTCATAATACAAATCAAGACCTTTTGAAAAAATTTATGTTTCAAAATCTTTCATTTTCTTTTCGGTTGACAAAATCTTCATTTTAGCTTCTAAAGGTGTTGGTTTAACACCAGCCTCAGATTTAATCTCAGTGACAACCGCAAAGTCACTAGATTCTGATGGTGTTGGAACAACATGATTTGGTTTTGAACCATGTTTTCCGGGCTTTTTCTTATACATGCCCTTGTGCCGGTCAGAAGACCCAAGCAAATTCTCAGTGAACTTAGAGTAATCAAACATAACTGACGGCTTTTTGTTAGTATGCCATGAGAAATTGGTGGTGGAACTGAATTACACCCCGACTCTTTAAACACCTCTTTCAAAGTTTCATCTTTGCACAAATAACTTGCAAAGGAAGTTGAATTTTTGAAATTCTCAATTTGTCGTTTAAGATCCAAGATTTCAAATAATTAAATCTGAAATTTTAGCCGTAGCTTCTGCAAGCTTTTTCTCAGAAAAGATGTATTCCTCAGTTTTATTATTCAATTCAACTTTAGTGTCTACAGTCAAAGCGTGTTCCTTTTTCAGTTCAACTTTAATAGCTTCCCACATTTGTCTGAAGATTTTTGTATTTTCCTCGGCTAGCATGTATTTATCATAATACATCACTTTCTCATCAGAAATTTCTTTTAATTGAGTAGCAGCACTACGTCAAAATTCACCTTTGGCCACGGAAAAAAATCATGACAAAAGGTGTTTGGTCACGTTTTTTTTTCCATTCCAACCGACACCATAGGTGCCGTGACCATATGTACCCTACGGCCATGTTACAATATCAGTGGCTGAAGCCACCTATAAGCGTGGCTAAAGGGTACCAATATTTGTTGTTGTAATCAAACAATTCTTCAGAAAAGCGTGGCGAAAGGGTCCCAACGGCCACATGTGTTTTTTTAACGTGGCCTTTGGTATTTTATGGTCACGTATATTTGTGTTTTAGCCACATAGATTATAAAAATACGTGGCCAAAGGGTTGCTGAAATCATACATTTTGTCACAGTACAAGTGGCCAAAGGGTGGCAACGGCCACGTTAAAATATCAAAAGCGTGGCCTTTGGTATTATATGGTCACGTATATTTGTGTTTTAGCCACATATGTTATAAAAAACGTGGCCAAATGGGTTGCTGAAATTATAATTTTTGTCCCAATACGCGTGGCCAAAGGGTGGCAACCGCCACGTTAAAATATGAATAGCGTGGCCTTTGATATTATATGGTCACGTATATTTGTGTTTTAGCCACATATGATATGAAATAACGTGGCCAAATGGGTTGATGAAATCATAAATTTTGTCCCAATACGCGTGGCCAAAGGGTGGCAACGGCCACATTAAAATATAAAAAGCGTGGCCTTTGGTATTATATGGTCACGTATATTTGTGTTTTAGCCACATATATTTGGAAAAAAAAGTGGCTAAAGGGTAGTTGAAATCAGATATTTTGTCCCAATACGCGTGGCCAAATGGTGGCAACGGCCACGTTAAGATATAAAAAGTGTGACCTTTGGTATTATATGGTCACGTATATTTGTGTTTTAGCCACATATATTTGGAAAAAGAAAGTGGCCAAAGGGTAGTTGAAATCATACATTTTGTCTCAATACGGGTGGCCAAAGGGTGGCAACGGCCACATTAAAATATAAAAAACGTGGCCTTTGGTATTATATGGTCACGTATATTTGTGTTTTAGCCACATATATTTGGGAAGAAGAAAAAGTAACCAAAAGGTTGTTGAAATCAGATGGGTCCTTGCTATACGCGTGGCCAATTTAAAAGCTATTACAAAATATTAATTACAAATCAAATAAAATTCAATTACAAGTCAATACAAATGAAATACAAATAAAAAATTAAAGAAAATTACACTGCATAGAAGCATTATTCTCAATCTAATTCAATTACAAGTCAACAACACTACCGCGTACGTGGTCTTCATCTTCAACTGTCCAGATTTGAGCTTAATTAGGACCATTTTTTATTGTATTCCTTCCTATACCAAAACATATAATTGATAATTAGGTTATGGAAATTGATCATAATATATATAGCAATTTTGAAATACTTACCACCATGATAGATATGGACTGAGGAGTGCCATTTTATTGCAAGTAGTATGGGTCATCAGGTCCTACAGTTCAATTGATTTCCAGATAAACATTAGATATCCAGATGAACTTAAAACATCTGGATGAAGATCACATTAAGTTCCAGATCAACTTCAAAGTCAGTTGAACTTTGTTTGCTACACATCTCAACATTTGTTCCAACAATCCCTAGCTGGCCCAAGTGTTTGAGGTACCAAATAACATTTAAAATGGGACTACATGACATTACCAAACAGATTACTGTGAAACTATAGAACGGAATGAAACTTGACTGGCAAATATTTACCTTTTTCTTTTCAACAGCTTCAGACGAGGTTGATCGACTACCGATTTCACGCCCTACAGTTCAATTAATTACTTTATGTAAATGAGCAATCAAACCTATAATGAGTTTGACAAATACTAACCGTTGTGTGTATGTCAGCATGATTAGTGCTGTGGCTAGATCCAACAAAAATCTCCTTAGAATTTTCCTAGAACAATGTTTTTGAATTGGTAAAAAGTTAGAGCAGAATAATGACGCAGACCTATCATGAAAGTATTTATTCTGTTTTTTTAATCTAACATAAGTTATTCCAGTTTTATTCATACAGATTATGTATATAACCTATTTTTTTCATATTAACATACATTTTCAATGAATCATAGCAGGGCCCCATTTAACTCATAACTTTGTTCTTACATGAAGTATATATTCTAATGTACCAGGAACTTGCATCTATTTGTGTTCTTCAGGAACAAGAGTTCATCCGGATTGTGTTCTTCATGAACAAGAGTGTATGTTATTATAAGGTACTTGAAAATAGTATGATTAAGTTGTGATGTAAAGAATTCACCTCTGTAGATGCCGGAGCATTAAGTTTGTGTGGTAACGGTGGTCCAATTGCAGATAGATGAGCTATAAGTAGATCAAGTTTTTTCTCCGATTCTTGAATCTTCAAGAAGAGGGCCTTAATTTGTTCATTTTTTTCATCCCTAAGAAGTCTCTCCTCTTTAAGTTCGAACTCAAGTTTTTCCAATTGACCATCAGTGTTGTTGGATCGATCCTTGAATTTTGTACAATTAACAGAATGTAGTTAGATGCTTTTTAACAAAGTACATAAATAGGAAAGCATGCAGACCCTATTGATTCATTATCTCTTAGTTAGTTCTTAATTATTAATATATCACATAAAGACCCTATTGATTAATTATTTGATATGTTATACACAAATTAAAGACATCTAGAGGGAAGAGTGGAACACATCATGTCTTCAGTGGATATAAACAAACAGTTCACCATTTCTAGCAAAGTAGCAGATGCATGACATCAACATTCTTCTATTCTTCTACAGGGGATTTAAACTACAATTTCTTTATTTTGTACCCCTCTAACATGAACCTACAAAAAATGTTGGAAACATTCCTATATATGTCCTCTAGGATCATTTCCTAGCTAGTAATGACCAGAGTAACGTAAATTAGTTCTTAGTTATTAATACATCACATAAAGACCTTATTGACTAATTATTTGATATGTTATACACAAATTAAAGACATCCAAAGGGAAGAGCAGAACACATCATGTCTTCAGTGGATATAATTAAACAAACAGTTCACCATTTCTAGCAGTGTACATAAAGAAGAAAGGAGGTTCACCAGTAACATGAATCTACAAACATGTGCATATGCTTGACCTCAACATTCCTAGCATAAAAAATAACTAATTTAGCATGCTCCCCCAGTCATTTAAGAAGGTAAATAACTAATTTAGCATAAATTGAATGGGTTGAAATGAATGGAGAGGATATCTGCAATATATACCCCTTCCTAATCAATTCTATATGAAACGAAATTTTATCGATCTGTAACTGTAACTGTACACAAATACAGGGATCCCAAGTTAAACGTGTATCAATAATAAACAAAAGAAACAATTTTATGAAAACAAATTGTAATTAATGAAACAGAATAACTTGACAATTACCGTTTTCTGGACTGATTGGTCTCCCAAATCACATCCCACTTCTGAAGAATCGCTAGCGCTGTCTGTTGAAGCTATTCGTTGTTGAAGCTCCATGGAAGATGTGAATGATATGGATGAGAAAGAAGACCTAGTTATTCGCTGGAGGTTTTTAATTGGAAATTTTCTGGTAAAGTGAGAGGGAAAAGTATCTGATGAATCGATAATAAGTAAATTTAGTTCGAAATTTTGGGTGTAGTTTGAACTAATGGTGGGAAATTCAAATTTTTTGGTGAAAATTTTTAATTAAAAGGGGGGGGGGGAATTGTTCAAACTGATAATAAAACCCAAAATTAATATAAACAATATGTATATTAAACATAATTAACCTAAAATTAAACATAAACATAATTAATTAATTAATTAAATGTGTGACATCCGAGAATTTCAAGGTTTATT
>JBCNJP010000009.1:16721504-16883615 GCA_039602395.1 Deinandra increscens subsp. villosa
CTACTCTTTCGTCACACAACATTATTTAAGCGTGGCCATACATTCCTTTTTAGTCACACGAATAAAAAATCATAAAAATTCCGTCGCCGTTTGGTACATTTTGCCATTTTTTAAGTGTGACAAATAAGTGCCACATGTTTTTGTAAAACAGTGGCTAAAGCCACTGCAACTGATTGTTGTTGTCACATAAACAAAAAAATACGTGGCTAAAAGGGTCCAAAGGCTATATATTTGGCCAACAGGGTACAAAATATATGTGGCTAAAACGAGAATTTCTTACCTTTGGCCACGTTTTTTACAAAAAATCTTAAAAATTCCGTCGCCGTTTGGTGCATTTCGCCACTCTTTTTTAAGTGTGACAAATAAGTGCCACATGTTTTTGTAAAACAGTGGCTAAAGCCACTGCAACTGATTGTTGTTGTCACATAAACAAAAAAATACGTGGCTAAAAGGGTCCAAAGGCTATATATTTGGCCACAGGTACAAAATATATGTGGCTAAAACGAGAATTTCTTACCTTTGGCCACGTTTTTTACAAAACAGTGGCTATGCGTTATCAAAAAAACCGTGGTCACGATGGGTTAGGACATCGCGCACCTATCCTACCTCCGTAGAGGAGGAGATGAGGGTCCACCCCACAGACAGCCAGACATGAGTGTCCTAACCGTGCCTCAGCTGGGGTCGAGTGGGGCATAGGGACGTTCCCCGGGAAAACCATGCGACTGTCTAGCATGCCCACATGGGACCTACGTTGAAACCCATAGGTTTCAACCCAAGCATAGACAGTTTCAAGCCTCCACAATAGCAGAACTATCTGGAGTAACTTGCGCGCTGAGTAAAACCGGTCGGCATCATGACTCGAACCAAGGTTGCCCTTGGTCATCAATCCCTTGCCAACAGTGAGGTTTGAACCTGGGTTTCCCCAAACTCCAAACAACACCGGTACCATTGAGACAATGCTACAATGGTAATCAATCGAACTTATAAAAATAATAATACACATTATTATTTAACACAATGTTCAAAACTTGATTGATTTATTTTAAATGAATTGTTTTCATTTATTTTGCCTTTCCTTATATTTATTTTAACATAAATATAAATCTATATAAATAATCAATCGAAACTTTTTTTTTTAGAACGGCGATATTGGTCATGATGGGTTAGGACATCGCGCACCTATCCTACCTCCGTAGAGAAGGAGATGAGGGTCCACCCCACAGACAGCCAGACATGAGTGTCCTAACCGTGCCTCAGCTGGGGTCGAGTGGGGCATATGGACGTTCCCCGGGAAAACCATGCGACTCTCTAGCATGCCCACATGGGACCTACGTTGAAACCCATAGGTTTCAACCCAAGCATAGACAGTTGCAAGCCTCCACAATAGCAGAACTATCTGGAGTAACTTGCGCGCTGGGTAAAACCGGTCGGCATCATGACTCGAACCAAGGTTGCCCTTGGTCATCAATCCCTTGCCAACAGTGAGGTTTGAACCTGGGTTTCCCCAAACTCCAAACAACACCGGTACCATTGAGACAATGCTACAATGGTAATCAATCGAACTTATAAAAATAATAATACACATTATTATTTAACACAATGTTCAAAACTTGATTGATTTATTTTAAATGAATTGTTTTCATTTATTTTGCCTTTCCTTATATTTATTTTAACATAAATATAAATCTATATAAATAATCAATCGAAACTTTTTTTTTTGGAACGGCGATATTGGTCACGATGGGTTAGGACATCGCGCACCTATCCTACCTCCGTAGAGAAGGAGATGAGGGTCCACCCCACAGACAGCCAGACATGAGTGTCCTAACCGTGCCTCAGCTGGGGTCGAGTGGGGCATATGGACGTTCCCCGGGAAAACCATGCGACTCTCTAGCATGCCCACATGGGACCTACGTTGAAACCCATAGGTTTCAACCCAAGCATAGACAGTTGCAAGCCTCCACAATAGCAGAACTATCTGGAGTAACTTGCGCGCTGGGTAAAACCGGTCGGCATCATGACTCGAACCAAGGTTGCCCTTGGTCATCAATCCCTTGCCAACAGTGAGGTTTGAACCTGGGTTTCCCCAAACTCCAAACAACACCGGTACCATTGAGACAATGCTACAATGGTAATCAATCGAACTTATAAAAATAATAATACACATTATTATTTAACACAATGTTCAAAACTTGATTGATTTATTTTAAATGAATTGTTTTCATTTATTTTGCCTTTCCTTATATTTATTTTAACATAAATATAAATCTATATAAATAATCAATCGAAACTTTTTTTTTTAGAACGGTGATGTTGGTCACGATGGGTTAGGACATCGCGCACCTATCCTACCTCCGTCGAGGAGGAGATGAGGGTCCACCCCACAGACAGCCAGACATGAGTGTCCTAACCATGCCTCAGCTGGGGTCGAGTGGGGCATATGGACGTTCCCCGGGAAAACCATGCGACTCTCTAGCATGCCCACATGGGACCTACGTTGAAACCCATAGGTTTCAACCCAAGCATAGACAGTTGCAAGCCTCCACAATAGCAGAACTATCTGGAGTAACTTGCGCGCTGGGTAAAACCGGTCGGCATCATGACTCGAACCAAGGTTGCCCTTGGTCATCAATCCCTTGCCAACAGTGAGGTTTGAACCTGGGTTTCCCCAAACTCCAAACAACACCGGTACCATTAAGACAATGCTACAATGGTAATCAATCGAACTTATAAAAATAATAATACACATTATTATTTAACACAATGTTCAAAACTTGATTGATTTATTTTAAATGAATTCTTTTCATTTATTTTGCCTTTCCTTATATTTATTTTAACATAAATATAAATCTATATAAATAATCAGTCAAAACTTATTTTTTAGATCGGCGATGTTGGTCACGCTGGGTTAGGACATCGCGCACCTATCCTACCTCCGTAGAGGCGGAGATGAGGGTCCACCCCACAGACTGCCAGACATGAGTGTCCTAACCGTGCCTCAGCTGGGGTCGAGTGGGGCATATGGACGTTCCCCGGGAAAACCATGCGACTCTCTAGCATGCCCACATGGGACCTACGTTGAAACCCATAGGTTTCAACCCAAGCATAGACAGTTGCAAGCCTCCACAATAGCAGAACTATCTGGAGTAACTTGCGCGCTGGGTAAAACCGGTCGGCATCATGACTCGAACCAAGGTTGCCCTTGGTCATCAATCCCTTGCCAACAGTGAGGTTTGAACCTGGGTTTCCCCAAACTCCAAACAACACCGGTACTATTAAGACAATGCTACAATGGTAATCAATCGAACTTATAAAAATAATAATACACATTATTATTTAACACAATGTTCAAAACTTGATTGATTTATTTTAAATGTATTGTTTTCATTTATTTTGCCTTTCCTTATATTTATTTTAACATAAATATAAATCTAAACGTATGTATTTATTTACACAAAAAAAATAACAAACGGGTTTCCCAAACGAATACAAACAGGATTATACGTCAAGACTTGACTGGTATCATTTGGGTAACTATTGTTACTCTAATGAATTGAGACCCTTATGCAATTATCTTATTCATATATTTAGGAAGATACTTGCTAGCACATCCTCCGGTTTAGTTCATCATATCTACTGATTTAGTGAGTTTCACGGTCCCTTTTTTTTATAAACTGTTTTATACTCTTGGGGGAGAAATCATGGACAAAGAAAATTTTTTACTTAATATTATGGCTTATCTTTTAGACGTATGACTCTTTGTTATGTTACTGCCCAAACTATGGTACATTATCGTTATAAACGTTTGTACGACCAAATCCCACTATTAGTTGATTTCAATTAGTTCTGTACAAAACGATAACTAGTGAATAGATCTATTTGGGTTGAGAATCCTACCCTGATTGGTCACTCCAATTCTGACTCCAGGGTATTTGTCTTAGGGTACATGTAAGTTATTCTGCTTCGTTCGTTATCTCTCGGGCGAGATACCATGGGTGGGTAAACCGTTAGTATTTGAAATCAAGGTTCGGGTGAGATCATACAACCACAACGGTAAACTAACATAATATTTAAGTATGCCATAAACTGTTTTATAATTTACTTGTAGAGTCATAAACGTTTGAACCTCATAAACTTTATGTTGATCTTTTAAACTCATGATTTCTCAGGTAATTGAGCACTCCACGAAGACATGCAAATGGGGCTTAACTATAACTACCGGACCTGCATTTCCGGAGTCATAGTCCCGACTTATCCCGTAAACTTTTCCATGTTTGTAATACTAAGTTAAGACTTTTATTTCAAATTTAAAACATTATCATTTTCACCACTCTTTCCGCTGAAAATAAATGATGTGATGTTTTCTTATAGCGTTTGAATAAATTAGAAGTCATTCTATGTATCCACGTCTATGATTACATCTCACTCACACCCAAACCGTTGACCGGGGAGTGACAGTCACCTTCTAGTTCAGGATTTTCAGGCGTGCGTCTTCCAGTACGCCCACCTCTAGCCATAGTCTGAACCTACATTGGGAATGTGCAACATTATGAATTCATATGATATAAATTTCCAGATTTTGAATGCCTAATAATTAAATAAATGCAAGCGTCCATTCAATTACATAATTACAGTGCATTCAAAACCCTATCCCTATTCATCATACTACGTTCTTAATGTCCACATTCCCCACTTCTTCCTACCTCTCACTAGTAGCCCTTCGGCTAAACCGGTCTTCGAATCACCTCTCTAGGTGTCCTGTCCTTATTTTGCCACTGACCAGATATCTTACCATCACATGACTTGACTCTGCATTCAGGCCATACATCATTCAATACCTGAGATATGCTCCTATGGTAAATACTAAATGGCAGTAGCTAATTTCCATTGGGTATCTTCCATACTTGCATATCCTAGGTCCTTCTTGATGTATGCCTACTGCCACCTTTAACCTTGCTAGCACTAGCTATCCTGCTAGTATTCTTCATATTTATTCCTATTTCCTAACTTCCTAGAGTCCTAGTTTAAGTCTAGGTACTGTCCAAAGTACCTAAATCTCTTAAACCAGTGCTCTGATACCAACTTGTAACGCCCGACCCTCAGGGCTGGCCGCCACTCATCAGATTTACTCATCAACAC
Source organism: Deinandra increscens subsp. villosa (assembly GCA_039602395.1). Lineage (NCBI taxonomy): Eukaryota > Viridiplantae > Streptophyta > Magnoliopsida > Asterales > Asteraceae > Deinandra > Deinandra increscens. The sequence goes on from JBCNJP010000009.1 coordinate 16,726,644, forward strand.
ATGATTTAATCAGAGATAACAAAAACATCGAAATCTGAAACTTTATACAACATTACCATGTCTTACACAGCGGAAGCATAAAAAAACACAATAAAAAACCAACATAACATAGCCATCGACACCAGCTAGCAAGCACCACCAGAGGAATCTACATACCAGCCTTGTGCTTGCTGCTTGACACCTCTACAGAACCTAATATACATGCTTAAGTGATCAACTTACGCTGGTGAGTTCTATGTTTTCTTTTGAAAACCATTGAATCATTGAAACCTATTTCAATTCATATTAACACACATAAAACATAACTACGGTGCACATAACATTTAAATGGACATACATATTACCTTCATTTTCTACCATAACATTAGATCAATTCTTATCATTCCTTGCTTGTCATGACTACATATCATATCTTAACCTTTCATCTGCCACCTTATGAGCAGAACATAACATACCATAACTATTTTCTTTGCCTCGGGTACTCTTTTTGGATAGGATATTGCCGCTAACTGCCCAGCTGCATCACCTTCACATTGTCGTCCTTCAATGAACACATTTAGCAACTGACAGCCGTGCCACCTTCACATTTTCTGTCCTTCGGTGGACCCTTCAGATTTGCGTCCTTTAGGAACACTACCCTTAACTCCCTTATGTTTTCGTCTTTCAGGAGTCCCCTTTAGTACCATCGACCTTCATAACCTTATGGACCACCTTACTAGGACGTTCTAGTCAATCATGACGGACCAATTATAGGTAATCCTAACCCAATGGTTGCACTATCCGCTCCTAGTTAAGTGTTAAAGTGCCATAGGTTTGTTTGTTGATAGTGATGAAGTATTCATATGTTGCAACTAGTGGGCATCCCCCAATTTACCATCCGTGTTTATATATAGGAAGTACCACATCGTATCCACCACACTTCTGATATACTAGGAAACTATCACATTATGCTTATATAAAGGAAGCACCGCAACGTATCCAGCAGATAATGACATAGAAAATGCACACTAATTCTCGCATATAATACTATATGCACTTCCACTTCCACTAAGAATTCCTTCACCACTTGGTCACTTGATTTCAAATAAGGTAATAGCACATAACATATTCCATACAATTAATCCATTAGCAAATCATTAAGCAAATATAAGGATTGAAAGCATTTTGTAACATGTTTAACACATAAACGTTTGAAAGCATATTGAATCATACAATGTATACCAGCCCAAAGCAGTTAAAACATTTTAAAGCAGGGCTTCATAAAACTCACCTGAGCCTAGCACTGCAATATCACAAATCTAGATAGCTAACCGAAGCAATCAAATCCTCACCATATTCCGATGTCCTAAATCAAGACATCCTTGTGAGGTTAAACACTTCCTAACATGCAACTTTACTCTAAGGACCAAACCCGACATGAACGGGTCAGATCCAACTCTTAGATAAAAATAGCGTATGCTGATTCCCTTGAATACGGGCGTATCATATTACCCCAGTACGGCCATATCATGGGTAAATTCTTTTTACTGATTTCAACCTAATTCCCAAAAGCATACGACCCTCAATACAACTTCTGATACTATTTCACCACATAACACGGGCAAGTATAACCATCATGGAGCAGTATAGTAGTGGTAAATTGACTGAGGGTCGTTCAAGGACGCAATGGAAAGGAGGCTTTAGAAAGTAAATTCTTATTAACAGTTTAACCGGATTTTGAATATATAAGAGGAATTGTTGGTTAAACTAAATAATGTAAATGAAAGGAAGTAAATAAAATGGGTTTCTTAGGTTTAATCAATTAGAGGTTAATATCACTTGGGGGAACTTACCAAAGGTTAGCTTGGAAAAAATGACTTTAATGATTTGCTTAACAGAAAATAAGTAGCTTATATACAAGTTTCAAACAGATTCTTATTAAGTTGATGTTCTTACAAACTTGAAAGATTAAAGACTATAAAATTCCAAGTGCCTTGAAAGTATAAAATTAATCTAGAGAGTAAGGAGAAGAAGATAAGACTTGAGCAAATGAAAATGGAGGAAAATGTTGGCTTTTATAGGCAAAAACAGCATTAGGCATGGGGCGTGCCTGGCAGACGATCTTGAATCAGATATTCGGGGGCAGAGATATGGGTCGTGGGTAATCAGTGGAACAGGCCGTGTGCAATAGTCAACAGAGGCACGAGCCGTGTGTCTTTAGAGGCAAAAGTCTACCCTTTCCGAGCTTTTCTGGAAGGCGACATGGGGCGTGTGAGAAGGGGCACGAGCTGTGCCTGGGGCCAAAAATCACAGAGTTTATATTTTTCTTTATATTTTCCATTGTTTTAACTCCTTTTGTGATTTTAACCTGGATTAGACATAAAAACTAAAAAGAGATTAACATGCGGTTAATTCGTTAGTAGTCAGTCTGATTTAATCCAATTTATGAGGGATATTTTCTTTAAAAATATGTATAATTTGACTCATATCAAACATCCCCACACTTAGTGTGACACCCCATCCCAAAATTCAGGTCAAACCCTTTACTTTGACTTTTAGTTGAATTCATTACGTGCTTTATCTGATTTGATTATCTGTTAATTAATGATTTTGACTGATAAATCTAACATAAATAATTCGATCGTTTGTATTGGAAACATATACCCAGAACATATAAGAGTTGTCATAAAATAATTATGGAACTTTAATAGTAATAAAATAAATATAAAAATATACTTTTTATATTTTTCTTAAAAACTGGTGTCACGGATTAACTTCAACGACACGTCAAATTTTTAAGTGATTACTATTTGAAACAACTTGGTTTTAAGTATTTGTGGTAGTCGAGCTTAAAAATAATGCGAATAAGCGAAACCAAACGAAACATTGTCATAAACACTCGCGTGTATAAGAACCTTATTTCGTAACAACACTTCGTAAACGAAATTAACGACTCAATATATCAATTATATTCAACTCAAATATATTAAAATGTAACATTTGTCAAGACTTGATCGAATAAAACCATTTCACTAAAGGTTAACCAAAACCGAACCCGTAACCACGTTCATGCCCAATTCGGCCCAACAAGCCCAATACACGGTATCCAAGCCTGCAACTTAACCCGGTGACCCAATCCAACTACCCGATGTCCCAACCCGGGATTTTATAGTTGGTGATTTCTTGTAGCATATTATACAAACTAATTATCTCTAAACCTCCTACCTACAAGACATATTTTATAAAATTAAACAACCTACAAGACAAATTATAAAAATAGTCTTCAAATTAGCCACAAGTCTCCTAGATGCTAATCACATCAAAGCTTGGTTAGTATTTTACTAGAAATCCCTTGGACTTGAGAATTAGCCTTGGGAAAAAGCAACCTACAATCACCATAAGATCAAGACCTCCAACACCCACAAACACCACACCAACACTCCCTTATCCTCTCCCTTGATCTGTTTTAGCTGAACCACCCAAACCACTTCCCTTCCGCCGCCAAACAGCATCCGTTGGCCACTCCCTTGCCGCCGCTGGACCACCGAACGACCACCATAAGCCGCCACCATCTACCTCCCATTCACGGGTCATTCACAACGCTTTTGTGAGTCCATCTAAACCCACTTTTCTCTGCATTCTTACATACATTCTAACACCCAATAATCCACACCAAGTCTTGATGAAAATCCTCTCATTTCTACATTTTTAACATCTAAAATGGAAGAACTTATGAACTTGTCATTTATTTTTGTTTAACTTTGATCTAAACACATTTTGGTGCCTTTGAGGCTTAAAGATAACCACAATGTGGGTGAAACACACCAAGAAATCATTAGGAAGCATTGGGTGTACACCATGATATTTAATTTTCCTTTTTATTTAATTGATTTTGGATCAAGAACAGAACCCCAAGACTTTGTCTAAATGAACTCATACTTGAGTCGTGTTCTTGCTTCCATTTTGCTACGTATTTCTAATCTAACAAAATCCTAACACATTTTTGTTAGCGGATGATAGTCAAAGAATTAATTTTTATGATCATATAAATTGGTAAAATGAGATAAAGATTCATGGGTGTTAACCTACTTATTATATTTTTTAATGTGATGATTTTGGTCCTAACACATATGTGTTAGTAGATATATATTAGCCATGGAACTTAATTTGTTACTAATGGACATGTATTAATCTTGGGTATGGATATAAAATCATAAGTTGTAATATGAATTAACTATGGTAATAAACAAAGAGAATAACTAGTGTTATTAACTATATATTTTTTGACATGGATAAAAATCATAAAAAGTCTTCATATGTTGTTAGTAGACAATTACTAATCATGGAAAAATATATAAAGACTTAACTTGTTATGTAAGTTTTGACACCAAAATCTAACACATAAAAGTGTTACTAGATTTAATGCACAAAAAGACTCAAAATAGATTATATATTTTTGGCTAAATCTAGTAAAAATGTCATTTATAACAAATATTCTTTATGGCACATTCCTTGGACTTTAATATGAGTTTTAACCACAAAAAAGTAGTTTATAGGTATTAGAACTACCCTAAAAAGTGTAGATACATAATGATGATTTTTGTAAGCTAAAACATGATTTTAACATCAAAATTTTATAAAAATATAATCTGGACCGGATTAGAGTTTGAACTTATTTTTATAAACAACTCAAGTGTTTTTGATAAACCAAAGAGATTAAAATGAAGGAACGTTCTGTAGGAAGAAAACCGGGATCAAATGGCGATATACGCAACGATAAATCTCAATTTTGGTAAGATTGCGTCAAACCGACCAAGCTAAACCTTTTAGTCTTTAAAAATTTTAAAGACGCCTTTTATAAACACTTACTTAGAAATATAAAGGTCCAAAGTGTCATCAAGAAAGCTATATAAATAAAATCCAGTAAAAAACATCGAAGTCTGCTAAAAGCACGCTGAAGTCCGCTAAGGACAACCGAAGTACGCTAAGGACGACTGAAGTCTGCTAAGAGCATGCTGAAGTCCACTAAGGAAAACTAAAGTCCTTTAAGGACAACTGAAGTCCGCTAAGAGCAAACTGAAGTCCGCTAAGAACAAACAGCAAGTGCGCTTAGATTTACATTCACGGACTTCGTGGTCAAAAGTTTTTAAAAATTCAAAACTTGATTCCTTTCAGACTTCTATTTTCATTTCACATAAAGATAGCCACTAACTTAGGTAATTATTTGAACGATAAATACTAACGATCGGGTTTTCCAAATGAATATAAAACTGGATTATATGTCAAGACTTAACCGGTATCACTTGGGTGATGATTGTTACTCAAATGATTAAAGACCCTTATGCAATTATCTTATTCATATATATTTAGGACGTTACTTCCTAGCTTCATATCTGGCTTATTTCATTCCTTCATTTCATCCTGATCAAGTGAGTTTCAGGGTCCCTTTTCTTTTTAAACTATTTTAAATACTTGGGGGAGAAATCATGAACAAACAAACATTTTTACTTGATATTACGACTTATTTGTTAGACGTATGATTACATGTTCTTTCACCGCCCAAACTAAGGTACATTTTGCTATAAACGTTTATACAACTAAATCCCACTATTAGTTAATTTCAATTAGTCCTGGTACGAAACGATAGCTAGTGAATAGATCTATTTGGGTTGACAACCCTACTTATGATTGGTTGCTCCAATCCCGACTCCATGATTTTAGTCAATAAGTACATACCATTTATTCTGTTCAATTCGGTATTTCTCGGGCGAGATGCCATGAGTGGGTAAATTTGTTAGTGTTTGAAATCAAGGATCATGTGGGAAGATACAACCACAACGGTAAACCAATTTAATATTCTTGTATGCCATAAACTATTTTACAATTTACTTGTAGAGTCATAAACCTGTCAACCTCACCAACTTTATCTTGACCTTTTAAACCCATGTATTTCTCAGGTAATTAAGCTTTAGATGAAAACATGCAAATGTGGCTTACTGCTACTATCGGACCTGCAAGATCCAGAGTCATAGTCCCGACCTCTCCTTAAATAAACACTTAGTATTTTCAATTATTAATAATGACTTTATTATTCCGTATGTAAGACTTTATCAAATCACCACAACATTTTCCGCTGCAATTAATGATATGTCATTTTCTTACAATGTTTTGAATAACATATAAGTCGTTCTATGTATCCACGACTATGATTCCATCCGTTCACACTTCTCCATGTTTGGGGTGTGACACTTAGATCATTGCTTCTCTTTAAGAAAAACTCTGAAATGTTGGACTCCACTATTTTCCCATATATTCTATTTGTGAGATTTTAAGTTTCTGCATACGATAAAAATTACTTCCTCCAACTACATTGGACTTTCATCCCATTGAAAATTTTATCATTTCATGTTACTGAAATATGGATATTTATGACAATGCTACTGGAAAGTTTATTTTTTATACAAACTCATTCACCTCACAAGTGAATACTTAGCTCTCGGGGTAGCGTGTATGGAAATTTTGTAACATCCCAAGATTCCGGTAATTGCATAACTGATAGTTAATACTAATACTATGATTATATTACATGTTTAACAAGTTAAAAGATTAGGGAATACGTATTTATATGTTATATGTGCTATATATGAGTTATATATGTATATGCCTAAGGATATATGTGAATACGTAGTTGCGAAGTTAAGAAATGGATAAATACATGACGATATACGTGATTAGAATCATCGTTTTATGTATCTCGGGAGTTAGAAATAATTAGGAATATATCCTAATATGTTTTAAGGCTTAAAATGATAATACATTAAGAGTATAAGGGTTAGAATGACATTAGACCAAAGCATAAGGGCTTAAAACGAAAATGTGGGGCTGCAGTAGGTCTCGCGTATCGCGAAGCCTGCCACTGGGTTTGGCGCGATACGCGACGGGGTGCAGAAGTCGGCAGATTCGACCTTATCCAATTCAGCCGCCATTTTGAGCCTTGAAACGTGTCAAAACCGGTCCTTAGTCACCATGGGACGTGTCTAGACCATATTTAACACCCCACACTATAAATAGAAGCCTTAACTCATAGGATTTCATTGCTAGTTCATGAATCAAAGCTTAGAAAACCCCGAAAAACCCTCAAGAACGTGCATAGCTTGAAATCGGTTGATCCAGAAGGTATTAGGAGCTACTTTTCTGCAGTGGGTCGTTATTAGGTATGTATTACAAAAGCCCTCAATCAATTTCATGATTCATAACATCTAGATATGCTTTTTAGAAAAGATCCGAAATTAGGGTTCTTTGAGCATGATTCTTCAAAATTGAGGAATCTGTTTGGAATTAAGGTCTGATTTTTGGTATGTAAGCTTAAAATAACATGTTTTAAGAAAGCCCTAAGTTTATTTCATGATTCGGAAAGGTTTGGTATGAATTTGAGGAACGGGCTAAAATTAGGGTTTTCTAGACATTGTTTTGCTACAATTAAATGATCGAGATTGAATTAAGGTCCCATCTTTTGAAGTATATCATAAAATGATATTAAGAGGAGAAGCCCTAAGTTTATTTGATAATAAAAAGAGTTTTGATGTTAGTTTGAGAACTACGTCAAAATTAGGGTTTTGAAAGATAATTATCAAGTATTGGACTATCTATAAGGAACTGGGAATTGGTGTTTTGATCATAGTAATTCCGCCTCCTGGTCGTGATAACGCCTATACGGTCGGTCATGATCATCACCAAACTAAAACACAAATATGGGTGATATCTCATAGTAATTCCGCCTCCTGGTCGTGATAACGCCTACATGGTCGGTCATGAGAATCACTCATCAAGTGTATAAAGGCTTGGGCAAGGGTAATGATATTCAACAAAAGAACATGTTTTTATATAAAGTATATATAAGTGCAAATTGCGATAATTAGTAAGATATACCGAGCTATTCGGGTACTTAGAAGTTCGTGCGGACCGGAAGGGTAAGCGCCTGTACACTGGGGTTTCTGGCATAGCGAGGGTGTCGCATAAATCCCAAATAGGACCTGGCATCCCTCACTGGGCGATCTCGGAGTGAGCGTTTACTTATAGGAATGCGCGTCTTCATATTATCATCAGAAAAGTTATATTGCCTATAAAGGGCATTTTGGTCATTTTGACCTCTGAGAAAGTATAATTTAGAATTATATAACATAAAAGATGTTTATAATATAAAGCCTTGCATTAATGCAACCCGATACATGATTAGGTTTGGATCAAGGCCTTTAATGAAGGTTCTGCCTGAGATTATTCAAGTAAAAGACAGAGGTGAGTCTTTCTCACACTGGGCAATTACTTTTATGGAACGGGATGTGTTGTTCTGTATTAAATTGTATATTTGACTGCCATTAGTATCTATAAATGTTGAGGCCTGAAGGGTTAGATACGATCTTGGAAGAGGGCCCATGTGACACGTACAAATAGGTAGTATGCATACAGATAGACCTAGTTGCTTGGACGATCATTCCCGATCTTGATTCTGTGACCCCTGCCATGGATATACATGTTTATATGATACTGTAGTCAAAATTTAATTACATATGAACTGCTACGTTTATGAAACTCACCAGCATTATGCTGAGCGCCAAATGTTGTCTTTTTCTTTTGGACGCACATCTTAGGTACCATGTAGTGGCAGATAGGTAGACATGGATGGGACAAGGAAGAAGCTAGTATAGAAGTCTAAATTTTTGGACGGACGAAGACATAGACTTCTAGTTTCAAATAGAACTTGGATGTTGTAATATCTTTGTACTTTGTAGATCCTACAACTTTTGTTATGAATAAAGTTAAAGACTTCCGCTGAAATTTTTGATTAGTGCCATGTGCATTCTTTTATTCGACGCGTAACACTCCCTAGTGCTTATCCTGGGATGCGGGTGTTACAAGTTGGTTTCAGAGCACTGGTTTAAGAGAACTAGGTACAGGATAGTATCTGGACTTAAACTAAGATGAATTCTCTGAGATAAGCTACTTGATTAAGATAGGAAAACTGGAGTTCATACACCATGAAGGAAGATGACTTGAACATTTTAAGTATAACAGATAAGCGATGACATCTGGCCAATGTGATATCTGATCTGTCTGTACTATTTTGTTCATATCATAATCTGACATTGGGATATTGATACTTGTTCTCCTTAAATATAGGTACTAACTATGGTTAGAGGACTACGTGGTAGACCGCCAGTTAATAGGATGCAAATCGGGAACAGGGAGCCTGAAAATGATGCCAACCCTGGACCGTATGCTGAGCCACAATTCCAGGCCGCTATAGCTCAAGCTATCCAAGATGCATTGCCAACCATAATTGCTGAAATAAGGCAAAATGAAGGTGGTGGAAATGGTAATGGTGGCGGACAGCCAGAGCTAGGTACTGGAGGTGCAGATGCGGAACCCAAGCCACCTGGAGGTTGTACTTACAAGACCTTCAAGAATTGTGATCCTCCAAAGCTAGAAGGTAAACGGGATGCTATGGCTACCTTCCAGTGGATCCGGGAGATGGAAGCGGCAATTGACATCAGCGGGTGTACTGATACACAAGCTGTTCATTACGCTACCTACACGTTTAAGTCTGAAGCATTGTACTGGTGGGACAATGTTAAAATAGCGAAGGGTCGTGAAGAAATTGCTATGATGACATGGAACCAACTGAAGGTGTTGGTATTGGCAAAATTTTGTCCTACAATCGAGAAGGACAAACTAGAAAGGGAGTTTCTGCAGTTGCAAGCAAGGGATATGACTCATTCTCAATTTGTGAAGAAATTTGACGAGATGGCACGATTTCTTCCTGAACATGTTGATACGGAAGAAAAGAGGTTGAAAAGGTTTATACAAGCATTACCACCTCGTATCCGACAACCAGTCAAGATGGCTGCTCCTCGAACCTATGAAGCGGCAGTTGATCTAAGTGCAATTGCATATGAGGAGGAAGGCCTGGTGACTGCTGAAAGGAAAAGGAAATTGGAAGGGGAAGGAAAACATAATTCGAGGTCTGGTAGAAAGGTACCAAGGCGTGAAGGGAATAATAAGAACCGCCAAGATAAAAATAACAGGACAAGTTATCAATGCCAGAGATGTCCTGAAGCAAATCACCTTTCAAGAAATTGCCCGAAGATACAATGTTATAATTGTGGGGAATTTGGACATATCCGCCCTAACTGTAAGAAGCCTATGCAGCAAAAGCAGGTAGATAATCAGAATAAGGCGAAGGGTCGTGTGTTTGTCTTGGATGAAGCTAGAGATAACACCATAACCGGTACGTTTCTTGTCAACAACATATATGCTAGAGTTTTATTCGATACCGGAGCAAATAGAAGTTTTATGACCAATGCATTAGTGCCTTATATAAAACTTGTGCCCCAAATTCTAAATCCTGCATATATAGTAGAAACGGCTAGTGGTGAACAACATAGGATTACCCAGGAATTTAGGGATTGTACTATAAACCTACTTGATACAGAATTCCTAGTTAACCTGATGCCGACCACTTTAAGTGAGTACGATGTTATTTTGGGTATGGACTGGCTAAACCAGAATTGCGCGTGTCTCGATTGTGAAAGAAAGACAGTGACAATACGAAAGCCCGATGGAAAGGAATTGCTAGTCCATGGCGATGATGCCAATTCCAAGACTGGGATCATTTCCGCCATGAAAGCAATGAAGCATTATCAAAAGGGATGTCTTTTGATTTTGGCAAGTGCAGTAGAGGTGAAAAAGGAGAAAACGGTCAATGAAATTTCGGTGGTTAATAACTTCTTGGATGTCTTTCCAGAAGATTTACCTGGACTTCCACCTGATCGTCAGATTGAGTTTCATATCGAGTTGATACCTGGTGCTAAGCCGGTAGCAAAAGCCCCTTATCGATTAGCTCCTTCAGAAATGCAAGAACTCATGAAGCAGATCAATGAATTGATGCAAAAAGGATTTATCAGGCCAAGCACATCACCATGGGGAGCACCTGTATTATTCGTTAAGAAGAAGGACGGTTCAATGCGTATGTGCATTGATTACCGGGAATTAAACAAGTTAACCGTCAAGAATAAGTATCCTTTGCCAAGGATAGACGACTTGTTTGATCAATTGCAAGGTGCCAATTATTTTTCCAAAATTGATCTTCGATCAGGGTACCATCAATTGAAAGTGCAAGAGGAAGATATTTCAAAGACTGCCTTTAGAACGCGTTACGGTCACTATGAATTTTTAGTTATGTCTTTTGGACTAACTAATGCCCCGGCAGCATTCATGGACCTAATGAACAGAGTATGTAAACCATACTTAGACAAATTTGTTATCGTTTTCATTGATGATATACTTATTTATTCTAAGAATTCAGACGATCACGCTAGACATCTGAATATGGTTTTAGAAACTCTACGACAAGAGAAACTGTATGCCAAATTTTCTAAATGTGACTTTTGGAAAAGGGAAGTCCAATTCTTAGGTCATGTTATTAACGAGAAAGGTATACAAGTGGATCCTGCAAAAATAGAAGCAGTGATGAAATGGGAAGCACCAAAGAATCCTAGTGAAGTCAGAAGTTTCCTGGGGTTAGCTGGATATTACAGAAGGTTCGTCAAAAACTTTGCAAAGATTGCTTCACCTTTAACTTCTTTAACACAGAAGTCGGTTAAATTTAATTGGGGATCTAAGCAAGAAGAGGCATTTAATTATCTGAAGCAAAAACTTAGTAGTGCTCCAATTTTAGCTCTTCCAGAAGGGAACGACGATTGTGATTTACTGTGACGCTTCTCTGAACGGGCTATGGTGTGTGTTAATGCAAAGGGATAAAGTTATCGCCTATGCTTCACGACAACTACGAGTTCATGAGAAGAATTATACCACGCATGATCTCGAACTTGGTGCCATAGTGTTTGCTTTAAAGATTTGGAGGCACTATCTATATGGTACTAAGTACGTGATATATACAGATCACAAAAGTCTTCAACATGTTTTTAGTCAGAAAGAGTTAAACATGAGACAGAGAAGGTGGATGGAATTAATCAATGATTATGATTGTGAAATCAAATACCATCTAGGCAAGGCAAATGTAGTAGCAGATGCCTTGAGTCGGAAGAATAGGATCAAACCAATTAGGGTAAAAGCATTAAGGATTAATGTTATGATCGATTGGAAAGATCTGATTAAAGAAGCACAGATAGATGCATTAAAAGAAGAAAACATTAAAGCTGAAAGAGTGTTAGGAAAACAAGGCCTGCTGATCAAAGGAACCGATGAAATCCTTAGGTTTGGTCAGAGGATTTGGATTCCTAAGTTGGGAGATATTCAAGGAAAGGTTTTGGATGAAGCCCATAAATCCAAGTATACGATGCACCCTGGAGCAAACAAGATGTACCAAAATATTAGGAACCAGTTTTGGTGGCCTAATATGAAGAGGTCAATTGCTCAGTACATTAAGAAATGTTTAACTTGTCTCCAAGTTAAAACTGAGCACCAAAAGCCAGGTGGTTTATTACAAAAGATAGAATTACCCATTTGGAAGTGGGATCAAGTAACAATGGATTTTGTTACAAAGTTGCCCAAGACTCGTAAATGATATAATGCTATTTGGGTTATAGTTGATAGACTAACCAAGACATCCCACTTTTTCCCAATCAATGAAAGCTACCCAATTGAAACACTGGCAAAGTTATATATCGAAAAGATTGTAAGTAAACATGGCATACCTTTATCTATTATTTCTGATAGGGATAGCCGATTTACTTCAAGATTTTGGGCGAGTTTTCAAAAGTCTCTTGGAACAAAGATCAATTTAAGTACCGCCTATCACCCTCAAACCGATGGACAGAGTGAACGTACAATTCAAACTCTGGAAGATATGTTACGGGCTTGTATAATTGATTTTGGTGGTAGCTGGGACTGTCATTTACCTTTGATAGAATTTTCCTATAATAATAGTTACCATTCCAGCATTAAGGCATCACCTTTTGAAGCCTTATATGGAAGGAGATGCAGAACTCCTATTTGTTGGACAGAAGTAGGAGAGAATCAGTTGACTAACACAGAAGTTATTTTGGAAACGACTGATAGAATCCAACAGATACGAGAGAAATTAAAAGCTGCCCAAGATCGACAGAAGAGTTATGCTGATTGAAGAAGGAGGCCTTTGGAGTTCCAGGTTGGAGATTTCGTGATGTTAAAAGTTTCACCTTGGAGAGGTGTTATTCGGTTTATCAAACGTGGAAAGTTAAGTCCAAGATATATCGGACCATATAAAATCATCGCAAAGGTTAGATCTGTTGCTTATACGTTGGAATTACCAGAGAAGTTGGGAAACATTCACAATATATTTCATGTATCACATCTCCGTAAATGCTTAGCCGACCCAACCCAAGCAGTGCCATTAGATGACATAGAAGTCAATGATAAGCTAAAGTTTTCTGAGCAACCAATAAAGATTCTCCAAACCCAGGAAAAGAAATTAAGAAAGAAGGTTATCCCATTAGTATTGGTACAATGGAAGGGTCAGAAGGGACCAGAGCAAACATGGGAATTAGCCGACGAAATGAAAACGAAATACCCTCACCTGTTTAAATGATATTCAAATTTCGAGGACGAAAACCTTTTAAGGAGGGGAGTGTTGTAACATCCCAAGATTCAGGTAATTGCATAACTGATAGTTAATACTAATACTATGATTATATTACGTGTTTAACAAGTTAAAAGATTAGGGAATACGTATTTATATGTTATATGTGCTATATATGAGTTATATATGTATATGCCTAAGGATATATGTGAATACGTAGTTGCGAAGTTAAGAAATGGATAAATACATGACGATATACGTGATTAGAATCATCGTTTTATGTATCTCGGGAGTTAGAAATAATTAGGAATATATCCTAATATGTTTTAAGGCTTAAAATGATAATACATTAAGAGTATAAGGGTTAGAATGACATTAGACCAAAGCATAAGGGCTTAAAACGAAAATGTGGGGCTGCAGTAGGTCTCGCGTATCGCGAAGCCTGCCACTGGGTTTGGCGCGATACGCGACGGGGTGCAGAAGTCGGCATATTCGACCTTATCCAATTCAGCCGCCATTTTGAGCCTTGAAACGTGTCAAAACCGGTCCTTAGTCACCATGGGACGTGTCTAGACCATATTTAACACCCCACACTATAAATAGAAGCCTTAACTCATAGGATTTCATTGCTAGTTCATGAATCAAAGCTTAGAAAACCCCGAAAAACCCTCAAGAACGTGCATAGCTTGAAATCGGTTGATCCAGAAGGTATTAGGAGCTACTTTTCTGCAGTGGGTCGTTATTAGGTATGTATTACAAAATCCCTCAATCAATTTCATGATTCATAACATCTAGATATGCTTTTTAGAAAAGATCCGAAATTAGGGTTCTTGAGCATGATTCTTCAAAATTGAGGAATCTGTTTGGAATTAAGGTCTGATTTTTGGTATGTAAGCTTAAAATAACATGTTTTAAGAAAGCCCTAAGTTTATTTCATGATTTGGAAAGGTTTGGTATGAATTTGAGGAACGGGCTAAAATTAGGGTTTTCTAGACATTGTTTTGCTACAATTAAATGATCGGGATTGAATTAAGGTCCCATCTTTTGAAGTATATCATAAAATGATATTAAGAGCAGAAGCCCTAAGTTTATTTGATAATAAAAAGAGTTTTGATGTTAGTTTGAGAACTACGTCAAAATTAGGGTTTTGAAAGATAATTATCAAGTATTGGACTATCTATAAGGAATTGGGAATTGGTGTTTTGATCATAGTAATTCCGCCTCCTGGTCGTGATAACGCCTATACGGTTGGTCATGATCATCACCAAACTAAAACACAAATATGGGTGATATCTCATAGTAATTCCGCCTCCTGGTCGTGATAACGCCTACATGGTCGGTCATGAGAATCACTCATCAAGTGTATAAAGGCTTGGGCAAGGGTAATGATATTCAACAAAAGAACATGTTTTTATATAAAGTATATATAAGTGCAAATTGTGATAATTAGTAAGATATACCGAGCTATTCGGGTACTTAGAAGTTCGTGCGGACCGGAAGGGTAAGCGCCTGTACACTGGGGTTTCTGGCATAGCGAGGGTGTCGCATAAATCCCAAATGGGACCTGGCATCCCTCACTGGGCGATCTCGGAGTGAGCGTTTACTTATAGGAATGCGCGTCTTCATATTATCATCAGAAAAGTTATATTGCCTATAAAGGGCATTTTGGTTATTTTGACCTCTGAGAAAGTATAATTTAGAATTATATAACATAAAAGATGTTTATAACATAAAGCCTTGCATTAATGCAACCCGATACATGATTAGGTTTGGATCAAGGCCTTTAGTGAAGGTTCTGCCTGAGATTATTCAAGTAAAAGACAGAGGTGAGTCTTTCTCACACTGGGCAATTACTTTTATGGAACGGGATGTGTTGTTCTGTATTAAATTGTATATTTGACTGCCATTAGTATCTATAAATGTTGAGGCCTGAAGGGTTAGATACGATCTTGGAAGAGGGCCCATGTGACACGTACAAATAGGTAGTATGCATACAGATAGACCTAGTTGCTTGGACGATCATTCCCGATCTTGATTCTGTGACCCTTGCCATGGATATACATGTTTATATGATACTGTAGTCAAAATTTAATTACATATGAACTGCTACGTTTATGAAACTCACCAGCATTATGCTGAGCCCCAAATGTTGTCTTTTTCTTTTGGACGCACATCTTAGGTACCATGTAGTGGCAGATAGCTAGACATGGATGGGACAAGGAAGAAGCTAGTATAGAAGTCTAAATTTTTGGATGGAAGTCTAAATTTTTGGACGGACGAAGACATAGACTTCTAGTTTCAAATAGAACTTGGATGTTGTAATATATTTGTACTTTGTAGATCCTACAACTTTTGTTATGAATAAAGTTAAAGACTTCCGCTGAAATTTTTGATTAGTGCCATGTGCATTCTTTTATTCGACGTGTAACACTCCCTAGTGCTTATCCTGGGATGCGGGTGTTACAGATTTTTAAGTGAATACTCATACCAAGGCAAAAAACGAGTAAAGAGAATATGCTCGCCAAGTAATCGAGCCTCCACAGATCTTCCTAGAATATATATGTATATTGTGAGGGCTTAAAAGGGTAGACTTTGGGTTAGGTTTGGATTTATAGGCTAAAATAGCAAAAGTTATGAAATAATGGTTTCTTAAATCCTTACAACTTTTCTAAGTAACTAAGAGCTTAGATTGCTCTTTTTATTCATACACACCATTTCTCTCTCTCTCTATCTATCTACTCTCTCTCTCTCTCTCTCTCTCTCTCTCTCTCTCTCTCTCTCTCTCTCTCTCTCTCTCTCTCTGAACAATGTAAATTATTGATGACATAATTTATCGTAAACTTTATTTGTTTATTAGAAAAGGTCAATTTTAGGATTTTATAGTAAGAAACCTTATTTCATGAAAATAAAAAGGTTCAAATAAAATTTTGAAGGTTTATGGGGGTATTTTATAAAATAACATTTGTAAGGGGGGTTTTAACATATGAAAGGGTTTAAGGCTCAACAGGGCTGACTAGGGGATATTTTTATAGAAGTGGGGGAGAAGAGAGACGGTGGTGAATTCCTAAGTGCCTCAGTCATTTAACCATTTATTTTCAGCTTTGTCCACTTCGGGACGTATTATCAAGTCAAGTTCTACCTTTACCGAATTTACCTGGTTTCTCTCGAAGTTTTCAAGAAGAAAGGAGCATGCGTAATGGTTTTTTCATGCTGTTCATGCTCAAATCCTCACTGAAAAAGGGAAAAGGGAAAACCATGAGTTTATATCGAAATTAAACTTATTTTTCCTCTTGCCATAAGGAGATATTTCAGCATTTGAAAATTTGTTTAATTTGAGTTTTGATATATTTGGAGGAGAACTTGTATGTAAACAGACACTTAAATTGGAAAAAGTTTTTTAAAGTTTTTGGAAAAATATGGGTGTCCTAGTTTCACAAGTTTTGTGTAAGACAAGACAAAGGTCTAATATTTTTATTTATTTATTAATTTTGTTTTTGTTTTTGTTTTTTTAAGTGGTTCCCAACAAATTGTACATTATCTTCAATGTGCACTTTCAAGGAAAATATAAAATTAAAAGCGTGCGAGTTGAACGTGATAGCTTCCTCATGGTATCGTTTCCATGATGATGTGTTCTGCATTTGTGTTAGTTTCTTGTTTTCAAAGTGCTCAATAGAAGTAAGGGTAAATATAAGATAAATTAAATTCTAAGGTGATTATCATTTAATTGATTCATAAGGAAAAAATACACGATAATAAAGTTTTTCAAAAGTTCCTAAATAAGGATATGTCAGTAACCTGACTTACATTGCTCTTAAACTACTAATTTCATTCCTAAACAACTCAGGAAGCGGTGATCTCAAGGCTCCTGATCTGCTGGAGTTTACGGCATCTCAATAATGTCATTTTCATCATCCAAGTTGACAATGAAGTCACCACAAAAGTCGAAGATGGGGAGGGTGGTATTCTCACCAACTTCTTCTTCAGGCCAAGGTTCGTCAGAAGGGATGAACACGGGAGGAATAATGGCGTTACACGCTCACTTAGGTCTGCGAGGTGGCCAACGATGACCTCAAAGCCAACAGTTAAGAAGTTCACTTGCTCGTTGAGCATGAGCTCTCTTTCTTGCAATGCCTCTACTTCTTTGCGAAGTCGCAAACAATAGCGAAAAAGTGTCGAGATAATCGACATTTGTCGATTTCTTGCATTGGTAGTAGCAGCTGGAGGAGATGTGTCTTGAATGGCCATGCTAAAACATGAAGAAAGTTAGAGAAAATGTGTCAAAAACAGGTCTGAAACGGCTCGTGTCTAAGGGGGGCACGACCCGTGTTGGGCTTTTTAACAGCAAAGTTCTTTGACTTTCTTTCACCCAAACATTAGATCAATGGCGTTAAAACAAGTTTTTGGGATTTGTATTGAAAATATATCTCAAGGAAGGGTCTTTGTTTGATGAAAGCTTGTTTTAGAAACAAAGTTTGAGCAAAAAAAAGTGGTTAAACTTGTAGAATGCATGTTCTAGTACCAAGAACTTGTGCTTGAAGAAGAATGAAATTGAAGAAAACAAGACAAGAGAGGAATGCTCATGAAGATGAAATGGATAAGTCAAAGGACATGTTTTCCTTACCTAGTATGTTTGAAGAAAAGGCTCCTTAGTTGGCAAAAGTTCGTCTAAAAGTTATGGTGGGATGAGGACAAGGATAGCATGGAGTTGTCCCTATCTTTATATAGCTTCAGCCTGGCAGGCACGACTCGTGTCTGGTGGGGTATGACCTGTGTCGGGTATTTGGGTGAAGTAGATACTAAGATTTTAAGGCACGACCAACATTAAATGAGACACGACCCAAGTCAAAGGTGGGACACGGCCCGTATCTGGTCAGGAACGACCGTGTCGGGCTTTTTCGCATGAAATCTTTTGAATAAACCATTTCTAAAAAGGGGAAAAAGAAAGAAAAAGAAGTATTTACAAAAATAAAAAGGATAGATACCTAATATTTATTTTTGGGTCCTAGGCAGGACCCGTAGACACACTATGCGTGTCTAACACTAGAGATAGGACTTCCTTTGAGATGTCAAGAATTCCTTTGTAGAGCTTTAGCCAGTGGTCGTTGACTTTGAAAGGTGAGTCTTTTCCGGTTTGGATTTCAATGGCCCCGTAGGTGTAAACACGTGTCACGGTGAACGGTCCCATCCACCTGAATTCAACTTTCCTAGAAAAAGCTTAAGACGGGAGTTGTACAACAGGACTTTGTCACCTTCCTAGAATTCTCTGGCTTTTACAAGGCGTGAATCATGGTAGCGTTTTGCTATTCTTTGTAAATGCTAGAGTTAGCATAGGCATGGTTTCTCAATTCCTCAAGCTCGTTGACTTGGGAGAGTTAGGCTTGGTTTGCTTGACACAGATCTAAATCGATAGTGCGGAGAGCCCAGTATGCTTTGTGTTCCATTTCTATAGGGATATGGCAACCTTTTCCATAGACCAACTTGAATGGTGTGGTACCGATCGGGTTTTTATAGGCTGTTCGGAATTCCCAGAGAGCATCATCAAGTTTGTTAGCCCAGTCCTTTCGTTTTTGTCCTACCGTTGTTTCTAAAATTCATTTTTATACCTCGGTTTGTTACTTCAGCTTGACCATTCGTTTGTGGATGGTAGGCTGTGAAAAACTTATGAATTACCCCATTCCGAGAAAGAACTCGCTCCATTTGGTAATTATAGAAATGGGTACCTCTATCACTTATTAATGCACGCGGAGTATCAAATCTAGAGAATAGCTTTTTAAGGAACTTGACAACTACTCGTCCATGGTGAGAGCCTCTGCTTCCATCCACTTGGATACATAATCGACTACTACGAGTATGTAGGTGTTTCCTCAAGAGGTTGGAAATTATCCCATGAAGTCTGGACCCCATATGTCTAAAACTTCACAAATCTGGATGACGTTTTGTGGCATTTCATTTCTTGTTGAGAGGTTTCCTGCCTGTTGGCAAGCGTCACAAATTCATATCCATTTGTGTGCATATTTATACGGAGTAGGCCAGTAGAATCCAGCATCAAGGACTTTTCGTGCGGTGGTGTTTGCTCTGTGATGGCCTTCACAGGCTCCTGTATGACAGTGTTTGAGTATGCTAGCAGTCTCAGGTCCATATACGCATCTTCAAATGAGTTGGTCAGCGCACATTTTGAAAAGATATGGTTCTGCCCAAAAGTAATGCTTAACATCAACGAGGAACTTTTTTCGTTGCTGATGCGTTAACCGGTTTGGAGCTCACCCTCCGGTGAGGTAATTTGCTATGTCTGCATACAAAGATTCTGGGGAAGTATCTATAATTTCCAAGTATTCAGTTGGAAATCTTTCATTAATCTCTATTCCCTTGTCTACACTTTCCAGCCTGGATAGGTGATCAGCAGCAGTACTCTCAGCACCCTTCTTATCTTTAATCTCAATGTCGAATTCCTTGAGCACGAGGATCCAATGTATGAGTATTGGCTTTGCGTCTTGCTTCTTGAAGAGGTATCTTATGGCAACGTGATCAGTGAAGAAAATTTTTTCTAGCACCAAAATTCGAACGGAATTTGTCAAAAACGAACATCACTGCTAGAAGCTCTTTTTCTGTAACTGTATAGTTTTCTTGAGCACCAGTGAGCTTTTTGCTAGCATAGTAGATTGGGAAAAAGTGTTTGTCTTTTTGTTGACCGAGTAATGCTCCCACAACATAGTCACTCGCATCACACATGATCTCGAAAGGAAGAGACCAGTCTAGTGCGGTCATGATAGGTGCATTGACTAATTTGTCCTTGAGAGTAGAGAAAGCTTCCATGCAATCCTTCTTGAAATCGAAGACAACTTCTTTTCCAAGCAACTTTCTCAAATGATGGGATATTTTTGAGAAGTCCTTTATAAAGCGATGATAGAATACTACGTATCCGAGGAAACTGCGAATAGCACGAACGGAAGAGGGTAGTGGAACATGTAAGATAGTGTCGATTATAGCCTTGTCCACCTCTAATCCAGCTTGTGAGATCTTATGGCCAAGGGCTATGCCTTCTTGAACCATAAAATGACATTTTCCCAGTTGAGGGCTACATCAGTTTCTTCGCAACGAGCAAGCAGTTTCTCCAGATTGAGTAGACAATGTTTAAATGAGTTGCCAAAGACCAAAAAGTTTTCCATGAAAACTTCCATGGATTTTTCAATTATATCATAGAAAATGACAACCATGGCATGCTGAAATGCAGCAGGAGCATTACATAGCCCGAAAGGTATATGACTATGGGCAAGACAAGTGAAAGTTATTTTCTCTTGGTCCTCTGGGTTGATAGGGATTTGGAAGTACCCTAAGAAACCATCGAGAAAACAATAGTACATGTACAGCATTTGATCAATGAAGGGTAAAGGAAAATGATCCTTTCTGGTGGCGTCATTTAACTTTCGATAGTCTATGCAGACTCTCCAGCCAGTGACTGTTCTAGTGGGAATGGCTTCGTCTTTATCGTTTGTGATCACAGTCATCCCTCCTTTCTTTGGCACCGCTTGAACATGACTAACCCAGGGGCTATCCGAAATGGGGTATATAAGACCAGCGTCAAGAACTTTTATGACTTCCTTCGTGACTACATATTAAACGTTTGGATTAACTCTTCCTTGCGGTTGGACTACCAGCTTGTATACATCTTCCATCAGAATTTTATGCGTGCAGAATGAGGAGCTAATTCCTTTAATATCAGAGAGTTGCCATGTTATGGCCTTCTTGTGTCTCTTCAACACGGCTAGTAGCACTTCTTTTTCAGTTAAAGTTAAGCGCGTAGAGATAATGACAGGTGAAGATTGGTTGTCATCCAAGAAAGCGTACTCCAGGTGTTCTGGGAGTTCCTTGAGTTCCAGTGGAGGCGGTTCTTCAGCAGACACCTTGCTAGTAGAAAGGTCTTCCTCTGGGTTGAGCGTAATTGCTTGGATGGACTCACACAATTCTTCAGTTGTATTAGAAGGTGCGTCTTCCTCCTTTTCCAGGATTTCTTGGGTAGGTTCCTCATCTTCCTCTTTTGGCGGCCAAGGGGGATCGAAGAGAGCTTGCTTTTGTTGAGTTTCAGCGTTATTTCCTCGTTGTTAGGCTTGATTATAGCTCTCCGGGTTTCTAAAAGAGGCTTTCTGAGAATAAGAATGTATTTAATATCTAGTCTTGAATCAATTAACATATATTTATTTTTACAAAATTAATTATATTTAACTTAAACCCTATTTTCTTATATCCAAATAATTAAATCAACCAAGATCATCAGTTTTAGCATGCAAATTATTCCAACATTTTATTTATGAGTTTTCATACATATATAACCTAGATTTATCATTAAAACATCATCAAATCATAAATTTTTCCATAGATTCATCATGCATGTATAAATTATATATTTATTTTTCAAGAAAATTTATCAAAATGGTATCTTTCTCACATAAACCTTAGATCCATAGACTTGATGATGATTTCACAAAATCAAACCCTAGATCTATACTCAAGGTCATGTTTTTATAAAGTTTCAAGCATGGATGGTCAAGCATATTCAAGATCTATAAAGATTCATATAGAAATCAAGAAAAATGTGATCTTTTAGCATAAAAATCATGCTTTTATATCATGAACCGTAGATCTATAAAGAATAGCAAACCTTCATGATGAAATATGCCTAAAAATGCAATATTTAACATCCCTAATAAAGATCTACCAAGATCTATCAAGATCCAACAAGAATTGTGAGATTCTGGCCCTTCGGGGTGCGACCCGAACTTTAGAAATGGATAAAAATTAATAAAACCGGCAAACTGGAAGATGCGTATATAGGCGTAGTATGTCATTTAAGGTATTAGAAGAGTCTTGTAACCTTAAAACACTTTACAAACATCACACACAAGTTGGAGGCTCGAAACACTGGTGATAAACTGAAAACTGCTAAGAGTTGTGAATTATGTGCAAACTGATACGTGAATTTAATTGCATGGTCGTAAATTGTTATATGGCAAGTTGAAATTTGATTTTATTGTATTTGATGTGATAAAAAATGACGAATAGAGGAAAAGCTAGATCATTAAAAACCATGACCAAAACATCAAAAAATGTGAAAAGTCAACAAAAGTCAACAAAAGTCAAACGGCTGCCAGACGGGAGCTCTAGGCATATCGCCTAGAGCAACCCTAAGCTCTAAGCGATACACATGGAGAGGGTTTTCCAGCAGAAACCCTAATTTCACCTATTTAAACACATTTAGCCACCACCACCTCATTTGTCACCTCAAGAACGTCTCATCAACTCATTTCATGACTTGGGTCATTCCATACTCAAATATCATCAAGTTTCTTTCTTTTCTTCAATAATCAAGCCCGGGTATCATCCTTAATCACCCTACACTCATTCGGTATCTGTTTCTTCTTGTTTTTCATGTTTGAAAGATGTCAAGATCCAAGCTTTATGTTAGATCTAGGTCTGATTTGTAATGATATGATGATATCATGAGTAGATCTAGTGTTTGTGATGACAAAGATTGCATATTTTGATAAAAAGTATGATTTTTGTGCAAGCTATGTTGATGCATGCTAGATCTAGGGTTTTGCATGGGAAAACATGGTTGCATGTGGATAAAGGTTTAATATTTATGCTAGATCTGTGTTCTAATAACTTGATAAAGATAGATCTAGGGTTTTTGTGCAATAAAGTTTCTAACTTTACATGAGATCTATGATGGAAACTCGATTTCGGTAGTAATGCTTGCTAGATCTTGAATAAAGGCACTTGATTTGTGTTAGATCTACTATGAAGTTGCTTGGTAAATGGATGCATGATAGTCTATAAAGTTGTAAACTTGATGTTCAAGTTCATGTGGATTATTTTATAAAAAATTATTTACATGAAAATATGGTGAATATGGCCTATTAGGTCAAGATGACATTCATGCATGTGGTTCGGAATCTATTAATTGGCTTGAAATATGTTTATTAATGAGCTATGTGACTTACATGAGATGTTAATTTTGATTTATCATGGAATTAGCCTACTTATTGGAAAATAAATAACTATGTAAATGCATGTGTATGAGCATGAGATTACTTGTTAAGTTTTTTCATGTCATTAGTCAAATTGGTAATGAGTTATACGGGTGTACAAGTCTTAAGTCTCCTACCTCGATGGAAATGACAAGACTTTGTACGATTACCCTGTCGATCGTACATTGAATACGCGCGATAATGTTGTAAGTAATTATGACGCATTATGTTTATCATAGTACAATGTGTTGTATGTGTGATACTTGTCAGGTTAAGTATAGAAAACCTAAACTCAATCACCAATGTGTATTTGAGTTCACTTGTCCGTTGTCCGCACGTTATCATGATGGTTGGTCAACACAGTCAACACTCACACTGTTACATGTCATAGGTGAAGTCTAAGAAGATTCACTTGAAAGAGCATGAGCGGTGGATCGTCTACACAATCAAGCTATTTCGGAATGCAAAACGTAATTAAAGATTGTTTATTGATCACAAGAGTTCAATTACAATCGAGAAACAGAGAGAACACTTAGACAAAACACCTCAGAAACACACACTAAGACTAAGAAATTCTACTGCAGATTACACACAAAGTTCTATTTATACTCGACACTTTGTACACGAACTAGATCTACCCGAAGTGGCACTTCATGTCACTTCATGAGGTCATGAAGTGTGACTTCGTGTCTCACTTCGTATGACTTCGTGTCTCACTTCGTATGACTTCGTGTCAATGCTTCTACAACAGACATCGGTATCTTCAATCTAACTCCCCCTCAACCTCAAAGTAAGTCCGATCTTAAATACTTGAAAATGCAGAGCATATTGTATCTTTATCACCAACTCCAGAAGACTTGAAATTGTGATCTTCTTCTTCACTAAGTACTTGGCCAACATAAATAATCTTAACGCAAAACGTCTCTTTGAGACTCCAAGATATTTAAATATATTCACCTTTTTGAAAAACTTGTATCTTGTGTTGATCAGATCGAAAAAAAGCCAGAAATAAAATCTTTTTGACTTTTGAAACTTTATATCAAAACACACTTAAATTCTTGTTTATTTGCAAACTTATGCTAAAACACACCTAAAATCTTTTTTATTTTCAGAAATGAAATGAAATCAACAAAACATAACACACTCTATTTTTTATGAGAAAGATCCAGACGTGAGATTATATCTAACATAACGCATCTAACACATTTCACTTTCGACTTCATCAGCATGCAGATCAAGAAATATCCATATCAATTATTTTTCAGCATTTGACGAATCAATTTCTATAGCTTTCTGATACATTTAAGGTGTATTAATCAACCACTGATAACATGGTCCTCACACTATTCAGAAATATTGGCAACTCCTCATTTTTTAGTTTTATTTTTCTTCAGGATGAGATTATCCATTGTGAGTCATGCAAAAAGAAAGCAGAACCCTAAACAAACAACTATCGGGTCGGCTGGTAAGCACGCAAAGAAAGTCCGATTGTTAAGGAAAATAAGAAAGTCCGATTGTATAACCCAACAACAATCAGGTCGGTACTTCCGTACACACAGAGAAACTCCGATGAGTTATACGAAACACTAAAGAAAATAAAGGAGAACCTCAAGTGAACACCAATCAGGTCGATCTTTCGATACGCAGAGAAAGGTCAATCACTTGAGAAAATAAAGAAAATCAAACAAGTTTAAATCTTTGCAAAATGAACGCATGCATACACAATGATATCACTTATTCTATTTTTGCATATTTGTCACATAATACCCATCATGATGAAAAACCACAGTTCTCAGGCATGCATTATCTTGATATCATACTTGCATATATCAGATTTGTCATGCATTTTCTCACTTTTAGCAATAACCTGCAGCCTTTACATTTATTTTATCCATGGCACATAACGTATATGCTGATGTACCATCATTTCTCACTTTTTGTCAGATCAATTTCTCTTTTCGAGAACTTTTAATTTTTATATTTTTCGAATTTCTCCCCATAAAATTCAAACAAAAAACTATTTTGTTGAATTTTCAAATTTTCTCCTCCTAAACAAATGAATGAAAATAAAACAAAATACACTTAAAAATTGACCGATCAATATTCGACGCAATTTGTAAAAAAAACATCAGCGTTGAAAATCAGGTTTCAAAAAATTTGTCAATAAGTTTAAATTAACATGCAAGCAACCACAGTTAGTAAAAAATAATATCATCAACTAGTCTTCATGATCACCTGCATACACCGGATAAAGATTAGATCTTTTTGAATCGACCCAAGTCAACAGCCTTGGGTCGCTTGGTGTCTTCCATATAGTCACCGTTGGCCTTGACCTTTAGAGGTCTCCAAAATTTTTATGAAATATTTTTGAAAATCTTTGAAAATGATTTAGCATTTTTGGGTTTAAAAACCAAAGTCTCATCAACTCGTGGGGGTGAAACAGTAGACTTTCTTGGTTTATGTGGTTTATCAAAAATGTTACCATATGTATCAACATATTTGACATTTTTCTCACGAAGAGATGGTTTAACATCAGATTTGTGTGTGGTAGCTAATGAACAACCGGCAGCATAATGCCCGTATTGTCGACATACATAACACAATTTGTGTTGTTTCTTGAAATCAAACATGTTTTCAGTTCCCGGTCTTGCAGTGCACAATTTCATCGATTTGCAAATATGTAACACAGTGGACGAATCATAAAACCGTATGAATGATTAAACGGGACCGAATATTGAAAATTATCAAAGAAAGTACCATGATGAAACCTGTTTGATGAATGACCAGAGACACCAGAAGAAAACGTGGACTTCCACATGACGATCTTTCAGAAGTCGAATCACCAAAATTCAAAGAACAAGAACAAAACTGCTGCTTAGTTGTATTCTTTGACTCATTTGCAGTATCCTTCTTCACAGATTTCTTTGACTTTTGTGTTTACTTGTTGTGAACGTGCTTAGGAACCTTAGCTTGAGACTCCAAATGAACATCAGAATCAGAAGCGTCCTTAGCATCAGATTTTGAAATATTTTCATATGTTTTTTCCTTTTTCTTGCCTTTTGACTTCTTCTATTTCTTGTCAACCTCCTTCTTCACAAACTTTGAATAATCAATCTTTGTTTCTGGTAATGAATCATTCGTTGTGGAATTAGTAATTACCATAGGAGCTGGAACAGAATGAAAACCAGATTGGGAATGAGGTAAACTTGTAGAGATAATTTGTGAACTCTTCAGACAACTTGTTGTTCTCAACTTCTCTCTTCAAAGTAGCAAGATCAACATCTTTTTCAGAAATTTCAGTTTGAGCAACAACCAATTTCTTTTCAACTTCAAGAAGCTTTTCAGAAAGTTGACTATATTCATATTTTTTCACCTCGATCTTGTTACACTTAGCTAACAATTCCTTTTCATACTGCTGAATCTTTTCTTTGTAAATCTTGAGATTACCTTTAGCATCACTGCATCTTTTTCTCAATGTCTCATTTTCTTCCAAAAGCTGACTATTAACCGTATTCGTAGTCAGACAATGTTTACACATTGTGGGAGAAACATTTGGTATGGGTGTCATGACACCGGTTAACTTTCCTATTTCGAACAGTTCTTGAACAACTTTCCAACGACTATGAGTAGACATGCAGGAACTCAACTGAATGTAAATTGGACGTGATAAAGGACTCTTCAACAAAGTAAGTGCCTTGGTTTCTAATTCAAATCTTGTTTTGGCATCCGATGAGAAGTTTTTGAATTGAAATGGAGTACCAAGACTATCTGTAGGCCAATCAAACTCTTTTTCTCGAATTCTGAGAAAATCAGCAAAGTGATCATGTACATAAGCCTCAGATTCTTGTTTCCAGAACATGTAATATTCACATTGAAGCAGCTTAGGCATAACCTCAATCTTTGCAATTTCAGGAGTTGATTCATCTGATGATAATTGAAATGAAAGCATTGCTTGTTTACTACATGTAAACACTACATTACTTTTGTAGTTTGTAGAATCATCAAACTCAGAATCAGCACCTGTCATGCATTCAAATTATTGTGGTCGAGGAGACTGATGAACATATTTATCAAAATGTTCAGCAAACTTTCCCTAATCATATCCCTTCTCTTTATCATACAAAGTAGCCAAAGAAGACTTAGCTTTCTCTGATTTGACATCCTTGTTATTTCCATTTTTCGTGCACTCTCTAGCGAAATGTCCATAAGTTTTACACTTAAAACATTGCACCCGGCTCTTATCCAATCCTAGTTTATTCTGCCCAAATTGAACATTTATCTGCCCTGTTTTCTTAACGTAGTTCTTGACTCGTCATGTCAACATAGCAAACTGCCAATTTATATCCATATATTCAAGATTATCAGCATCGATTTGATCAAAATCTTCATTAATCAGCTCAGCATTGTCAGCACTACCCGTCAAAACCCCATATCTAGAAGTAATTAAAGCAGAAACTAATGCCACATATTGATCATGCGTGAAAGCAGACAAACCAGATTGACTTGCAGTAACCGGAACATGCACATGACATTCGCTAGAAGAACCATAATCAATTCCAGCTACAAACGCAGTAGGCGGTGAAGTAGAAGGAATCACACTTGGTTTCTTTGCACTGATGGATGAAGAATTTTCTCTATGATAAACTGTTGGATTTTGAACTGAAGCAGACATAGATTATGAATTTATGTTTCAAGATCATAAGCTTGTAATTGCTCAACTAAACTATTGAAAGTCATGTTTGGATAATCCTTATCCCTTGTGAGAATCAACACAAAGTTTTCCCATTTTTCAGGTAAGGCTTACAACAAGTTTCCTTATCAGCAGCGTCTTTAATAACATTTACTAATGCGAATTCACTCAAAAGATGTGAAAATCGAGTGATCAAGTCAGAAACACTCTCATTGGATAATGATTGCAATGTTCAAACTCTTTCTTGAGCACCTTTTGCTTACTTTTCTTATATTGCTCATTTCCCTCACATCGTTTAACCAATGCATCCCATAACTCTTTAGCAGAAAAACAATCACAGAAATGTAAGAGTTCTTTTGGTAATTCCATTGTTAAATCACCATAAGCTTTTTGATATGCTTAATATTTCTCCTTTTCATCTGATGTAAGACTTCGATGAAGCTTTGGTTGACCATTGGCTTGTAATGGATATTTATACCCTTCTTTGATTAAAATCCAAATATCTATATCATTAGTACAACATAAGCTTCAAACCGTTTACGCCATGATGAGAAATCTTCAAGTTTCAACAATTTGGGAACTTTTTGACTTGTGTAGATTTCACTGTCAAAGTTGAGTAAAGCTTGTACTTGTGATTGATTGACGGATTGAAAGGCAGCCATTGCGGAAAAATCAACCATCTTTTACCGAAAATGACACTCCAAAAACTTCAAACTATAAAATGAAGGTCTTAGAAGTGGATTTTGGGGGTGCAAACAAAGGGTACTGGCTGCAAGGCAAGCAAAACTGTAGATCTCTCCGAGGCGATCATTTTGGCTGGTATTAGCTCCTGTAACTCTTAACGAAACTCAAGTTATGTTAGTTTTAGTGAAACAACCTAAAAATCTCAATTTAAGAATTGAATAGCAAACTAATGCACGAACTAAGCTTGTCACGAAGTGATACGAACTAGTATGAACTGGTCCGAACTGCCACTATATGAAATAACACAAACTAGTCCGAACTGGATATAAAGTGACACTAAGCGAAGTGATATCTTAACGAAGTGATCCGACTGAGAGTTTCCAAACTGATCCGAACTGAAATCTCACGAAGTAACCCGAACTGAAACAAAGTGAAACGAACTGGTATGAATTGACACTTCGGTTGACCGAACAGACACGGACTGATACGAAGTTCCACTTCGTGATGGTTATTTTTCTATTAGATTGTTCTTGACCTGAACTGGAATGAACTGGAGAGTCTTTGAGCTAAATTTCACAATTTTCAGCGTTTTTAAGTGCAATTTTCAGCAGTAGATCAGTAACAATTGATAGGAATGATTTGGAATCGAAATTTTGATAGAAAACTCAACCGAAATGATCAAACCGAAGCAAAAACACACCAAATTTTCAAAAACCAATACTTTTTGGATCAAAAAGTCTTAAAATAGCAACAAACAGATATGTAGATGAAGCAGATAACTCTGATACCACTTGAAAAAGCGTGAGCGGTGGATCGTCTACACAGTCAAGCTATTTCGGAATGCAAAACGTAATTAAAGGATTGTTTATTGATCATAAGAGTTCAATTATAATCAGGAATCACAGAGAGAACACTTAGACAAAACACCTCAGAAACACACACTAAGACTCAGAAGTTCTACTGAAGATTACACACAAAGTTCTATTTATACTCAACACTTTGTACACAAACTAGATCTTACACGAAGTGGCACTTCGTGTCACTTCGTGAGGTCACGAAGTGTGACTTCGTGTCTCACTTCATATGACTTCGTGTCAATTGGTGTGTCTTGTAATCTTCACCACTATGTACGTTCTGATACATCACGCGTTGCACAGAACCATGCTCTAAAATCGCTGCTATCGTTTGGTTGGTTACTGGAAAATACTAAATTACACCCTAAGGTGAGTTCTGTCACACCCCAACCAAAGGTGAATTACGTGGGGGCACGATGATTCAACAGTTGCACACAACACTATTAATATTGCGATATCTTAATCAACTCATTTCATTAATACAAATAATACGTAATTCTATTGTCATATTACAACACTAATAACACATTAACTCTTTACGATTAGGTCTCACAAAGTCCGCATGCGTCCTATAGTGTCATCAACATGAAATCATTATCTTGCAACAAAACCTACAACATGTACAAAATAAAGGTCAACTACGAATAGTTGGTGAGTAAACGTAGGTTTGATATACTATGATAGATTAAACATGCGATCCACGAGTCATATGAACATTCTTGGAATGATAAACAAGTATTGATATAGTACACATAGAGTGGCGTAATCCAACCCTTGACAGGATTCCAATCACCCAATGCCAGTTACCGGTCAAGTTAGGTGGGTTACCAAATGAATAGATATATTATTGTAACTCCGGCCTTTTTAGTGTTAATAATTATGCCTTGAAATTGACATTGGCATTGACATTGAAATAGATTCCATCCACAACAATAATAATCCACGCAATACTAATCCACACAAGTTCAACATACTAGAACACATATAACAATCATAGAGTTCGCATGAAATTTTAAAGTAATGAAATAGATATTTTAGATTGATACGGTGTACATGTTGCACCCCAAAACAATAAAAGAAAAGGGGCTACGAGTACTTACCTGGAATGGAGACACTAATGAAAGAATGACACCACGAAAGGAAACAGTTGGAACCAAAGAGAAACTTAACGACTAGATGAGATAGATAAGTAAATAAATAAATAATTATACTTCACGACTCATAGTAACACAAACGACTTAACGACACGTTGGTAATGGTGATAAGTATGTTTATGAGGGTCAATCCTAAACTAAGGTTGCAAACATAATGTGCTAGAGATAAGCATATTCTTCATGAAAGTCACTTTAGGTCAACAAGATAGCTATATCAAAATATGCACAACATTCCATACAAGTTCGGCGTGAGCAACCTTAGATCTAACATCAAGATACATGCGTGTCATAGATTTAGTCATGGTACAATATAAAAATCCAATCTTACTGATGAATCAAATAGATCTATCAATAATAAGTATGCATGGCATAGATCTAACCCTAATTCGACATAAAGATGCAACCTTGATCATGAATCACATAGATGTAACAAGAATCAACATGAATGAAATAAATCTAACCCTAATCCTTCATAAAAATGCAAACTTGATTATGAATCACATAGATCTAGCAAGAATCCACATGCATGACATAGATCTAACCCTAATCCATCATAAAAATGCAATCTTGATCATGAATCACATAGTTCTAGCAACAATTAACATGCATGACATAGATCTAGTCCTATTCCATCATAAAGATGTAATCTTGTTCATGAAGCACATAGATCTTGCAAGAATCACCATGGATGACATAGATCTAACCCTAATCCTTAATAAAATGCAATCTTGATCATGAATCTCATAGATCTAGTAAGAAACAACATGTTTGACATAGATCTAACCCTAATCTATCATAAAGTTGCAATCTTGATCAAATAATCCATAGATCTATCATCATACATCATGTATGGCATAAATCTATCATAAATGCATGATAAAGCTCAGATATTGACATGTAATTTCAAAGGATTACAAAAAACTTACCAAAAACTTAAAAGAAGGGAAGAGATGGGATGAAACAAGCTTTGATCCTTGATGATTTAGCTCCAAAATCAAGATGGAATGAATAACATATGAAAACCAACTCCTAACAATCGTTTTAGAGGTGGAGGGGTGGAGGAATGAGGAGCATGGGGGCTTAGTGGGGTATTTATAGGAGAATATTAGGGTTTTCTGAAAAATACACTCTAGGCGTATCTCCTAGAGCATAGGCATGCTCCAAGCGATACGCTTGGAGCTCCCCCGAATTATGGGGGTGCCTGATTCCTCGTTTCGCGTGCTAGTCTTGCCTTTTTTGTTATTTTCGGGTCACATTTCCACCCAAATCACCCAATACATCATCCCATCATGTTAAACACATTTAATCCACTCAAAACAAATATAAACACGTCACCTAACTCATAAGGATGCACAAATTTGGTCAAATTACACATTTTGGTCGGTTTTGACGTACGTATCGATTTTAAGCAATTCCCCAACGTTTCGTGACCCGATTAAATGTGAGATGACTCGTGACATTATAAGTGATTATTACATTCATAATTATGCCTAATTTGACTTACGATACACAAATACAATATTTCCGATAAATGACGAATCGTGTACCGAAATCGCGTAAAAGCCGCAGATTGCTTTATTTTCAATCCGAGGAATCCAATTTGAATTCAATTGTTTTTAATTAGGTATTTCATTTTGAAAAACCATTGTAAAGCATTTAAAAACATTATTTGGGTTATAAATGCCCGAAAATGTGGGGTTCCTAAATGGGTCGGGTTTATAATCAGAAAATGCGGATGTTATAGTCTACACTACTTTAGGAAATTTCGTTCCGAAATTAGAAGAGACTTATTAATTTTAAGAAAAGGCGGTTTAACGAGGTTTTATTAATAATTGCCACATTTTGATATTTGAAACGAAGCATAGAGACAGCATAACAGATTTCACCGAGAATGGAAATATATTATCAGTTAATGAATCAATTATGATGGTACCACTCTTTCACCGAGAATGGAAATATAGAATCAGTCATCAGAGACAAAATTTCACACACACTGTTCTGGGACCGACTCCAAGTGCAACCTAAAGACATTAGCGATGCTTATATATAGGGTGTACGGCGGGTAACCCACCACATCTTTAATACCCTTAAGAGAGTACTGTTTGCATTTGGAGAACATCCTATTCTACACACACACACACACACACACATCAATTTACTTAACTTGACACAACAACACTTAAGGATGTCTACCGAAGGTGGCTCAACAGATCTGAAGAATACAATATAACCAACTGAGAACCAACCAACTATAGAAGACCGCAATCTCCCCTACTTTAGGAGAGAGACTGGGGAAAAGGGGGTTCGAGAGACACATGTGAGTAATGGGTGCAACATCTATACTAATGCAGGCGTTAGCTGCACATAGATTCACATAGATCATCGCAATTAACAACATAACATAGATTCACAGAGGTTAACACAATTGACAACATGACATAGATTCACAGAGATTATCACAATTGAAAACATGACATAGATTCACAGAGATTACCATAATTGACACATGACATAGATTCACAGAGATTACCACAATTGACAACATGACATAGATTCACAGAGATTATCACAATTGACAACATGACATAGATTCACAGAGATTATCACAATTGACAACATGACATAGAGATCATCAATTTGACAGCATAACCACACCAACATTGATAAATTGAGATTACCATTAATGAAAAATTGGAACTTCGGGCTTCTTATCAAGGCAAAGCGTCAAGTTTTGGTGAACTAGATGGGTAGCGACCTTCATCCGACTTACCTTAGGAGACACAATACCTAGACCGAATCCGAATAAGCCCTTGCTGAAACCCAAGACCTATATCCACGATCAATATCGATTGTATGCTAAGCTAGCATCACACATAATCGCTGGTAGAAACACGTACAAGTCCCTAATTTAGCAAGAGTAGAGTAATGATCAATGCTCAAATTTTAAGATATACAACCGAAAATGTCAAGAGATGACCACAAAAGGCTTCAACCAACAAAACAACCGATACAAAAATGAAGTCGAGTACCACGAAGGAATGGAACACCCCACATTGGACACCCTGAATCGATTCGCACTTGTTCGAATATTACCACTAGCACGAATTAAACCGTACATTTTCGAATAACATGGCTTCGTTGTGTTGGAATGAGCCGCGTGATTCGCGATACACAAAATCTGATGCACGAATTAGACAATATGATTTGAAATGCATGATTCTGATTAGCGTGAAATGAATAACATGATTTGGAATACATGGACCCGGTGACATGAACCGCACAACGACATAATCTTGAAATACACATCCCGCAAGATCAAATGACATGAGAGGGAGAATAACTCAAATAACTGAAGTTACCGATCACATCCACAGATAGAACCATAAAATTGAGAGTCTGAACGCATGAAGTGCACAAATTTAAGGAGTATTGCCGCCATGATCGGGGCAAAACTAAAGCGGAAAGGATGATCTCGCAGGGCGAGTGGTCCTTGAGAGTTAAAGACGATAAGGTGACTTGCAACTGGAATTGCATGATGTCTGAGGTCGATGTGAACATTTGTTCGGTGAATGGTTGGAAGACCCGATATTTCTTCGGATGTCTCCGATTCCCGCTTCGTTATCATGAACTTCCACGATCTGGATCCTAGGTGCATGCATTCCTTACGCAAGTATTTGTGGGCTTAATGCAGGGCATGAATTTGAACCCACAGACTGGTTTATCGTCGAAGATTCCTAAGAATTGAATGTCCGGGCGAGATTCGATTGACGAGAATTCACCCTACGTACACACAACACTAATGATGGAATGAAAGCAAATGGTTTGAAATCTAAAGGGACCATGTAGAGAGCTTAAAAATATGAGGCTTTTGCATTAGATATGAAAGTGGGCTAGTTTATAATGTGATTGGGCTAAATTCTAAGGGTTGTTAGTGGGTTAAATAGGTCCGGTCGTATGTAGGGTCTATGGGCCGAATTTTGTAACTTGGTGAACAAGTTTAGGTCACAACTATATAAGGAATAGGTAGGTGACATGTTTAGTTGTTGATTCTGTGTGTTTTCGTAAAGGGTGATCATCGAAATTGTCCAAGAGAATTTCGATTGGTTCAAGGTGTTTGGCAATCAGATTTCATCAAGTGTTATTCATCTGGTTTGTGTTTTCTTCTTATTTTTATTGTGTCTTTATTGCTTTTTTCAATCATACTTGAATCATCTATAATCACCGGATTCCGCACGGTGATTAGTAGACTTTGATATCGTGTGAGGGACTTCTCGATCCTTATAATTGGTATCAGAGCTAAGAAATGCAAGTTCCGTGGCTCTCACGATATCAGATTCAAGTTTTTGCTGACTAATGATTTGAGTTTCTTGGTGATTTTCACCGTTTAGCACGAAACGGGAAGTGTTTTTGCAGGTTTCGCACAGGACAGAAGCAGGCTGCTAGGATTTTATAAGCTTTTCGACCCTCTTGCATACTTTTCGATCGACTTCTCGATCAAAGAGTGCTTCCCGGTTCCCCACGTTTCGATCGGAAAGTCCCTTCATGACTTTTTAATCAGCTCCGCCATTAGATCGGAAAGTCCCTTCGCGACTTTTCGATCAGTTTAGCCTTTCGATCGGAAAGTCCTCTGTGACTTTTCGATCAGCTCCCCTTTTCGATCAGAAAGTCCCTTCTGTGACTTTTTGATCAGCATTTACTTTTCGATCGCGGTGCATCTCTACCCGATCGAGAAGCATACTTTTCGATTGACTCTTGTTTGATCGAAAAGTGCTTTCCGATCCAACCTTTTTTGTCCGTAAACCCCTTTTCGACTCATCAGTTTATCTTCAGTGGAATTCGATATGTCAAGCTTGTCTAGTGCAACTCTGGAGATGGAAGCAAAGATCGGAACCAACGCCAGACCTCCTCGTCTGATGTCTGCGAAAGATTTCATGAGCTGGAAATATCGGTTTGTGAATTATGTGAACTATAATGATCCCAAGATCATGAGATCGGTTGAGGTGGGTGACTATGTTCCTAAGACAACTCCTGCAGCTGGTCAAGAAGCTCAACCCAAAGTAAAGTCAGAATGGACTGAAGAAGACTGGGAAAAGGTAGAACGCGATAGAAATGCTCTGGCTGCATTGACTATGGCTTTATCCCCCGAGGTAGCTGAATCTTTCAAGGAATACACATCCGCTAAAACACTCTGGGATGCTCTTGTATCTGCATATGAAGGCAATGACGACTTGAAAGAATCTCGGAGAGAAAATCTCAGAGAGCAGTTTAATGAATTTTACTATGTGCCTGGGGAAAATATGGAGACTCAACTACAGCGGTTAATCAAGATAGTGACGGCTATGAAGGATGCAGGTGTTACCTACACTCAGGCCGAGGTAAACAAGAAGCTGGTGAACTCTCTTCCGCCAAATTGGGATAGCACAATCGAACTGATCTAGAATACGGTGGAAATGACTACATCACCATTGAGTGAGCTCATGTCAACTATTAGAGCATACGAAGAGAAGAAGCAGAAAAGAGCTAGAAAATTAGGCAATGGTGCTTTGATGAACCAAGTCAACCAAGCCTTCATCTCACAACCAGCTACATGTCCAAGCAACTCTCTCACTAATCAGATAGCGTTTGTCTCACAAACCCCTGGGCCTAGCTCATCTGGATCATCTAACCTTATTTCCTTAGATATATACAATCTAACCAGAGATCCTAGTTTTGCCCTTGGTGTAGGTATCATGAGTTGCTATCAGGCACTCATTGCAGGTTCTCTTCTACCCACTGACTTGACGCCTGATGATGTCAATCAAGTCAACCCTGAAGATCTGGAGCACATGGATATTTCTTATAAGATGGAAATGTCTGCATTAAGGGCAAAGCAGTTTATGGCTAAGACAGTGAAGATGGATTGGAATGGAGGAAAAGGGATCAAGCTCAGTTTCAACTAGGCGAACCTGCGGTGCTACAATTGCAATGAGTATGGATACTATGCCAGAGGAATGAAGGTATAAGAAAGGATGCTGGGTAGAATGATAGGGCACAGGTGGTTCAGCATACACCAGGATATGATTGGACTGCTCAAGTGGAAGATCTGAGTCTAACACTTGATCATGTGGCCCTCCTTGCTGAAGAGGAAACAGAGAAGGAAGCTGCTGAAAT
This sequence comes from Deinandra increscens subsp. villosa, assembly GCA_039602395.1. NCBI lineage: Eukaryota > Viridiplantae > Streptophyta > Magnoliopsida > Asterales > Asteraceae > Deinandra > Deinandra increscens. Next base: position 16,763,756 of record JBCNJP010000009.1, read on the forward strand.
CTGTCACCAAGCTTTCATGGCAAACATCATCCCAGGTTCTGAAGCCAGCTCAAGCAGTCTTGAGGTATGCTTAAATTCTAAATGCCAAACCATGTTTATAGAATGTAAAGACTGGGAACATAAGTTCACTAATGAAACCCTAAATCACGAATCTACTGCTAGAGACCTTAGGGAGTATAAAGATAAGAGTAGAATATTTAGAGAGAAATTACAAGCCGCAAAGTTAGATATTAAGAATCTTCAAACTCAAGTTAGTGATAAAAGTACATATCTTAGGATTGCTAACTCAAAAGTTGTAACTTTAGCCAAATTAGGAACATCAGAAAACAAAATTGAACGTAATGACAAGATTGTGTCTGAAATATTGAAGGCTAGTTCCCTATTCTATAACAATGATGTCAGAATGTGGCATCTTAAAGGCAACTCTGGTTTAGGTCTTGGTACTGATGAAAAGGATGAAAAATCCACGCACTCAGTACCGATGCCTTTGATGAATGAAATGATCTCAGATCATGAAGTCTCTAAGACCACTCTAGAAGTTAAGGCAGAAATTGATAGAAAACTTGCTGCTTGTCCATTTAAGATATCTGCTCCTGTTTCTAACACTTCTAAGAATTCTACTTGTTGTGCAGATAAAGGTAATAAAGAAGCAGGGGTAGTGGATAGAAAGGAGTCTTCTAAGAGTTCTAATTATCATAACTTCTACAAGAAGTTAATTCTGCATATGACCAGTTTAAGCCGATACACTGGGAGTACATCTTGACCACTAAGCCAAATGGCAAAACCCATTAGATACACAAAAGTTGTGCAAAACCGGCTTGGATATCCACTGGGTGGAACCAACCATAGGCTCCCGCGTATCCTAAGAAGCAGTCTTGCCATGTGTGTGGTAAACCTGGACACTTGTCAAGAAACTGCTTACACCGACCATACGAACCCTTCTATCCCTAGAAGGTTCATCAGAAGTCTGTCCCTAAAGGCCAAATACAGGGTGGCCCGGCTAAAAGGTCTAATTCGTCAAAATCCAAGGTGCAGAAATCAGCACCTCAGAAGGCATAGGGATACAAAGTGCATCAAATGCCCAAGTTACTTAAGCAGAAACCTAAAAATGATTTCACAAAAAGCAAAATGGACATTTTTCAGAAATCAGTAAAGGCTGTCAGTCCTGTTAAACCAGTTTGGATTCCAAAATTTGTTGGATCCTCAAAACCTATTTCACCTTCAAAACAAACCAGCTTTTCTAAACCACTATTCCATCCAAAAGCAGTTGGCTTGTTAAAATCAACTAACTGGCGGAAGGATGACAGGTGGAATGTTCCAAAAGTGGTCAATCTTTCTTTCAAGCCCATTGGTGTGTACAAAAAACACTCCAAACAAATCCAAGAGGTGAATTTTCAAAATCAAAATAAAAATAAAAATCCATCGAAAAGACGTCAGGAACTTGGGAAAGAAAATCACTGTCCCAGAAATGTCAACATAAAGGACATACTCAGTCCAACCAACACAGACCCACCTTCACCTAGACCGATTTAGGCATGGGTACCTAAAACTAACTGATCTTCTTTGAATGCAGGAACAGCCAAGGAGGACTGTTAACAACCTTTGGTATGTTGACAGTGGTTGTTCCAGGCATATGATAGGCAACATATCTCTACTACAAGATTTGGAGCAATTTGATAGAGGATATGCGTCGTTCGTTGGAGTAGTTGGAGGATACATCAGTTAGAAAGGAACAGTCAGAAAAGGATGGCTCAGCTTCCACGACGTCAACTACGTCGAGTAGTTGAAACACAGTCTGTTAAGTTTTTCACAAATTTGTGATAGGGAGTATCCGGCACTTTTCAACAATAAAGAATGTCTAATTCTAAAACCTGGATACTCCATCCCTGATGAATGGGTGCTGATGCGAACACCAAGACACGGGAACTCCTATGTTCTCAATATGCAGAAACCCCCCACAACTGAGGTGGCATGCCTTCTCTCTAAAACAGCTGAGAATCATGCTCAGTTGTGGCACAGACGTTTGGGGCACATGAATCTGAAGAATTTGAATCGGCTTGCAAGAGAAGGACTTGTCAAAGACCTCCCAATCAAAGAATTCATGATCAAGGAGAAATGTGTGACATGTGCTAAGGGGAAGCATCACAAACGCCCACACAAGCCAAAGGTGTTTAACAGAATCTCCTCAGTACTGGAGCTGCTTCACATGGACCCTTTTTGGTCCAGTAAGTATGTTAACCCTTAACCGTTGTGCATTTCGTCTTGTTATTACTGGTGATTTTTCTCGTTTCACGTGGGTATTCTTTTTGCCAAGGAAAAGTGATGTTGTAGGAATATTGATAGCCTTTATCAAGCTTATTGAAAACAAGCTAAACTTGAAAGTGAATCCATCAGAAGCGACAATGGGACGGAATTCAAAAATCGTACAATTGACGAATTCTGTTCAGAGAAAGGAATTGATCATCTGTACAGTGTGCCATATACTCCACAACAGAATGGACTAGCCGAACGACGGAACAGAACGCTGATTGAAGCTGCCCGTACAATGTTATGTGACTCCAAACTGCCCACCATGTTTTGGGCAGAGGCAGTTAACACCGCCTGTTATCTCCAGAACAGAGTTCTCATCAACAAGCAACATCAGAAAATCCCTTACAAATTAATTATCATGACAACCCCAGAATTGGGCATCTCCGGGCTTTTGGATGTCTTTGCATTGTTTTATTAAACACTGATTTGCAAAAAAACTGCTGCTAAATCTGATGACTGTTATTTTGTAGGTTACTCTGCCAGTTCAGCCTACAGGGTGTTCAACAAAACAAACGGTGTTGTGATGGAGCCTACCAATGTGGAAATCCCTCAGATGGTGGAGTAGGTCCCCCGCAAGCTTTCGACTACAATCAATTCGTCATTCCATTTGGATCGGATCCGGTCATTGCTGAAGAACTATATGACGATTCTATATCTGGACCATCAATGACTCATACCATTTCAAAATATCTGCTAACTACCTCCGACGCAAATACAACACCAGCACATGAAACTACTGATGCTGGTGTTGATGATGAGACAGAGAACAACCCGGCATAGACACTGTTCAAACACAGGTAGCTGCTGCAGAGACAGATGCTGAAACTATTAAAGAACCAGTTCAGACAAATCTACCCCCAGAAATCCCAGTTCAAGCCGTTGCTGAAACAAGGATCCACAAATATCATCCCTTAAACAATGTCATTGGTCATTCAGCGTCTGGGGTGATAACTAGAAGCCAATCAGGAGACATCAATCACTGCATGTACTCTTGCTTTATCTCTCAAATTGTGTCCCTAAACATTACAATGGCTCTAACAGATCCTAGTTGGGTGAAAGCCATGCATGAAGAGCTGAACCAGTTTTCAAAGCTTCAGGTATGTAGGTTAGTGGAGAAGCCTGCTGATAAAAAGGTCATCGGAACTCGATGGCTTTATAAGAATAAAAAGCATGACAACGGTATTATTGTCAGAAACAAGTCAGGGTTGGTGGTTCAAGGGCACAAGCAGGTCGCAGGAATCGACTATGATGAAGTATATGCACCGGTTGTTCGTTTAGAGGCTATACAGGTCTTTTTGGTCTACGCATCCTACATGAATTTCACTGTCTACCAATTAGACGTGAAAACTGCATTTCTCTATGCTGAAATGGATGAAGAGGTGTATGTTACTCAACCTCATGGGTGTCATTGATGAAGAACACCCTTACCATGTGTACAAGCTAGGCAAAGCATTGTATGGCTTGCATCAGGCCCCACGGTCGTGGTACAAAACGTTGACTGATCATCTTCTAGCACACGGCTACACGAGGGGAATAGTGGACCAGACACTGTTCAGGAAAGAGGTTGAAAGTGACATAATCATGGTGCAAGTTTATGTGGACGACATCATCTTCAGGCCCACGAATGAGGATTTGTGCAAAGAGTTTGAGAAAGTGATGCGGACAAAGTTTGAGATGAGTCAGATAGGCGAAATGGAATTCTTCCTGGCATTACAAGTGAAGAAGAGTGAGAGCGGAATCCTTTCATCAAGCCAAATATATCACAGAGATTCTGGAGAAGTACAAGATGGCAGATTCGAAACCTGTCTCCACACCCATGGTGGCCAGGCTAGCATTTACCAAAGATCCAGATGTTCAATCAGTGAGCGAGCACATGTACCGGTCCATGATCGGGTCACTGATGTATTTGACGGCCAGCCGACCAGACATCATGCTTGCAGTGTACCAATGCACACGATATCAAGCTAATCCTAAACTCTCTCATTTATCTGCAGTTAAACGTATTTTCAAATATTTGAAGGGACGGCCAAGGCTGGGCCTCTGGTACCCTAAAGAATCTGGGTTTAATCTGTATGCATTTGTTGATAGTGATTATGGTGGCAATGAGCTTGACAGGAAATCTACCTCTGCTGGAGCTCAGTTTTTAGGAGACAGGTTGGTAGCTTGGCAGAGCAAGGAGCAGCACACGGTGTCTCAGATCTACATCTGAAGCAGAATACGTGGATGCATCTGCATGTTGCTCACAAGTGGTATGGTTGCAGCATCAACTGGGAGATTGCGGTTTGAATTTCTTTGACACTCCTATCTATTGTGATAATAATGTTGCGTTGCAAATTGTTAAGAATCCTGTGCAGTATTCAAAAACCAAGCACATTAATATTAAAACGCACTTCATTCGGGACTGCTACGAACGCAGGCTCATTCACTTAGAACGGGTGCAATCGGATGACAATGTGGCGGACATGTTCACCAAACCCCTCCCTAGTGCTAATTTTGAAATGTGTCTCAAAGGCCTCAGGATCATAGCCTTTGATAAGTAGTCTGACAACTTCTATCTTTTTATCTAAAATAAATTTCAAAAAAAAATCAAAAAAATAACCAACAAAATGATGTTATTATTCTCAGTATGTGTTGTGAAAAAAAATTCAAAAAGAAAGTGGAAGATATAAAATAAATATCTTGATGTTTCCCATAAATTTTGTGTGCTTTTAAATTTTTTACTGATTTTGATTGACCAGGTTGGGAAGTGATATAAATTTCCAAGTGTTTGCTGACTGACACATGTAAGGTGGATGTGAAAAGCTGTGATTCATGGCTGATATGTTTGGTAGGCTCTGCTGTCAATCAATCAAATGGTATGGTTTATCACAACACTTGAAGGAAACACACACTTAGGTTAGTACAATCTCTATTTGACTGTGTACCAGGAATCCTGAGACACACGCCTGGTTCTGAGTTTTGATGTCATGCTCAAAAATCCCATTCACTTTGCTTTACGTGAGCAATGACCTGGGAATATTGTACATGAGTCAGGACTCCTCTGTTCTGTGGTAGTAGAGACCTGGAATATCCCTGATCCACGTACATCTAAGATCATAGTGTACATACATAATAAACCCAAAAGATGCCAATGTGCACAACCAAAAGAGACCTTCAAGTGTCCACAATCCTCAGCCTTGTCACTGATGAGAACATTATTAAAAATGTTTCAAAAAATATTGTTGACGTTGTATATTATCCCAAAAATCTCCGTGATCTATTCTTTCTTTTCTCAAACTAATCTGGAGCATGGCGTTAGGGTTAAGGAAATGTGTCGTGAAAAATGTTGTACGGAAACCGGGTGTACTTGATAGAATGTACAAAATATACATAGGACGTATGTGTGCAACCTGGATAGATGTTTATAATTAATAAACCCTAAAATATAAATTATGTGATGAAACTGCATGAGTAAGCGAAAGCAGTATGAGTTTAAAGATGGATCAAAATACAGGCAATCGCCTGAACACACAAAAGTAACTGAAGCTGAAAAGTGTTCCTCAGTCACAAATTATCTGGTATGATCCCTTATGTGCCTTCTCACTAAAAAAACAGTGTGTCAAGTGGTAGATAAAATTTCTTTTGTTTTTTACTTGATTCACCTTTTTTTTCATTATGTTCTTTTTGTTTTCTCTCTATTGTTAATTAATTTTCAGTTTTAAGTTGTCAGATATAAAACCCTCGGGCTTGAGTTTAGGAGAAGTTTTCTAAAAAGAAATGGGGTTAAAACTTGACAAAGTGGAGATTTTTTAAAAGAATTATATGTGTTTGTTAAAGGTTTGAATCAAAATGTTACTTTCTCAAAGCAAAAGGGGTCAAAGTGAATTTTTTTTTAAAATATAGTGAAGAGAAGGGGACCGAACGGCCCAACACCACCCATCACCTTCGGTCTTCACCGTCGCACGCCACCACCATCATCACCACTTTATTGCGACATCATCACCACTTCCATCGCCGGAAACCACCATCGAACTCTCCCCCACTCACGTCCGTCCCCGCCGCCACTGTCACTCGCCGGTCGCCACCATCCGCCACCCATTCCAGTGATCCGACACCACCAGGGTGGTCAGAATTTGACTCCTAGCACTCTCCCAGGGTCGATTTAAAGTTCTAACTGTAAATGGCGCCTCGATTGAAGCGTGCGGCCAGACCCACAAAGGATAACTTCGGGTATGTGCCTTAAAACTTGTGATTGTTGGTTGGGGTGGGTTGGTAATCGGGTTTCAAGATGATTGTGTTGAAAATCGAGTGATAAAACACTCGAATATGAGTGTTTGATTAAGTTGCAGGTTTGGAATGAAGAAGAAGGGGGATTTCGATCGAACCAGGGGCTTTTCGATCAAGCTGAACAACTTTTCGATCGGCCCCTCGGTACTTTTTGGTTAAGGTTCACTGATGAACCGGACCTTCTCGATCGAAAAATAAGCTTTCCGATCGAAAGTTATACTTTTCGATCGAAGCATAAGACTTTTCGATCAGGACCAAGACTTTTTGATCGGGACCCATATATTTCGATCAGTGCTCTCGGTAACCTACTGCTTTTCGATCAGAAGGAAGCTTTTCGATCGAAAACCCTGTTTTTCGATCGAAAAGGTACCTGATGATGTTTCAAATGTTTTTTCTCCAATTTTAAGCCATTATGCTGCCTATTTTTCGAGAATATTATTATGGCTAATGGATTTCTGTTTGTTTTGGATTTTATCTGTATTTGTGATTGCAGGGACTTAGAGTTTATCAAGGATCACAATACTGTTGCATATTTGCTAGATCCACCTGTCAAGTATAAAGAAAAGTATAAGTCCATGATTGAAGGATTAAAGAAAAGCTGTCTGCACTATATTTCACTGCCAATCCTGCTATCTGCAAGAGGATGCATCAAGAGTTCTGGAAGACTGCATTTGTTTCGGATGATGGAAATCAGATCATAGCAAAGATTCAGGGCACATGTGTAGTATTGACTGAGGAAAACTTTAGACATGCTCTAAGATTGAAAGATGTTCCTGCTGATCCTATTGCATTGGAGAAAGAAGTGGTTACCCAGTGTTTGAAGGAGATGGGGTATCACGCAGTGTCCCCACCCACTATGAAGGCCCTTATACCACCATACTGGAGGATGCTGGCTCATTAATTGCAAAAATGCATCATTGCTAAGAAGAGTTCTATTGATCAGCTAAACTAGGTACACACCCATGCAATGGTGTCACTAGTCCGAGGTGTTAGATTCAACTGGTCCAGGTTAATCTTTGAAGATATCAAGGCTGTGGTGACAAGGGACAAGAAGTTTACTTGATTAAGTGTTTGCATGTCATTAGTCAAATTGGTTATGAGTTATACGGGTGTACAAGTCCTAAGTCTCCTACCTCGGTGGGAATGAAAAGACTTTGTACGATTGTCCCGTCGATCATACATCGAATATGCAGGATAACGTCGTAAGTAATTGTGACGCATTATCATTATCATAGTACAATGTGTTGTATGTGTGATTCGTGTTAGGTAAAGTATAGAAAACCAAAATTCAATCACCAATGTGTATTCGAGTTCACTTGTCCGTTGTCCACGCGTTGTCGGGATGGTTGGTCAACACCGTCAACACTGTTACGTGTCATATGTGAAGTCTAAGAAAATTCACTGCTATCTTTAGTCGGTTACTGGAAATACTAAATTGCACCCGAAGGTGAGTTCATACCCCACTTCTTAACTATTTACGCTTTCGAGGGAGAAGACATACGTTAACTTGTTTTATAACTTAACTTGATGATTTATGCCAACACTTTATAAACCATGGATGAAGCATTTGCTGAAAGTCCTTCCACTAAGGTGAACCATGAATAACTTATAACGGGGAATTATAAGGTAGATCTATTAGGCCTGACAAGCCCTACCCGACCGCTGCGAGCGGGGTGGGTATTATATTTTCTCTAGCTCGGTCACTACTTGCAAACAGTATGGCTAGAAGGCAAAGTAGCTATCAGTAATTGTGTCACGAATTCCTGTGGTCTTATAAAAATCTTATGGACTAGCTATCCATGGGTATAAATATCAGCTTTTTTAGGGTGGGGTCCCTGCTTGGGTTATGCCTCGTTGAGGGTAACTGGTTAACGAACTATTTTGATAAATGTTATTTATATGCTTAAACTTATGAACTCACCAACCTACAGTTGACACTTTTTAGTATGTTCTTCTCAAGTCCTTAGGAGCAGCTAAGGAGCAATTAAGATCATTCATATGGCCATTCTGCATGGTTTGTAATTGCATGATAACTTTTGTCACCTTGGGCGAAATGACACTCTTTAAACTGTTTTCTTATGATTGTCGCTTCCACTTATGACTTGTTAAAACTTTGTTGAAATGGTTCCGCTAAAACTCTAAGACTTTTATAACTCTGATAAATCTTTTGATACTTTGGTATCCAAATATGGTTTTAAAACGTTGATTCGAGCATGTAGAATGTTCGAAGTTTTTTACGACTCAGATCCTGGTGTGGCTCGCACCCTCGCTCATGAGTTTTATGTGGGTGGTTTTGCGAGGGTGTGATAGATTGGTATTAGAGCTCATCAGTAATGGGGAACTTAGAATTGCATTAGATCCAACTATGACTAGAGTCAGTTAGACACACACTTAGACGCACATATACGCAGTTTGCCCATCTTGCTACTATATATATATATATATATATATATATACTAGCCGTGTGCCCGCGCGTTGCGGCGGCGACATTGTATAGTGTGTTATTCGTCTTCTGTTCGCGCGTTGCAGCGGCACAATAAACTACAACGCGGTATTTGTCTTCTGTTCGCTTGTTATGGCGGCACGACAATTTACATCTAGGTATTCGTTTTTTTAAAACTCAAACAAATAACAACAAACACTCGAATTGAAATATATATTGGTCACAAACATAGTATTTTAAAACCAAATGAGTTGTAAGATAGAAGTCATCAACATAGTTCTATTATATCAGTAATAACATAGTACTTTTTAAATCAAAATCCGAGGGTCAATGAATTCCATAGTAAGGAAGTCAATCCGTGTCGTACGTCATGCAATCAGTCATAAACAGTGTTTTAAGTTGAATTCATGAACATAATAGTTTTAATGATAGTGGTCGAATAAATTAGACCGGTCCTTAGAGATTTTAGGTTGCATAATCTTTTTAGTTGGTATATTGGTTGTATAAGTTATAACTATTTACTTATTACACATGTGAATTTTTCTAAATAATGAGAAAAAATAAAAAAGGGAAAAAAGATATTAATCACAACCATTACAACATCTATATACACAATATTGTTAAGTCTTTTTAGTAGTAAAAATAAACAAGCATCACTAAAGTCTACAATACACCAAAAAAATTGTTAAGTTTTTTAATAGTGAAAATAAACAAGCACAGTAAAGTCTTCCACTACACCAAAAACATATGTACCTTAAATGTTAATATGAATTTAGGTTGCTACTTTGTTTTAGTTTTATTTATTTACTATTTAATGCTTTTAGAAGCATTTTCTAATTTTTTTTAGTAATTTTATTTATTGTTTCGTTTCTGTTTTATTTAATTAGTTTTATGCGTTTTAATTTTGTTTTTAAAATTTAAGAGACAATATTTGTTAAAAATTTAAATAGACAGCGATACGTGACTTTGAATTTGCCACGCCGATCTTCATTTTCTAATTTTTTTTCTTCATGTTTGTTCACTTTTTATAGAAGAGATCAACAAACCTTCAAAGTGAAGTGAAGGCAAGTTCCACTTATCATGGTCACAAAGCTGCGGACAATTACCTTAAAATTTCTTAGCATCTTAGAGTTTCCGTATTAAAATAAAGCTACAAATAAGATTGTCAAATTAGATAATAGCTCCAAGGGAAATATCTTGACCCATTTACTTATACATGGATTGATTTAGAATATGTATATCTGCCATGTCAAATACAAAAAACATTGTATATTTTCAAATTTCTATAAAACTATATATGGATGCCTATAATCAAATTTCGGGAAGCTTCCATACCATCTTCACAGGTCTTTGCAGCACCAGCATTGTATATGAATGCCTAGATAAAGGTGCAAGATATTAATCAAATTTCTATAAAACTATATACTTTTCAATAAATATGAGTTTATGAGACATTTACCTGTCTTTGATTGATATAATATATAACTACATGACCTGCACATATATATTTTCCAACAAAAGACAGTCTAGTAGCAAGGACCTACACATTCGCTAGTTAGACAAAATAAAACCACTCTACACCAGCTTCCATAATACTTCTTTATTGTGAAAGCAGTCTACACCAGCAAGCATAAAACCAAAATTGTGTTGCGAGTTTTAAAGTTCATTAATCTGTACAAAGTTCACTTATACAAGATCAATTTGAACATACCCCGTGGTCAATTATGATGAGCCAATCTTAAACTTACAAAGTTTCACTTATACTTGCTCAAAATTACCAAGAATTGAACAGAGTGTGAATACTATATGTAAATAAAGTAATTAAACTTATTACCTTACCTGATGTAGCCAGAACAGGAGCCAGATGACTCTCCAGCAACATATCTAAACAAAAAGATGACAATTAATATATTAAAACGTCTCAAAAGGCTTTGATTGAATGGTGAAAAAAAACACTATTAATACAACTGCGGTTTAGAAAGAACAAATAAATAAATACTGATGCTGGAACAATACATATTTAAACTGCAACTTATAAAAAACCTAGCTTATTACTGGCTCTTAATACTGATTTGGTACAACAACTCTTTGCAGCCCTCTAACAGGTCAGGTCAGGAGTTCTTTAACAAATATCATTAAGTCCTAACTTGGTTTCGCTGGCTGATTAACTGAGTTAACTTGGTTCCTTTGATTTTACAATATGGTCACCAATATGTCAAAAACTGATATAGCATATAGAGTATTCACTTGATGGTTACTTAATGGTTCCTTTAGGATGTCAAGAACTGATATAGCAAAAGATATAGCAAAAACTGATATAACTGTTCCATTTACTTAACTTACATAGCAGAATTAAGATATATAAAAAGGTTAAGGTATACCTAACACAACTTTATAGCAAAAGTGTAATCCGGTTGCTGCTGCCTCTTCTTGCTCAGAAGATTACAACCGGTTAATCAAGTAGTTGTTTCAACTTGCAGAGAAGTCTCAAACTGCCAACCTAAAATAAATTTTGTGGTTAAATGGATATCAGATATGTAATTTACCATTTTATAATATAAACAATTTGTGTATATAAAATTTTAATTATATATAGTTGTAACATGCTGCACATATATTAGCCTACTAAAGCACATTTAACCATATCAAGGATTAGCCTACTAAAGCACACTTGTGAGAAAACTTTTAACTCAAATGATCCAATACTCATGAGAAAACTGAGTACATTACACAAATCCATGGCAGATTTCAAGTTATGAAACTATTTAAATCTGATTATGGGAATGCTCAATTAAGCTACTCTCTTTATGTTAATCTCTTCCATTTATACTAAAACATAACTCTTTCTACTAATGATGGATGCATAGGTTTAACACAAAAGTTTGATGAAGGCAAACAGGAAGCATATAGAAACTGGCTTTCTACTAATGATGGATACATAGGTTACAACAGTTTGATGAAGGCAAACAGGAAGCATATAGAAACTGGCTTAACACAAAAACTGGCTTTCAAAAAGCATAATGAAAGCAACATGTTACCACATTTGAGGGCATAGCAGGTAAACCATGTAATCACTTTGATTGTATTTTCATTCTGTATATTTACAACATTAGTTTACACAAAGTATAAACACAGACCATAAGAATGTTGTTAATTAAACCAAACCATAAGAATGCTGCTACCACTTTACCATAATCAACTGGTTTCTATACCACTTAACCATAAGAATGTTGTTAATTAAACCAAACCAAGCTAATTAACTACTTCAACCACATATTAGGAACCAAAATATAAAAGCTAATTAACTACTCCAACCACATAAGAATCTTTAAGCTACAACATGAATACATAAACACAATCAGGTTCTAGAATTAGATTTTATAAAACAAAATGAATCAAATTTTGAAAACAATACAAAGAACCATAATTTTCACCTTAAATTCTCAGCCAATGCTTTGAATTGCGATTTCAGTAGAGAGGTTGAAGGTGTGTATTTATAAGGCCGATTACCCATTTGAATTGAAAAAATTTGAATTGACCGCCTTTATTCTAATTACCTAAACGAATCCGTTTGACTCCGATTACCCAAAGAATCCACGAAGGGGTGTCTGCATTTTGCCCTGAATTGAAGTCTCAATTTGATGTGTTGCTGAGATTAGATTGCGTCAACTGTGAAGAAGAAAAGCAAGTGAAGAAATACCTCAAAAGGGAGATTGTTTGAGTTGTCTGCATCGAAGGTGTCTGTGCGAAGGAGAAAAGCAAGATCGTCGTCTGACGAAGATCGTTCTTGGCTTCAAAAATCGATTCTTATGGCTTCACATCGTTTACTTGGTTGTTGTGTGAAAGGAGAACTGAAAACACTCTCTAAACGTATGCGTGAAAAGGGTATCCCTGCAGCTCTGGGTTACTTGAAAGCAAACTGAATAAACCCTCAAATAGGGAGATTCGCCTGCACCATTTTTGTTTTGTTTTTGAAAAAGTTCATAGGTTCAAAAAGTTAAGAGAGAAGAAAAGGGTTAGGTTTGAAAGCATACTATATTCACACTCGAAATAGAAAAGCAAGCGCCGGTTCTTTAAAATGCTTATACCCGGTTTAAGACCACATTGAGTGAAGAAAGGGTTGCAATGCATCATTGTGTTGTACATTGTGCTTGGTGAGTTATACGCGTCTTAATTTTAAGACGCCTAAATTACGAAAATGCCATTTTGATCAATATGTATTATATAGTAGTATAGATATATATATATATATATATATATACTAGTGGGGTACCCACGCGTTGCGACGGGCGATAGTTTATGTTTGCGTGTTCGGCGTCGGCGACAATTTACAATGTGATATTCGTTTCTGTTAGTGCGATGGGGCACAATGATAATTTATAATGTGGTACATGTGTTGATGCATGAACCTTGTGTGGCCGTTACTGTTCGAATTGTCAAACAGACTGATTTGTCGGAGACATGAACTAGGGTCCGAAACCCAGCTGAACTCAAAGTTCGGAGTTGTCCGAAGGTGGTCCGAACTCCAGGTTCGGAGGGAGTCCGGACAGAGTTCGGAGGTTACCTAGTTCGGACAGAACGAAGAAGTATAAATAGTTTCGTCTTTGTATTTCTTTGTAAGTTTTTGTCCAGTGTCTTTGTGTTGAAAGGGGAGGTTCTGTCAAACCTCCCCCGGAGCTTAAACGTTTGTATACTCCTTCGGTCATGTAATCATTCGACACGAATCAATGACAAAACTTCCATCTCATCCATAGAATCGATCCGTATACGATTTTTCAGTTGGTATCAGAGCTGTTGGCTCTTTCTATGGTCGAAATCTATCGTTTTTCTTCATTTCAAGACGTTAAAACTTCGGTTAGGGTGATTGAAAGTGTTTCTGATTGATTTTTAATCAATCAAGTCTTTCTGAGTCACGTTTTTACCTAACAGAAGCCTCTAGATTTCAAAATTCGATCAAATTCTGAGTCTAGTTCGATTTCAAAAATTTCCCGTCTGAGTGAGGATAGAGTTCGGCCGAAGAACAGATCTGAAAAATAACCGCTCCGAACTCCAGGTTCGGACGTCCGAAGGTCAGTTTCGGAGAGGGTTCGGAGGTAGTTCGGACAAGGTTCGGAGGAGCTCGGACTGGGTTCGGAGGAGCTCGATCCCAGTCAGGGGCTCCGCCCCTTGGACCCCGCTAGGGGCTACCGCCCCTTGGACCCCGCTTCTCAGGGGCGCTGCCCCCGAACCCCCGTTAGGTGGCAATTTTACAGAAGCGGATCAGTTATCGAGTTTACCCTTGACTCGGTAGCTGTGGGGTGTTATATTTGAAGAAAATCCAAATTCTGATACTTGTTACGAGTTAGTGATCGAATTTCAAGAAATGAGTTTGTGAGTAGTCATTGTTGTTCTTGATGATGGACAGAGATTCAAGAATACATGTTTCTGATGATGGACAGAGATTCGGAGACATGGTTATGATTACTTGGGAACGTTTGTCGGAGATTATCATTCTACACAAACTGAAGATTAAATGAGATTAAAGATTCCGTTGCGGGGCACTTGAGTTTATCATTCCACTACAAGAATGCGGGGTTGGAATCATAAGAAATTGAAGATTTGAATATGTCACTTGTTTAGGGGGAAAATGGGGACCCTAAAAACTATCAAAGCTTCATAACTGAAAAAGTGAATATTCAAAAGCAATCAATTCAGAGATGATGGTAATTTTTTATCTTCATGGATATGTGATGTATTCTGATGTTCGTGTGAACTGATATGTCAAAGTTTTCGGTTATAGTTTGGAACTCTCTATCATATGCCCGATACTTTCTTGAGTTGTGATGACTTGGTCAAAATTCCAGTCTACAACGAGATATAGGTTTACCGGAGTAATATAATGGGATGGATTTTATGCTGGGGGGGGGGGGGGGGAATTTCCATGATTGGAGATGCTGATTGTGTCTGTTTTCATAAAGATCAGAATGTATTACATTTTGTTGAAGATTGAAGATTTCTATCAACGTGCAGTGATGTTCGTGGATGTCTTTGCAGTTTCCGGGAAACGACTGATGAAGTGAACCATTATCATATATGCCGGTTCCAGTTGGACGGTTGTGCTTGAATCTAGGGGGAACTTTATTGGTTGTGGAGATTGTACAAGATGCGAATTGTTTCCTGCATGTCTGAAGTTCAGTCCAAGGGGAGTTTGCTAGAAATCAAGATTCAAGATGTAGCAGATTGACTGATGACGATTGCTAGAAGATCAATGTCTGGATTCGACAGTAACGTCCAAGGGGGAATTTGTTAATGCATGAACCTTGTGTGGCCGTTACTATTCGAATTGTCAAACAGACTGATTTGTCGGAGACATGAACTGGGGTCCGAAACCCAGCCGAACTCCAAGTTCGGAGTTGTCCGAAGGTGGTCCGAACTCCAAGTTCGGAGGGAGTTCGGACAGAGTTCGGAGGTTACCTAGTTCGGACATAATGAAGAAATATAAATAGTTTCGTCTTTGTATTTCTTTGTAAGTTTTTGTCCAGTGTCTTTGTGTTGAGAGGGGAGGGTCTGTCCAACCTCCCCCGAAGCTTAAATGTTTGTATACTCCTTCGGTCATGTAATCATTTGACACGAATCAATGACAAAACTTCCGTCTCATCCATAGAATCGACCCGTATACGGTTTTTCAACATGTGCGTTCGGCATCGGCGAAAATTTGCAAGACTCATGATATATGGTGCAACCCGTGCGATGCGGCGACAGCGACAATCAACTAATGTGGTACTTGTTTTCCATTAATTTATCAATATAGATTGCATTGTACGTATGTTAGTTTTCTCATTCGTATAATTGATTTAATTTATCCAAACTTGAAAAACTCAAATAAATAATAACAAACGCCCGAATAGAAATATATATTTGTCACAAACATAATAATTTAACAAAAAATTGTTCAACACAAGAGTAATAAGATATAAGTCATAAAAATAGTACTTTTGAAGTCAAAATCTCGGTGTCAATGACTTCCATTTTGAGAAGATCAATTTGTGTCATACGCCTTACAAATTTCAGACACCTCATCACCATACTTTTTGTGGCAAAGAGTTCTCAAGATGATGATTCTGCATAATGGTCTTGAGTAAATGGAGTCATCAGATTCAAATGCTTTCACATGGGTCCAGTTGCGATTGATGACTCGAAAAAAGGATCTTTGAGATCCAATTGAACAATGATATTTGTAATAAAACCCTAGGTCTATAAACCCATTTTATTCTCATGGTACATAGGTTAGGCATCCTTCAAAATCAATTATATCTTTCTACAAATCAACAAAATAATAACTTTACATGGCATATAGAAAAAAGGGTACTCCTATGTGCTAAAAATAAAAATATGTGGAGGGAGTTCTCATGTATCAATTTTCTCCGACTTCACTTTTGGTTTACATCAGTTTGGTTTGCTTTGTTTCTTTGACCTCTGACCCACCAAAAGCAGTTTCAAGGATATTTTGTATACCATTTAAGTCCTCGACCAAATAAAGGTGTACATGACATTTATATGAATATATCAATATATGTGCATCAATTAAGACCAAGATATATCAGTTTATGCAATGCAAAATGAAGGTCTACCTTTATTTTCCTTGCTCTTGTTGGGTAAATGACCAATCTAGCCTTGAATGTATTCCGCATTTGGACTTTAGATTGAAGACCTTCCAATGAGCAGTTTCTGTGACGATGTTCAACAACAATGCCAACAAGTGGAGCAAGTTTTCTTGGGATACCTACAGGCTGATTAAAAAACCAAAGCAACTGTGATTTGTGGAATCCAAAACAACTACAAATTGATAGAACAACAGTAGCAAAAGCATTAAACAGTTGAAAGTGATAAAAAATTCTAATCTTATTGAAGTATGAAGTTTATAGATGTTAGAAAATATTGATAACATAAATCTAAGATGATGCTATATTATAATTATTATTGTTAATAGAAAGAAACACTGAAAATACAAACATATAACAAACATCTAAGTTATATTCTATAAATGTTCACGATGATAATATAGTAAATTGTTTCATCTATTAAGATCAATAGTTAATGATAAATAGGATTATAAATTAAATAATTTAGTGCAAATTAAATAGGATTATAAATTAAATAATTTAGTGCAAATTAGTTACATAACTAACAGAAGTTGGTAACAGTGATGGTTTTTCACAAGTATGATAAATAAGTGGAATGTGTGTTTAATCAGTATGCATCTTTAATGAAATTATATAGTGTTCTGTATGTATATTTGATGAAGGTTGTTAATTTCACCAAGAAATTGCTACTGCCATACTTCTTTATAGTGGAAAAGTATAAACATCAAAGAACATCCAAAATCATTATAAATATTATTCCATTAAAAACACACAAATAGGCAACAAATGATTTGAACCCACACAATGACAACCAGCTAACCTTGACCTTGATTGTTATTTTCCCTGATCAATTTCAGTCCTCTTACCTACCCCGTAATCCATGTTTTCCTACTCAACTCTTAACAAACGTGCAAGAAAAACACCATATTTCTTTATAGTGGAAAAGTAAAATTATCTTAATTTTATTCAAGAGCATCAGTAGATAGGAAATTTCCATTACCCAACAAAATCTCCATATGTGTCTATCTAACTATTGTTTGAAGATGACGTCTATCGTCGCTAATGAACTGTCGTGCATCTGTGCGAATTGATGATCGATGAAGGCTTGACTCGATGACAGCAGAAATGATGAAATGACACCAAACTATAATTTTAGAAATTAAAAATAGCTCTACGAAATCAACAGCCATATCAGAACTGGCCTAAGGCTCAACTTCAAGCTCTTCACGCTGATGACCAGTTACGATAGGCATCACATCTTCCACTTCCTTAACAACATTCCCTATAATTTACAACGAACAAACATCTAAAACCACCAACTCACAGCAACTGAAAGCACACTCTTTATTCAAAAACTGAAAATAACTATAGTAACCCCGAGAACTTACAAATGTCAGGCGAAAGGACATTCTTTATTCACAAATCAATTGAAAGCTAGTGTCATTATGTAGCTCCTCTTTGATCTTTGTTCATAGAATTATGTCAGGTTTATGTAATGAATTTTGTGATAAAAACCCTAAACATCATAACATCTCTAATCTCACAATCAAAAAGTACGATCAGATCGTCTTTTACACCATCATAGGCATCATTTAGTTCCAAAAATATTACCTTATACCCTGCTTCGGCATCAATTTATACCATCATTGCTGTTAGAGATCTTCTTCATCCACCCTCACCACCTGAATCTTGCTGCATTGAATCAAACACCAATCAGAGAAACCTAAAAAGTTAAATTAGCTTCTATCAAATAAAAACCCACAATACTTGAAACCCTAATTAAGTTAACAACAATCAACGATGATCGAGTGAATCAGATCAAACATAAAAGTGTAAATGGAAATTAAGAAACTTGAATCTTTATACAATTGAAAGGTTTGAATCTTACTGATACCTCCATGATTTGTGCAATTATTGAACAAAGAGAAGAGATTGAGCGGAGAGAAAAGAGGAGGATTTAGAGAAAAGAGATAAAAGAGTTTGTAGAGAGAAAAGAGAGAGCA
Organism: Deinandra increscens subsp. villosa; assembly: GCA_039602395.1. Lineage (NCBI taxonomy): Eukaryota > Viridiplantae > Streptophyta > Magnoliopsida > Asterales > Asteraceae > Deinandra > Deinandra increscens. The sequence goes on from JBCNJP010000009.1 coordinate 16,782,400, forward strand.
TATTCAATTTCAAATTTCAAATGTGCTATTTTAGGTAATTTCAGAGGAGGTACAAATCTCTGAAACGGATGTTCTCAAGAAGAAGAAAAGGAATTGAGTTCTGCAACTCAAGTTCAAAACCAACTATATATTCACTTTGGTTCAAATGATAGCTTTAGTGAGTTGTATATGATGCTTCTTGAAACTTGTAAGTTTTAATTTTAAGAGTATACTTTGTAACTAAAAAGAAATGCATTATAAGATAGTAAAGATATATATATATATATATATATATATATATATAAGTATATGTATATACTATGTTGACTCTCTATGATACTGTTATTTCTATCTCTATTCTTATCACATCATCACATACTACCTTTCAGTAGTGCTTGTTTGAATTAACTGTTAGTTATTCAAAAAGTAGCTACTCACTATAATATACACGGGATGTATATTGCAGGCATGTCTATGATTCCATCAGACATTGGAGCACCATCTGGAGCAAAGGGGAAGAGACTTTGTGAGACGAGAGACGACGAGGAATCATCGGATGTGTGTGATTTCGTCGATTTTTCCTACATCCTAAACCGTCAAGACCCCACAAACTGGAGGTGGTATCGTGGACACGTGGGCCAGCTGGTTGAGGAGCAGTGTGTTCCATATCAGGCATCTGTCAATCTTACCCCTCGCATGTTGGAGGTACCTGGTGTGCCATTTTTACCCCCACTACCGTGCCATGAGACTCGGGTGATCGCAGCACTGGTGGCAGCCTTAGACACCACACAGCGAGCCCTAAGTGACGCCATGCATGAAATTGCACTGATGTAGGAGAGGCAGCACCGTTCTGGTGAGATGATCGAGGTATTGAACCGCAGTCTAGGTATAACTGATGTAGCGCATGACAATTCGGTCGAGCATGTGCGAGCAATGCAGAACACGGTGATTGTTCTAGAGGGCTTACCGGGAGCCATGGGAGGTGCTCCCGCAGATCCTCCGGTTGAGGGCGCTGAGCGGACCCAGGGGGAGGAGGAGCGTCATCATTAATTGATTTCTCTCTAAGTTATCTAGTATCTGCTAGTAGTAGCTAGGATCTATCTTAGACGCTTTTATGAAGCATTGTATAAAGACTAGTTAGTAGTATTTCTCTATCTTTTGACATGTAAAAATTTGAACTCGATTTAAAATTAATAAAATTACGAGTCAGTTGCAGTTTTATTTTATTTAAAGTTGTAGTTAAATTTGTTATGTGTTTTGTATGTCACTTGATATTTGTACTATACTCTAATGGTAAACACCGGGATGTTAATCATTTTTGTATGTTATGAATAAAGACAATGGCAGGTAGAAGTCGAGGCCGTGGAATCAATCTCACTGCAGAAGAGCTCAATGCTATTATCGGTATGAGCGTAGTAGCAACTTTGATAGCTCACGCGCAAGCAAACCCAAACGTACCACAAGGGTGTTCTTAGAAGATGTTTATGGAATTCAAGCCGCACATGTTTATTGAAACAGAAGGAGTCGTAGGACTACTTTGGTGGATGGAAAAGACTGAGTTAATTTTTGAGAGATGCAATTGTCCAGCTGAATACCGGGTTAAGTATGCATCAGGAACGTTGGAGGGAGTAGCTTTAACGTGGTAGAACTCGTAGGTTCAAGTGCTTGGTTTAGCAGCAGCGAACGCAATGTCATTGGCAGAGTTCACGAGACTGTTGATCGAGGAGTATTGTCCTCACCTGGAGGTAAAGAAGTTAGAGGTTGAATTTGCCAACCTAGAGATGGAGGGATCCGAAACTGGGGCGTACATGTCATGCTAGAACGAATTGGATTTGCTTTGTCCTACCATGGTTGATCCGCCCTATCGCCAAATTGAGCGGTACATTGATGGCTTGGCACCTCAAATTCAGAGTTTGGTAACCTGAAGCAACCCTGGAAGCATTCGTGACACTATCCACTTAGCTCATAAGCTAACTGATCAGGCTGTCCAACAAGGAATTTTACCTCAGCGTAAAGCAGTAACTGGTTTTGTGGATAACAAGAAGAAGTGGGAAACCTCTGGAGGAAATGGTAGTGGTTCAAACCAGACTCAGAATCACAAAGCTGGTGGTAACAGCAAAGGTTGTCATGCGAACCAGAATCTGGAAATTCATCAGGTGGTTAGCACGGGAGACAACCCAAATGCAACAAGTGTAGCCGACATCACTATGGGAATTTTGTGATAAAGTGTAACAAGTGTGGAAAGTTGGATCACAAGTTCGTTAACTAGCGAGTGAGAGTCAACAATCATGGGACTCAGAATGGCCAGGGTAATCAATCTCACTATTATGTATGTGGAGTTATCGATCATTTCATGAAAGACTGCCCAAAGCTGAAAGTAAATGGAAATGGAAATGGTAGTAATCGTGGAAACGGAAATGGCAATGGCAATGGTGGAAACAGGAATGGTGGAGCAGTGGGTAGAGCATTTGTGATTGGAGCAGGAGAAGTTCGAAATAACGCCAATGTGGCAAACGATAAGTTTTCTGTTAATGCCTATTTTGATTCCGTATTGTTTGATACTGGCGCCGATGGGAGTTTTATTTCAAGTAAATTTAGCAAGATGATTAACGCCATAGAAATCCCATTAGAGGTTAAGTATTCGATAGAGCTCGCAAATGGAAAGCTCACTGAAATCCATCGTATTGTCTGAAACTACATAATGGATTTGTCCACTCATCAAATGAACATAGATTTGTTGCCAACAACTTTGGGAAGCTTTGACATTGTTATTGGTATGGATTGGCTATATAAGCATCAGGCTGAGATTGTATGCCAGGAGAAAGAGGTTCAAATACCTCTTTCGAGTGGAGAAACTCTGATGATTCGAGGCGAACGAAGTCGATCTGTAGTCAGGATAATTTCGTTTCTCAAGGCGCAGAGGTGCTTGGAAAGGGTCACGTAGCTATCTTAGCTCATGTCATTGAGAATCCAGTGGAAGAGCCGCGTCTAGAAGATATACCTGTCGTTCGCGATTTTCCTGACGTAGTTCATGAAGATCTGCCAGGTCTACCTCCGCATAGGCAGATATAATTTCAAATCGATTTTCCACTAGGAGCATCACCGATTGCTCGTGCACCTTATTGATTAGCCCCAAGAGAACTCCAAGTGTTGTATGCTTAGTTGCAGCATCTGCTAGAGAAAGGTTTTATTAGACCTAGTTCATCGTCGTGGGGAGCACCTATTTTGTCTATCAAAAAGAAAGATGGTACTTCTTGAATGTGTATCGATTACCGTGAGTTGAACAAGGTTACCGTGAAGAATCGGTATCCTCTTCCATGCATCGACGATTTGTTTGATCAGCTTCAAGGTTCGAGTTATTATTCTAAGATTGATTTGAGATCCGGGTATCATCAGCTACGCGTTCAAGACGAAGATGTGCAAAAACAACTTTTAGGACCAGATATGCTCATTACGAGTTTTTGGTTATGCCGTTCGAGTTAACCAACGCGCATGGATTTAATGAATCGAGTCTACAAGCCGTATCTGGATCGATTAGTCATCGTGTTCATTGACGATATTCTCATCTATTCTAGGACGAGAGAAGATACACCGAGCATCTTCGTATCATTCAAGATTTGTTGAGAAAGGAACATTTGTATGCTAAATTCTCGAAGTGCGATTTTTGGATTTGGGAAGTGCAATTCCTTGGTTATATCGTAAATGAATGAGGGATTCAGGTTGATCCGTCAAAAATTGAGGCGATTAAGAGTTGGCCTATACCAAAGATGTCGATCGAAGTATGCCAATTGCTTGATCTAGCGGGCTATTACAGACGATTCATTGAGAGGTTTTCCTCAATCGCTCAACCTTTGATAGCGTGTATAAATAGGATGCAGTGTTCTAGCTTTTGAAGAAAAAGCTTTGTATTGCACCTATTCTTTCATTGTCGGAAGGAACCGACGATTTGGTGGTCTATTGTGATGCATCTATTCGAGGTTGGGATGTGTCCTCATGCAATGCAATAAGGTTATCGCCTATGCATCAAGATAGCTCCGAGATAATGAGAAGAACTATACAACTCATGATTTAGATGGGCAGCGACGGTGGTAGTGGCGGCGGCGGTGGTAGACTGATCACAAGCGGCAACGACGACAAAACTTGATCTCCCTTGTTCATCGAAATCGCGACTGGAATCGTCCCCACAACGATGCCGTCACCGGCGAAGGACGACGGCGGCGACACGACGGCGGTGGTGACCGGCGGGTACAAGGGTGCGGGCCACGACGAAGGGACCAAGAGTGGTGGCCTCGGCTGCGCCGGCAGAGCAAGGACCACCCGCTGGCGATCCGGTCACGGCGGTCGTGAGGCAGCGGCGGTGGTGGCTTGGGCTGAAGCCTCAGCTTCGGTTGCGGCTCGACTTGCGGCTGCGGCTCGGGAGATCTTGGCTTCCTCCTCTAATCGGGAACAAACGCTACTAAAGGGGGATCCATCAGATAGGCGACGAATGGTGGTGGTGGCGTCGGGTGGTGATTGGCGGCGGCGAGGGGTGGCGCCGGTTAGGGGTCGACGCAAAAGAGAGAGAGAGAGAGTGGAGATTAGGGTTCCTTTTGATTGCTTGTTCTCTACTCCTCTCCCTCCCTATTTTATTAATAAAATCGCGGACCGAAGCTCTGACGGACTGGGCCCGGTCGCGATCTTCACTAGTCCACTAATCTGATCAGTCCGTTAATCCAGTAACAACTGACCAGTCCATTTAATTAAGTAGAGAGTGTTTTAACCGTAAATATTTTGTCGTTTAATTAAATAAATAAATAATTATTTATTTAATAATCAATTGTTCTTTTAACTACTAATTAACGTAATTAGATTTATGGTCCTACGGGTCAATATCGGGTCGGGTTCGTTACTTTTGCCGGGTCAGGATACCCTTTTCCAATAGTCTCCCACTTGGATTGAACGCGACAGTATAACGAGGGCGGTCAGAGGCACTCTAGCTATGCATGGCTACACCAACCAATATTGACACTTTAAGTCATCAGCCAAAGTATATCTGATTGCAGATCAAGCAGACTTATGACTTGTGCATTCATTGTCATATGTTCCTTTCTGTATAAGACATTGATTAATCACGAGACAGGGACTCTCATATACGTTTCATCGATTCTTGTTCTCGATACAATTCAAAGTGACCCAACAAACACACAGTAAGTTTGGGTGAGGCCTCACACTTATCACTTGGAATCAATGAGGGCGCCTTTATGCCTAGTTGTTGCCGAAGCAAGAGTACAGAATTCCTTGTTAAGGCATACAGCTCCCACTAAACTTCAGAGCGATTCCGAAAAGTAACCTTTATGGTTGGCAGTTATGCGACAATATTAGGCTATAATCAAAGAATGTTCTTTAGTGAAAAGGAGTTCGAATATGTGCCTCAGGTCTAAGGATACATTAGAGCATGCATTAATCAAGCAAGCAAGACTTCCATGTTTGCGTTGCATGATGCGAGTTACGTCCAACGTCATTCACCAATGAGGTCCGTGAGTTTTGAACGTTAAATGGCTTCAAGGTTCAAGTGGTCACAATAGTCTTATTTTAGTATAGCTCCCACTAAACTAATCGACTACGGACATTTTGAACAAGGACTTGTTGTTCAAGGATTAAACGTATTAATATTGAACACAGTTATGTAATTCATTATTGCATAAAATAGATGGAATAAGAATAATATAGATAAGTGCTGATGTTCATACATCCAAATACTAAATCAAAACATGTCTTTAGCTAATCTAAGCCCTATCGCTTTTTTGTGGCGTATATGAGTCTCTTGAGTTATAGGCTTAGTGAAGGGATCAGCTAAGTTTTGAACAGTGTGTACTTTGCTTATTTTAATTTCATTTCTGTCGACTACTTCTCTTATGTAGTGGAATTTCTCAGGATGTGCTTGACTTTCTTGTGAGACCCTTGCTCTTTGGCTTGAGCTATAGCGCCTGTGTTATCGCATAGCATCTCCATTGGCTGCCTAATGCTTGGCACGACATCGAGATATATGAATTTCTTCATACATGCCACTTCCTTAGCAACTTCTGAGGCAACTATGTATACGGCTTCAGTAGTAGAATCTGCTACTACTGGCTGTTTTGAGCTTCTCCAAGAATAGCCCCTCCGTTAAGAATGAAAACGAATCCTGACTACGAGCGAGAGTCATCTTGGTCAGTCTGAAAACTAGCATCAGTGTAGCACCATACAGTGAGCTCCTCATCAACACCTCCGTATACAAGAAACATATCACTGGTGTTTCTCAAGTATTTCAGTATGTTCTTTACAGCCGTCTAGTGAGCTAATCATGGCGTATGTTGGTATCGGCTAGTCACACTCAATGCATACGAGACATCAGGTCATGTGCAGAGCATGGCATACATGATGATCCAATAGCAGAGGCAATGGGATCGATGTCATTTGGCTTATTTCTTGCTCTGTTTTAGGAGCTTGAGACTTGTCCAAGATTGCTCCCTTAGTCATGGGAACGGCTCCTTTCTTGGAGTTACTCATGTTGAACCGTGCTATGATCTTATCAACGTATGTGCTTTGACTGAGACCCAAAAGGCGCTTAGATCGATCTCTGTGAATTTTAATTCCCAGAATATAAGTGGCTTTTCCAAGATCTTTCATAGCGAAACAAGATGAGATCCATTTCTTAACTTCGTTAAGCATGGGTATGTTGTTTCCTATGATCACTATATCGTATATGTACAGTACGAGGAACGATATAGCGCCCCCGCTTGCCTTTCGGTAAACACAAGGTTAATCTTTATTTTGATCAAAATCAAACTCTTTGACCTTTTGATCAAAACAAAGATTCCAGCTTCGAGATGCTTGTTTGATTCCATAAATGGATTTGCTTAGCTTGCAAACCTTATTTGGATTCTCTAGATCGACAAAACCATCAGGATGAACCATGTAGACATCCTCTTCGAGTTGTCCGTTCAGGAAAGCGGTTTTAACATCCATTTTCCATATCTCATAGTCATAGTATGCGGCTATGGCAAGGAGAATCATGATCGATTTGATCATGACAACGGGCGAAAAGGTCTCATCGTAGTCAATCCCATGGGTTTGAGTGAAACCTTTTGCTACAAGTCGTGCCTTGTAGGTTTGCACATTTCCATGCATGTCAGTTTTCTTTTAAAGATCCACTTGCTCCCTACTGCATGCATGGATTGCATCTCGGCATTCATGGATTTAATCCTGGCTTCAAGCCATTTATCAGATTCTGGAACCGACATACCAACTTTGTAGTTAGTAGGCTCATCGTTAGAATCGGCTACTAACAGAACGTCAAAGGATTCATGATAGCCAAGGTATCTTTCGGGCTCTTTGCGTGTCCTTTCGCTCCTACGAACGCTTGCGCTTGTGCTTGGATCTGATGGTGCGACAATCATATGTCAGTCAGATGCAGCGACCGTTTCAGGGTTAGGTGTATCTCGAATCTCTTCAAGATCTGTTAGAGCATATTCCTATTCTACGTTGTGTCTCGTGTATTGTATCTATGTAATGAGAATGAGAGTGAGTCTTGCTGGCAGCGTACCAGGCTCCATACCAGTTGGTACGGACCTGCGTACCAGATGGTACGGTGGGTAGTACACTAGCCAGAGTAAGTCACCTATAAATAGGTAGCTTGTGTAGAGAGCATTAGAACTTCTGGTCATTCATCTTATATTTTGTGTGTGTTACTGTGTGTATGCTCTCAAGCTTTATCAATACAAATCTCATTTGTATTAACGTTTGATCTCGTTTCTATCTCGTTATCACTTGATTAGCAAACGATCCGTTGCTCCACGACTTTACAAGGGGTATCAGAGCTATCTGGTTCCATTTGCTGATCGAATTCTGTGATTTTCGAGTGTTTTTAGAGAGAGAAAGTGGGTTTTTGTCATTTTTCATCAAATTTTCTCAAATTTGATGTGTTCTTGATGTCAAAATTGATTGCAAACCATTCCTAGTGTGTTTTCACTGCTCACTGTTGCATTTTATAGTCAAATTCATCAAAATTACGAGAAATCAGTTGATCATGAGCTGGTACGCCGAATGAACTAGTGGTACGCCGTTGGTACGCAGAGTGGTCCGCAAGGCAATCTTCATCGATTTTTTGGTACGCTGAATTTGGTCCGGAAGACAATCTTCAAACTTGGTCCGTCGACGATTACAACGTACCAGTTGGTACGCTCAGGAATCTGGTCCGCTTCCTGATCCATTTTTTGGTACGCTGGAGTGTTGGTCCGCTAGTGGTACGTTTAGGAAGACTGGTACGACAGTTTGTTGGAAACAGGGTGTCCTGACCCGACGAATTAACAAACCCGACTGATATTGACCCGTAAGAGTTACACCCGGGTCAATGGACTATAAACTAGTCACCCTTTTTAATTAGTTAATTGAACTGATTGGCGAATAAATAAATACTGATTTATTTATTACGATGATAAATTTAATCGGCTAAATACATTCGCAATTAAAAAGACGGATGAGTTAAACTGTTAATGGGTTAACAGTTTAACCCATTGGTGGGCCATGGAGAATTCGCAGAAGGCTATGGTGGGCCCATGGTCTGCGAAATTCTCATATAGGGTGGGGAGGAGTGGAGATCAAGGAATAAGTTTTCGAAACCCTAATCTCCTTCTCCTCTCTCTCTCTTTCTCTCTCTCTCTCTCTCTCTCTCTCTCTCTCTCTGCGTCGCAAGCCAAGAAGCAAGAGGAGAAACCCTTTGCCGTCACCACTCTTGATTTATCTCCGGTGACGCCACCACCACGATTCCCGATGGATCAACGTTTCACGAGTATTATCCAACGACTCGAACAGGATGCAGCCACCGCTCGAGCCGAGGCTACAAGCCGAGCCGAAGCCGCAGCCGCCGCCGCAGCCCAGGCCGCAGCCACCGTCGCCGCCGCCGTGTCCGCCGGCGCACCGCCGGTTGATCACCGGCCGGTGGTTCTCGCGTTGCCGGCGCAACCGAGACCACCGCGCCCCGTTCCGTCCTCGTGGCCCGCACCGCTTTACCATCCGGTTGCGGCCACCTCGTCATCGCCGGTTTCCGGTGACGAGATCATCGTAGGATCGGTCCCCGTCGCGATTCCGACGGAAGGAGTTTTGTCACCGCCACCGGTGGTGAAGTTACCACCACCGCCGCCACTGCCATTGCCGCCTCTGATGGGCGCCGGAGTTTCAGTCGAAGATCTGACCCGCAGGTTCGAGTCAGATGTTTCAGTTCACCCTAGCGCGAGTCCATTGAACTCGGGTGTCTCGAACGGTTGTTCAGAACCCGCTAAGTGTAGAGGCTAGATTACGAGGCTTGTAATATTAAATAAGTTGGGCTGGGCTTAGAGGGTTTCATTAGAATCGTAGGCTAGTTTGCTATTGTATTTTGGCTAGTTTATGATTGGGTTTGGGTTTACTATTGGGTTTATGATCCACAAGGGGCCCAATAGTAAACCCATTGGGTACCTATATAAACCCCATGTGGTTCTCCATTGTAGGGGTTGCTGATTACGATTGAGTGGAGAGCCAAGGAGGTTTACGATTTGTGTTTTGTACCCGACAAGTTTACTTGTGTGCAAGATCAAACTTTTATTGTTAATTCATCGTTTTCTTGTGTTCTCTTCATCTTTTTCTTGAATCGGTCTTGTACAAGGATTCCGCACTTGTACTAGATTAAAATATCGTGATTAGGTGAAATTCTTGGACCTACAATTGGTATCAGAGCTAAGAATCATCGATTCGAGGCTCACACGATATTGGATTCAAGCTTTTTCTGGAAAAAGTTCGAGTTTTTGAAGATTTGAAGCTGCTGGAGGTGTTTACGATCGAGCAAAGTGTGTTTACGATTGTTTCTGTTGAAGATCTTCATCATTTGGGTGTTTACGAGTTCAAGACTCGATTTTTATCGTGTTTACGATCGAGCAAAGAGTGTTTACGACTGTACTTGTTGTCGTAATCGGAGTTTACGACTTTGCAGGATCGGAATTGGTGTTTACGACAATTTTTCATCGGAAACGGGTGTTTACGATTGTGTTGGTCGTAATCGAGGATCGTAATCGGGTTTACGATTCTTTTAGGCGGTTTAAGTGTTTACGATTCTAGTTTGATCGGAAACAGGATTTCACGATCGTTGTTTACGACCCGGAGGTGATTACGATCGTAAATAGGGTTTACGATCGGAAACAGGATTTGCGGCAAAAAGTCATTTTTTCACACTTTCACGGAAACGGGCGTAACTTTTGACTCGTTTGGAGTTAGAAGCTCAAATTTGAACACGGCGATCGTGACATCAAGCCCCAGAATTACCCCAGACTAATGTCCAGGGGAGCTCGTTCGGACCCCCAAATTCCACTCCGAAGGCCTCCGTTTTCGCATTTTAAGTTTCTGACACTATTCTTTGAATAGTGATTTTGCCAATTTTGCCGTTATTGCTGATTTTTCAAAAATTTTCAGAAGCTGCATAATGAGTTCAGTGGTTGAAGAAAAGAATATAGTTGAGGACAAAGATGATTTCACAGATGAAATTGACAAAAGTGAGATATGCCCCAATCCTACTTGTGCTCGTTTGATTCCTGGACTCAGGCAAATCTGTAAAAATTTTCAGTCAGAACTGTTTGAGGTAAAATGCGAAAGGAGTTCATTCAAGGGTAGATGGAATAAAAATGAGGAGAAGGTAAAAGCTCAGAAATTAGACATAGTGAAATATAAGAAACTTGCAACTGAGAACGCTTATCTGTATGACAACGCTAAGTTAGAAATATCTGAGCTTAGTAAGCAGATAGATGACCTTAAGCATAAAAACAATGAGTTGCAGGTTAAACTTGATATGAATCAAATGAGAAGCAAAAGAATGCTTGATGCTGGAAAGGAATTGTCACATGCTGTTGTGACTGGTCAAGTTGGGAAACACACACCTGGATTTGGGTCAGAAAAGACTGATAAGGCCTTGGCTGCAAACAGCATTATTCCTCCACCAGTTCCCAGAGACATTATAGGAATACTTCTTAGTGAGGATCAAGTTGAACGAACCAAATCTGATTATAAAGAAGCTGCTCCTCCTATTGATAGTGTCTTGGTTGGAACTACACCAATGACTCAAGAAGAAATTGACAATGAGACAAAAATGACTTATGGTGAAGGGAGAGTAAAGGATATATCAGACAATGATGCTGAGTGCCAGAAATATGACAGGTGTCACAACTCTAAGTCTGATGAAGCCGGGATAGAGTTGAAACCATACCCTAAAATTGAAACCCCATGCTTCAAAGTAATTGACGAAGTCAAAAGGGAAAAGGTGATCTTGACGACACGGCCTAAGGGGAAGATCTTTATGACATCTGGATCAATGTTTGACCAAGAACCAGATGTAGGATATGAACTACCATCCTTCTCCTCCAAGTTCAAGGGAATAACTGATGGCATGATAAGTGAACCTAAAGTTGAGAGGCCAAAGATCACCATCAAGCATCCAAGTATGAAACCAACAGCTGGAGTGAAGAATGAAAAGCTCAAGGGAGTGGCTGTGTCTCCCATCTCTTCAGTTGGATCATGCAATTGCCGCTGTAATTGCAAGAATGATGCATCAACATCAGAAAATCCACAGAGCACAAAGACGATGAGGACAGGTTCTACTCAGGCTTCCAGGAACTAGCGGAAAGTCAAATCTGGAGCTGCAGACAAGGCAACGAAGCAGACACAAGGCAAACCAGCTCCATATCAGCCAACAAAGACGAATGGGAACACGTCTGACTTCTATCTAAAGAAGCAGACTTGCTTTAATTGTGGCTTCGCTGGTCATATTGCTAGAAACTGTCTTTATCGCCCCTATGAACCCTATTTTCCGAAAAGTCAAAGGGTTTCATCTTAGGAGTATGTGAAGTCTAAGCCGACGATGGTGCAGAAACCTAAGGCAATGAAGACAGTTACTCCTAAGGTTAAACCCTCTGATCAACATTGGGGCGCTGCCAAAGCTGAAAGAAAATATTTAAATCAAAACAATAGCTTTCCAAGTTACCAAAATTTCCAAAAACAGGTGAAGAAACCGTTTTCAAAACAACCAAAGTCTGAAAAACCCAAGGTTACCCCTCCCAAGGTAACTAAAACTGTTTTGAAAAATGATTCTAAAATGAAGAAGGTTGAAATACCTAAAGTCACAACTCCAAAGGTGACTAAAACAAAAACTGTTTTGAAAAATGAATCTAAAACGAAGAAGGTTGAAATACCTAAAGTCACAACTCCAAAAGTGACTAAAACAAAAGTTAAATCATCTGAAACTTGGAAACCAAAAATCAAGGCAGCTCCATCACAACTTCCTGATTTTTCAAAGGGGATGTTCTTACAAGAAGTATCCTTTATTGATTCCTCAGGTGTACCCAGAAAAACAATGGCCTGGGTACCAATGGCTAACTAATCTCTCACTCTGTGCAGGATCGATCATGGAGGATTATCACTAATGTTTTTATTACTAATTGGTTTGTTGATAAGTGATTGTTCCAGGCACAGTTTAGGAGACGTATCTTCATGTCATATCAAGTAATCTATACAATGGAAGGTATGTCTCTTTGAGAGGTAAAAGGTCAAAATCAGCATGAGAGGTACTGTTCTTAACTTGGATGTTTGAATGATGAGGCAACAAAGGGTCTTTTGAGTCAAACCTATTTCATTAAAGTTTCAATTAAGCTGTTGATTGATTATGTGTTTGACTTCAAATACAATGAAGTGTGCATGTCATGAAACCCAATTTTCTCAAAATTTTCAAATCAATACTTTGAAAGTTAGCTTGGCCAGATGTCTGCAAAATTTTGTGTTTTGTGCTTTTAAGTGTGTTTGTGTGTTTTATTTATAAAAAAAAAAAAAATACTGAAAAATGATGTTCACAAGATTGTGACATTAAAAATCAAAAAGCAAGGGGAAGAAATGTAAAGATGAAGAAAAAGTTGACCCCTCAAAAATAGTGTGCTTTTCAATTTTTAATTGTTTGTGTCTTGTTTTTGAGAAGTTTAGGGGAAGTAAAATGAATGTACGGGTTGGAGATGGCTGACACGCGTAAGGCGGAAGTGAAAGGCAAGCTCCACGGTGATATGCTCGGTAGGCTCGACCTAAAATTATGACCTCCAATGAAAGTGTAGTTGTCACACCCCCAAAATACCACTAACGGAGTTTATACCGTTAAGGGGCGCGACTAGACCAGGATCCACAACCACAGTTACAAATACTAAACGAATCAGGGTTAGTTCAAACACAAATTACAAATCAAAGTTTTAAACACAACGCAGCGGAATAAAGTATTGTCTTAGCACTAACCACGTGCTTTACATAAACATTGTTTTAAATTCCCAATTTAGTTTAAATCAAAACAAGGATCTTCAAGTGCCATGCCAACCCGCTCCGGATACTCCTTAGCGATCTGCAAAAGTTTAAACCACGCAAGTGTCAACCTAACGGTTGGTGAGTTCACGGTGGGCTTGTCATGCATTGGCCCGGTCTCATAATCATTGTTCGTATCAAAATGTACTTACAAAATATTCATTTGTGAAAAGCAATGCTCGTATTTAATTCTCAGTTTATAAATAATTTGTTCCGTGACCACGTCATCGGGTATGTACTAGTTCCGTAAAGTTAAAGGACTCAACCGATATCGCGGGTAGCTAATCCGTTGTTCCATGCTCTAAGGAAGTTTGTACCAAAGCTGACTTATTTTGTGGGGGCCGAGCCATCCCGTACGGTGCGGACCAAGTCATCGCGTTTTCTGCCTCCCCCGTGTCCTCTCGGGACCACGGGCAAATAGGCTGATATTGTACCTCCGTGCACTCCCCGTGCCACGGGGCGGAGTTTGTCAAACTCCAGTAGATCTACCCAACATCCCCTCGCTTTCACAAATTAATGGCACAATTAAGTTGAGGACTTTTAAGTTATAAGGCATCCTTAGAAAACATGTGATATCATATGGTTTAGACTTTAACCTACACTAGCCATATTAAAACAGTTTTCGTTTCAGAAATCGATTATTCAAAATTCACAAGTGTTCCCATAAAACACTTCAGTTCATCAAGTGGGTGCCAAGCATCCCGTATTCTTACGTTTATCAGTGAGGTGCCTAGCACTCTCGAGTTTGTCAGCATTGTTTTTCGTTAAGTTATTCTGTGTGGCCCAACGGACTCACGGTATGCGGGTTAGTGACACTCACCTTTGGTTGCACTGCTACACTTCAAGTAAGTCCAAATATTGTTGTTTAATGAAGACCTAGAACACGTTTAGGTCTTAAGTATTAGTTTCGTGTCTAATCTTTACTTAACGTCACTATGGCCCATAACATAGCACGTTGCAACTATGACTCGACATACCGACACACGACACCAATGGTTGATCATAAACAAGGGTTCATATAAATCAGATATCAAGCATGTTTCATCATGGCATAATCATGCAAGTCATGGCATAACACTTAAGCAATTTCACAAGTTTGGTTTTTAGGTCAGGTCTTAGTTTCGCTAGCATAGTTTCGCTAGGCAGTTTCGCTAGGTGCACGGGCAGCACTTTCGCTAGGCAGTGCCCGGTAACACAGTTTCGCTAGGCTAGTTTCGCCCGAAACTGCTGACGCAGTTTCGCTAGCCTAGTTTCGCAGGGAAACTGGTTTGAACTTTCGTTCAGGTATTTCGCTCGATAGTTTCGCTCGAGCTGGTCTGGTCAGGTTCCCGGCGACACTATAGTTTCGCTGGTCAGTGTCGCTGGAAGGATACACAATTTCGCTACTTAGTTTCGCCCAGAGAACAACAGTTTCGCTGGTCGCGAAAAACATACGGATTTGCCTAAAAATCAACCTAACAGCTTCTGATCATACATGCAATTCATTATTTAGCATCTATGGGCATTTACTAACATAAATCAAGCAACTTTAACACGTTTAACATGCATTTTGTCATCAAATCACCAAGAACACATATAAAACCCTTAAATGACTAAAATGGCATAAATCTCTATCATGGTTGGATTTCATACGCAAAGTTATCAACTTTATTACAGATCTAGCATCCTAAAGCATACATACAGAAGATCAAGCAATATCATTGAGGTTTGAGCATGCTTTAAGAAGAAAACATGTAGAAAACACATAAAACATAGTTTTTGGGACTCACGGTTGATCCTAGAATCGATAGAGGAGAAGAGATGATGGTCTAGAGGCTGAGATCTTGGTCTCTTGATGGTATTCTCGGCTGGTCCAGAAATCTCAGAGAGTGTGTGTGTGTTTGTTGTGTGTTTGAGCAAATGAGGCTACTAGGGTTCATTATGTTTATTTATATCAGGGGCTAGTTTCGCTGGCAGTTTCGCTGACCGGCGAAACTGGCTCTGGTCTCGGACACATGGTCAGTCTAGCCTGCTACCGGGCGAATCTGTAATTTCGCTCGGTAGTTTCGCTGACTACCAAATTCAGGCAATTTTCACATAATCAAGTATTTACAATTAATCATGCTATTCACAATAATAAGTCATGTATTTAAATCACATTGCACATAAGGACAATCAATGATGAGCATACAACACATATGGACAGGTTCGGTGATCAACCAAAGGTCGTGGACGTATTCGGCCTAGTTATGCATTAGCTACTTATAACGTAACTAACGGGTTTGTCTAACGGAAGTTAACCTTGAAATTCTCGGGTGTCACATCATTCCCCTGAAATTGGAATTTTCGTCCCGAAAATTATTCTTGTGTCGTAGCGTTCGCAGCATCAGCTGTCGTCGTTGCTATCGTCGCTGGGGAAAAAGCAAAAAGTTTTTAGGGTTGTCACATCCTCCTCCTGTTAAGGAATTTTTGGTCCCCAAAATTAAATCATACCATGAGTTTCCGTGGACGTTTGCTCGAACAGGTGAGGATACTTTTTCTTCATCTGATCCTCACGTTCCCAAGTATATTCAGGTCCACGTCTTGAGTTCCATCGCACCTTGACGATCGGAATCTTGCTACGTTTGAGGGCTTTCTCCTCGCGTCCCATGATTTCTACTGGTTGCTCAATGAATCTTAGATGTTCGTCAATTTCCAATTCCTCCAGAGGAATTATTTCGATGTCTTCAGCCAGACACTTCTTTAGATTGGAAACGTGAAACACGTTGTGAACTCCATCGAGTTCAGCAGGGAGTTGCAATCGATAGGCCACCGGGCCTACTTCCCCAGTAATTTCAAATGGACCGATGTAGCGAGGATTTAACTTCCCACGCTTTCCGAAGCGTATCACTCCCTTCCAGGGAGATACCTTCAACAATACTTTGTCACCTACCTCGAACTTCAGAGGTTTTCGGCGTTTGTCGGCATAACTCTTTTGTCGATCACGTGCTGCAGCTAGCCGTTGCCTAATTTGAATAATTCGTTCGGTCATATCATGGATAACGTCCGGTCCAGTGAGCCCTTTCTCACCTGTTTCAGCCCAACACACGGGCGATCTACATTTTCTGCCATAAAGTGCTTCAAAAGGTGCAGCACCTATACTTGAATGATAACTATTGTTGTAAGAGAACTCCACCAGTGGAAGGTGAGTCTCCCAATCCTTTCCAAAATCCAGAACACAAGCTCGGAGCATATCTTCTAAGGTTTGAATCGTTCGTTCCGTCTGACCATCAGTCTGCGGGTGATAAGCTGTACTCATGTCTAGTCGGGTTCCCAATGCTTCCTGCATTGATTGCCATAACCGGGAAGTGAATCGAGGATCTCGATCAGAAATTATAGTCTTAGGCACACCGTGAAGCTTCACAATTCGGTCAATGTACAGCTTTGTCAACTTATCCATATTATCACTTTCCTTCATCGGAATGAAATGTGCCGATTTGGTTAGTCGATCGATGACAACCCAAATCGCATCCGGTTGGTTTGATCGATGAGGTAATCCCGTTACAAAATCCATGGAGATGTCCTCCCATTTCCATTCTGGGATCTTTGGTTGTTGTAGTAAACCAGAAGGCTTTTGGTATTCAATCTTGACCCTTGAACATGTTAAACACTTAGCCACATATCGAGCAATGTCGGCTTTCATATTCGGCCACCAATAAAGATTCTTCAAGTCCTGATACATTTTATCCGATCCAGGGTGCACCGAATACCTTGACTTGTGAGCCTCGTCCATCACGAGCTCACGGAGATTTCCAAACATTGGAACCCAGATTCTGTCATTGTAATACGTGAGTCCATCGGACTTAACCTCGGAATGGCCATCTATACCACGTAGTGCTTCAGCTGCGAAGTTCTCTGCTTTCAAAGCTTCTCGTTGGCAGTCACGGATTCGATCCGGTAATCCTGAATGTATTGTAAGTTGAAGCGCTCGTACCCGACGAGGCTTTTCGTATTCTTTTCTGCTCAGGGCATCGGCCACAACGTTGGCTTTTCCAGGATGGTACTTAATAGCCAAATCATAATCGTTCAGTAACTCGACCCACCGTCGTTGTCGCATGTTGAGGTCTTTCTGATCAAATATATGCTGTAGACTTTTATGATCGGTGAATATCGTGCACTTTGTTCCATATAGGTAATGTCTCCAAATCTTAAGTGCATGAACAACGGCTCCCATTTCCAAATCATGCGTTGTATAATTCTTTTCAGTATCCTTTAGTTGCCTGGACCCGTAGGCAATTACCTTGTCTCGTTGCATCAACACGCAACCGAGTCCTTGAATCGATGCATCGCAGTAAACCACAAAGTCGTCTATTCCATCGGGTAACGCAAGAATTGGAGCCGAACATAACATATCCTTGAGCGTTTGGAATGCGCGCTCTTCCTTTTCACCCCATCTGTATTGCACTCCTTTGTGCGTTAAAGCCGTTAAGGGTTGAGCCAGTTGAGAGAAACCTTTAATAAACCTTCGATAATATCCGGCAAGCCCTAAAAATTGTCGGATCTCTGTTGGCGCTCTTGGGGTAGACCAGTTCTTAATTGCTTCCACTTTGGCTGGATCTACATGGATTCCTTCCTCATTTACAATGTGTCCAAGAAACTGGACTTCGCGGATCCAGAAGTCGCACTTCGAAAACTTAGCATAAAGCTGTTCCTTGCGGAGCAATTCCAGTATAAGTCGCAGATGCTCCTCGTGTTCTTCCTTTGACTTGGAGTAGATCAAAATATCGTCGATGAAGACTATCACAAACTTGTCGAGGTACGGCTTGCACACTCGATTCATTAAATCCATAAACACAGCCGGTGCATTGGTTAGCCCAAACGGCATAACCAGGAACTCGTAGTGACCATACCGAGTCCTGAAAGCAGTCTTAGGAACATCCTCTTCACGCACACGAAGTTGGTGATATCCAGACCGTAGATCAATCTTTGAAAAGTAGCTTGAACCTTGCAGTTGATCGAAGAGATCGTCGATTCGAGGAAGTGGATACCGATTCTTGATCGTAACTTTGTTAAGCTCTCGGTAATCAATGCACATTCGGAACGTTCCATCCTTCTTCTTAACAAACAGTACCGGAGCTCCCCATGGAGACGAACTTGGACGAATAAACCCCTTGTCGAGTAGCTCTTGCAGTTGTGAGGAGAGTTCGTTGAGTTCACTTACAGCCAGTCGGTAGGGTGCGCGTGCGATCGGAGCGGCACCTGGAGCTAAATCAATCCCAAACTCAACTTGTCGAAATGGAGGCAAACCAGGCAGATCCTCAGGAAATACGTCTTGAAAGTCGCGAACTATCGGGTAATCATCAATTTTGCGCTCGGGATGTGTCGTGTCAGTGACGTTCGCAAGAATCGCGAAGTGACCCTTACGGAGGCATTTCTGAGCTTTGAGAAACGAGATAATACCAGTTACTACTCCACCTCTTTCACCTTGAACCGTTAATTCTTTGCCGCCTTCGAGTGGAATACGAACCACTTTTTCCTTACATAAAATTTCAGCCCGATTCTCGGATAACCAATCCATTCCTACTATGACGTCGAAACTACCAATTGGGAAAGGCATAAGGTCGATTCCTAGGGTATGGCCCGCTAGTTCTAGCTTACAGTCCTTAACTATCTGGGTAGTATCATGAAGTTTACCATTTGCTAGTTCTACCACATATTTAGCGTCTAGGGCAATCGGTTTAGCATTAATTATTCTAGCAAATTTAGTGGAAATAAAACTTTTCTCAGCACCAGAATCAAATAAAACAGTAGCAAAGAAACCGTTCAAAATAAATTTACCGTTGATCACGTTGGCATCATTGCGAGCTTCACCCTGGCCCATGACGAAAGCTCGACCTCTTCCATTTCCACCATTCCCGTTTCCACCATTTCCATTGCCATTCCCATTACCATTTCCTCCACCGTTACCATTCCCACCGTTATTCCCCTGATTACCATTACCCTGTCTTCTTAACTGAGGGCAGTCTCTCTTGATGTGACCTTGAGCACCACACTCAAAGAAGCCACGGGCTCCCCCATTGTTGTTGTTCTGGTTCTGACCGTTGTTTCCATTACCCCGATTGTTCCCATAGTTATTGTTTCTTCTGGGGCGATTTTGTTGCTCGGGTAAGGTTGCCCAACAGTCCTTTGCCTCGTGGCCTCCCTTGCCACACCTTTCACAGTTCACATTCTTCCTACAAGCACCAGCATGATGCTTCCCACATCTGTTGCACAAGGGCAGGTTACCCCTGTAGTTGCCTTGACCATTGCCACCCTGGCGGTAGTTGCTACTGTTGTTCCCTGATCTCTTGCTTTGACCTTGGGAGTTGAAAGACCTCCCAGTGCTGTTACCCACACTCTGAACATTCATCGAGTTCTCAGGAGCTTCATCTTCAGCTTTTCTTTTGCCACTTAAGGCAGTCTTTTCAGTGGCTTTCGCAGGTAGCGTACCTTTCTCGACCTCTTGATCAGTAAGCTTGTGAGCCAAACGAATGGCTTGCTGCACGTTTGCGGGGTTGCTGGCAGTCACCAATCCCTTGATTTGAGGCGCGAGGCCTTCCAGGTAACGCTCAATGCGTTTGAATTCAGCATCAACCATTGAGGGGCACAAAACCTCATACTCGTGATATCGTGCAGTGTACTGTTCAACCTCAGACCCAACCATCTTCAGGTTCAAGAATTCGCCTTCTAGCTTCTTCACTTGGTCACGTGGACAGAATTCTTCCATGATCAACTCCTTAAATGCTGCCCACTGCATGTTATCAGCCGCTTCTAGCCCAACCATTTGAATTTCAGCGTTCCACCAGGAGAGTGCAGCTCCTTCGAAAGTACCAGTAGCAAACTTAACCTTGCTGTCCGCTGGGCAATTACACATGGAGAAGACCTTCTCGGACTTCTCAATCCATCGGAGGAGTCCTACAGCTCCTTCTTCGCCGGAAAATGTCATCGGCTTGCAGTCCATGAAAGACTTGTACGTGCAGTGGTGTTGGTTTCCTGATGCATAAATAGTTCGAACTTTAAAATTAAACAGGTCACGATATAATTGCTTTGTGCCTTAACCGGCATAATAGTTACCCTGTGCGGCATATGCAGCTTGGACGGCTGCCACCGCGGCTTGCACATGTTCAGCAATCATCGCTTGCAGCTGTGCAGGCGTCATGTTAATACCGCCTCTTCCGTTTCCTCTTCCAGACATCTTGCTGAACAGTTAAAGTAGCCAGTGTTCAGTCACAGTTATATCTTATACATATCCCATAATATGTATATTAGCCAGTTCCCGTTATCCCTCTATTAGTCCAGAAAATTTTGTGCAAAATCGAGGCGTCGTCGAAGAACGTCGTAAATGCTATCGTCGAAGGTCGGCTTCTCATAAAGTCACCGTCGGCGTAGTCGTCGTAGTAGAAATCAGGACGTAGCGTGTAGCATCGTTTCGTTGTCGCTTTCCCCAGAGTAGTGTGCGTATTCGCAGTCGCATTTCGTATTTGTGTGAAAATTTCCTAAGGTCCTTCCGTTAGACTACTTAGACACGGTCTATATATATACTTATATATATATATGTACATATATCTGTACGTACTAAGCTTTTACTTACACAGCAGAGCGAGTATCCCAGGTTGGCACGTAAAAATTTTGTCTTTGGGAATTTGTTTGTTTGTTTTGTAACCAAGGTTTTCAAGTTGCAGTTTCCAAATCGTTTTCAAAAATGATTCCAGTTCTCTGCAACCTATGGCTCTGATACCAATCTGTCACACCCCCAAAATACCACTAACGGAGTTTATACCGTTAAGGGGCGCGACTAGACCAGGATCCACAACCACAGTTACAAATACTAAACGAATCAGGGTTAGTTCAAACACAAATTACAAATCAAAGTTTTAAACACAACGCAGCGGAATAAAGTATTGTCTTAGCACTAACCACGTGCTTTACATAAACATTGTTTTAAATTCCCAATTTAGTTTAAATCAAAACAAGGATCTTCAAGTGCCATGCCAACCCGCTCCGGATACTCCTTAGCGATCTGCAAAAGTTTAAACCACGCAAGTGTCAACCTAACGGTTGGTGAGTTCACGGTGGGCTTGTCATGCATTGGCCCGGTCTCATAATCATTGTTCGTATCAAAATGTACTTACAAAATATTCATTTGTGAAAAGCAATGCTCGTATTTAATTCTCAGTTTATAAATAATTTGTTCCGTGACCACGTCATCGGGTATGTACTAGTTCCGTAAAGTTAAAGGACTCAACCGATATCGCGGGTAGCTAATCCGTTGTTCCATGCTCTAAGGAAGTTTGTACCAAAGCTGACTTATTTTGTGGGGGCCGAGCCATCCCGTACGGTGCGGACCAAGTCATCGCGTTTTCTGCCTCCCCCGTGTCCTCTCGGGACCACGGGCAAATAGGCTGATATTGTACCTCCGTGCACTCCCCGTGCCACGGGGCGGAGTTTGTCAAACTCCAGTAGATCTACCCAACATCCCCTCGCTTTCACAAATTAATGGCACAATTAAGTTGAGGACTTTTAAGTTATAAGGCATCCTTAGAAAACATGTGATATCATATGGTTTAGACTTTAACCTACACTAGCCATATTAAAACAGTTTTCGTTTCAGAAATCGATTATTCAAAATTCACAAGTGTTCCCATAAAACACTTCAGTTCATCAAGTGGGTGCCAAGCATCCCGTATTCTTACGTTTATCAGTGAGGTGCCTAGCACTCTCGAGTTTGTCAGCATTGTTTTTCGTTAAGTTATTCTGTGTGGCCCAACGGACTCACGGTATGCGGGTTAGTGACACTCACCTTTGGTTGCACTGCTACACTTCAAGTAAGTCCAAATATTGTTGTTTAATGAAGACCTAGAACACGTTTAGGTCTTAAGTATTAGTTTCGTGTCTAATCTTTACTTAACGTCACTATGGCCCATAACATAGCACGTTGCAACTATGACTCGACATACCGACACACGACACCAATGGTTGATCATAAACAAGGGTTCATATAAATCAGATATCAA
Organism: Deinandra increscens subsp. villosa; assembly: GCA_039602395.1. NCBI lineage: Eukaryota > Viridiplantae > Streptophyta > Magnoliopsida > Asterales > Asteraceae > Deinandra > Deinandra increscens. Next base: position 16,804,764 of record JBCNJP010000009.1, read on the forward strand.
GCATGTTTCATCATGGCATAATCATGCAAGTCATGGCATAACACTTAAGCAATTTCACAAGTTTGGTTTTTAGGTCAGGTCTTAGTTTCGCTAGCATAGTTTCGCTAGGCAGTTTCGCTAGGTGCACGGGCAGCACTTTCGCTAGGCAGTGCCCGGTAACACAGTTTCGCTAGGCTAGTTTCGCCCGAAACTGCTGACGCAGTTTCGCTAGCCTAGTTTCGCAGGGAAACTGGTTTGAACTTTCGTTCAGGTATTTCGCTCGATAGTTTCGCTCGAGCTGGTCTGGTCAGGTTCCCGGCGACACTATAGTTTCGCTGGTCAGTGTCGCTGGAAGGATACACAATTTCGCTACTTAGTTTCGCCCAGAGAACAACAGTTTCGCTGGTCGCGAAAAACATACGGATTTGCCTAAAAATCAACCTAACAGCTTCTGATCATACATGCAATTCATTATTTAGCATCTATGGGCATTTACTAACATAAATCAAGCAACTTTAACACGTTTAACATGCATTTTGTCATCAAATCACCAAGAACACATATAAAACCCTTAAATGACTAAAATGGCATAAATCTCTATCATGGTTGGATTTCATACGCAAAGTTATCAACTTTATTACAGATCTAGCATCCTAAAGCATACATACAGAAGATCAAGCAATATCATTGAGGTTTGAGCATGCTTTAAGAAGAAAACATGTAGAAAACACATAAAACATAGTTTTTGGGACTCACGGTTGATCCTAGAATCGATAGAGGAGAAGAGATGATGGTCTAGAGGCTGAGATCTTGGTCTCTTGATGGTATTCTCGGCTGGTCCAGAAATCTCAGAGAGTGTGTGTGTGTTTGTTGTGTGTTTGAGCAAATGAGGCTACTAGGGTTCATTATGTTTATTTATATCAGGGGCTAGTTTCGCTGGCAGTTTCGCTGACCGGCGAAACTGGCTCTGGTCTCGGACACATGGTCAGTCTAGCCTGCTACCGGGCGAATCTGTAATTTCGCTCGGTAGTTTCGCTGACTACCAAATTCAGGCAATTTTCACATAATCAAGTATTTACAATTAATCATGCTATTCACAATAATAAGTCATGTATTTAAATCACATTGCACATAAGGACAATCAATGATGAGCATACAACACATATGGACAGGTTCGGTGATCAACCAAAGGTCGTGGACGTATTCGGCCTAGTTATGCATTAGCTACTTATAACGTAACTAACGGGTTTGTCTAACGGAAGTTAACCTTGAAATTCTCGGGTGTCACAGTAGTGAACTTAAAAGATATATATGTTTAGTTTCCCATCCCAGGTTGCATGGTTTAAAAGACTGAGTCCTGGCAAAAATGGGTTGAGAGTGGTAATTATACCTAGTATTCACTCTCTCACACGCCATGTTTCTGCTGTTATGACTACACCACATGAGAAAAAGAAATTAAAAAAAAATGGAAAAAGAAATGAAAAAGAAAAGAGAAAAAATAATCACTCAGTTGGTCTTCTTTGCGTGCTTAACGACCGACCTGATCACCAACTGATGGTTAATGAAATAAGTGGTAGTCATAACGGTGTTGCATGGTTCCTCAAGCTGGGGGTTTGTGAATCCTCAATAAACTCTGAGGTTGGGTAGGTTTTGCTGTGTACGCTTGGGTGTGGGGACAATTAAACATGACGGTAATAATGTACTATATTAAGCATGACCCATTCGGTTGGGATTAAACGGGTTTGAGTTTAAAGCGGACAAACATACCGGCAATCACCTGGACTAGTTGAGTAACTGAAGCTGAAAAGGGTTCCTCAGTCAGATTCATACGGGTTGATCCCTTGTAAACTTTCTCATGTTTGGTTTGGTAAGTATTTGTTTAGTTTATATCTTTCGTGTGTGAGTCGTTAAGTTCTTTTTGGTGTGTTTTCGTCTTGGCCAGGTTGATTTGAGAAGTCAAAATATGTTTTTCATGGGTTTTAATGCATGACAATATGCCCCCGACAGATCTTGCCAAATTTTTAGGGGAAGGTGTATGGGATAATTAGTATTATCCGAAAGGAACTCGAGGATGATACTTATTATCTAATGGAAAAGACTTCCTCCGTCAGATCTTGACAAATTTTTAGGGGAAGGAGGGAGAATAATAAGTATTATCCGAAAAGACTTCCATAATACATAGTATCCGAAGGGAACTCGAAGATAATATGTATTATCTCAGGGGAAGTCCTTAGCTGAGGGGAAGTTATCAGCTAAGGGGAAGTCTTTAGAGGTCTTGGGTTCAGGGGAAGTTTTATAGAAAACCCGTAATCTATATTAGGGTTTTTGGTTAAAATTATGTTAATTTGAATCAACTGAACAGATGATAATTACCTCCTAACCCAAAGACCGGTCATCAAATGTCTGGTGGAGTATATTTTTTTTTTCAAATGTGTGTCAGACAGGTTGATGATAGAAAGATGTTGCTACTGTTCAAGTTAAAGAACCAGCCAGACAAGACTTCCATCTGAATAAGCAACTGTTCAGGGGAAGTTGTTGGTGTCTTTACAAGTTTTCAAAAGAGCTTCAAAGAAGATGTTCACGTGTTTAGGGGAAGCTGAAGACTTCAAGTCTCGTTGAAGAAAACGATACAGAGAGAAGTCAGAGATCATGAAGTTTGAAGATCAACAATCAAGTTCTTCAAAGTTAGGAGGTTTTCAAAATTTACCCTCTAATTTTTGGAGATTCAAGACAGTTACCGAAGTTTCAGCAAGAACCAGTTCTTTCAAAAGAAGCAAGTCAATGAGAATCCTCCATCTCATTAACTTGTTCATTTCAAGAAGTTCAAGCTGATGCTGATCAAGAGGAAGTCCCAAGTGCCCATCATGAAACCCATTGAAGATTTCTGCGGAAAGAATCTTCATCAACATCTATGCCAGCCACTCAAGAAAAAGAATTTCAAAGATTGAAGACATTTAATATCACAAGCCTAGGGGAAGATTGTAGAGGCTAGATTATGAGGCTTGTAATATTAAATAAGTTGGGCTGGGCTTAGAGGGTTTCATTAGAATCATAGGCTAGTTTGCTATTGTATTTAGGCTAGTTTATGATTGGGTTTGGGTTTACTATTGGGTTTATGATCCACAAGGGGCCCAATAGTAAACCCATTGGGTACCTATATAAACCCCATGTGGTTCTCCATTGTAGGGGTTGCTGATTACGATTGAGTGGAGAGCCAAGGAGGTTTACGATTTGTGTTTTGTACCCGACAAGTTTACTTGTGTGCAAGATCAAACTTTTATTGTTCATTCATCGTTTTCTTGTGTTCTCTTCATCTTTTTCTTGAATCGTTCTTGTACAAGGATTCCGCACTTGTACTAGATTAAAATATCGTGATTAGGTGAAATTCTTGGACCTACACTAAGGTATATCTAAATTTTTAGATATTTAATTAATTAATTTATTTATTTATTTTAAATAAATATATTTCTGTGTTTGTCGTGTCCGGTGATTGATCCTGTTACAGTTGCATCCGCGGTTTTAATTCGTTTCCGCTGCTAAATTAATTTAGAATTAATTTAAATCATTAAATCGGTTTTAATAAAAGTAAAATCGGTAACCCGGATCCCACTGTAAATCCTTACAGTGGTATCAGAGCCATTATCACCGCGCGCAAACCATAACCGGTCTTTTCGTAATCGGTAGTTCGTAATTTCGACTTATATCCAAATTACGAATTAGAATTAATTTAATTATTTATTTTAATTCTAAGTAATTTTTATTGTGTGTTACGGCCGACCCCTCTGTATTTTGTATACATGTATGTATATGTTTTTGGCGTGATTTGTCTTTCTCTGTCTGGCCCAAGTTGTTGGCCTAATTGGTTGTTTTTTGAATTTTTGGTTTTTTTTGGACCCGGTTTTAGGGTTTCAAAGTTGTACAAATTTAGAGCTAGATTACTAGAAGTAGTTTTAGTAATTGTAAATTTGTATGTAACCAAAAGTCGAAGACTGGACACGCGCAAGAGGGATGTCAAAGCAAGTGGGAGCTGAACTGGATTCAAGATCGTACAGAGTTGCCATCTCGATCGTTCACCATTCTATTAATTTAATTTGTCCCTTATGATCTCGCTTGTATGGCTCGAGCGAAATCAAGACCTTATGCCGTTTAACACACAATATGCCATTCGCGAAAACTTAGTAATTTAATTAGGTTAAATTAATTTACTAGTCCCGAGTGGTGATAGGGTTTTATCGTTCGTGTCTAACGGTAATTAAATATTAAAAGTAATTAATATCCTTATATGGTAATTCTTAAAACTGATAGTTCGTGCCATCCTATCTCAAGTCAAACTTGGAACGTATTGACCGGAGCATCAGTGTTGGAGTATTTCAACACCGCACTTGTTGCCGAGGGTACCTTCTAAGGTGAGGACATTGGAGTATTTCAACACCGTGTCATCACATCGACCATTTAGGATTACTATCGCTTTAAACGTATATGTTCGTGGTTTTGGAGTATTTCAACACCGTGCCACGGATGTATATTGCTAAAGTGGGCACGGATGAGGCTAAATGTATCGCAAAATACAATTGTATGTATATAGCGGCCTCATACCGAGAGTTGTGACTTGTGTCTCACAATGACAATCGTTGTCAGTTTGTTTACACGGCTTTGCTCCTGAGGCTCATTTGGCGGTCTCAAGTAATGTCGTCTAAACGAATTCTCGATTTCTGAAAAAATAAACCTTACCAACTTATTTTTAAAGAAATATAAACATCGAAATACTTATTAAATTTACTTTGCTTATTTCAGAAGGCTAATGAAAACTCACCTCCATTAAGTTCAATGGTACAACTCGACCCCTTCACTGAGACTAGCTTTCTCGCATGGCAGACCACCCTGAGGAATCTTTTAAGGCTCTTCGGGAAACTCTATGTCATTGACCGACCTATCGCGAGTATCACATCTTACTTGTTAAATGAGAAATCGCGGTCTGAGCTCCAAAAGCACACTGACGATGATAAGGACGTCACTGACCTGATGTTATCTAGCATGACTCAGGATTATCGGTACAATTTCATGGGGATGTCTGCCTATGACATCATTCGTAAACTCAAGGATTTATTTGAGTTAAGTCAGAGGACTGAGCGAGCCGATGCACTTTCACAATTCGTGAACTGCTCTATGGCTAACGACTCCTCTCCATACGATCATGTCATGCTGATGAAAGCGTATCGCGACAGGCTGATCGACCGTAGCTACTCCATCTCTGACGGGATGGCTCTTGATGTAGTACTCAGATCTTTGCCTGAACATTATCGTATTCTTGCGATTAATTGTTCGGCTCAATCGATCGAGGAGGTTATTCCGTTGATACCCAACGTGAAGATCAGGACCACGCCGGACGTGCTCAGAGTTGCTAATACGAAGATCTCCAAAGCCAAGAAGGTTAAAGAAGGCAAAGGCAAGAAACCACAGGTGCAGCCTCCCGAGGAGCGCCTGTGCTATGAGTGCAACAAAATGGGACACTGGCGTCGCAACTGTCCCGTTTATCTTGCAAAGCTGAAGATGACCAAGAACCTCAATAAGTGTTGCTCATCAGGTATGTCAATAAATGTTATTGAACTTTTCACGGTTTCCTCCAATTCATGGGTATTTGATACTAGATGTGGTTATCACATTGTTAATGTTTTGCAGGAACCTGAGAAGTGGAAGAAGACAAAAAAAGGTTGCATGGACCTCATCGTTGGTGACGGGAAGAGGGTCCCAGTACTTGCTGCTGGCACTTATTCTTTTTCATGCTCTTCTGGCCTTGTAGTTAATTTGATTTACTGTTTATATGCACCTGGTTTATCCAGAAACATTATTTCTGTCTCTTCATTGTTTGAACAAGGATTTCGGTATAAATTTAATGGAAATGTGATTTCTGCTTACCTTAATAATATCTTTTATTTCGAGGCTAAACCTCGACATGGAATATATGAGATAGATGTTCAAACAAACGACCAGCTCTATCATGTTTCTAAAAGAAACAAAGCTGACAGTAACGAATCCTCGTTATGGCACCATAGACTTGGTCACATAAGCAAGGCCCGCATTAAGAAGTTGCAAACTGCTGGCATTCTCGAATCCCAAGATGCAGATTCCTTCGATGAGTGCTAGTCGTGCTTATCTGGTAAATTAACCAAGTCACCCTTCACCCACGCAGGTGAACGGGCCCAAGGCTTGTTAGGCATTATTCACACCGACGTGTGTGGACCCTTTCAAACTGAGATGAGAAATCGTGAACGGTACTTCGTGACTTTCATCGATGACTACAGCAGATATGCCTACGTCTATATGATGAAACACAAACATGAAACCTTTGAAAAGTTCAAAGAGTTTCAAAACGAAGTACAAAATCAGCTTACTCGAACTATTAAAATACTTCGATCCGATAGAGGCGGTGAATACCTAAGCACTGAATTCCTGAATCATCTGAAGGAATGTGGGATCGTTTCACAACCTACTCCACCTGGCACACCCCAGTTAAATGGCGTTAGTGAAAGGAGGAATCGAACTCTGCTTTACATGGTTCGATCGATGATGTGTAGGACGACCTTGCCACATTCCTTTTGGGGATATGCCATCTTGACCACTGCTCGCCTAATAAATCTGGCACCGACCAAGAAAGTAGGGAAGACCCCATATGAGATATGGCATGGTTCTCTTCCTAAATTATCATACCTCAGGGTATGGGGATGTGATGCTTATGTCACCAGTGAATCTGACAATAAGCTCGATCCCCGAGGCGAAAAAGTAACTTTCGTTGGATACTATTGTAATACCGGATATTACTTTTACCATCCAGATGCAAACACAGTTTCCATCAAAAGGAAAGGTAAATTCCTTGAGAAAGAACTTCTTGCTCGAGGAACAAATAGTGATCCAGTGGATCTTGAAGAAATTCGAGATACACCTAACCCTGAGACGGTCGCTGTGTCTGACCGACAAGTTGTTGTCGCACCATCAGACCAAAACACAAGCACAAGCGTTCGTAGGAGCGAAGAACACGATATGAACCTGATAGATACCTTGGATATCATGAGGCCTTCGAAGTTCTGTTAATAGCCGATTCTAACGATGAACCTATTAACTACAAAGCTGCTATGTCAGATCCAGAATCTGATAAATGGCTTGAAGCCATGAACGCTGAGATGCAATCCATGCGTGACAATCACGTCTGGGACTTGATTGAGCTACCCCCCGGCACACGGGCAGTAGGGAGCAAGTGGATCTTTAAAAGAAAAACTGACATGCATGGAAATGTGCAAACCTACAAGGAACGGCTTGTAGCGAAAGGTTTCACTCAAACCCAAGGGATTGACTATGATGAGACTTTTTCGCCCGTTGTCATAATCAAATCGATCAGGATTCCCCTTGCCATAGCCGCATACCATGACTATGAGATATGGCAAATGGACGTTAAAACCGCCTTCTTGAACGGACAACTCGAAGAGGATGTCTACATGGTTCAGCCTGATGGTTTTGTCGATCCAGAGAATCCAAACAAGGTTTGCAAGCTAAGCAAGTCCATTTATGGACTCAAGCAAGCATCTCGAAGCTGGAATCTTCATTTTGATCAAAAGGTCAAAGAGTTTGGTTTTGATCAAAATAAAGATGAGCCTTGTGTTTACAGAAAGGCAAGTGGGAGCGCTGTATCGTTTCTTGTATTGTACGTGGACGATATACTGATCATAGGAAACAACATACCCATGCTTAACGACGTTAAGAAATGGCTTTCATCTTGCTTCGCTATGAAAGACCTTGGAGAAGCCGCTTACATTCTGGGAATTAAAATTCACAGAGATCGATCTAAGCGCCGTTTGGGACTCAGTCAAAACACATATGTTGATAAGATCATAGCTCGGTTCAACATGAGCAATTCCAAGAAGGGAACCGTTCCCATGACTAAGGGAACAATCTTGGACAAATCTCAAGCACCTAAAACGGAGCACGAGATAAGCCAAATGGAATCGATCCCATTTGCCTCTGCTATTGGATCTATCATGTATGCCATGCTCTGCACACGACCGGATGTCTCGTATGCATTGAGCGTGACAAGTCGGTACCAACAGACGCCAGGACTAGCTCACTGGACGGCTGTAAAGAACATACTAAAATACTTGAGAAACACCACTGATATGTTTCTCGTATACGGAGGTGTTGATGAAGAGCTCACTGTAAGATGTTACACTGACGCTAGTTTTCAGACTGACCGAGATGACTCTCGCTCACAGTCGGGATTCGTATTCACTCTTAACGGAGGGGCTGTTTCTTGGAGAAGCTCAATAAGCCAGTAGTAGCTGATTCTACTACTGAATCCGAATACATAGCCGCCTCAGAAGCTTCTAAAGAAGCCGTGTGGATGAAGAAGTTCATATCCGATCTCGATGCTATGCTAAGTATAAGGCAGCCGATCGAGATGCTGTGCGATAACACAGGCGCTATAGCTCAAGCCAAAGAGCAAGGGTCTCATAAGAAGGCCAAGCACGTCTTGAGGAAATTCCACTACATAAGAGAAGTAGTCGACGGAAATGAAATCAAAATAAGCAAAGTACACACAGATCAAAACTTAGCTGATCCCTTTACTAAGCCTATGACTCAGGAGACTCATATACGCCACAGAGAAGTGATAGGGCTTAGATTAGCTAAAGACATGTTTTGATTCGGTATTTGGATGTGTGAACACCAACAGTTATCTGTACTATTCTTGTTCCATCTGATTTATGCAATAATGAATTACATAACTGTGTTCAATATTTATACGTTTAATCCTTGGACAATAAGTTCTTGTCCTAAACGTCCATAGTCGATTAGTTAGTGGGAGCTATACTAAATTAAGACTATTGTGACTTTTTGAGCCTTAAAGTTGTTTAACATTCAAACTCACGGACCTCATTGGTGAATGACGTTGGACGTAACTCGCATCATGCAACGCAAACATGGAAGTCTTGCATGCTTGATTAATGCATGCTCTAATGTATCCTTAGACCTGAGACGCATATTCGAACTCCCTTCTACTAAAGAACATTCTTTGATTATAGCCTAACGTTGTCGCGTAACTGCCAGCCATAACGGTTATTTTCGGGAATGGCTCTGAGGTTTAGTGGGAGCTGTATGCCTCAACAAGGGATTCTGTACTCTTGCTTCGGAAACAGTTAGACATAAAGGCGCCCTCGTTGGTTCCAAGTGATAAGTGTGAGGCCTCACCCAAACTTACTATGTGTTTGTTGGATCACTTCGAATTGTATCGAGAACGAAAATCGATGTATAAAATATGAGAGTCAATGTCTCATAATTCATCAATGTCTTATACAGAAAGGAACATATGACAATGAATGCACAAGTCATGAGTCTGCTTGATGGTCAATCAGATATACTTTGGCTGACGACTTAAAGTGTCAATATTAGTTAGTGTAGCCATGCATAGCTAGAGTGCCTCTGACTGCGCTCGTTAAACTGTCGCGTTCAGTCCAAGTGGGAGACCGTTGGAAACAGGGTGTCCTGACCCAACGAATAAACGAACCCGACCGATGTTGACCCGTAAGAGTTACACCCGGGTCAATGGACTATAAACTAATTACCCTTTTTAATTAGTTAATTGAACTGATTGGCGAATAAATAAATACTTATTTATTTATTACGATGACAAATTTAATCGGCTAAATACATTCGCGATTAAAAAGACGGATGAGTTAAACTGTTAATGGGTTAACAGTTTAACCCATTGGTGGGCAATGGAGAATTCGCAGAAGGCCATGGTGGGCCCATGGTCTGCGAAATTCTCATATAGGGTGGGGAGGAGTGGAGATCAAGGAATAAGTTTTCGAAACCCTAATCTCCTCCTCCTCCTCTCTCTCTCTCTCTCTCTCTCTGTGCGTCGCAAGCCAAGAAGCAAGAGGAGAAACCCTTTGCCGTCACCGCTCTTGCTCTATCTCCAGTGATGCCACCACCACGATTCCCGATGGATCAACGTTTCGCGAGTATTATCCAACGACTCGATCAGGAAGCAGCCACCGCCCGAGCCGAGGCTGCAAGCCGAGCCGAAGCCGCAGTCGCCGCCGCAGCCCAGGCCGCAGCCACCGCCGCCGCCGCCGTGTCCGCCGGCGCACCGCTGTGTCCGCCGGCGCACCGCCGGTTGATCGCCGGCCGGTGGTTCTCGCGTTTCCGGCGTAACCGAGACCACGGCGCCCTGTTCCGTCCTCATGGCCACCGGTTTCCGGTGACGAGATCATCGTAGGATCGGTCCCCGTCGCGATTCCGGCGGAAGGAGTTTTGTCACCGCCATCGGTGGTGAAGTTACCACTACCGCCGCCACTGCCATCGCCGACTCCGATGGCCGCCGGAGTTTCAGTCGAAGATCTGACCCGCAGGTTCGAGTCAGATGTTTCAGTTCACCCTAGCATGAATCCATTGAACTCGGGTGTCTCGAACGGTTGTTCGGAACTCGCTAAGGTATATCTAAATTTTTAGATATTTAATTTAATTATTTATTTATTTATTTTAAATAAATATATTTCTGTGTTTGTCGTGTCCGGTGATTGATCCTGTTACAGTTGCATCCGCGGTTTTAATTCGTTTTCGCTGCTAAATTAATTTAGAATTAATTTAAATCATTAAATCGGTTTTAATAAAAGTAAAATCGGTAACCCCGATCCCACTGTAAATCCTAACACAGTTGACATTTGGGTCGGCTGAAATTGTTTTTAGTACGCCGACAGAAAAGTGACGTTCACTAAAACTGACGTAACTTGAGTTCTGTTTGGAGTTACGGAACCCAATACCAGTTAAAACGAACGTCTCAGAAAGATCTACACCTTTGCTGCCTAACGGCTAGTACCCTCCGGTTTGACCCCCAAAATCCGCTTGGAAGACGTCCGTTTTTTAGTTTGAAGTTTTTGTGTTCGGTATCGTAATTGCAAAATAAGCGATTATCAAGCATTTTCCGCGATTCAAAACTCGATGCAAGCTATCATTAACTATGATAATGAAATAGGAACAAGTAAGAAAGTTCCGAAGTTGCTTAGATTGGAAGATTATCATAGTTGGGTGAAGCGATTCTGAGCATATGTTGGTGCTAATGATGTTGATTTATGGTTATCTTACAATAATCAATATGAATATCCAACGGGTACAAATGGTAGGCCAATTTTGCAACAAAGTCTCACTGGTGAGCAAAAGAAGGCATATCAAGCCGAACAAAAAGCTTACGGAACTTTAACGATGGCATTACCTTCAGATTTATTACATCGATTTTCTGCTTATACTTCGGCAAAAGAATTGTGGAATGCAATTTAGAAACGGTGTGAGGGTAATGATCAATTCAAGAAAAGTAAACAAAAGGTTCTAAAGAAAGAGTTCGACAATTTCAAGCATTATCCAAATGAAAATATTTCAAAGCTTATTACTAGGTTTTTACATTTACTGAGTGAAATGTCTTTAGTTGGCATCAAAAAGGAAGAAGCTGATATGAAAGAGAAGTTACTAGAGGCATTACCTGAAAGATGGGAAAACTATGTAATGATGATTACTCATGATAAAGAATATTGTCACACCCCGAGAAATGACTGAATATGGGCATGTGACTGATTGGCATCATGGTCGTGGTTACGAATGATCGACGTCTAAATGAACATTTTAATTAACCATTTGTCTTTCGAAAATAGAAGTCTCAAACATTTATTTAAATATTTGAAATCATGGCAGCGGAAATAAAGTAGTGGTTACATGATAAAGTTTCCAAAAGACAACGTCATGAGATTTATAAACATAACTACCCTAAGGCGTAATGCGTCTAAATCTCCAAAATGAAATGCATAAACACACGGCAGGCAGACCATGATATGATAAGCAGGATCGGAACAGAAAAACATGGAGTTGCAGTCTCTAATCACCAGAGAATTCAAGAATTTAAAAAGTCAACAGAATTGTTGGTGAGTTCACAGGTTTTATGACACTAGAACTGTTGGAAATTATGTTTGAAAATGTTTAGCCTATCAAGATATTAGTTTATTTGACACTATTGTTGTAAAGATCAATCATGAACCTTGAATTCAAAACTAATTGTTTACCCACTCCTGATGTTCTTCCCCAAGAACACTGAATGACCAGAATAACAAATGTACCCCTTGACTATAACCATGGAGTCATGACTGGAGCGACCAAGTCAGGGCAGGGTCGTCAACCCAAATAGATCTACTCACAAGCTATCATTTCGAATGAACTAATTGAACTCAATTAATAGTGGGACTTAGGCATATAACATGAACCAATATGTATACACAGATTGGGGATATGAAAAAAACATGAAATCAATACTTCTTACAGTTATCATAATATCTGACAAAATGAAATTGAAAAGCAATCATTGAATTCTCCCCCAAGTTAGAAAACAGAAATGTAAAAGGGGCCGCGAAGACTCACTTGTTTGAAGATGGACTGACAGGTATGATTGGTTGAACTTGGCCTAGCAAACGTCTACAAGGTAATGTTATGACGTATTAGGGTTTGGCTATCTTGAGTTAGTGAATACGTCACTCAATGTTCAAGGTTAAGTCTCGACTGTTATTACCCGATGACAGTGATGGAAATCCTAGGATATTATTTATTGGCTAATAAATAATATTGAATTTGATGGAATTTATTATTTATTTAAATAAATAAATAATAGTTAGATTTTTACGTTTGAAAAATAAATATTGAATAATATGGATTAATTTCATTAAACGTTATGAAAATTATAAATATTTAATTCATTAAATATTTGTAAGGTTTTGAACCCTTTAAGTTAATAAATAAAAACTTTCATTTATTAAGGTTCGAATGCGTGTGTTATACCGCGCGTCGTTACACGGTATAAGTCGCGTTTTACGAAAATAATTTCGATATTTGAAAATATGTCTACTTGTATGAAGAAATGTTTTCAAAAATATATGAAATTATATTTTGGTAAAATTAAGTGTCAGTTAGTCTGGTAGTTAGTCGGTTTCACCGGTTTGACCGATTTAACTCGTTTTATGACTTTTTAAGTTCCCTTAACACTTAGGATTTGTTAATAGACTTTTTAATGTGGTTTAGGGTCTTTAGTTGCGAAGGGTGCCGCTGGGAGTTTAACTTGTAAAATTTGACGTTTTCGAGTTACCGAAAGTTACAGTTTTGGTCCGTTTTACTTCTAAAACATGTTTTTACACTTTTGAACCTTAGGAAACATTTTTATATGTCAAAATGAGTATGTTTTGTGTTCTGGACCAGATTCGATTTTTATTCAAGAATAAATTATATTTTTTTGTCGAAAAGTCGTATTACGGTATCCGATTGTTCCGTTTTCAAGTGTTTAACTTCCCGAATCACTTTGTAAGTTTATAAATTAATCTTGGCAGCCTTAGATCATATGTTACAAGTCCTAAGTGGTCATTTGTTGGTCACAAGGGTTTTTACTAAATTTTCATGAAAATAAATGATATTTAAATCATAAAAAATCCATTTTCCCATTTCTTAAAGATCTTATAAGTCAATCTTCAAAATAACACTTTAGTAACTCAAAATCATCCTAAGACAAAGTTGGTTGCAGATTTGAGGTCAAAATCATGATGTGTTTTCAAGGCTGTAAAATATATATATTTCAAGTTGACACTCTTTTATGACACACAAAATGGGTGTCATGTTTGACAATTTTTAACATAATATATCTTCTTTAAAACTTGGTTTTCAAACATTATGTTTATGTATTTCCACCAAAAAAAACATACTAAGACATTCAAAACTCATAATGTGTTATGATATGTCATCATTTATGAAACTTTTAACATAAATATACATGTTATGTTAATATTTTCTAAGAAACTTGTTTCAAATAATATTCTAGTTTTTCCATCAAAGAACATAATGCTACTAACATGCAAGTTTGCTAGTAATCATCTAACAACACAACCAAGACTTAATCATGAACATGAATTTGTGACATTATACGAATATATCATGGAATAAGTTAAGAAAATAAGGAGGTTCCTCACATAAACTTAAACTGGATCGGTAAAGACTTGATGGGTTGTTGATTTAGCTTCCAAGTTTAGCTCCTAACCCACCCTTGATCTTTGATTTGGACGATGATGATGAAAGAATGAAAGAGAGATCATGGATTTTGTCAAGGAAACAAGAGGTTAGTTTTGTTGTTCTTGAAAGATTAGAAAGAAGTAATGAAAGAAAGATGATGGAATAAGAGTTTTTGGTGGATTGCCTTGATTTTAGAAGTGATTTGAAGCTTAGATTTAGTGGTGGTTGATGGTGGAAAGTGGTGGTTGGCGGTGGTGTATGGAGGGCCGAGAGGTAGAGAGTGAGAGAGACTAGAGAGAAAATGTGTGTTTCTCTTGAATGGGTTAAGTGAGTAATGTGGGTTAAGAGTGAAGTATATAGGTGGTTAAGTGGGGCTTGGGTTACGGTTTAAATGAACCAAGAAGGGAGGTGGTTCGGTGGTGGTTTGAACAGAGAACAAGAGAAGAGAAGAGAGGAGGTTAAGCAAAGCTTGAACCTTGGCTTGGTCTCCTTTGAACACACTTGTTTACTTGATGTAAAAGTGAGCTATAGTGATGGTGTAGGTGTGCACTTAGGCCGGCTCAAGGAAGGGAGAAAGAGGGACAAGGTGACAAGTTTTGTCATTTGTGAGATGGATATAAGCATTACCCAATGGTTAGTGAAGGTGTAGTGCACTTAGCCAACAAAAGTGTTTAGTATCTTGAAGACATGGAAGGGATTAGGCATGTGTGAATTGTCACAACTCTGGATGCTTGGTTGTGGACTAGTTCGGTCAGAACCGAATGGGAGGGAAAGGTAACCGAGAAAAAAAAGAGGAGAGAAGGGGGTTCAAAACCGGGTTCGATGGCCCAAGAAGAAAGAAAGAAAAGGTGTCGGGCTCGGTGGGCTTGCGGCCCGGAAAAGAAAGAAAATGGGCCAGGAGGTTTGGGCTGTGGGAAAAGAAAGAAAAGAAAGAGAAAGAGGTTTGGGCCGGTAGGCCCATTGGGCTCTTCGGGTCGAACCGGGTCTCGGGTCGGGTCGGGTTGAGTCCGGTTTGATTCAACGAGTCCAACGACACTTCGTTCGAGTCAAATGGATAAACGGTTAAAAAGTCGGTTTTTGGCTCGAGAACGAATGATATATATATATATATATATATATATATATATATATATATATATATATATATATTAATCACTAAAATGATTAAGCGTCGTGTTTAATTTAAATGAATGGTAATGTCATTAGTCTTGATGGAATTATGCACAATGATGAACTAAAATTTAGAATTAGATGATTTGCTTGACGTAAGCGTTTTATGTTTGAATGTTTTCGCGACAATGTTTAATTGTTTGTTTTTTATGAAAATAAAATATAGTTTGGACATAGAAATAGTCTTAGGAATAAAACTAATAATTGTTTGACTTGAATTGTCGTTTGAATAAACGTTCCGTTGAATTACGTTTGTCATTACGTAATAGTTTTAGAAAAATATAAAATGTGTTTATTTTATATTTAATTTTCATAAAACAATGGTTATGAATTTTTTTTGTTATAGAAGTTCCATCTTGAATGAATTCAGAACTTAAGTTGATTTCCACTACGGATAATTGTTGGCGGACCTATGTTGTCTATGTTTGCATGTATAGTCACCTAATTTGGACGAATTAAGTCTAATGCACATAGAATCACAGTTAATTGCACGTAATTATAATATTAACGTATACCTGGAAAGTACGGGTTGTCACATACTCACCCGGTTAGAGAAATTTCGTCCCGAAATTTAGTCTTGACCACTAGGGTTGTCAGCATTGGCAAAAAGGTGCGGATACTTCTCACGCATTTGATCTTCTCGTTCCCACGTATATTATGGACCTCGGCGTGAGTTCCAATGAACCTTTACAATGGGAATACGACTTTTCTTCAATGGTTTGATTTCACGATCGCAGATTTCAACAGGGGTCTCAATGAAGTGCAAACGATCGTCAATCTCGATTTCATCTAAGGGGATGATGGCGGATTCGTCAGACAAGTACTTTTTCAGATTGCTAACGTGGAACACGTCATGAACTTTACTAAGTTCGGGAGGAAACTGAAGACGGTATGATACTGGTCCAATTTTCTCGATGATTTCAAAGGGACCGATGTAGCGGGGGTTAAGCTTTCCACGTTTTCCGAAATGAATAACACATTTCCATGGTGCTACTTTTAACATGACGCGTAGCTCTTCTGTCGATCGTGGGCAGCCTTCAGTCGGTTGTGAATCTGGGAGATTTTCTCAAAAGTCTCATGTACTAGTTCGGGACCTGTGAGTTGGTTGTCACCAACTTCAATCCAACAAAGTGGTGAACGACACTTTCTTCCATATAGGGCTTCAAAAGGGGTGGCTTGAATACTAGTGTGATAGCTATTGTTATAAGAAAATTCAGCTAATGGCAGATGTTCATCCCAACTGTTACCGAAATCGATGATACAAGCACGAAGCATGTCTTCAAGAGTCTGAATGGTTATTTGGCTTTCGCCTTCAGTTTGAGGATGGTATGCGGTACTCATATCAAGGCAAGTACCCAAAGCTTTCTGAAGGGTTTACCAAAATCGGACGGTAAAGCTGCTATCTCGATCAGAGATAATAGAAATAGGTACTCCATGACGAGACACAATTTCCTTCATGTAAATTTTGGCAAGTTGTTCAGTGGTGTAGGATTCCTGAATGGGTAGGAAATGAGCAGATTTAGTCAGACGATCGACGATAACCCAAATGGCATCATTTCTGGCTCGAGTCCTTGGCAACTTGGTAATGAAATCCATGGAAATTCCTTCCCATTTCCATTCTGGGATTTTTGGTGAACGAGTAAACCGGAGGGTTTTTGGTATTCAGCTTTGACCTTCGCGCAAGTCAGACACTTACCAACGTACATGGCGATTTCAGCCTTCATGTTAGGCCACCGGTACAACTCTTTCAAACCATGGTACATGTAGACTAATTTCTTCATAGAACCGAAATTCGGTAACCATAGTCTTTCCATGAACTAATAAGCTTCATCAGCCTTCTTGACTAATTGCTTTTCCATTCCATGTAAGCCTTCATTAGGGATATTTTCATCCTTGAGGGCTTCGACTTGGGCATCACGAACAAGAGAAATGAGATTGGATTGAATGGTCAATCTGAGGGCATGTACACGGAGAGGTTTCACTCGGTCTTTTCCAGCTTAATGCGTCGGCGACAACATTGGCTTTACCTGGGTGGTAACGGATTTCACAATTATAATCGTTGAGTAATTCTATCCAACGACAATATCTCATGTTCAACTCTTTCTGATTGATTATATGCTGAAGACTCTTATGGTCAGTGTATAGCGTACACTTTGTACCATAA
Source organism: Deinandra increscens subsp. villosa (assembly GCA_039602395.1). Lineage (NCBI taxonomy): Eukaryota > Viridiplantae > Streptophyta > Magnoliopsida > Asterales > Asteraceae > Deinandra > Deinandra increscens. Next base: position 16,822,153 of record JBCNJP010000009.1, read on the forward strand.
AGGTAATGTCTCCAAATCTTTAGAGCAAAAATAACGTCTCATCAGCTCATTTCACTTGGAGAGGTTTTTCCAGCAGAAACCCTAATTCCACCTATTTAAAAACATTTAGCCACCACCTAATTTGTGCACCTCAATAACGTCTCATCAGCTCATTTCACGACCTTGGGTCATTCCATACTCAAATGTCATCAAGTTTCTTGCTTTTCTTCAAGAATCAAGCCCCGATATCATCTTTAATCACCCTACATTCATTTGGTATGTGTTTCTTCTTGTTTTTCTTGTTTGAAAGATGTCAAGATCCAAGATTTATGTTAGATCTAGGTCTGATTTGTCATGATTTGATGATATTATGGGTAGATCTAGTGCTTGTGATGACAAATATTGCATCTTTGGATCAAAAGTATGATTTGTGTGCAAGTTATGTTGATGCATGCTAGATCTAGGGGTTTGCATGGGAAAACATGGTTGCATGTGGATAAAGATTGAAGATTTATGCTAGATCTATGTTCTAATAACTTGATAATGATAGATCTAGGGTTGTTGTGCAATAGAGTTGCTAACATTACGTGAGATCTATGATGGAAACTCGATTTTGGTAGTCATGCATGCTAGATCTTGAATTAAGGCACTTGATTTCTGTTAGTTCTACTATGAAGTTGCTTGATCTAGGTAAATGGATGCATGATAGTCTATAAAGTTTTAAACTTGATGTTCAAATGCATTTGGATTATTTTATAAAAAATTATTTACATGAAAATATGGTGAATATGGCCTATTAGGTCAAGATGACATTCATGCATGTGGTTAGGAATCTATGACATGGCTTGAAATATGTTAATTGATGATCTATGTGACTTACATGAGATGATGATGTGGATTTATCATGGAATTAGCCTACATGTGGTAAATATATTTTTATTATGAAATAAATAACTATGTAAATGCATGTGTATGAGCATGAGATTACTTGATTAAGTGTTTGCATGTCATTAGTCAAATTGGTTATGAGTTATACGGGTGTACAAGTCCTAAGTCTCCTACCTCGGTGGGAATGAAACGACTTTGTACGATTCTCCCGTCGATCGTACATCGTATACGCGGGATATTTTCGTAAGTAATTGTGACGCATTATCATTATCATAGTACAATGTGTTGTATGTGTGATACGTCTTAGGTAAAGTATAGAAAACCAAAATTCAATCACCAATGTGTATTCGAGTTCACTTGTCCGTTGTCCGCGCGTTGTCGGGATGGTTGGTTAACACTGTCAACACTCACACTGTTACGTGTCATAGGTGAAGTTTAAGAAGATTCACTGCTATCTTTAGTCGGTTACTGGAAATACTAAATTGCACCCGAAGGTGAGTTCATACCCCACTTCTTAACTGTTTACGCTTTCGGGGGAGAAGACATACGGTAACTTGTTTTATAACTTAACTTGATGATTTATACCAACACTTTATTAACCATGGATGAAACGTTTGCTGAAAGTCCTTCCACTGAGGTGAACCATGAATAATTTATAGCGGGGAATTATAAGGTAGATCTATTGGGCCTGACAAGCCCTATCCGATCGCTAGGAGCGGGGTGGGTATTATATTGTCTCTAGCTCGGTCATTATTTTCAAACAGTATGGCTAGAAGGCAAAGTAGCTGTCAGTAATGGTGTCACGAAACCCTGTGGTGTTATAAAAAATCTTATGGACTAGCTATCCATGGGTATAAATATCAGCTTTTTTAAGGTGGAGTCCCTGCTTGGGTTATGCCTCGTTGAGGATAACTGGTTAACGAACTGTTTTGATAAATGTTATTTATTTGCTTAAACTTATGAACTCACCAACCTACAGTTGACACTTTTTAGTATGTTCTTCTCAGGTCCTTAGGAGCATCTAAGGATCAATTAGGGTCATTCATATGGTCATTTTGCATGGTTTGTAATTACATGATAACTTTTGTCACCTTGGGCGAAATGACACTCTTTAAACTGTTTTCTTATGATTGTCGCTTCCGCTTATGACTCGTTAAAACTTTGTTGAAATGCTTCCGCTAAAACTCTAATACTTTCATAACTCTGATAAACTTTTGATACTTTGATATCCAAACATGGTTTTAAAACCTTGAGTCAAGCATATAAAATGTTCGAAGTGTCTGACGACTCAGATCCTAGTCTTGCTCGCACCCTCGCTCGCGGGTTTCACACAGGTGGTTTTGCGAGGGTATGACAAGAATACATCATGAAAATCCATAAAAAATGCACAAAAAATCTTATATTTTTGGATGGACTCACTAGATCTATCATTTATAACCTAAATCAAAGCTAAAAACATATTAAAGGTCTGATCTTGATCATATCATGGCAAGAGAACATTAAGATAGAAGCATAGATGGAGAAAACGCACCAAAATACAAAACTGACACCTTCCTAAGCTTAATTTCTCCAAGTGAAGACTCTAAATCTTCAAAGATCTTGTTCTGAAATGATTACAGCCAAATTATGGTTTTGGGGGGTGCAAAAAGTGAGAAGAATGGGGGCTTATGGAGATTAAGATGAACTTATAAGAGATTTTTAAGGTTCGATCTGAATAATTCGTAGACCGTCAAGGTTGCACATGGGGGGGGGGGAGTCGTGGTCCGCGACTCTGCTTGCTGTGCTCTCCTTCTCGGGTCGTCGTTTTCGTGCTCGGTTCTTCATTTTTGGGCATTTTCGAATCATGTTTTATCCCAAATTACCCATTTCATCATCCCATCATGTTAACAACATAAAATCCACTCAAAATGAATTTAAATATGCCACGTATGTCAAAAAGATGCATAAATTATGTCAAATAACACGATTTTGGTTGGTTTTGATGTACGTACCGATTTTGGGCAATTCACCAACGTTTCGCAACTCGATTAAGTGTGTGATGACTCGTGACATGATATTTGATTATTAGACTCATAATTATGTTAAAATTGACATACGATGACCAAATACGAGATTCCCGGTAAACAACTAATCGCGTAAAAACCAGAAATTATTTTATTTTCAAATAAAGGGATTCAAATTGAATCCAATTGATTCTAATTACGTATTTGGTATAGAAAATCGATTATAAATCATTTAGATCCATTATTTGGGGTATAAAAACCTGAAAGTTTCTCAATCGAGTAAAATGCAAATGTTACAACAAATAACCTGGAATTAGTGAAGGATGAAGAAAATGCAGAGGAGAAAGGCTTGGTTACTAGGCCAAGGGCTAGGATCAAAGTATAAGCGGTTGATAAGGCAACTACATTGTGAGCCATCCAATTTAACGCCTCATAATGACCTAGGAAGTCGTGCAACTGACGTTGTTACTAGGCCAAGGGCCAGGATCAAAGTAATCCAAGGACTGAGAACAAGATAATGATTTAGAGACTTCTCAAGTCACGCTTAATTTTTCCTTCGCCAAGAGTAAACCTGATTGGGGGGATGATGACGTAGGGCAAACATTGAACGGACTCTGGCAACAAGTCCGGGTACTAGGCCAGAGTAGCCCAACATAAGCCTAATACTCCGGAAAGTCTTACGCAGAAGAAAACACGGAAGCAAGTCCACAAACCTTGCCAAGTTATGCCTTGGCAAGGCAACACTAACTATTTATCATAACTTGCCTCAGCTACTAACGATAGAGAAGTTCCAGCTAACTTGCCTAAGTCACAACAAAAACATGAGAGTTTGAAAATTATCCCAAAATGGATAAGTACAGAGCATAGGAAGTCCCTTAAGCTGATAATTGCATATTTAGAGTAAAGCATGTACGTCAGATCCTACTAAGGTAAACACAAACAGATTGACCTTGAAGTAAGTCACTGCCGCCTGGCATCAAACAGTAACTAATAGCCAATTGTAGTCAGCTCTTTACACCTAAATGGTTAAAAATGCATTCTTAAAGCATGCACGTAAGGAAGTCATGATGTTTACACCCTTGAAGGGGAGGATCCAGATTTCCATGGTACGCCAAGCTTTAGGTAATTGATGAGAATTTAATGAAATTAAAACACACAACAAGCACTCAGAAAATGCATGAGCGGTGGATCGTCTACTCGATCTAGCTATTTTAGATGCAAAGATGTAATTAAAATATTGTTTTATTGATCTAAACAAACAATAACAATATGGAATTAACTTAGAGAGAACACACCACAGAAAAACACACTTAACACTCAGACCCTCACTTCTAGTTTTAGAAATACAATGAATAAAAGTATTTATACACTTGATGAAACATCCGAACTGGACATCACCGGAAGTGACACTTCGTGTCACTTCATGTGATCTGAAGTGTGAGTTCGGAACTCACTTCGTGTAACTCATCTTTGGCATCTTCGTCTTGTTCAGATACTTCACACGACAAACCGATTATGCTCTAACAAACTCCCCCTCGACGTGTGCAGTATCTGGTTATCCATTAAACTTGTATCTTTAATCAAACTCCCCCTCAACTTGATGGTAAGTCTGATCTTGAATACTTGACGATGCATAGTGTGTTTTCATCTCTATCAACAGCTTCAGAAGACTTGAAGTTGTGACATTCTTCTTTACTTTAGTACATGTCCAATCATAATTGATCTTGGCGCAAAACGTCTCTTCGAGACTCCAAGATATTGATTTTGAAATTTAATTTTTATCTCGTGTTGATCAGATCTAAAACAAAGCAGAAACAAAGTCTTGTCTTTTAGAAAGTTTATATCAAAACAAACCTAAAATCTTTTTTATTTTTCAAACTTATGCTAAAACACACCGAAAATCTTTTTTAATATTCTGAAATGAAATCAAATTGCAATACAGAATCAGACTCTATTTTTTGTTTTGAGAAAGATCACTATCTGGTATCATATTGAACATGTCGCATTGAACTACACTTCAAATTAAACTAATTGAACCACACAAGCCATGTTGATTAATGCTATGTTTTTTCCATCTTAAAACTCATGCAGAATCAAACTCATAACATCTGGATATGTTAAGGTATTGATTAGATTTTCTTTGACCAGTGTACCCCACACAATCAGACATATTCAGACATTTTTCTTTTTCTCTCGTGTGATTACACTTGTGATTATCACATAGTGAATTGTATTCATGATATCATCAATTGTGTTCCATGCAAAAAGAAATAAGAACCTTAAATCGTCTACCAAAAGGTCTATCTTTTGATACGCAGATAAGGCCTCGGATTTAACAAAATAAAAAAACAAAACAAGTTGAAATTGTATAACTCAACAACAATTAGGTCGGTCTTGTGGACACACAAAGAAACTCCGATGAATTATACGAAACACCAAAGAAAACAAAGCAGAACCTCAAATGAACAACAATCAGGTTGATCTTTCGATATGCAGAGAAAGTCCTATCGTTTGAGAAAATAAAGAAAATCAAACAAGTTTAAATCTTTGCAAAATGAACACATGTATACACATTGACTTCTCATTTTCCTTTTCCACACAATTTTCTTTTATCATGAAATACACTTCAAGATGTTATCCACTTGGTCAAGCATATCATTTAGTGTATATCACATCTGAATACTTTCTGATTTTCCGAGCCTACCAAACATATCAAACAATGATCTTATGGCTTTTTCATCTACTTTATCCATGAGTCAGATACGTAAACCAATGTACCATCATTTCCTAATGATCAAATTCTCAAAATTTTATATTTTGCATGTATTCACCTTCACCATATACATTTCTCCCCATAACAGGCCTTTTCTCCCCCTAAAATGAAAAACTCTATTTTTGGATTTTTTCATTTTATAAAAACAAGACACTATTTTATTTTTTAATTTTTTTAAACTACAAGCATGAAAGTAAATTGATCAATCAACACGGAAACCTGCCTGTTTAGCTTTCAAAAAAAATTCAGATTAAAAAGATGAATCATGAAATTTAAATTAAGATAAGTATAATACTCCTCCATCAGCAACTTTTCAATCGCCGGTAGGTCTTCCAGAAATACCTGCACACTGGTCAAACACATCATTTTATAAATGACCCGAAGCGAATTGCTTCTGGTCGACCAGTGTCCTAATTTTTCTTCGAAACCACTTTAGGTTTTCATTATTGTTGTTGTTTTGGTAAATCAGTATTTGATGAAGCAATCACAGTTGACTGTGAAGAACAACAACCTACACTTGGAACATTTGAAAATTTAGGAATAAATCTTCCTTCCTTTTTGGAAAATGTAGGTTGAAATTCATCAAACACCATGCGTTCATCAATGAACATTGGTTTAGCTATTTTACCAACAAATGGAGCGTTTCCTTTTCTTTAAGTAAAAACAGTAGGAACTGGACAATCTTGTGCCATATGCCCCTTTTGGCGACAATTGTAACACAAACGACTGTTCTTGTCCCACCGTTTAGGAACCTGTATAGTGTCAGAAAACATATTATCTCCAAAATGATAATAGAAAATATCATATACCTGATGCCTATGATCATGAACCCATTTTGATGTCAGGCTCTTTGGAGTAGAACCTGATCCTCCAGAAGAAAATTTAGTAGATTGTTTCTTCTTGTTCTGCGAAGCAGCATTTTTCACAAAAACTTCAGATATTTTCTGAGTATCCACATAGTGAAGTGGAAATTCTTTATCAAAAAATATTTGTTCCGAACCCTTGAGTTTGAAAAACCTCTCAGATAGAACATTTTCATCTCTAAAAACTTCTTTTCGAACTTGCTTTAAGTTGACCTTTTTCAGATTCCGTTTCTTTGATTTTGAACACTAACATTGTCAGCAATCTTTTTCTTAAAACCCAAACCTGCATGTTTTTCAGAAATCTTCTCTTCCGAACTTGATGATTTATGCTTGTTCTTCGCCAATCTTGAAAATTCAGCTTTAACTTCTTTAACATCCTTATTATTTCGGATGCAAATATGTAATTAAAAGATTGTTTTATTGATCTAAAATGAACAATTACAATCTGGAATTCACTTAGAGAGAACACACCACAGAAACACACACTTAACACTCATACCCTCACTTCTAGTTTTAGAAATACAATGAACAAAAAGTATTTATACTCTTGATGAAACATGTGAACTGGACATCACCCGAAGTGACACTTCGTGTGATCTGAAGTGTGAGTTCGGAACTCACTTCGTGTGACTCATCTTTGGCATCTTCGTCTTGTTCAGATACTTCACACGACAAACCGATTATGCTCTAACACACTCACCCTCTAAACTCTTACTATCACTATTATCTCTCCCCCTCTCTCTCTCTCTCTCTCTCTTGAAAGAGCGTGTGCGGGCGGATCGTGCTTAGACTCGAATCATTTTGATAATGAAAACAATCACGATGATGTAAATAAACGTAAGTTTTATTGATTCGGACAAACCAGAGATCAACACAAAAGTTATAGAGAACTCAGAAACACACACTTAACCAAAACTCTTAAGAAACTCTACACACAAAAACGTATTTATACTAAGCATCATGTCACGAACTGGTCAGCTACACAAACTGCCACTTCGTGGCTCACATCGTGTCAGTTCGTGACACATGTGTAGAATCTTCATTTCTTCATCTTTTTTCTTTATTCTGAACCAGCATCTGCTATTCAATGTTCCAATAAACTCCCCCTTAGCGTATGCTGGTCGGGTTCTTTCATCTTCATGTCTCAGCTCCCATCTCAGTCCATGTCTTTTGATGATTTCTTCAGCATAAATGTTGAACGCGAAGCATATACGGATCACATTCTGAAATTGCAAAGCCTATTCCATATAATCTGGATGAAACAATATTTGGCTATGATACAATTCATCAATATCAACCCTCGATAGATTTATCAGCCACATTGGGTCAAAATTCGGACTACTTTGTTGTCTTCTTTCATTACAATCATTGCTTCTCTAGTTTTCTCATCGTAATACCACCAAAGCAAATTCTTTATAAAATCCAATTTCATTTTCTTAAAAAGGAATCTTCTTCATCAACCAAGGCTTTCTTTTAAATGTCAACACAATCAATGATTTTCCTGTAATCGGATGTTTGTTGGTTGGATGTTCGCTTCTCTCTGGTCTTTGTGGTCTTAGAAACTTGAAAACATTCCGGAATTCTTTATCTAAAAGTTTCTTGAAGTAAGGACCTTTCTATCCTTCACCATAGTTCAAAAATGGTTTTCTTGTCAGCACTCTAACATCCCATACTGGCAACGTGTTAAAATCAAGAGCTTTCTTCAAATATTGGATACCAAATACATCCAGCTGATAATTTCACCCTATGCCTGACCCTTTAATCTAACATGTGTTCGTTTCTTTATTAGTTTCGGAGGAGGAACATATTTAGCATGAAAGGTTTTCATGTATTCATCATACTCTTTTCTTTGTTTTTGTTCCTTGGCCTCTTTAGCAACAGGATCAGCAAGTATCTCAACTTCTTTCCTTTTAAGTTTAACTTCAGCTTCATCGCTTTTTTCTTTAGGAAACACTTCAAATTCCTCATCATCATGATTGTTGTTAAAGTTAGAGTATAAGTCAGGATACTCCTCTTCAGTAATGTCTTCAACCTCGACTTCATCAAATAAATCGTTATATGAAGTCTCAGATGACGCTTTCTTCATCTCCTCATCATTTAAATCAAAAATGGCTTGAATTTGATCTTGGGTAAGTTCACAAACAAACTCCCTATCTTCTAGAATCGTGCCAATCTCATGAATGTTTTTTGGCAGCTTGATTTGACTGGACAGATGATATTGGTATTAGAGAATGATTCTGTGCGACGCGTGGTGTATCAGAACGTATTGAATAATGAAGACTCCATGGCACATGAACTGGGACACAAAGTCACAGTTCGTGACCTTCCAAATAGACACGAAGTCACACTTCGTGTCATTTCGTGTGAGGCCCCAGTTCGGATAGAATGACAAGTATAAATAGTCGTTTGCTTTGTAATCTTAAATAGCTCTGAGTCTTTGTGTGTGTGATTCTAGGTGTTTTCTCTTTGAGTATTCTTGGTGTCCAGATTGTATTCGTTGAACTTTTGTGATCAATAAATCAATCGTTTTATTACGTTTTGCATTCCGAATAGCTAGATTGTGTAGACGATCCACTGCTCACGTTCTTTCAATCTGCATCACATTTCGCGGATCTGACTCCCCCTTAGATGCAAAGGTACCAGCAGCCGAGCTAGATGCTCCCGCTGTTCCGGAACCTCCTCCAGACGCACCTTCAGGATCATCATTATCCGGATTATCATTCAAGAATCATAACACATCATCTTTGCATCCCAACTCCCCCTGAGCAGCAAATTTATTAAGCAGAAATTTGATTTGCTTATCCATTTGTGATAATCGTGCTTCGCAGGAAGAATTTGCCAGCTTTAACTTCATAATTTCTTGAGCCTTTGCCTCATTTCCACTTTGCATTTGATGATATCTATTTTCAATTCAGCAAACTGTTTTGATTGTGCTTCATCTTTAACTCTCAAATCATCAATCAGCTTTGTCTTGGCTTCATCTCTGGCTTTGAAGTCAGCAAGTTAAGCCTGACAGTCAGTTAGAATACTGATGAAAATAACAACCTGAGAAAATAACATCAAACTCAGAGAAACATTGATATTGAAATCTACAGAAGCTGGAGTGGTTCTAGTTGTTGTAGTAGAAGAAACTGGAATGGACGAGATTCCAATAGGCTGATTCACATATTGAGCACCAACACTTGCTGAAGGTGGTGTGCTTGTCGATGCAGACGTAGATCCAAAATACTTCTTCACAATATTTTACTGATTTAACTGTGAAGTAATCGTCTCCATTGCAGCAGACGATGCAACTGGAGTAGAATTCAATGGTATTGGAGATGCAAATGGACTTCCATATGAAGACCCACTACTGGCACGTCGTTGTAAAATTTCAGTACGTTTTGGCATCTTTGGACGTGCTCAGCCAGTAGGAGTACCAACCTTCCTCTTTAATATTTTCTTTTTAGGAGAAGATGTAACTGGTTGTTTACCCTTGCCCTTTTCGACATCAGCATCTGGGTTATAATCATCATCATCATCATCATCAAATGGAGTTGTTTCATACACACGACCAATGTAACGATCATTACTTTTGCCCTTACTGGTTCGGTAATCAATATGTTCTTTACTCCCCTTCTTAACCAGTATCTCTTGAGCTACCACAGAAATAAACATTCGAGGACAATCTCTGTCAGAATTCATATCATCCATATCATCATCTTGCTTATCATCATCATCTTGCTCATCATCATCATCTTCATCAATCAGGGAATTTACTGGAATTGTTTCAGAAGAACTAACATTTGTTTCAATTTCAGGTTCAGTAACGACCTGGGGTTGCTTTTTCCGTTGTTGTTTCTGCTTTGGTTGTCATTGATGTTGTTGTTGTTATTGTGGTTGTTGTTGTTGTCTGTACCTTTCTTCCAACCAAGTATAATCCAACTCTTCATCAGAACTACCCTCCTCATGTCGTGGTGCACCATTGGCTGGAGCTTAATAATCAGCTTTTGCCAAGTGACCAATCAATCTTTCATTTGAGCATGCTCATCTGGTTTCTTTTTCTGATAAATTGTCAACGATCTCACACTTGTTTCAGTCATATGCTTTAACATCTTCTGTCTTTCAGTCCTCCCCACCCGAGGATACAGATCATTTATGATCATCTGAACAAATCTTGGATACATCAGAGCCCTCTTCAGCTTCGCCACAAGGTTTTCTCTCATGTACTGGAATATCAGACTAGCAAAATTGAATGGAGGGTTAAGAATTAAGGCCACCAGCATACAAAAACATCTTTGGGCGAATTTTATCATGTCCTCATATTCTGTTTCCCAAGAAATGTACTAAGACATGAATTAGATACTTGTACGAGACACAGAATTCTGATTTCATCACCCAATCTTGATTTGGATCTTTAAAATACCAGATCCTCTTCAACAATGCAACAATTTCAGGCTTATTAAATTCAAATGGAGCCTCTAAATCATTAGCATCAAACTTTAATACCCTTCTGACATCAGCTTCAGTAAATTCAATAGTTGTATTCTGAACTGTGCCAGAGATGCGTACTGGTTCATCGATGATTGTTCGAGTAGTGCTCCAAAATTCAGATAGAATATCCAGATAAGGATCACAATCCTGTAATTGCATAATGAATCCTTGAACGTCTCACGAAATCAAAAATTCCATCGAACTTTACTACTTTCGATCTGCTAACACCTAACTAAGCACAGATGTTATGCCTATCACCAATCTTCAAATCACTTATCATTTTTGAAAACACACAAAACGAAATATTCGTTAAATTCAATGTGATAATAAAAAACGTTCACCATATTCGTTAATTATTATCCATTTCCGTAAACGATTAACTTTTATGAAGAAAAAAAACAGATTTACACGAAGTTGTCACGAAGTTTAAACGAACTGGTACGAACTGACATACGAAGTGGGTTACGAACTAGATCAACAACAACAAGGTCAACACACGAACTGGACTGGTCAATGCACGAAGTGGACTAGTCAACACACAAAGTGGATAGTCAACATACAAAGTGTTACGAAGTTGACCATTTGACTTTGAGCAAATAGGGTTACGAACTGGTACGAAGTGGACCACGAAGTGAGATACGAAGTCTCACTTCGTATCAAGAACATCCACTTTGGGTTGGGGACGAAACCGAAAGGTTTCTTCGATCAAAAACCATCATCCAGAAACTTGTTCTAAAAAATAATTTATATCCAAATGTGCGTATGAACAAGACGAACACAATGATACAAGTTTTTACACCTAAAACTGACTACAAATGTCCGAAAAATGGGTTTTTGCACACTTCATGACCCGGACTGGTTTTTCGTGAAATTAACAGTTAAAATCATTGTCAAAATAGAAACAAAATACACCTGTATGGTTGTGAACTGATTACCCACCCGATTTTGAACAAAACACGGCTTGAAACAATCAGAAAACGAGGATTTTTGGACAAAATATGAAGTGGTGGCTAGGGTTTTTACAAACTCTAACGAAGTGGATTTTGGAAAAGTGAGATCCAAACTGAGACTTTATCTATTTATAGCCTGTCCACTTCGTTACACGAAGTGAGACTTTGTGTGATCACGAACTGACACGAACTCATACTTAGACCCTCACTTCTCATCACTTTGTGTCTATACAAACTGACACGAAGTGACACTTTGTGTCATGCGAAGTCACACTTTGTTTCTTAGAAAATGTCACTTTTCACCCTGAATTTTGTAATATTTGTCAGATTGATCCAAAAGTTTAAATTCTTATCAATTTTCAAGAAACTTTTGATCAACACTGATGAGCTTGATGATTTTAAGACAGTTTGATTTCCTAACATATTTTGATAAGTGTTCATCATCGGTTGATCGAAAATAAATCAGAAACAAAATCTTTTTGATTTTTATAACAATTTCAAACATACTGAAAATCTTTTTGAATTTTCTAAAAACTATGCTAAAACACGCCTAAAATCTTTTTGGATTTTCAGATAGCAAACAATTAACCAAAATGAAATGAAAAACAAATAAATTAGATTTTTGTGTGAAAGTTCCAGACGCGAGATCATATCAGACAATACGTATCAGACAAATTTCAATTTCAAAATTAATTGGCATGCAAGCCAAGTTGAGTGAGAATACAACTTTTTAGTTTTATTCCAACTTCAGCGAATCAATTTTATAGCTTTCTGATATGTTTTCGGTAAGATTATCAAGCACAGATAACGTGAAAAGCCACACAATTAGGAATACTGGCAACATGACTTATTGTTAGAGCATATTCCTATGCTACAATGTGTCTCGTGTAATGTATCTAAGTGAGCGTGTCATTGTGAGTCTAAGTGTAAACTTACCAATGTGTCTCGTGTAATGTACCAATTGGTCCGGAACTTGGTACGCCAGTGGTAAGTTGATCACTATAAATAGGTTGACTAGCTTAGCATGTTGGAACTTCTGGTCATATCATCTCCACTAAGTGTGTGTTTCTAAGGGTGTTCTAGAGAGAGAAACCAAAGCTTTGTAATTGTTCTCTTTGTGAAATCAATAAAACAAAGCTTATTTACATTCTCGTGCACTAGATCGATTGGCTCATCCAGTAGTAAGATCATTACTGTGTTTTACAAGTGGTATCAGAGCAAATCCAGGTTGCTCTGCTGGTTTGAATTGATCAAAACTTGATTTTTCTAGTGAGAGAAAGTGGGTTTCGATGGGTTTTCATCAAGTTTCTCTAATTCCGAGTGTTTCCGAGGTTAAAAATGATTTCTGAGTGTTCCTAGTGAGTTTTCGCACCTTCCTGATCCATATTCTAGCTCAAAACATCAAAAAACTCGAAAAATTCGTCGATTTCAGTCTGGTCCACCACTGGAAATTCTGGTCCGCCTGAAGAACAAATCTGATCCAGAAGACAATCTTCAAATTTGGTCCGCGGCAGTTTCAGCGTACCATTTGGTCCGCCCCGTACCATTTGGTCCGCCCCGTACCATTTGGTCCGCCCCGTACCATTTGGTCCGCCCCGTACCATTTGGTCCGCCGTACCAAATCTGGTCCGCTGAGTACAAATTTGGTCCGCCGTACCATTTTGGTCTGATGGGTACATTTGGTCCGCTGGCAATTTCTTAAAAATGTCATAACTTTTGCATCATAAATCGCTACGAGAGCCATAAGTACTCGAATCGATCGTCTCGACGAGCTCTACATTGTTCGTTCAAAGTTGATCTTCAAAATCAAATTCTAAGACATTCATTTTCGAGTTTGAAGTTTTGTTATCCAATTTCACAATTTTCAAAATGTATGCAATTGATGCATTTATTGAGAGATATAGTCAGAATGTGCCGAAGTAGATAAATTTTGAAGATTATCATGGTTGGGCAACAAATTTTAGAGCATATATTGTTGACTTGGATAAACGGTTGTGGTTACCGATTTCAAATGAATATCAGTATCCAACAACTTTTGGTGGTCAGTGTAAGATGAAATGGAATTTTTCAATTGAAGAAAAGGAATCATATGATCAAAATGAAAAGGCCAAAGTACTTGTTCGGTTAGCTTTGCCTATAACTCTTAAAAATCAAGTCAGAGATTATGGAAACGCAAAGCTGATATGTGATTTTGTAAAGAAACAGTGTGAAGAACATATGTCTATAATTACTCAGAAAACGGTTAATCAAGAGTTGAAGTTTAAAGGTAAAATTGAAGAATTAGTGAAGAAAGAAGCGAAGTTATCTAAAGAGAATAGTGCTCTGAGAAAAGAATTGAAGGAATGGAAAAATAAAATTCTTGATGGTTACGAAGCAAATATTCAACAGAGTGCATCTTCCTCGTGTACAACGTGTACTGATTTTGTTAAAATTAAGGAAAATTGGTTGAAAGAAAAAGAAGTGTTAATTGAAGAATGCAATAAAGCTAAAGCTAATGAAAAGGAAGTTGTTGGAGATTTTGATGCTTTATTTGCAAAATGTTATCCTCTTCAACAGAATTATGAAAATGTTGCTAAAATTGTTGTCGAAGCTGCTGATAGAGTATTTCAACTTTAGGAGGAACTCACAAAGTTGCGTGATGAAAAAGGTGAGGTTCAAAGTCAAAATGACATTTTGAAACAAGATATTGCGTATTATAAGAAACAGGTAGAGAAGGTTACTGCAGAAGTTCTTGCTGGATGTGATAGAATGTATAGTCAAAAGCTTAAGTATAACGAGTTGTCTGAGCAATTTATTGCTTCTCAAAAGGAGTTACTTGAAGCTAATACAAAGGTTTCTGCGATAAAGATTGAAATGCTTGATCTTTAACGAAAACTTGAGAATTGCAATACATCAAGTGTGTTTCAGAATTATCTGTATCATATGGAACGAGATGGCAAACCAAGTAAAGATGTTGATAGTCATGAAGTTCCTGCTCAAGTGATTGATCTGAAAAAGACATCTAATGATGATTTAAGTCAAACGTTGCAAGATTTTCCTGAAGGAGATGGTGTTAAGTCTGGAAAAGCACAAAAGTCAGAGACTAAGAAGAATAAAAAAGGGGTTGATTATTGCAAAGGATTGAAGTTTGATTCCAAGTCTACATGTCTTGATAAAGAAAAGATTTTTGAAGGAAATCCAAGTCATGTGAAGATTCCTGAATTTTCTGATATTGTGATTGATGAATCTTTACTAAATAAGGAAGTTGGTGTTAAAGCTATCAAAGATGAATTTTCTCGTCTAGCTTCACAAGGGCATTCTTTGAAAGAACATCCTAAGCAGAAGAATGGTGGTTTGGGATATGAAGGAAAAGAAGTTCCGATTAATGATTCCAACAAGAAGAATTAGAAAGATGAGCAGAAAAATAAATAGAAGGTGTCTACAGAGAAGATGCCTCAGTTTTGGAAGAAGAAAGTATCTCCACCATGTGCAGATGAAAAGATTTCTTCTGAAGAGTTTTCTTACATATCTGATGCTACACCACAAGGCGGTAAAAATTCAGATTCATTTTATTATGCTAAATCGAACAGGTTTTATCATCAAGATAAATTCTTTGGTTATGGAGATGATTCCGGTTTTTATGATTCTCCAAAATGTTTTCCAAAATTTCAGAAACCAAAGCAAATTAAACCTGTGATTTCAAAAGTTTATGATGGATGGTCGACTGATCAGTTTGGAAAACCGATTTCAAACACTAAAACTAATCATCGACTGTGTTATGTTTGTCGTGAGAAGGGTCATTATGCAAATAAATGCCCTACGACAACTAAAAATTCATCATCAAATGCCAAACATACAAAGTATGTTGATCCTGATGCATTATTTTTAGTGAGCCAATACCCAATTCTAAATTTTCATAGAAACAGAAGCTTAACTCAGAAAAGTTGTGTAGTAGTTCTGATTGTCACTCATCAGTTGATAATGGTTCACCAGAAAGTTTAATACCAAAATAGGAATGGAGACCAAAGGTTGTCTCAATAGCCAACACCGATTTTGTTGAAGACACTGGACGACCTATCACAAATGGGGATGAGGGTCAGAGTTTTACAAACTTATTATTTTCCAGTGTGTGCAGGTATTTCAAGAAGGCCTGTTAGTGATTGTCTAATTGCTAACAGTGGAATACTTGTGGTTAATTTAAGTTAAAATGCATCGTTCCTATCTTTGAAACACAGATTTTTACAAAAATCATTTTCAAAAATGTGTCAAGTGTTGATCGATCATTTTCATTTTTGTTATTCATTTTCTTTCATTCATATTTTCGGGGGGATAAAATTTGAAAATTCAAAAAATAGTGTTTGTTTGAATTTTAGGGGGAGAAATTGGAGAATATAAAAAAAATAATGAAAATTTGAGAAATTGATCCGCCAAAAGCGAGAAATGATGGTACATCAGCATATGCGTTATCTGCCATGGATAGATTAAGTCTAAAGGCTGTAGGTACTTGCGTAATCTGTGAATGTGCATGACTAATCTGATATCTGCAAGTAAGATATAAACATAAAGCTTGCCTGATAATCTTTGGTTATTTGCTTCTTGATGAATGTTGTGTGATGATTCCAAAAATAGAATAAAGAGATATCCTGATGAATGCATGTTTTCATTTTGAAAGATTTAAACTTGTCTGATTTTCTTTATTTTGTCAAACGATCGGACTTTCTCTGCGTATCGAAAGATCGACCTGATCGTTGTTCGTTTGACGTTCTACTTATTTTTCTTGGTGTTTCATATAATTCATCGGATGTTCTCTGCATATACGGAAGTATCGACCTGATCGTTGTTGAATTATACAACTTCAACTTGTTTTGTTTTCTTATTTTCCCAAATACTTGGGCTTTCTCTGCGTGTCCACAAGACCGACCTGATTGCTTTCTGATTAAGGCCGAAATTGAAATGTGCTAGATACGTTATGTCTGATATGATCTCGCGTCATGATCTTTCTTGCAAAATACCATAAATAGAGTCTGATTCTGTATTGCATTTTAGTTCTCATTTCATAAAATTCAAAAATATTTTTCGGTGTGTTTTAGTATAAAATTCATAAAAGCCAAAAAGATTTTATTTCTTGTTTGTTTTCGACGGATCGACACAAGGTACGAAAAACGTTTTCAAATCATATATCTTGGATTCTCGAATAGAAGTTTTGCGCCAAGATTAACTTATGTTGACTTGAAAATAGAAAACCACGTTTCTGTCTTCTGAAATTGCAGATTGTGTGTTGTCAAGACTCAAGCATGGTGAAAGGGGGAGTATGAAGTATTTTTTCACAAGTGGATCTTGAAGTTCAAAAATTGATTCAATAATGATCCAGCCATGCAAGCTCTATTGCTAACAAGAAATTTCAAGTTGAAGATCAGATGCATCAATGCTGAAGATTGAAGACTAAAGTTTAGTTAGCATAGCTACATTACACGTTAAGGGAGAGTTTGTTAGAGCATATTCCTATTCTACAATGTGTCTCGTGTAATGTATCTAAGTGAGCGTGTCATTGTGAGTCTAAGTGTAAACTTACCAATGTGTCTCGTGTAATGTACCAATTGGTCCGGAACTTGGTACGCCAGTGGTAAGTTGATCACTATAAATAGGTTGACTAGCTTAGCATGTTGGAACTTCTGGTCATATCATCTCCACTAAGTGTGTGTTTCTAAGAGTGTTCTAGAGAGAGAAACCAAAGCTTTGTAATTGTTCTCTTTGTGAAATCAATAAAACAAAGTTTATTTACATTCTCGTGCACTAGATCGATCGGTTCATCCAGTAGTAAGATCATTACTGTGTTTTACACTTATCCATATTTTTGTATCTTTTCACAGAATATGATTTTCCAAAAAGATTTTTCGTCATGGTGTTTCATGCAAAAATAAAGCAGAACCCTAAACAAACAACAATCAGGTCGACCGGTAAGCACGCAGAGAAAGTCCGATTGTTTAGGAAAATAAGAAATAGAAAATAAAGCAGAAATTATATAACCTAACAACAATCAGATCGTTACTTCTGTACACGTAGACAAAGTCCGATGAGTTACATCACAATTATCAAGCAACCGTTAAGTTTATATCATACTAGCATATATCATTCCACTAGCCAGACAAGTACCTACAGCCTTTATCTCTACTTTATCCATGGTTGATAACGTAAGCTGATGTAATATCATTTCTCGCTAGGTCGGATCAATTCTCATTTTGATTTTTCAATTTTTTTAATATTGGCATTTTCTAATTTTTTATGCTTTTCCAATTTTTCTCCCCCAAAAATACAAAACTCTATTTTTGGATTTTTTTTAATGAAAATAAGCAAAGAAAACTAAAAATGCAGCAAAAATAAAAACTTGATCAACCGATAATTACTCTGTTTGTGATTTTTGAATGCCGTTGATTTGCAAAAGATATTTTAAACAGTTTTGTCAAATGCCTTTGTAAACGAATCTGCTCGTTGAAATCAGTGTGGATCTTTTGCAAATCAATGAGGTGTTTCTCGTAGCAATCACGGATGAAGTGGTAACGGATGTCTTAGTTATGAAAATTGCGGCATAATTGTCAATGTGTATAGGAGTAGTAAGAAAATTCAAACCGTAGTTGCGCATTTGTTCTTGGATCCATAAAACCTGAGAACAACAGCTTGCGGCTGCAACGTACTCGGCTTCTGCAGTTGATGTGGTGACTGACGTTTGCGTCTTACACTGCCATGACACCAACCTCTCACCCAAAAAACCGGCACCCCACCGTTGTAGACTTAAAATTTATCTTGCAACCGTCGTAGTCAGAATTGGAGTAAGCTGACAATTCAACTTCAAACTTATCATCATGAGGGTACCAAATCCCAAGATCAGGATTACCTTTCAGATAAGCAAAAATTCTTTTGGCTGTGATGAGATGCGAAAGCTATGGATTTTCCTGGTACCTGGCACAAAGACAAACATAAAACATAACATCAGGTCTACTTGCAGTTAAATACATCAAAGAACCAATCATGGCCCGGTAAGGAGTTGGATCAACATCTTCACCGTTCACATCTGGTGAGAGGCCATGAAAGGAGTTCCAGTAATGCGGACATAGGCAATTTTGATTCTGTTCAGAATGTCATGCACGTATTTCGTCTGATGAATAAAAATGCCTTTCGACGATTGTTGCACTTGTAAGCCTAGAAAGAATGCCATTTCGCCCGTAGAACTCATCTGAAAACCAGTTTGCATTAGCCTCTCAAACTCTTTGGAAAGCTTGTCATTTGAAATGCCGAATATGATATCGTCAACATAAATCTGTACCAGTACTAAATCCTCACCCGTCTTCTTGCAGAATAACGTATAGTCTACCAACCCACGCTTAAATCCATCCTGAAGTAAATAAGTTGACAAGGTTTCATACCAAGCTCGAGGAGCCTGTTGTAAATCATATAACGCTTTGTCAAGCTTATACACCTTGTTTGGATAATCAGGATCATAAAATCCCAGAGGTTGTTTGACGTATACCTCTTCTTTCACCTTTCCATATAAGAATGCACTCTTCACATCCATTTTGTAAACTTTAAATCCTCGGTGTGCAGCAAGCGCTAAGAATATCCTGATTGCTTCGATTCTAGAAACTGGTTCATACACCTCATTAAAGTTTATACCCTCTTGCTGAGAAAACCCCTGGACAACCAAATGTGCCTTGTTATGGACGATGACACCTCAGTTGTCTCTTTTCCATTTATAAACCCAACGGGTACCACACAGCTCTTTACTTCCTTCAGGTAAATCAACTAAGTGCCAAAACACCGAGTTTCTGAAAATTGTTGGAGTTCCTCCTGCATTGTTTCTACCCACGAACCGTCCTTGAGTTCTTGATGCACATCCACAGGTTCGACTTGGGATAGAAAGCACGAGTGAAATACTTCATCTTGAACCCTAGATTCCCTGATATCTAACAGTGCACCATTTTCAACTTGACGTCTTGTACGTACCCCTACTTCCAAATCACCTATAATATTCTCTTGAGGATGGTAGGTGTTTATTCGGAGTATCAGATGAATCAGAACTTCAATGTTATCATTCAGAATACTGATATGATCCTCCTCAACCACCACTACGTCAAAATTGGCCTTTGGCCACGAAAAAAAACCGTGACCAAAGGTCTTTGGCCGCTTTTTTTTTCATTTCAATCAACACCATATGTCTCGTCATCGTATGTATCATACGACCACGTTAGAATAACAGTGGCTGAAGCCACCTAGATACGTGGCTAAAGGGTATCAATATTTATTGTTGTACTCAAACAATTCTTCCAGAAAGCGTGGCCAAATGGTCCCAATTTTACGTGGCCTTTGGTATTATATAGTCACATATATTCGTGTTTTAGTGACAAATATATTAAAAATACGTGGCCAAAGGGTTCGTGAAATCAGATACGTTCTCCCAATACGCATGGCCAAAGGGTGGCAACAGCCACGTGAGAATATCAAAAGTGTGGCCTTTGCTATAATATGCTCACATATATTTGTGTTTTAGCCACATATGATAGAAAAAATGTGGCCAAATGGGTTGCTGAAATCATATATTTTCTCCCAATACACATGGCCAAAGGGTGGCAATGGGCACGTGAAATATCAAAAGCGTGTATGGTCACATATATTTGTGTTTTAGCCACATATATTAGAAACAAAAAAGTGGCTTAAGGGTTGTTATAGTCATTCATCTTGTGGCAATGAGTGTGGCTAAAGGGTTGGAACGTCCCCATGTATTGTACATAAGTGTGGCTATTTGTATTATATAGTCACATACATATATATGTTTTATCCACATCATTTGGAAAAAAATAAAAATGTCGCTATAAACTAACCTTTGGTGACACATAATGATTGTGATTTTATGTGGCCATTCTTTACCAATAAGCGTGGCCGTTGGTACCCTTTAGCCACACTCATTTGGACAATATGCAATTTAAGCATTATTTTAATTAATTAGAACTTTTAATAAATTAAATAAATATACTACATATTAACATCATAAACCTAAAAATCAGATCGTTTATTAACAATAATAAATATAAATTAATGAGTACATACAATTTATAATACATAACAAAATTAAACAAATTAAATTACACTATACACAAGCATTATTCTTAATTTAATTTCCAATCCGCGAACTAAACTACCACGTGGTCTACATCTTCAACCTTGTTGATTTGAGCTGATTTAGGACCATGATTTCTTTTCTTCCCACAAAAATGTAGTTGATTAGCTTATGGAAATTGAATAGAATATATAATTAAACCAATTTTCAAATACTTACATTTTCCTTTACAGCCGCTTTTGATATGGACTGAGGAGGAGTCTCATCATGTTTCAATACTTTGGGTAAGGTCCTATTCAATTAATATATGGATGAACATTAGATATCCGGAAGAACTTAAAATATCCGGATAAACAACCGGATGAACATCACATTAACTTCCGGATCAACTTAATAGTCAATTGAACTTTATTTTCTAATTCTATTTTAACTTTTTTTCCTACAATCCAAGCTAGCCCATGTATTTGAGGTACCAAAAGACATTAAAAAGGTGAGTACATCAACTTTTCCAAAATATTAATGTGAAACTAAAAAACGGAATGAAACTGGAAAATACTTACCTTTTCCTTTTCCACCGTTTGAGACGAGGTTGATCGGCCACTGATTTCATGCCCTACAAGTGAATTAATTAGTTTATGGAAATCAGCAATCACATGAAAAAATATATGTAGAAGATAAGGAATTTGACCAATACTAACCATTATATGTATGTCAGCACGATTACTACTGTGGTTAGATCCAACATAATTCTCCACAGAATTTACCTAGAAAAATGTTTTTGAATTGGTAAAAAGTAATGTAAATAGGTAGTAGGTAATAGTAGAATTAAGTTATGATGTACATAATTTACCTCTGTACAGAATTTAAGTTGTTGTGGTAACGGTGTGCCAAGTGCAGCCAGATGAGCTATAAGTAGATCAAGTTTTTTTTTCCGATTATGCCATCTTCAATGAGAGGGCCTTAACTTCTTTATTTTTTATCACGTAGAAGTCTCTCTTTTTTTAATTCCAACTCAAGTTTTTCCAAGTGATTAAGTTTCATGGAACCATCCTTGATCTTTGCGAAATTAACATGATGAAGTTAGATGCCTTAAATTTAAACAAAGTAAACAAAGAAGAAAACAGAAAATAAAAGTTTGAAATTCACACAATGTATAAGATGCTTTTTAACCGCTATGACCTTTTGACCTAAACATTCTTGTATTCCCCCGTTTGGCATCCTTTCGTTTCCTCCAAATAGAAGAATGATGGGGGATTTCAACAATTGCAATTTGTTTATTTTGTACTATTCTAACATGCTGCTACAGATATGTAACAAAGTATATAAATAATTAGTGTTAATATTTATGCATAAAATACTTTAATTGGTGTCAATTAGGCCCATTCGGACCACTTAGGGTTAATTGGTGTTTATTTGGTTCAATTAGGCCCAATTAGGGTCAATTGGTGTCAATTAGGACCGCTTAGGGTCAATTAGGAGCCGTTAGGGTCAATTGGTGTTAATTAGGCCCAATTAGGAGCAAATGGTGTCAATTAGGACCAGTTGGGGTCAATTAGGCCCAATCAGGACCAGTTAGGGTTAATTAGGATCAGTTGGGGTCACTTGGTGTCTATTAGGGTCAATTAGGACCAATCATGACCAGTTGGGGTCCATTAGGACCAACTAGGGATAATTAGGACCAGTTAGGGTCAATTGTTGTCAGTTAGGTCCAATTAGGAACAATTAGTGTCAATTAGGCCCAACTAGGGTCAATTGGTGTCTATTAGGACCAGTTAGGGTCAATTGGTGTCAATTAGGCCCAATCAGGAGCAGTTAGGCCCAATGAGGGTCAGTTAAGCCCAATTAGTGTTAATTAATTAGGTCCAGTTAAGCCCAATGAGGGTCAATTAGGCCCTATTAGTTCCAATTAAGGTCAATTAGGATCAATTGGTGTCAATGAAGACCAGTTAGGATCAATCGGTGTCACTGTATACCAATTCAAAATTTTCCCTTCTAGCTACAACTGCCCCCTCCTAATTTCCTGAAGAACTGCGCGCATTCTCCTGAAACAGTTACCCTCTAATTTCTCTCTAGTATCCTATAGGCGATTTAAACCTAAACCTTACCATGTTCCATTTCCTCCAAAATCCCTCACAAATGGCGCCCAAACTAACGGGAAAGGCTGCTTCAAAGTCCACTCAACTGTTCGTCGTTGAACACAATGTTCTGGGGTACTACGAGAAGTCTGAGAAGTCAAAGCCTTTTGATGAAATAATCTATTTCCTCCTGGAATCCAACATTCATTTTGCTTTAACTGTGGATCCGGTAATATGCAAGAAGAGAGTTGCTGAATTTTAGGACTCAGCACAAAAATATGTTGATAGCAACGGGGTTCATAAAAGTGGACGCCAAAGTCAATAGGAATGAGATTAGCGTGACTGAAGAAATGATCAGGAAGCATCTGAAATTTAAAGATGAAGGAGGTGATCCGGAGTACAACTTTGATGTGTACATCAAGACCTATGAAGCAGTTGGTTATGGAGGTGACCTTGCTTGCAAGACCATAAAAAAGGGACAACTACCCTATGTTTGGAGGTACCTTGTTGTCACACCCTGTAATTTCTGTGTCGGGCGTGAACAAGACGGAATCACAGTCAAGGTTACACGAAACGATCACTGGATGGTTAAACAACTAGAGTAGTTTTAAGGAGTCGAAAACATTTCATTTCAGATTTAGCAGCGGAAAATAATAATAATAAGTTTCATTTGATTCATAGTTTACAAAACAAATATTAAAAGATTTAAAGACATGACACCGTTAGGTGTTATGTAGTGAAATCTCTAAAAGGCTAATGTGACCATGACTCCAGATAGATAGGATGGATCCTAATGATAATGCACAAAAGAGATATTCCATACAAGCAAGCAGCCAATCAAGTACATGAGAATTCATATACTAAAAAGGTCAACATAAAGTTGGTGAGTTCACAGGTTTAAGTAAAATAGAACTGTGATTGACAACAAAGTTTGATATCAGATTTATCGCCCATTTGATAATTTGTTAAGATACTATAAATTATTATTATCATGAACCTTGAATTCCGAAACTAACTGATTACCCACTCATGGTATTCTGTGCAGGATTACCAAACAGTGATTATAACAATATGTACCCTATGGACTGAAAACAAGAGTCAGGACTGGAGCTACCAATCAGGACAGGGGTGTTAACCCAATAAATCTATTCACGTGTCATCGTTTCGTTTGAAATTAATCGGATTCAATTAATAATGTGGCTTTAGTAATAACATGAATCAACATGTATACAACAGAATGCGCGAATAGTTCATGTAATCAATAACGGGAACATACTATCTACTTATCAGGCATGATATGTGTTATAAGAATTCTCTCCCAAAAGCATTTAAAACAGTTTAAAACAGGGGCCGTGAAGACTCACAGAAATCAGGCAGTGTCTGAATGATGTAACGGCAGATAACAGGCAACCTAGCAGTCCTAAATCAATATAAGACAGCTTAAGGTCGGTTTGGATTGAAAGTTAAGTCACTCCAAAATAATGGTCAAGTCTTGACGTCATGATGACCCGGATGGTTTCTGATAACAAACAGGCTTTAGGAATTATTTTATTCTTAATATATAATATAATTACGATAACGTTCCGGAAAATAAAGTTATATATATTCTCAAAATATATAAGGATTTTCCTATGTTATGAAAATGATTTAGGTCTATATTTAATTCAATAAATATTAGGTTAAAATATGGGCTCAATTTCGTTTACAAAAGCCGTTTGCGGTAGAAAGCCCGAAATACCCGAGTTTTCACCGGTATTTATCCATACGCGTTATTTTCTAATTTTATTAGAAAATAACGTTATAATAATAAAAATACACTTATTTCTATTAATGAATTCTAGAAAATATAGTTTTAGGATTTAAAAAATATAGTTTTAGGATTTAAAACCCTAAAGTGTTGGTTTTGCCGGTACGGGCCGGTTTTAACAGTTTTGTCCCTGCGACTAGTTTTAAGGCCCGATAGAATTTCCAAACACTTTGTAAATATAACCTAAGTTATTTTAGGTCCTAATAAGTGTTCCAAATCAGTCCAAACAATATTTGGCATATCTTTGCACACGTCAGACATTTCCCAACGTAGGTAGCAATTTCAGCCTTAATGTTAGGCCGCCAGTACAGTTCTCGCAAATCATGATACATATTATCAGCCCCAAGGTGAATGGAATATCTAGACTTATGGGCCTCGTCCATGACTAGTTTCTTCAATCCTCTGTACGCAGGTACCCAAAGTCTATTCACGAAATAAAAGGCTCCATCCGGCTTTGATTCCAATTGGCGGTCCATACCATGCAGATTTTCAGCTTTGAGGTGTTGTTCGTGCTCTTCTTTACTATGGGAGTAGATCAGAATATCGTCGATGAATACGATAACGAACTTATTTAGGTAAGGTTTGCACACACGATTCATGAGGTCCATAAATATGACGAGTGCGTTAGTCAACCCAAATGGCATGACGAGAAACTCGTAGTGTCCATAAAAAGTTCGAAATGCGGTCTTGGCAACATCTTCTTCGCGTACTCTTAACTGATGGTATCCTGAGCGCAGGTCGATCTTTCAGTAGAAGCTTGACCCTTGAAGTTGGTCAAACAGATTGTCGATTCTCAAGAGCGGGTAGCGGTTCTTCACCGTTAACTTGTTCAGTTCCCGATAATCTATACACATATGAAAAGATCTATCTTTCTTCTTTACAAACAGAATGGGGGCTCCCCACGGGGAAAAGCTTGGTCATATAAAAACTTTGTCAAGAAGTTCTTTCCACTGACTGAACAACTCTTTCATCTCAAACGGGGCTAAGCGGTAAGGGGCTCGAGCTACGGGTGCAGCTCTAGGGGTAAGGTCGATATGAAACTCCACTTGTCTATCCGGGGGTAGACGAGGTAAGTCTTCGGGGAAAACATCAGTGATATCCTTCACAATCGGCACATCATAGATCTTTTTCTCCTTCGGCTTCTTCACAGCTACGTGTGCTAGGATAGCATGGCATCCTTTACGTAGGTACTTCCGAGCTTTCATACAGGACACAATATTGAGTTTGGTGCCATAGCGGTCTCCTTGAATGGTCAAAGTCTCACCATTCTTCCCTGGGATCTTGACTTGCTTATCATGACAGACTATCTCTACACAATTGACGGACAACCAATCCATTCCAACAACAACGTCGAATCTTCCAAGCTGGACCGGCAGAAGGTCTATGCGAAATGAATGTCCTGATAACTCTACTGAACAGTCTCTAAGGGTCTCAGTTGCTTCAATTAATTTACCGTCAGCTAACTCGATAGCGTACTTAGTGTCTAAGGGTGTAGGTGTGATTTCAAGTGTTGAACTAAAATCATCAGACACAAAGCTTTTATCTGAACCGGTATAAAATAATACAGATGCATAGCGGTTATTCAAGAGAAATGTACCCGTCACGGAATGGGCGTTTTGATGGGCCTCAGAGGCGTTGAGCATAAATTCTCGTCCTCGAGCAACTTCCGGTGTCATCTTCTTTAACCTAGGACATTCACTCTTGAAATGGCTAGCAGCGCTACATTCATAGCAGTTTCCTTAAGTCTGGGGCTTGTTGGATCGGTTCAGGCAGTACCTGAGTTTATGGCCTTTAGCCTTGCAGTTCTTGCAGTAGATGTTACTGCAGTCAAGAGAGTGATGCAGGTTACATTTGCTGCAGAGAGGGTGGCTTCCAGTGTAGCCAGCCTTCTTGGGGTCCTGAGCTGGTGTAACACCTACATAGGCCTTGATGGCTTCAGGGGCTTTCTCAACAGGAGCTTCTAGTTGCTTCTTCTTCTTCTAGTCATGACCATGTTTACACTTATGGTCGGGCTTCTTGCTTTCACTTGAGGTAGTGGAAAGCGCAACATGTTTAGCTTCAACACCTTTCTTCATGAAATGGATGCCATGGTGGGACGCTTGGTAGGTCAAGCTGTGTGCTAGAAGCAACGCACCTTGAAGCGTTTTAGGGTTAGATGACATAAAATTCCCTTGAATGATAGGGGAAAGTCCGCAAACATACCTCCCAATTTTCTTGTAGAGCGGTGTCACCATGGAAGAGCATAGGTGAGCAAGCTCGTGAAAGCGCTTAGTATAACCGGCAATGTCAGCACCGATCATAGTCAAGTTCCAAAACTCTACTTCCAATCTCTGAAGATCCTCTCTCGGACAGTACTCATCTACCTTCATGTCATCCTATGACATGGCATAAGTAAGATCAGGGCCGAGAGATTCAGCATACGAATTCCACCAAGAAAGAACTCATTCACTGAAAGTGCAGGTGGCGTACTTCACCTTGTACCCTTGAAGTTAGTGGTCTTGCAACTCATGAAATCTTTATAAGTGTAGTCGCCACCACTTGAAACGTTATTCCAACATTTGAGGACAATTTTTCACAATTGTAACCAGCAGCCCGTTAACACTATAGAAATCTCCAGCTTACCATTAGGGCAATGGTTTCGACCGTTAGAGACGGTGGAACGTTCTGCTTTCGCGGCAGCTAGGGCATCCGCAACGCGCTGAGTGACAAAGGTTTCAATAGCAGCAACATCCATGACAGGGGGAGGGGGTGTCCCGATTGACACGAACTCGTGGTTGTCTTCTAGGCGGCATGTTTCTTAATTTCACAGTGGCAAAAGAAAGAATAAGGCATGATAAAAGTAAGTCAATACATACACATGACATACATAAATCTAACCACAACATACACAATAATCAATACATCACAACATAATAAGTAGACTAACATAACCATCATCAACATAGATTACTTGTTTTACAAGATTCATAACGGATACAAATATTGTCCTATGGAAACGCAGTTCCACATCAAAATACAAGTCATTCATACATTAATAAGTGGGGGTTAACAGATATCCCTAAGTTACAAACATCTCAAACTATGGTGAAGCATGATCAAGCAGAGCCAGAACGTCTGCAATCTGTGTGATGATCGTCAACAACAACTGAAGTGTCTGGGAAAACTCCTCAGCAGTGGGAACACGGGCAGCAAACTCCTCAACAGTAATACGAGTATCAGAGCAATGCCACACACACCAGACATGTGTGCATGAGGAGAGTCAAGAGAGCGGCTGAAAGAGGTAAGGTGCTCCTCGAGGGCAGACACACGGGTCTCAAGAGGTGCAATCAAAGAGGAGTGCGCAAGAGTCTGAAGAATCGATTGCATCCGCTGGATGTCGTCATCACGACGAGCCACAACAGCAAGGAGTGAAGTCAAGATAGTCTCCAGGGGAGTCTCAGACGGAACAGGAGGAAGAATGCCAGTGCCAGGAAGAATCGAAGGGGGTGCAGAGGGCTCAACAGAGACTATAGTAGTAGATGACTCACCCACCTCGAAAGTGCTATTAGGGATCCTCATGCACTTCTTTGGGGGAAGTGGATCAAACACAAGAGGAATATGACAGAAATCAGATGATCTAGAACGCTTGAGGGTAGATCCCTCAAGGAAAACAGGCTCAGAAATACGAACACGACGACAGATAACAGATTTGCGGGGAGTGTACATCCGCAAGGGTCCACCAGGGGTGCTATGGTACGATCAGAAAGATGGAACACGATCAGGGGAAGAAGGAAGTTTATGTCTTAGAGTAACCACAAGAGTATCACCATCCGCATGAGTGATGGCTACGTCGAACGGGGCAGTCTCGTCAGGATCCTCGTCAGGCTCCTCGTCGGAGTCTGAATCATCTGAAACAGCAAAGTCTAGGACGCTCGTAGGGGAACGAGGACGGTAAACTGCTGGTGCAGGAACTGGAGAGGATGGCTTTTATGTAGGCGACTCAGGTACATACTCCGGAGACAGCGTAATGGGCTCTAACGGGTCGGGAATGATCGCCAACTCGTCATCAGAATTCGATGAAATCTCCATGGGCTCAGAGGAAGACATGTTGTGACAAAAGTTTCCAAGTCATAATAATAGTTATAGGTTAGTTATAAACAAGTATAATAGTCAAGTACCTGAGAATTCATATACTAAAAAGGTCAACATAAAGTTGGTGAGTTCACAGGTTTAAGTAAAATAGAACTATAACTGACAACAAAGTTTGATATCAGATTTATCACCCATTTGATAATTTCTTATGACACTATAAATTATTATTACCATGAACCTTAAATTCCGAAACTAACTGATTACCCAATCATGGTATTCTGTCAGGGATTACCGAATAGTTATTATAACAATATGTACCCTATTGACTGAAAACGAGAGTCAAGATTGGAGCTACCAATCAAGACAGGGGCGTTAACCTAATAGATCTATTCACGTGTTATCGTTTCGTTTGATATTAATCGGATTCAACTAATAGTGGGGCTTTGGTCATAACATGAATACAACAGAATGGACGAATATTTCATGTAATCAATAACGGGAACATACTATCTACTTATCAGACATGATATGTGTTATAAGGATTCTCCCCCAAAAGCATTTAAAATGGTTTAAAAGAGGGGCCGTGAAGGCTCACAGAAATTTAGGCAGTGTCTGAATGATGTAACGGCGGATAACAGGTAACCTAGCAGTCATAAATCAATATAAGACAGCTTAAGGTCTATGGTTTGGATTGATAACTAAGTCACTCCCAAATAATGGTCAAGTCTTGACATCATGATGACCCGGGTGGTTGCTGATAACAGACAGGCTTTAGGAATTATTTATTCTTAATAAATAATTTAATTACGATAACGTTCCGAAAAATAAAGTTATATATATTCTCAAAATATATAAGGATTTTCCTATGTTATAAAATGATTTAGGCCAATATTTAATTCAATAAATATTAGTTTAAAATATGCGCTCAATTTCGTTTACAAAAGTCGTTTGTGGTAGAAAGCCCGAAATACCCGGCTTTTCACCGGTATCGATCCATACGCGTTATTTTCCAATTTTATTAGAAAATAAAGTTCTGATAATAAATATATACTTGTTTTTATTAATGAATTCCAGAAAATATAGTTTTAGGATTTAAAACCCTAAAGTGTCGGTTTTGCCGGTACGCGCTCGGTTTTAACAGTTTTGTCCCTACGACTAGTTTTAAGGCCCGATAAATTATCCAAACACTTTGTAAATATAACCTAAGCTATTTTAGGTCCTAATAAGTGTTTCAGCTCAATCCAAACAATATTTGGCATATCTTTACAAAAACGAGGCTTCCGGGTCCGTAAGAAATCCGTTTTAAAGCCGGTTTTGACCTAGTTTTAGCTCTAATCAAAACGGATCCTTTCAGCCAACTTTTACCACTCATTTATATGTCTAATCTACTGTTATGGAGTCCAAACATTCTGAAAATTCGGAGTTGGCCGAGGGGTCGTTTTTAGGGTTTTCCGGCTTATGTTTTGCAATTATGAGGTACTTAGGATCATTTCCAAGCAAAGTGCCTTAACAAAAGTTGTTCCGAAAGTGTCAAAATAGTCCATAAGGTTTAAAATCTGTCCAAAACGGATCTCGAGTTTTTGGTCAAAATCTACTAAAGTTATGTACTTTAAACATGGTTTAAGGGATGTTTAGCATTTCTAAGGCCATGGATCTTAATGTTTAGGCATTTTAACATCTATAAACATTATCTAAGGCATAGAACATCATCAAAACGTGGAGACAAGTTTACATGTCAAAACTTGTTAGTACAAGATTAACTAAGATTAAAAAAAATTAGTTTTTTCTAGACTTTTATCAACCAATAATCATAGACATCAAGACTTATCATGGAAGGGAATGGATCATGAAAATGAGTATGAAAACATGATCTAGCAAGATGATCTTGAAAGAAAACCCATAAAAACTTACTTGGTTCTTGAAGAATTGAAAACGGGAAATGATGAGGTGATGAGGATGCTTGCTAGTGGCTTGGAACTCCTTCTCCTTGCTTGTTCTTGGACGAAAGCTAGAGAGAGAGTAGAGAGAGGGCCGTGAGGTAGGAGGGAGAAGATAGGGTGGTGGGAGGTGATCTTGATTAGGGTTAGTGGAATGAGAAAATGTGTGCTATGTTGTATATATATGAGGGAAAGAAAAGGCTAAGGGGGGTGTTTGGGTTACTTGTTAAAAATCGGCAAAGGGAAGGGGGTTTACTGTTTGGATTAAGAGGGGAGGGAACAAGAGTGTTGTGGTTTGGGTGTTTAGGAAACAAGTGTGTGTGTGTGTGTGTTGTTGTTTTTGTTGTTGTTTTCGTGAACCGCAAAGAGAGAGAGGGGGGGGGGGGGGGGGGGGGGTTCGGTCAAGGGAGAGGTGAGGGAGGGATGGTGAGGTGAGGAGAGGTGATGGTGGAGTGTGGAATAGGTTGAATGAAAAGGATGGTGATGGTGTGTAAGTTGGTTGGTAAGGTGTTGTAAGGTGGTGGTTGATGATGATGATCATTGCATGGGGATGGTGGGGCCGACGTGTAAGGTGGCGGTGGTGGTGACGGTGGCCGTAGGTGGTGGTGGCCAGCAGTGTTGAGTGGTGGTGTTCGGTGGTTGGTCAGATCGAGTTACATGCAAACATGCAAAGGTGACGAGTTTGTTTTACTAGAAAACGAAGCAGTTTGGTTCGGTTTTTAATTGCGAACGAATGCGATTAGCGAGTGAAAACTTTCGGTGAGTTTTGGTCTCGAGATTTGACAAGAGTGATGTTTTATGGTAAAGCCTAGATAAAAGTATTTTTTTTATTAAAAACGTTATACGACACGTTAAATAAATATTTAACAAAAACGGTTAAAATTTTCTACGCGTTGGTTTTCACGTAAATGTTAGACGTCCAGCTTTACAAGTTGATATGTATATTAAATATACTACAAAAGTGACGGAAATAATAAATAAAAATATCATTTTATTTTATTTCTTATTATTGA
This sequence comes from Deinandra increscens subsp. villosa, assembly GCA_039602395.1. Classification (NCBI taxonomy): domain Eukaryota; kingdom Viridiplantae; phylum Streptophyta; class Magnoliopsida; order Asterales; family Asteraceae; genus Deinandra; species Deinandra increscens. Next base: position 16,854,073 of record JBCNJP010000009.1, read on the forward strand.
AGTTCCACCGTTAACAACTATATTAATTCACAGTTTATAGTGGTTTGGTTATCGCTTTACCATAGGGTCACGTCAAGACTATATGGTGGTTGGCATAATACGTTATCCAATTTAACAAACCTAGATTATATGCACAATTAACAGATAAGCATGTAATTAAACGAGTTTTTTAGACTTAGGAAACTTACGGGTTGTCACACTTGCTCATACAATTCTCCACTTCCTATCTCACAAGAAAACTGCATGGGATGAATTTGCTGCACCCCAATCATCCGCTTTTCATGGATTGGTAAATAGGCTAAAGTTTAACTTCTAAAAATGACATTTAATGGAATGCTGGAAAATCTAAGACCTAAAAGGATCTTTTACATGTACCCCAGATTCATTCAATACATTCTCAATTGTGAATTTCCAAAGCTGCAAATTTATGATGAACAACTTGAACTTAAATCTTTTACAAGTAAAACATTTTCTAACATGCAAGTGAACAAAACTGTTTTTCATGGTAAAGACACATCTCACCCTATGCCTAAGGCTAGGTCTATTGAGCAAACTGCTCCTTGTAAGGCCACACCAAAAACCACATCCAAAAGGAAGAGGCCTAGGTCTCCTTCACCTAGACCCTCCACAACCACCCGAGCCGCAGACTCTTCCTCATGCTCACGAAAGCATAGGAAGAAGAAAACCAAAAGTGGTCTTCATATAGACACTCCACAGCCATCCACAGGACTACCTCAGAATGAGGTGATATATCATCACCTAGGCCATATGAAGTAGATTCCCCAGGTACACTCTTTCCAAGGGATGCACTGCTGGACTTGGTTGATTAACCTAACCCACATTCTCTAAGAAGGTGACTTGCAGTAGTGATGAAGCAAGTCATGTGGAAAGGGCTAACACTACCCATGATGTCCCATTGGACACATCAGTTGAGAGCAGCAAGACACTTACTAAATTGACGGTTTGATACACAAAACTTGAAAATGAAATGGCAGCTCTCCGTGCAATTGTCAGAGCTCAAGGAGAAGAAATTGAACGGTTGAAAGCCACTGATAGGTAAGGTTGTCAAACGTTAAAATATTGCAATTCACATATCAAACTATATTTAATTCAAAATAGGATTTTGCACAGGGTATCTTCATCAGATCCGGAGTTAGAAGGCCATGCGGATGTATAAGAACAACTTCATACAGAACAAGAAACTGATCCAGAAGAACAAATTCATCCGGAACAACTTATTAATCCGGAAGTAGGACTTCATCCAGAACAACTAAATTGATCCAGAACAAGTGACTGCTGATAATAAGATCACAAGTGTGCTAAATGATCTGCAAATTTCTGATATGGAGATGCAGGAGGAAGTTCTCTCGGAGAAATAAGTTATCCCGGATATGACTGTCACTGCTGACTTGGTTGAACCAATGTTCTCTCAGCCAGCCATATGGATAGCTCCTGAAGCACTATCTTTGATGAGAAATATGATGATTAGGAATACTCTTAACTGCACTTGGTTAAGGAGTGCTCCATCTTTGCCCAACATTCCTGTTTTAGAGCGTAGTGCTCCCCCTACTAGTCCTGAAGAAGCTGAGAAAGCTGAGCATATAGATGGACTAATAATAGGTCTGGTCAATGAAGCCAAGAGAAGGTCTTTTGAGGAGAAAATGGCAATGATGGACTCTGAGAAGAAGAAAAGAAGAAGCATAATGACCAGAGAAGCTGACAAGAACATCAAAGCTAAACAAGAAAAGATCAGACTGTCAGATAACCTTCACAATGCCACACTCCTTTTGAAGTTCAGAGATATGATCATAGCCAGGGGATTGACAACTGCTGAACAAGTAAAACTTTCATCTACTAAAGAGGTAGATAGTGATGAAAGGCAAGAAGAGATAAAAAGGGAAGAAGAGCAACAGAAAATCCTAAAAAACCCTATGACAAAGGAAGAAGAACTCAGGATTTTCAAAAGCTATTTCATTAACATAATGGGGGAGAATCGAAGCCAGATCAATCCTTCCAGTATGATACCTTTAGAAACAGGTATTCAGATATGCTACATGAAACAGGACAGAATCTCAAAGGAAACAGGTGTACCAAGACTACCAGGTGCATTTTCTGATCTGAACATGCCACACCCAGCCCGCATCACCACTTGTCAGGTGCGGGGGAGGTGTTAATGAAAACAAGTTGTCGATACCAGATACTCGGAAGCAACAAAATGAACATAATTTATTTATAACATAATGTACAGACAGCCCAATGTGCTTAATTTCACTTGACAAGAGTTACACACTGTTAAAATGTCACGCCATTATCACTTAGGGCCCAAGTGTCCGAAAGCTTAACCCATACTGCTACTCCGTTTGATGGAGACCAGCTTAGTGCTTATTAGGGGTGTCGAAAATATCCGAACCCGATTAACCCGACCCAACCCGAACCCGAATAAGATAATTAGGGTCGGGTTTAATAGGGTCTAAAAGGCTTAATTGGGTTAGTCGGGTTAACCCGACTGACCCGAATTATAGTTTGGGTCGGGTTTCGGGTTGAATTTTCTTAAAACAATCGGGTTTCGGGTCAACCCGAATAACCCGAATATTGATAAGTATCGGTCTATTTATAACGTAATCACATATGTATCAATAAGTCACCATAGTCGCAACTTAAACACTAAACTTCACATATAGATCACACCATATCTTTCTCATGCTGCATATGCTCCTCCTTTAATTTTCCTAATTAATTTGTTGATTTAATGAATTATTTGTATAGTGATGGATGTGATGTTCATCACTAACTCATCAGTTATATTACCTTCGATGAAGCCTGTACTGTGTACTATTTTCAATATGAAATTTTAAGATAAGTTTTTACTTTAATTACAGATCATATTAATCTTTATAACTTAATATAGATTATCTTACATAGAATAATATTTGTTAATTAAGTGGGTTTCTTACGATTCGGACTTTATAACTTGAAGTTTCATTTGTAAACACGAAATAAATTAATACTCATATCATATTGTTATATACTCATATATCATATTCTTATATACACACATAGAATCGGTGCAAATGCTCTCTTCATATTCAAAGCGTGATGTTTGGGTGTAAAACCCGACTAACCCGACTTGCCCGACCCTACTAACCCGAAACCCGATTAACCCGAACCCTACTAACCCGAACCTTATGAGGGTCGGGTTACGGGTGAACTTTTTTTAATTAAAAACCCGACTAACCCGACCCTAATAACCCGAAACCCGATCGGGTTGACCCGATTAACAGCCCTAGTGCTTATGATCAATGGCTTCCAACTTATATTCACTTATTCTTGGTAATTAAATGGTCTACCTGCAAAATGGTTAAATCAACTTTGTCAATAACAATAATGTTGTTGGTGAGCCGCACCATACCTGTTATTCAACTTTTAAAGCTACTGGAACTACACATTATTGTAACATTGCAACTATTCGTGCAAAACTTTGAGGAAATGGAATGACTAGAATACAACCAGTAATATATATATATATATATATATATATATATATATATATATACTAGAATGGTGCCCGCGCGTTGCTGCGGCGACGATGGTTTATAGAGCGTTATTTGTGTTCTATTCGTGCGTTTGGTGACGACGACAATTTACAACGCGATATTCGTTTCTGTTGACGCGGTGCGACGGCGACCTACATTTTGTAATAAGATCATGACGCAATGTCCATATTTGTTTCGACCTACAACCGTATTTAGCATACCACAAACTCAAGTTAAATTCATATAGATCGAAAATTAAAAAGTATTAAAAAGTGAGATATTATGCTTCTATCTATAGCAGAATTGTAAATTTTTAAAGAACTGATTGATAACCGTTTTATATTAATATTTTTTGTTCTATAGTAGAATCGTAAATTTTTAAAGAACTGATTGATAACCGTTTTATATTAATATTTTTTGTTAGTTTCAACCACTTAAAACTTTCTATTCAACTCACTTTTTTCTCATAGCATTATTTAGATGTTTACTGTTCATCTAGTTTTATATGTTCTAACCACATATCGCAATTTGCTGACTCGTTTGTAGATTATTCATAATTGGGACTCTCATCCTCAACATGAGACATCATAACGACATAACCTACTCATTTTTCTTATTATTTTTTATGATCTTGTTCTACTTTTCTATACTCTGAAATCACAACATGTCAATATTTATATTGAATAGTGTGTTTTTAAACCTTCAATATGTTGTCATAGAAGATGACTGTCACACCCCCAAAATACCACTAACGGAGTTTATACCGTTAAGGGCGCGACTAGACCAGGATCCACAACCATAGTTACAAATACTAAACGAATCAGGGTTAGTTCAAACACAAGATAGAAATCAAAGTCTTAAATTACATATGCAGCGGAAAATTAATTGTCTTTAGCACTAACCACGTGCTTTACATAAATGTTGTTTTAAATTCCCAAAATAGTTCAATTAAAATAAAGGTCTTCACGTGCCATGCCAACCCGCTCCGGATACTCCTTAGCGATCTGCAAAAGTTTAAACCACGCAAGTGTCAACCTAACGGTTGGTGAGTTCACAGTGGGCTTGTCATGCATTGGCCCGTCTCATAATCATAAATCGCGTCAAGATGTACTTACAAAATATTTATTTGTGAAAAGCAATGCTCGTATTTAATTCTCAGTTTATAAATGGTTTGTCCGTGACCACGTCATCGGGTATGTACTAGTTCCGTAAAGTTAAAGGACTCAACCGATATCGCGGGTAGCTAATCCGTTGTTCCATGCTCTAAGGAAGTTTGTACCAAAGCTGACTTATTTTGTGGGGGCCGAGCCATCCCGTACGGTGCGGACCTAATCATCGCGGTTTCTGCCTCCCCCGTGTCCTCTCGGGACCACGGTCAAATAGGCTGATATTGTTCCTCCGTGCACTCCCCGTGCCACGGGGCGGAGTTTGTCAAACTCCAGTAGATCTACCCAACATCCCCTCGCTTTCACAAATTAATGGCACAATTAAGTTGAGGACTTTTAAGTTATAAGGCATCCTTAGAAAACATGTGATATCATATGGTTTAGACTTTAACCTACACTAGCCATATTAAAATGTTTTCAGTTTTGTTTCAAAAAGCAGTTTGATCAGAGTTCACAAGTGTTCCCATAAAACACTTCAACTCATCAAGTGGGTGCCAAGCATCCCGTGTTCTTATGTTCATCAGTGAGGTGCCTAGCACTCTCGAGTTTATCAGCATTGTTTTTCGTTAAGTTATTCGGTGTGGCCCAACGGACTCACGGTAAGCGGGTTAGTGACACTCACCTTTGGTTGCACAGCTACTCTTCAAGTAATCCAAATATTGTTGTTTAACGAAGACCTAGAACACGTTTAGGTCTTAGGTATTAGTTTCGTGTCTAACTTTACTTAACGTCACTATGGTCCATAACATAGCACGTTGCAACTATGACTCGACATACCGACGCACGTCACCAATGGTTGATCATAAACAAGGGTTCATATAAATCAGATATCAAACATGTTTCATCATGGCATAATCATGTAAGTCATGGCATAACACTTAAGCAAATTTCACAAGTTTGGTTTTTAGGTCAGGTCTTAGTTTCGCTAGCATAGTTTCGCTAGGCAGTTTCGCTAGGTGCACGGGCAGCACTTTCGCTAGGCAATGCCCGGTAACACAGTTTCGCTAGGCTAGTTTCGCCCGAAACTGCTGACGCAGTTTCGCTAGCCTAGTTTCGCAGGGAAACTGGTTTGAACTTTCGTTCAGGTATTTCGCTCGATAGTTTCGCTCGAGCTGGTCTGGTCAGGTTCCCGGCGACACTATAGTTTCGCTGGTCAGTGTCGCTGGAAGGAGATAAAATTTCGCTACTTAGTTTCGCCCAGAGAACACACAGTTTCGCTGGTCGCGAAAAACATACGGATTTGCCTAAAAATCAACCTAACAGCTTCTGATCATACATGCAATTCATTATCTAGCATCCATAGGCATTTACCAACATAAATCAAGCAGCTTTATCATGTTTAACATGCATTTTGATCATTAAATCTCTAAAATAGGTTCAAAACCCTAAAATGACCTAAATTGCATAAATCTCTAACATGGATGGATTTCACACGTAAAGTTATCAACTTTAGTACAGATCTAGCATCCTAAAGCATATATACAGAAGATCAAGCAATATCATGAAGGTTTGGTCATGCTTTTTAAGAAAAACACATATTAAACACATAATGGAGGTTTTTGAGACTCACGGTTCGATCTCCTAGCTTGGTAGGTGATGGTTTGAGACTGAGATCTCGACAACTCGGTGTGAACCTCGGCTGACCAGAATCTCCAGGAGAAAAGAGTGTGTGTGTGTTGTTGTGTGGTTTGAGCAAATGAGGCTACTAGGGTTTATTAAGTTTATTTATATCAGGGGCTAGTTTCGCTGGCAGTTTCGCTGGCTGGCGAAACTGGCTCTAATCTCGGGTACATTGATCAGTCTAGCCAGCTACCGGGCGAATCTATAGTTTCGCTCGGTAGTTTCGCTGACTACCAAATTTAGGCAATTTTCACATAATCAAGTATTTACAATTAATCATGCTATTCACAATAATAAGTCATGTATTTAAATCACATTGCACATTAAGACAATCAATGATGAACACATAACACACATGGACGGGTTCGGTGATCAACCAAAGGTCGTGGACGTATTCGGCCTAGTTAAGCATTAGTTACTTAAGTTAACACTTATAACGTAACTAACGGGTTTGTCTAACGGAAGTTAACCTTGAAATTCTCGGGTGTCACATCATTCCCCTGAAATTGGAATTTTCGTCCCGAAAATTATTCTTGTGTCGTAGCGTTCGCAGCATCAGCTGTCGTCGTTGCTATCGTCGCTGGGGAAAGAAAGCAAAAAGTTTTAGGGTTGTCACATCCTCCTCCCGTTAAGGAATTTTGGTCCCCAAAATTAAATCATACCATGAGTTTCTGTGGACGTTTGCTCGAACAAGTGAGGATACTTTTTCTTCATCTGATCCTCACGTTCCCAAGTATATTCAGGTCCACGTCTTGAGTTCCATCGCACTTTGACGATCGGAATCTTGCTACGTTTGAGGGCTTTCTCCTCGCGTCCCATGATTTCTACTGGTTGTTCAATAAATCTCAAATGTTCGTCAATTTCCAATTCCTCCAAGGGAATTATTTCGATGTCTTCAGCCAGACATTTCTTCAGATTGGAAACGTGAAACACGTTGTGAACTCCATCGAGTTCAGCAGGGAGTTGCAATCGATAGGCCACCGGGCCTACTTCCCCAATAATTTCAAACGGACCGATGTAGCGAGGATTTAACTTTCCACGCTTCCCGAAGCATATCACTCCCTTCCAAGGAGATACCTTCAACAATACTTTGTCACCCACCTCGAACTTTAGAGGTTTTCGGCGTTTGTCGGCGTAACTCTTTTGTCGATCACGTGCTGCAGCTAACCGTTTCCTAATTTGAATAATCTGTTCGGTCATATCATGGATAACTTCCGGTCCAGTGAGCCCTTTCTCACCTGTTTCAGCCCAACACACGGGCGATCTACATTTTCTGCCATACAGTGCTTCAAAAGGTGCAGCACCTATACTTGAATGATAACTATTGTTGTAAGAGAACTCCACCAGTGGAAGGTGAGTCTCCCAATCCTTTCCAAAGTCAAGAACGCAAGCTCGGAGCATATCTTCTAAGGTTTGAATCGTTCGTTCCGTCTGACCATCAGTCTGCGGGTGATAAGCTGTACTCATGTCTAGTCGGGTTCCCAATGCTTCCTGCATTGATTGCCATAACCGGGAAGTGAATCGAGGATCTCGATCAGAAATGATAGTTTTAGGCACACCGTGAAGCTTCACAATTTTGTCGATGTACAGTTTTGTCAATTTATCCATATTATCACTTTCCTTCATCGGAATGAAATGTGCAGATTTGGTTAACCGATCGATGATAACCCAAATTGCATCCGGTTGATTTGATCGATGAGGTAGTCCTGTTACAAAATCCATTGAGATATCCTCCCATTTCCATTCTGGGATCTTTGGTTGTTGCAGTAAACCAGAAGGCTTTTGGTATTCAATCTTGACCCTTGAACATGTTAAACACTTAGCCACATATCGAGCAATGTCGGCTTTCATATTCGGCCACCAATAAAGATTCTTCAAGTCCTGATACATTTTATCCGATCCAGGGTGCACCGAGTATCTTGACTTATGAGCCTCGTCCATCACGAGCTCACGGAGACTTCCAAACAAAGGAACCCAGATTCTGTCATTATAATACGTGAGTCCATCGGACTTAACTTCAGAATGGCCATCTACACCACGCAGTGCTTCAGCTGCGAAGTTTTCGGCTTTCAAAGCTTCTCGTTGGCAGTCACGGATCCGATCCGGTAATCCTGAATGTATTGTAAGTTGAAGCGCTCGTACCCGACGAGGCTTTTCGTACTCTTTTCTGCTTAGGGCATCAGCCACAACGTTGGCTTTTCCAGGATGATACTTAATGGCCAAATCATAATCATTTAGTAACTCGACCCACCGTCGTTGTCGCATGTTGAGGTCTTTCTGATCAAAGATGTGCTGTAGACTTTTATGATCGGTGAATATCGTGCACTTTGTTCCATATAGGTAATGTCTCCAAATCTTGAGTGCATGAACAACGGCTCCCATTTCCAAATCATGCGTTGTATAATTCTTTTCTGTATCCTTTAGTTGCCTGGACCCGTAGGCAATTACCTTGTCTCGTTGCATCAACACGCAACCGAGTCCTTGAATCGATGCATCGCAGTAAACCACAAAGTCGTCAACTCCATCGGGTAACGCAAGAATTGGAGCCGAACATAACATATCTTTGAGCGTTTGGAATGCGCGCTCTTCCTTCTCACCCCATCTGTATTGCACTCCTTTGTGCGTTAAGGCCGTTAAGGGTTGAGCCAATTGAGAGAAACCCTTAATAAACCTTCGATAATATCCGGCAAGTCCTAAAAATTGTCGGATTTCTGTTGGCGCTCTTGGGGTAGACCAGTTCTTTATTGCTTCCACTTTGGCTGGATCGACATGAATTCCTTCCTCATTAACAATGTGTCCAAGAAACTGGACTTCGCGGATCCAAAAGTCGCATTTTGAAAACTTGGCGTAGAGCTGTTCCTTGCGAAGCAATTCCAAAATAAGACGCAGATGCTCCTCGTGTTCTTCTTTTGACTTGGAGTAGATCAAAATATCGTCGATGAAGACTATCACAAACTTATCGAGGTACGGCTTGCACACTCGATTCATCAGATCCATAAATACGGCAGGTGCATTGGTTAGCCCAAACGGCATAACCAGGAACTCGTAGTGTCCATACCGAGTTCTGAAAGCTGTCTTGGGTACATCCTCATCACGAACGCGAAGCTGGTGATATCCAGACCGTAGATCAATCTTTGAAAAGTAGCTTGAACCTTGCAGTTGATCGAAGAGATCGTCGATTCGAGGAAGTGGATACCGATTCTTGATCGTAACTTTGTTAAGCTCTCGGTAGTCAATGCACATGCGGAACGTTCCGTCCTTCTTCTTAACAAACAGTACCGGAGCTCCCCATGGAGACGAACTTGGACGAATAAACCCCTTGTCGAGTAGTTCTTGTAGTTGTGAGGAGAGTTCGTTGAGTTCACTTACAGCCAATCGGTAAGGTGCGCGTGCGATCGGAGCGGCACCTGGGGCTAAATCAATCCCAAACTCAACTTGTCGAAATGGAGGCAAGCCAGGCAGATCTTCAGGAAATACGTCTTGGAAGTCGCGAACTATTGGGTAATCATCAATTTTGCGCTCGGGATGTGTCGTGTCAGTGACGTTCGCCAGAATCGCGAAGTGACCCTTACGGAGGCATTTCTGAGCTTTAAGGAACGAAATAATGCCGGTGACAGTTCCACCTTTCTCACCTTGAACCGCTAATACTTTGCCGTCTTCGAGTGGAATACGAACCACTTTTTCTTTACATAAGATTTCAGCCCGATTCTCGGATAACCAATCCATTCCTACTATAACGTCGAAACTACCAATTGGGAAAGGCATAAGGTCGATTCCTAGGGTATGGCCCGCTAGTTCTAGCTTACAATCCTTAACTATCTGGGTCGTATCATGAAGTTTACCATTTGCTAGTTCTACCACATATTTAGCATCTAAGTCGATCGGTTTGGCATTAATTATTCTAGCAAATTTAGTGGAAATAAAACTTTTCTCAGCGCCAGAATCAAATAAAACAGTAGCAAAGAAACCGTTCAAAATAAATTTACCATTTATCACGTTGGCGTCATTGCGAGCTTCACCCTGGCCCATGACGAAAGCTCGACCTCTACCATTTCCACCATTCCCGTTTCCACCATTACCATTGCCATTCCCATTACCATTACCTCCGCCGTTACCATTCCCACCGTTATTTCCCTGATTGCCATTACCTTGCCTTCTTAGCTGAGGGCAGTCTCTTTTAATGTGGCCTGGAGCACCACATTCATAACAATTCCCGTTACCATTACCCCTGGGAGCTTCATTGTTGCGGTTCTGACCATTGTTCCCATTGCCCCGATTGTTCCCATAGTTGTTGTTGTTCCTTCTGGGGCGGTTTTGCTGCTCGGGCAAAGTTGCCCAACAGTCCTTAGCTTCGTGGCCTCCCTTGCCACACCTTTCGCAGCTCACATTCTTCCTACAATTACCAGCATGATGCTTTCCGCACCTGTTGCACAAGGGCAGGTTACCCCTGTAGTTGCTCTGACCATTTCCGCCCTGGCGGTAGTTACCACTGTTATTCCCAGACCTCTTGCTTTGACCTTGGGAGTTATAGGACCTCCAGTGCTGTTTCCAACACTCTGAACATTCATCGAGTTTTCGGGAGCTTCATCATCAGCCTTTCTCTTGCCACTCAAGGCAGTCTTCTAGGTGGCTTTCGCAGGTAGTGTACCCTTTTCGACCTCTTGATCAGTGAGTTTGTGAGCCAAACGAATGGCTTGCTGCACGTTTGCGGGGTTGCTGGCAGTCACCAATCCCTTGATTTGAGGCGCGAGGCCTTCCAGATAACGCTCGATGCGTTTGAATTCAGCGTCAACCATTGAGGGGCACAAGACCTCATACTCGTGATATCGTGCAGTGTACTGTTCAACCTCAGACCCAGACATCTTCAAATTCAGGAATTCGCCTTCAAGCTTCTTCACTTGGTCGCGGGGACAGTATTCCTCCATAATCAGATCCTTAAATGCTGCCCACTGCATGTTGTCAGCCGCTTCTAGCCCAACCATCTGAATTTCAGCGTTCCACCAGGAGAGTGCAGCTCCTTCGAAAGTACCAGTAGCAAACTTAACCTTGCTTTCAGCCGGGCAGTTACATATGGAGAAAACATTTTCGGACTTTTCAATCCACCTAAGGAGTCCTACAGCTCCTTCTTCGCCGGAAAATGTCATCGGCTTACAGTCCATGAAGGACTTGAACGTGCAGTGGTGCTGGTTTCCTGATGCATAAATAGTTCGGATTTTAAAATTAAACAGGTCATGATATAATTGCTTTGTGCCTTAACCGGCATAATAGTTACCCTGTGCGGCATATGCAGCTTGGACGGCTGCCACCGCGGCTTGTACATGTTCAGCAATCATCGCTTGTAGCTGTGCAGGCGTCATGTTTATGCCACCTCTTCCGTTTCCTCTTCCAGACATCTTGCTGAACGGTTAAAGTAGCCAGTGTTCAGTCACAGTTTATATATTATACATATCCCATAATATGTATATTAGCCAGTTCCCGTTATCCCTCTATTAGTCCAGAAAAATTTTCGTGCAAATTGAGGCGTCGTCGAAGAACGTCGTAAATGCTATCGTCGAAGGTCGGCTTCCCATAAAGTCACCGTCGGCGTAGTCGTCGTAGTAGAAATCAGGACGTAGCGTGTAGCATCGTTTCGTTGTCGCTTTCCCCAGAGTAGTGTGCGTATTCGCGGTCGCATTTCGTATTCGTGTGAAAATTCCCTAAGGTCTTTCCGTTAGACTACTTAGACACGGTCTATATATATACTTATATATATATATATATACATATATCTGTACGTACTAAGCTTTTACTTACACAGCAGAGCGAGTATCCCAGGTTGGCACGTAGAAATTTTGTCTTTGGAAATTTGTTTATTCGTTTTGTAACCAAGGTTTTCAAGTTGCAGTTTCCAAATCGTTTTCAAAAATGATTCCAGTTCTCTGCAACCTATGGCTCTGATACCAATCTGTCACACCCCCAAAATACCACTAACGGAGTTTATACCGTTAAGGGCGCGACTAGACCAGGATCCACAACCATAGTTACAAATACTAAACGAATCAGGGTTAGTTCAAACACAAGATAGAAATCAAAGTCTTAAATTACATATGCAGCGGAAAATTAATTGTCTTTAGCACTAACCACGTGCTTTACATAAATGTTGTTTTAAATTCCCAAAATAGTTCAATTAAAATAAAGGTCTTCACGTGCCATGCCAACCCGCTCCGGATACTCCTTAGCGATCTGCAAAAGTTTAAACCACGCAAGTGTCAACCTAACGGTTGGTGAGTTCACAGTGGGCTTGTCATGCATTGGCCCGTCTCATAATCATAAATCGCGTCAAGATGTACTTACAAAATATTTATTTGTGAAAAGCAATGCTCGTATTTAATTCTCAGTTTATAAATGGTTTGTCCGTGACCACGTCATCGGGTATGTACTAGTTCCGTAAAGTTAAAGGACTCAACCGATATCGCGGGTAGCTAATCCGTTGTTCCATGCTCTAAGGAAGTTTGTACCAAAGCTGACTTATTTTGTGGGGGCCGAGCCATCCCGTACGGTGCGGACCTAGTCATCGCGGTTTCTGCCTCCCCCGTGTCCTCTCGGGACCACGGTCAAATAGGCTGATATTGTTCCTCCGTGCACTCCCCGTGCCATGGGGCGGAGTTTGTCAAACTCCAGTAGATCTACCCAACATCCCCTCGCTTTCACAAATTAATGGCACAATTAAGTTGAGGACTTTTAAGTTATAAGGCATCCTTAGAAAACATGTGATATCATATGGTTTAGACTTTAACCTACACTAGCCATATTAAAATGTTTTCAGTTTTGTTTCAAAAAGCAGTTTGATCAGAGTTCACAAGTGTTCCCATAAAACACTTCAACTCATCAAGTGGGTGCCAAGCATCCCGTGTTCTTATGTTCATCAGTGAGGTGCCTAGCACTCTCGAGTTTATCAGCATTGTTTTTCGTTAAGTTATTCGGTGTGGCCCAACGGACTCACGGTAAGCGGGTTAGTGACACTCACCTTTGGTTGCACAGCTACTCTTCAAGTAATCCAAATATTGTTGTTTAACGAAGACCTAGAACACGTTTAGGTCTTAGGTATTAGTTTCGTGTCTAATCTTTACTTAACGTCACTATGGTCCATAACATAGCACGTTGCAACTATGACTCGACATACCGACGCACGTCACCAATGGTTGATCATAAACAAGGGTTCATATAAATCAGATATCAAACATGTTTCATCATGGCATAATCATGTAAGTCATGGCATAACACTTAAGCAAATTTCACAAGTTTGGTTTTTAGGTCAGGTCTTAGTTTCGCTAGCATAGTTTCGCTAGGCAGTTTCGCTAGGTGCACGGGCAGCACTTTCGCTAGGCAATGCCCGGTAACACAGTTTCGCTAGGCTAGTTTCGCCCGAAACTGCTGACGCAGTTTCGCTAGCCTAGTTTCGCAGGGAAACTGGTTTGAACTTTCGTTTAGGTATTTCGCTCGATAGTTTCGCTCGAGCTGGTCTGGTCAGGTTCCCGGCGACACTATAGTTTCGCTGGTCAGTGTCGCTGGAAGGAGATAAAATTTCGCTACTTAGTTTCGCCCAGAGAACACAAGTTTCGCTGGTAGTGAAAAACATACGGATTTGCCTAAAAATCAACCTAACAGCTTCTGATCATACATGCAATTCATTATCTAGCATCCATAGGCATTTACCAACATAAATCAAGCAGCTTTATCATGTTTAACATGCATTTTGATCATTAAATCTCTAAAATAGGTTCAAAACCCTCAAATGACCTAAATTGCATAAATCTCTAACATGGATGGATTTCACACGTAAAGTTATCAACTTTAGTACAGATCTAGCATCCTAAAGCATATATACAGAAGATCAAGCAATATCATGAAGGTTTGGTCATGCTTTTTAAGAAAAACACATATTAAACACATAATGGAGGTTTTTGAGACTCACGGTTCGATCTCCTAGCTTGGTAGGTGATGGTTTGAGACTGAGATCTCGACAACTCGGTGTGAACCTCGGCTGACCAGAATCTCCAGGAGAAAAGAGTGTGTGTGTGTTGTTGTGTGGTTTGAGCAAATGAGGCTACTAGGGTTTATTAATTTTATTTATATCAGGGGCTAGTTTCGCTGGCAGTTTCGCTGGCTGGCGAAACTGGCTCTAATCTCGGGTACATTGATCAGTCTAGCCAGCTACCGGGCGAATCTATAGTTTCGCTCGGTAGTTTCGCTGACTACCAAATTTAGGCAATTTTCACATAATCAAGTATTTACAATTAATCATGCTATTCACAATAATAAGTCATGTATTTATATCACATTGCACATTAAGACAATCAATGAAGAACACATAACACACATGGACGGGTTCGGTGATCAACCAAAGGTCGTGGACGTATTCGGCCTAGTTAAGCACTAGTTACTTAAGTTAACACTTATAACGTAACTAACGGGTTTGTCTAACGGAAGTTAACCTTGAAATTCTCGGGTGTCACAATGACGCATTAAATAAAGTGATATATATTAGTAGGGAAAGAAGTCATCTCTCTGCAAAGTAGCCAAAATTTTGAAATATAGACAAAGCCATGAACATGAAACTGTCAAGTAGCAAAACCTATATGAATCCTATTCAACAAAGCCATGAACATTATCATGTTGCATTTTAAGCAACACATGAAACTGTGGATGAAGCAAAAAAATCAACTGAAACGTTCCTGCAAAACTAAAAGAACATGATTCAGAACCAATCCAATAGTTAAAAATAAAAGTAGTAATCTCAACCCATGTAAGAAAGTAACCTACATCAAGCACTTTATAAACATTATTGAAAAGCAAATTCTTTTTCAGAATGGCAATAGGCAATGACTTCAAAATTCATCAGAACCTAACAGTGCTTAAATCTGTGCTAACTTCCAAATCTGTGTTATCATTCTTAGCTAGAAAAATAATTAGTGATCACCGTTCAGTGCAGAGCGTGACCCATTTCAAAATGGAGGCTGGAGCCAACAAAATTGAACCTTTATTTTAAATCTCACCTCTATAACCTCCAATTTGACATGTTGCCTATTTCTTATCGCGAGTAACGTCAAATATAAAACCTAACCCAAGATATCACAGCAAAACTCACAATATCATTTCATATGCAAGCCTAAATAGGAACAATAAAATGAAGTGATTCATCAAGAACAATGAAACGGTAAGATTTAAAAAGAATACTATAATAATTGAACCAACCTCTAATTTAAGTTTTCTTATAATCTAACATATAAGCCTACTTGTGTCAAACAAATCAACAAAAAACAATCATATCTTAAATTCACTCTTCATATAGCTAGTCATAAAGTTGTTTTAGTTTGTGAACCTTTGTTAAGAAACTGTATTATTTCAAACATGAGAAACAGAACCACTATAATGGCTAGCTACCAACAATGACAAATTCATCCAAAACCTACTAAGGTTATGTTTGGGAGTAGCAACTACTAATGTAGCAAAAAAGTATAATGAATCTGTTAAATGAACACCATGAATGAAACTTTTATATCCAAATTGTAGTTAAAAACATTTAACTTGCGGTAGAACTTTGCTAGTGTAACTGGTGGGACAGGGAATACCTGTATTTAATTATGTTCCATGGAGGAGTAAACTAACTCGATTTCCAAAGTAAGTGATTGCATCCTATAGGACAATCGCAAAATCTGGAAATGTATAATGAGTGTCCTCCTATGCACATACTTCCATTTTTTGTCGTTGAACTAAACATACGAACAACCTGTTCATTTCATAGGTGAGCGACAAAGATTAAAAATTTTGGATAGTTGAAGACACAGAGCATGAACAAATAAGTTTTACTCTTGAAGATTCCTATGTTTCATTATTTATTATGCATCATCACCACACAACTTATCATTAATTCATCCTTATTAATCCTTTTCCTCATGACCAAAATTTCTTGATCCTCTCCTTTTTACTTCCTAATTAAAATCAAATAATCATTATTAACTTTGGTATGCTATGAAATTCTTTTTGGATTGAAAATTAAAATCACCCGATACTGAAATCACAATTAGTACCTCGGAAGATTCTTTCAAGCTTAAATGTATCCATGTTTCTTTTGTTGTTGTTAACTGTAAATAAACAATTTCAACAGCAAATTAACAGAAGCAAACAACAAATCAAGTAGTTGTGCACATACAAATCAAGTAGTTGACTTGAACCTGACCCAACTTATTTACATACAACCTGAGAGCAAAAACAAAGAGAAACTAAAAAGATCATTAATTAAATGACATAGGAGAATAAACTCTGAATTCTTCGGATGAGGTTACAAAGATATAAAACAAATGATCATCCACCTGTTTACCTTAATTAATCAAAGAAAAATAAACCGGATAGAACCTGAAGATGATGAGTCAATGAAGGAATGGCGACTCTACTTCTATGCTCAAGAAATGGGTTAATTTTGGTATATGCATATGGATTCATTCGGTTTATAAGTCAAAGCATATTGCAGGTCAATTTGGGTTGGGTCAACTTGGACTGATTCAGATTATACAAGTCAAAATGGGTTCATTTCGTAAACCCAAGAAAATATAATTTTCATTATTCAAGAAATGGTTTAATTTGGTAAACTTAGAGCATGGGTCAGGTCAATTTGGGTCATCTCAGATTATACAACAGGTCAAAACGGGCTGCTCTTAAAACCTGTGATAATGAAATTAAAAGGCTATATCAGAACATACAGAAGTAATAGAAGGAACACCTCCCTTGTTTTTGTGAATTTGAGCACCTAACCCACCAATATCAGCATACGATTCCAATGGAGCTTCCTCAACCTTCATGACAGACACCATGGGTTCCATAGCGTATTGTAGAAGCCCAACAACAGAAAGAATCTGAGAAAGTATTAAAACAAAGAACCATTAACACTTACATTGTGGTGTTACATTTCTTTTCTTGTATCTTCATTTTACACATTCTATTTCTTAGGCTTTCTTGCTCCCTTTTAATAGGTAAAATCTAGATATTGGCTGCCAAGAAAGTGATTCCAGGTTACTTCCATAAAATCCTGAAAAGAAACCATCACAGGTAAGAAATTGAGGAGGACATTGCACTCCAAAACCACAATTTCTCAATCCTTACCTGCTTTTTAACAACCAGATCACCAAGTTTGACAGAGTCTTGGCTAAAATAAGAAAATATTACTCCACCTCCATATTGTACGGCAGCAGATATCCCTGAAATATAAATCAAAAAAATTACCAATTACTAATCCTGTAAATTACATAATGGCGCCAAATTCGGCTTTTCTCGTCCTATAAATTACAGTCTTAGTTCATTGTTCTCTTTGTCTGAAATCAATCAGGTTAGGTAGGAGAAGCAAAAAGGAGCTAGGCCAATTTTAGGATTCAAAACATACTCTAACTAATAAAGATTAAGATTTCTAAACTACACTCAACTGCTAAAAAGCTTATAGCCCAACCCCCTTCTCATCTCCGTGCATTGACAGTTAAACATAACAAACGTGATATGAAATGATTAAAAATGACCCAATTTGTAAGTATCCATAAAAATTAGTTGCATTTCTAAATTCAACCAACACATTCTCAAATTAAAGGGGGGACCATTACATCTCCTACTTGCACAGTCCACTGAATGGTACAAAGAAGCAAATCAACAGACACTTTTAGCTATCTACAACAAACGAAATATTCTTAGGACTAACTAACTCCAAATCGAACAAAAAAAAAAAAAAAAGTAAATCCCAGTAAGAATGCGTTATAACACACACTCCTTTCTGAAATCCTGCAACATGCTTGATCATCATCATACTTGAACATATTATGAACAATGTCAATATGCAATAAAAAAGTAGAACAAATTTGAGGGTACTCATTGACCATCATCATGTGCATACATAGCCTCACCCATCCCGAAAGGTAACAATGAATCAGACCATGAACTAAGCAAAAGTCAATTTAAAACTCAAATATGTGCCAACATGCTGGTCTATAAGGCCAGTAAACATAATAAAAGAGAACTCCAGTGACTTTAATGCCATGAAATGCATTCTTTGAGAAAAAATGGTCACAAACAGTTTAGCTTCACTAAAGATAACTCCTTCATGCCATGCCATCTTAACTATTGACCAAGAGCAAATGTATTCAGATGAATATCAGCATCAAAACAGGTAACATGATTAGTAGACAAATAGTGACCAGAATCGTATATCAACATTTTCATTTTTACAACATAATTCAACCCAAGTTTCTCGAAAAAGAGACAATAGATTAGAAAAAGGAAATAATGTATGGCTTACTTCTTAGGCATGGGCTTCTAATTAGATTTATAAGTCCACTCTATCCCCTTTATAGCAGCCTTTTAAATGGATCACTAACCTACAAACGAAAGCATCACTTTATAAGTATATTTTATAAAAGATGTAAACAGTTAATAAGTCATAGCTTTATCTTTTTGAAGACTTGAGATGAGTAAACAGGAAAAACATCAATACAAATTACATACCGACTTCTTGTCCACAAAAAAACAGTGCATGGCAAGAAGCAAGAATCTCTAACATGTGAGTAGGCATTTTTTTAGTACTCGTTTCTAATTCAACATTATCACTCAACCCACCAACTCTAGAAGCTCCTGGAGTGCCATCAACTCTTCCTAAAGTGCCATGATCAATTTGATCTTGTACATTTTGAGCATATAGGCTAGCATCAGAGCCAAACATTCCACAGTAGGGATTTAGATTTATAACATGATGAATTTCACCTTACAAAATATCATATAATATTGAATAATTATATTAAGAATGCTAGATTGATCACATAAAAAGTAAAAGCATGTTAATTGAATCTAACGTAGAATTTCAAACCAGAAGAAACGTTAAACAATTACCTTACCACTAATACACGAAATAGCCATAAGAAAGGTGATAAAATAAGAAATAGCCATAATCAGATATTCGTATGTTTAATACAGAGATAGCACCTAAAAGCGTTATTAACTATTTTTTTTGCTATATTAAACCAAATTACACAAACCTGAACTCTAACAGACAGGAGTGACGATAGTTGTATCTTTGTTCAACTTCTTCGAATCTTCATGAAATTAGAGCTTAAACCGCTTTTAAAATCTCAACAGATCCAAGCATCAAAGATCTCGATTGAACATAAACACTCGACACACGAAGAATCCGCTTTTAAAATTGAGGAATGAACAGATTTTAGAGCTTAAACCCTACCTTAAAATTACCGTCGATGTGTGCTAAACGGCTGATCGAAGAACAAAGTTGTGAATACTGTAAACATAGTGTATGCAATAAACTCTTAGATTTAGTACTTGGAGCATTTAAGAACAAAGTTGCGAAGACTTACATCTTGAATACAAGGGTGTTACGATGCAGCTCTCAAAAAATTAGGGTTCATAGCTGGACGACTTCCTACTCGGTGTGAATTCAAGCTTTGAGATGTGGATTTGAGAGAGAGCTCCGGGCATGCAACGAGCGACAATCACCGCCAATCGACGTCGATCACTGCCAATCACCGCCAATTGACGTCGATTAAACGACGTTTGGCCGTAAAAAGGGCCGGCGATGGACAACCTCGTTCTTCTAATGCGCGAGAAGGGAGACAACGGTGCTTCTGATGTCTGGATAGATGAGGAACGGTGCTTTTGAAATGTGGTAATCGAGAGGACATATACAGCTTAAGAAGACGAAGCGTGCTTCAAGAAGACGGAGATTGCGGCTCTCGAGAGGAGAGAGGAGTAAATGCAGCTTAGCTTAGCGTGTGCAGAGAGGAGAAGCGTGTTTTACGAAGGCGGCTTCTGGTTTACGTGATTAATTCCTATTTTAACCTTACTTTACTTTTGAACCTGATTATTTGTGTAAGAATAGGGCTTTAAAATTGATGCTTAACACACTTGTACATGATGCATAAACTTTTGTACGCGTCTTAAGGATTAAGCATTTTTCATGACGAAAATGCCCTTTAGGGCAATATGTATTATATATAGTAATAGATATATGACACGGGGTACAGCACATGCACCAAATGATTCTAGCATACTAGTCACGTAGTAACTTTTCACATTCCATGCTAATTTTTCCAATATGTACAGCCAGTAAGCAATCAACTGTAGAAGCATTACTTTATAGTGGCCCAAACTTTTAACATAACAAGGCACATCGTCGTCAAAGATGCAACAAGCTCGAAGAATCCGATAACCTAAACAAGTATAGGTCCAATTTATTTAAGACAGTAATAATATTGGTTAGCCTCATTTGTGCTCCGCGCCTTAAATGATATGATACTTCCGTAGATTAAGGTCCTGATACGATTGGATGTCCCAATACAATCGTATGGCCTAAATCCGAATACTATCGTATTTATCTTATAATTATCTATAAAAACAGACTATTCCCGATATTGTGGTATGCCTACCTATGTTAATACAATCGTATGGCCTCTTTTAACACATAAACGAATATGATTATAATACTCGAGTCTCAAACGGTTATTGTTTAGTGAATTGCTGTGAATGATACATAAAATCATAATATATATATATATATATATATATATATATATATAAATATTCTTTTACAACTATACAACAATACTTTTGGTTTTCAATAACCGTCTGTCACATAACGATTATACTATATAAATATAATGATATAATACAAAGAACACGGTATACCTCCGGCCGGTACGCAGACTCGAACCCGGTTAACCGAATAATGCTAAACATTTCCGAATTTGACGAATGGGTAGTCCATTCCACGTAGAATTTCGCTACGAGTAAATATCCGTCATTAGTTTTCTGGTTTGACCGCATTTGACCTGAGATAATTGGTGACCAGCCTTGACAGGTTTGACTTTTGTTTGAACTTAGTTGACCCGAATCAAAATCAACCCAAAAATGGTTCAAATAAGTTTTATAGCTTCTCTAATCCATCACGTGACCAACCATCGCCACTAAGCATAGATGTCCGGCTATTGGGACGTGTCTCCGCCACCATTGACCCCTAATACCGTCCTGAACTCCATTCAAAACATCACAACGATCTGAGAAACATTATATAGCTCATCCTTAACACAAACTTGTGACAAAAAGAGTTTCTACTAACTAAACCCATCATCACCCATCATCTATCACGACTGTCGCGGCGGTCGGAGGCCATTGCCGCCACCGGAATCTCGTTACTGTCAATAAGCACCACCAAAACATCAAACATCATCTATAACACCAATCTGCTCACGGATCAAACATGCAAACAAAAATCGAGGGGTTATAAGGGAGAATAACTAGAAATTAAAAGAGCAAACAACACCATAAACCTTACCTCGTTCTCGTCGTCAGAAAAAAATGAAGAAAGGCGTCGTCGCCACCGCTGATACGACGGAACCCTGGGAACAACTGCGTCTATCGCCGATTTCCTTGGCTATCACGACCGGATTGCACTCCAGGAAGGAAGGAGAAAGAAGAGAAAGAAAATGGGAAGCAAAACACCCCCCACCGTTGCGGCAGTGGCGTCATTACCGCCGCTGGGTTGCTCGGTTTTTTGCTGTACCATGACCAGAAATGACCTACGGGTCATGAACTCGAGCCACAGGAAGGAAAAGGGAAGAAACGGGTGGCGTCGCCGCCGTTTTCCTGGCCGGGGCAGGTCGTCGGAGTGCGACAACCGCCGGCAGAGGGTCGCCAGAAAACCGGCTTCATCTCTGCTCTCTCGCTATCTCTCTCGAACACACACATCTGTGTGTTCCTTGATTTTTACCCAAATGATAATAAGATATGGTTAAAACCCCTTTAAAATATCTTAACTAATTCATGTTGTCACAGTTAAATAACTGGTATTATACCGCGATATCCGATCACGTTAAATGCTGGATGTCAAGTAAATGATCCATGATAATTCCCGAGTGAATGGATTATTATAAATGTCTCGTAATTATTCTCTAAATGCTTAAACGTCAGATTTAATATAATCTGGTGAATATTTGGTAAAACACAGGGTATTCGTTTCTTGTCCTAGTTATCTTTGTTTCGCAAACCGAATATATATTTTATGAGGATAGGTCAAGAGTGGACATGCAAGTGCCTCAAAGTTGACACTTCCAGAGATAAGCACCACATGTGGGGGCAAGGTGAAAAGTGATGCAGTTACGGATGGTCAAGACGCAAGTGCATCTTTCTAGCTTACGAAGATGCGATGTCGAAGAATAGTATAAATAGTTCATTTGATAACTTTTAACTCTTAACTTTCAGATCTCAAATTACACCATTAACTGTGTGTATTTTCTGAATGTGTTCCGTGTAGTGATAAATCAATACAAATCTCTTCATTTCAATACTTTTCCATTAATTAGCTCAATTCCTAGTTGAATCACTGAGTCAAACCTACAAGCAATGTGATTTTGTGGTTCATTAATTGGCGTCATCCGTATTCTCTGGGATTGGTGAACAATGGAGAAGCATTTGGACGATTCAACAAAGAAGAAGTCGGTTTTCGAATCGATGAGTTCGGCGAAGAACATTTTCAGCTCTGCAGGTTCAGCTGGAAAGTTCAGTAAGAAGGATTCTTTCAATTATCTGCTCAGAATGTTGAGTGTTTCTTTCAATTAAAAATAAAGAGAGTATGAGTATGAATATACTCATGCATCTGATCATTTGGGGTACAGTATGTGTGTTAACATATGCACATGCATTTACCTCGTATATCAAGAAAGAATGAGCACCTACCTGTGCACATACATATGTTTAAAAGAATAAAAACGAGTATGTACATAACCATGTATACATGCATCGGGTTAAGAAGAGTTCATGGGCATTTGCTAAAACCTCTAAAGAAGACTTTGGTATAAATTGCTTCCGAGTAAGTTAAAACTTGCATCGGAAGTGTCATTATAAAGCCTTTAGAAAAGACTTGATGCACTCATTTCCGAGTAAGCTATGCTTGCATCGGCTGTACAACGGCAGTAGGATTTCTATTCAGGAAAAAGACATTGGTAGTTTCATTCTGATTTATGTTCCTCATGTTTTAGGAACACCGGATGTGCCCGTACCTTATTTTCCTGTTTCCATGCAAGAGCATTCTAAATTTGAAGATTGGATCGCAAATGCTAAATTCCAGTCAAAGTTAAAGATGCCAACCTCTATTATAAAGTATGGTGGATTGACGGATCCTGATGATCACATATTTTACTTCATCACTGCTGGAAGGTTAGAACGTTGGTCGGAAGAAACTTGGTGTTATATGCTGGTGATCTGCTAGAATCTGGTTTGTACACTTCCAAACGCACAAATAGTAGCTTTGAAGACTTGAGAATCAAATTCTTAAGACAGTTTAGCCAACAACGGAAATGTACTAAGGAAGTAACGGTAGTACATAATATCCGAAGAAGAGGTGATGAAAGTCTTGAAAATTTCGTAATGAGATTCAATAATGAAATTTTGAAGATAGCTAGAGCACAAGATCAGTTGCGAATATCTGGATTCTGCCATGGTGTTCGACATACACACGTTGTTGAAAAATTTCATGAAGATTTACCAAAAACAATGGAAGTGCTCATGGATCGTATGAGAACATATGTCAAAGGGAAAAGCGCAT
Source organism: Deinandra increscens subsp. villosa (assembly GCA_039602395.1). Taxonomy (NCBI): domain Eukaryota; kingdom Viridiplantae; phylum Streptophyta; class Magnoliopsida; order Asterales; family Asteraceae; genus Deinandra; species Deinandra increscens. Next base: position 16,878,015 of record JBCNJP010000009.1, read on the forward strand.
CGGGCAATATACAAGGTGTCAACATCCAGAAACCTTCTCAAAGAGGGGCCAATCCTAAAAACACAAACGCAAGTGTGTATTCCACTCCGACACGGAATCAACCCTGGAAAAGAAATCGATTTCAGCCTTATGGCCAAAGAAGGAAAGGAAACTTTGGAGGCTATAAATAGACTTGGGAGCCCAGAACTGAAGATTATACATCACTCACTATAATCCCAAGTGAGATATTGATCACTGAAAGCGTGCAATTCGCAAAGCCACAAAGATCTCAAAATACTCAAGGGATAGATGTGAGAAAATATTGTGACTTTCACAAAGATAGAGGCCATGATACGGATAACTGTCGACACTTGCGAAGTGAAATTAAAAAAGCCATTAAGTCCGGCAAGTTATCTCATCTAATAAAGCACATTAAAGAAGGACAACTTCCAAAGAAGGTTATTAGTATGATCCGAAGAAGTTCAAATGTTTGGCGTCGAAATGTCAAAACTAAAGTTGAAGAAGAACAATAGGAGAGTCGAGAAATTACATTTCCGCCTTTATTCGGAAAAGAATCAAAGGAAGACCCCGTGGTGGTTACAATTGGCATTTTCGGCTTCTTGGTAAAACGAACTTACCTTGATACCGGAAGTGCATCTGAAATTATGTACGAATCTTGCTTAAGAAAGATGGGTTCAGAAGTGCAACAACTGCTAAAACCTCATACTTCCACACTTATAGGCTTTTCAGGGGAGATAGTACATCCGATTGGCGAAATTACTCTCCCGGTGATCTTTGGTGATGACAAACTCTTCCGCGAAGAAATGATGACATTCATTGTAGTTGCAACCACGTCTCCTCATAACGTAATCATCGAAAGGCCTGGACTTAGGGTTTTGGGGGCCATTGTTTCAACCGTGCATGGTATGGTTAGATTTCCAACCCCGGGGGGGATCGCAACTGTGAAAACTGATGTAGATCCACAAATTGCATTGGTTGATATACCAAAAACTTCAAAAGAAGACCCAGACAAACTCAAGGAAACCCTTAATAAAAACAAATGGGTGATCAATGAAAGGTTCCCGGATCAAACCATTGAAATAGGCTCGCAACTGCAAGGGGAGCCAAGAAAGAAACTGTTCAAGTTGTTAAAAAATAGTATTGATGTCTTCGCCTAGGAGCCGGCAGAATATGACGGGAGTTCCAAAGCACTTTACCGAACACAAGCTCAATGTTTATCCAGGAGTAAAGCCTATTCAACAAAAGCGGAGAATCTATGACAAAGTTAGAAATGAGGTGGTTAAAGAAGAAGTCAATAAACTTGTGGATGCGGATCCTTCGCGAGGTGTTATATCAAACATGGGTCACAAATCCTATTTTGGTTAAGAAGCCTGACAACACATGGCGCATGTGCATCGATTTTAAAGACCTCAACAAAGCCTGTCCTAAAGACTGTTATCCACTTCCAAAAATTGTTTTTAAAGTGGATTCCTTGGCCGGTTATCGGTGGAACTGCTTCCTTGATGCTTATAAGGGTTACCATCAAATTGTTATGACCAAGGAAGATGAAGACAAAACAGCCTTCATTACCAATGAAGGACTGTTTTACTATAAAAAGATGCCATTTGGACTCAAAAATGCTGGTTCAACCTACCAAAGACTTATGGATAAAACTTTCTAAATACAAGTAGGAAGAAATCTTGAAGCATACGTAGACAATGTTGTAATAAAAAGTGGTAATGAAGAAGATATGTTAAGGGATATTGAAGAGACTTTCGGGAACTTGCGAAGAATCAAAATGAAGCTGAATCCCAAAAAAATGTTTGTTTGCGATGGAAGAAGGTAAGCTTTTGGGAGTGTTAGTCAGCAAGGATGGGATTCAAGCACATCTAAGGAAAGTCAAAGCAGTTATGGAAATGCAGCACCCTACGAGCGTTAAAGAATTCAAACACTAAATGGAAGGTTAGTGGCCTTGCATCGATTCTTATCTAAAGCTGCTGAAAGAGCAACACCGTTCATGAAGGTGTTAAAAGAAAGTTTGAAAGGAAAATTTGAGTGGACACCTGAAGCTAATCAAGCCTTTGAAGAACTAAAAACAGATTTGGCTACACTTCCAACTCTGACAGCACCAAAGGTTAGAGAATCATTAATAATGTACTTAGCTGCGACCGATCATGCTGTGAGTGCTGTACTTCTAGTTGAAAGAGAGGATAAGAAACTTCTGATTTATTACATCAGTAAAATGCTAAAGGATTATGAAACAAGATATCCAATTATTAAAAAAGTTGTTTTAGCGCTTGTGCAATCTACTAGAAGATTGAGACGTTACTTTCAAGCTCATACTGTAAATGTACTCAATTCCTATCCAATACAAGGAATCTTAAGGAAATCAGAAATGTCAGGAAGGTTAATCGAATGGGCAATTGAGATTGGACCATTTGACATTGATTTCAAGCCAAGAGTTTCCATGAAAGGAGAAGTTGTTGCAGATTTGTTAGCGAAAGTGCCAATTGTTCCAAGTGTCAATGTCATAACCATTCCTGAAACCAAAGACCAAGTATGGGCTCTTCACACAGATGGTTCTTCTAATTTCGACGGTTCAGGAGCAGGTCCAACAGGATGCCTTCTTACCTCCCTTTTCTCCTAAAGGATGTTTATTCTACTAAAAGTTGGAAAAAGTTAACATTTATCAAATGCATGCTTGATTCTAAAGAGTCCGAAAGGTGATGAGCTAACATATGCGATTCACTTCAATTTTTCAACCTCAAATAATGAAGCTGAATACGAAGCATTGTTAGCAGGTCTGAACATTTAAAACTTCATAAGTTTTGATGCCTTTTTATTTCTACTTTTCTATAAAAACAAAAGTATGAGTATGAATATACTCATGCATCTGAGCCTTTGAGGTAGAGTATGTGGGTTAACATATGCACATACATTTACAGCACCTGCATATGCGCATGCTCCAGTAAAAGTTCGGTAAGCAAAGCATGTGCATAAGCAGAATCCACCTGCATTTGCTTTGCAAGTGTTAACTATAGAGTTTTCAAACACTTAAATACATTCGTTTCAGGTTTAAGGTTAGCCAAAAAGATGGGCGTAACACATTTGATAGCCTACGTGGATTCATTGTTTGTTGGAAGCCAAATCGCTGGGAAATATGAAGCAAAAGGCAAATACATGATGTTATATCTGGAGCAAGTACAAGAGTTAATAAAAACCTTTGACAAATGTGAAGTCTTGCACATATTGATGAGGATAGGTCAAGACCGGACATGCAAATGGATCTAGCAGCTACACTTCCGATGATAAAGACCTCAAGAGCAAGTGTCGTATAAAGAACAAGTCGGAAGTGATGCAGTTGCGGATGGACAAGACGCAAGTGCATCCAATCGTCCTGCGAAGATGCGACTCTAGCAACTCTATAAATAGTTCACTTGTTCATTAACAATAGAACTTTCAGTTCTGGAAAATTACACTTTCACTGTGTGTTTTCTCCAATTTTACCCAAATATAGCGATATCAATAAAACGATCAACTCATCTATTATTCTTCATTAATTAGCTTGTTCCTAGTTGAATTATAATCTCATATCTACATACGGTGTGATTTTGTGGTTCATCAATTGGCGCCATCCGTATTCTCAGGAATTGGTGAAAAATGGAGAAGCAATCGGATGAGTCAGTAAAGAAGAAGTCAATTTTTGATCTATGAGAATCACCGAAAAACATTCATAGCTCGAATGGATCAGATGGAAAAATTAGTGAGAAAGCTTCGGTGTTTCCATTACTGAATCAATCTGATGATAATCCATATTCAAATCATGATGATGCTGATGATAATGTCGATCCGAATGATGCTTTAGTTGCCTTACGAGGCTTTGATCGTGATTTTCTGATGAGAAATTTGCAGGTTTTGAAACAGTTATAGGATAAGGAAAAACGTGAGCAATGGTTGCAGGAAGTCCGCGCAACTCTAAAATTTACTCCGGAAAAGGATTCTGGAAAAACTAATGCTCAAAAGGATCTAGATGATCTTCTAAATGAAGATCGTACAACTATAAAACAGACAAAATCATCAGGTATTGATTTAAAATATTGAATATGTGAAGGAATTCGCTTTTGAAAAACATTGAACCGATAAGTATATTTTGGACCGATAAGACTAATCTGAATTTGTTAATTTAATAACTCATGATCAATTGTTGATTTTGATAATTTGACGTATTTTGATCTCTATGATATGGTAATGATTTAATGATTGTGCAAAATCCTTATGAATGGATAAACAACTAAGGATGGTTTGATGAAACGCGAAATCTGGAAATTCATTGAATGAATACCGGATGAAGATTTGAAGATTCAAAGAGGATTCTATGAAGATTGCCTATAAAATCTGGAAAACTATAAGTACAAAAATTTAGGCGGGAAAAGATTTTCTTCAAATTTGAATTTTCGATACTTCAGATGCACACTCACATGATGAGTTGTAAAAAAAAAAAGAAGATACGGGTATACACTTCCGAGTAAGACACACGTGCATTGGAAGTAATATCGATATGGTTTATCAAAAGTGGATACTAAATTAAAGACTTCCGAGTAAGACGTACGCGCATCGGAAGTAACACAATGAGATCTCTTGAAAAGTAGATACTAAATTGAAGACTTCCGAGTAAGACGTACGCGCATCGGAAGTAACACAATGAGATCTCTTGGAAAGTAAATACTATGTGAACACTTCCGGACAAATTATACTTGCGTTGGAAGTGTTACCCTGAAAGACCTCGTATTAGAGGCGGATATGAGCAATTTTGAATAAGCTGTAATTGTTATGATTGAATTCTAACATTAAGACCTTATTTTTCAAAAAAGGCATTGATCTTATTCTGACCTATAGATTTTATGATATCAGGAACCAAGGATGTATTTGTCCCTTACTTTCCTGCTTCAATGCAAGAGCATTCTAAGTTTCAAAATTGGATCGCAAATGCTAAGTTCCCAGCAAAGCTGAAAATGCCAACTTCCATAAAAAAGTATGGTGGATTAACAGATCCTGATGATCATATATTTGATTTTATCACTACTGGGAGGCTTGAACGATGGTCAGAAGAAACATGGTGCCACATGTTGGTACAGACCTTTACTGGACCCGCAAGAGTATGGTTCGATGCACTTCCAAATGCACAAATAAGTGGCTTTGAAGATCTAAGGACGAAATTCCTAAGGCAATTTAGCCAACAACGGAAGTGCACAAAGGAGGTGACGGAAGTGCATAACATCCGAAGAAGTAATGATGAAAGCCTTGAAAGCTTTGTTATGCGCTTTAACAATGAAACTATGAAAATATCTGGTGCGCAGGATCAATTACGTATATCTGGCTTTTGCCATGGTGTTCGACATACACACTTGGTGGAAAAATTGCACGAGGATCTACCTCAGACAATGGAAGTGCTTATGGATCGTGTTAGGACCTATGTAAAGGGAAGAAGCGCTTCTGGAAACATTCAGGGTGTCAATACCCAGAAACCATCTCAAAAAAGTGGTAGTTACCGAAGTGCAAACGCAAGTGTCTCTGCTGCACCAACAAGAAATCAATCTTGGAAAAAATTTAGACCTCAACCTT
>JBCNJP010000009.1:16884115-16961530 GCA_039602395.1 Deinandra increscens subsp. villosa
TCTCACGTTCAAATCTGAGAAAAAAATAATTATCATAATAAATATTTTTAACTGCATATGTGGGTTTAATAGAATTGCCTTTTTATATACCTATATATCTTTAGTTCATAAGAAATTTAGTTATTTTTAGAAGGAAAGTGGATTTTAATAATACAAGTTTTACTTTATTGACGGATAATAATACGAGTTTTGAAATTTTCTTACAATAATACGAGTTTTGAAATTTTCTTACAATAATACGAGTTTTGTGGGTATTGGATTATAATGATACACCGTTCTTTTTTTACTAACGGTGTTAGTCTGTTTCCTACGTGGCAGGTGCCACATCAGGTGCCACGTAGGAGGAAAACATTCCACGTCAGGTGCCACATAGGCAACAGCTAACACCGTTAGTAAAAAACTAACGGTGTATCATTATAATCCAATACCCACAAAACTTGTATTATTATGAGGAAATATTAAAACTCGTATTATTATCCGCCAATAAGGTACAACTTGTATTATTAAAATCTATTTTCCTTTTTAGAAAATGATTATCTCCAACCCAAAACGTATTTTTACTCACATTTTGTTTTAAACTTAAAACCTCAAAGTCTTAGATGTCTTAAATACCATTTAGCTATGAGCTCGTTCGTAAATGTTGACGAGACGAATGGACCCACTTTTCTATTTTCTTTTTGTTTTATTTCACGGTACGTCAAGATTGTTAATTGTTTGATTATGTTTTTTACCATGTTTTAGTATTATAAACTATTTCGTTCTCTTTTATAATGAAAGTTAAAAGTAGTTGTTTAGTGCTCAAGGAATTTTTCTTTTTTTAGTAATTTTTTTTACTAAATATTGAGCTAGGACAATTGATTGATATGTAGGAGGAGGTCTTAGTCCGTGACATGTGACCTGTGATTGGTTTCTTTTAATTTAAGTCTATATTTTTTACCCGTTATCACCTTTTTATCTACATTTGCACTCTTGGTATTAAGTTGGAACGTGTGGGTTTACTAGCAAAACTGAGTTTCTGAACATAATCCCATCAACGTTGTAACATGCGTCGGGTATAATTTCAGTTTCATATATTGAGATAGCGAATTTAATTTAGGTAAACTATTTTATATATTTTTTTGTTAATTTTTCATTTAACATATAATTTAGTTTTTAGCCTATATATTTAAAAATACAAATAACATATATTGTGATTTTTTTTACCTACATGACTACATCTCAATTATTCAAGGGAAATCTTAGAGACACCCCTTTTTTTTTAAATACACCCCACCTAGAGGTCACTCGGAGGTCTTGAGGTCACCTATATGAGGGGTGTCTCTAAGAAAACCTCACCTTAAGCCCAAACGGTCACCTATACGAGGGGTGTCTCTAAACTAAATCTCATATAAGGGGTCCTATATCTCACCTCTAGCCCTTTATGTCACCCATAAGGTTTTTTCCATATTTTATTTGTATTATTTATTTATATGTAATAATAATAATAATAATAATAATAATAATAATAATAATAATAATAATAATAATAATAATAATAATAATTTGTATTATTATTATTATAATAATAATAATTATTATTAATATAACAATAATAATTTTATATGTGTACGTGCGGTATACATGTTTATATACATCTAAAAGTGTAATGTATGCATATATGAACGTATATTAATCTTATTCATATTAATATTGTATGTACATATCTATGTACATATCTGTGTGCATGTAAGTGTGTTGGTATGTGTATGTACATATGCATATAGTACATACAATATATCAACGGAGTTCTTGTATGAAGTTGTATCCACGTGACCATATGTATGTATATATAAACATATATTAAGTCAAAATCTATCATGTAGGTATGCATATATGTGTGTGGTTTGATAACGTATTAGTATGTGTTTGTATGCGTGTGTGTATGCACGTAACGGTGTAATAATACGTAGGAGATGCGATAATATAAGTCACACAGAGACCTTAGAGGGAGCCTGGATGGTAATATGTGAGCCCTTTAGGTCACTCCGAGACCTTAGCGTCACCTTTAATTTCTCCTTATAGGTGACCTCTTGGTTGAAGAGGTGAGCTGAATCTCATATAAGCAGTCTCATATATCACCTCCAGCCTTTATGTCACCCTGAAGGTTTTTTCATATTTTATTTCTTTATTTATTTATATGTAATAATAATAATAATAATAATAATAATAATAATAATAATAATAATAATAATAATAATAATAATAATAATAATAATAATAATAATAATAATAATTAGTGTTATTATAATTTGTATTATTATAATAATAACAATTATTATTATTAATATAACAATAATAATTTTATATGTGTACGTGCGGTATGCATATTTATATACATGTAAAAGTGTAATAATATATGTATAGATGAACGCATATTATGTTTATTCATATTGATATTGTATGTACATATGTGTGTGTATGTAAGTGTGTTGGTATGTGTATGTACATAAGCATGTAGTACATATAATATACCAACGGAGTTCTTATATGAGGTTGTATTCACGTGACCATATGTATATATATATAAACATATATTAAGTCAAAATCTATCATGTATGTATGTATATATGTTTGTGGTTTGATAACGTATTAGTATGTGTTTGTATGTGTGCCATGTATGCACGTAACGTTGTAATAATACGTAGGAGATGCGATAATATAGGTCACACAGAGACCTTAGAGGGAGCCTGGATGGTAAGATGTGAGCTCTTTAGGTCACTCCGAGACCATATCGTCACCTTTAATTTCTCCTTGTAAGTGACCTCTTGGTTGAAGAGGTGAGCGGAATCTCACATAGGGAGTCTCATATCTCACCTCCAGCCCTTTATGTCACCCTGAAAGTTTTTTCATATTTTATTTGTGTTATTTATTTATAAGTATTAATAATAATAATAATAATTATTATTATTATTATTATTATTTTTATTATTAATATAACAATAATATTTTTTTATAATAATAAAAATTTGGCTAACACCCCTTTTATAGGTGACTCTTAGGGCATTATGTGAGCTTTTTAAATTTGGAGGTGACTCTTAGACCTCAGAGTCACCTATATAAGGGGTGCCAGTCAAAATTTAAGGGGGTGTCCCTAACAGACCCCTTATTCAAAACAGAGTTAAAGTTAATTAAATAGGTTTTTATTTTATTTTATATAAACTAATAACAATTTTCAATAATATTTGTATTAACATATCATAATATTAAACAAAAAAATATTGTTTACACTTTTTTTCTTTTCAAACATTGGTTCTTACATAATTATAAAATAAAAAAATAAAGTAGAATAAAATTTTAATTACATCCTAATAAAATTAAAGATATAAAGGAACGTTAAACTAATATCTAGTACCTTGCTTCTCTTGTTGATCCTGTTTTAAAGAGCTATCAACAAATCTCTTTACATTCATCTCATTGGCTTGATCAGCTCTGATGAGTAGGATCATGTACATCCATCTGATCAAGTCATCACCGTTCATTTCATCAACCCATGCATCAGTAAAGCATTCCTTGCTTCTGAGCATCACACTGAACTGACATAGGAAAATTTTGTTATCTTCATTTCTCTTCATCCGAATCATCCTATACTCATTACATAAGAGCTTTCTGTACATCTCAACTCTGTCTGAAAGAACTTTCTCTTCGGCTTTGGCAATTCTTTCTTCTATGTACAGATCAGATCTTCTCCTTGCTGCATTGATGAAGAACATTAGGTCTGCATTGTTGATGACATACTCATAAATACCTTCTTCTATGAGTAGTCGTTTCTGTTCTTCAAACTCTGCAATTTCCTTCTGTTCTTGGAACTTCTTTCGTATCTCAGCATTCTCCTTTTCATACTGATCCAACAGAGCCTTTGTAACAGGGTCCATGTCTTCTCTCTGACCTCATGTGCTCAGATTATCATCATCCTCCATGTCAGTGAAACCAGAGATACTTCTCTCATCAAGAGAATCATCATCAGCAGGTTTTGGAGACTCACGAAGTGAAGTTGCAGCATTGGGACTGGCTTCCGAGATAACTTGCTCAGGAATTTCCTCAGCAGTGATTGGCTTTAAAACAGGAATGATGGGCAGAGATGGAGCACTAGGCTTTAAAAGAGGAATGGTGGGCAGAGATGGAGCACTCCTAAACCAAGTGCAGTTAAGAGTATTCCTAATCATCATTTTTCTCATGAAAGATAGAGCTTCAGGAGCTATATCCACATTTGTGGTTTGCAGATCACTCATCACGCTTGTGATAATCTGATTATCAGCAGTCACTTGCACCTGATGAAGTTGTTCAACCGGATCAACTAGTTTAACCTGATCAACATGGCCTTCTTCCTCCGGATGAAGTTGTTCAACCGGATCAACTAGTTCAACCTGATCAACATGGCCTTCTTCCTCCGGATGAAGTTGTTCAACCGGATCAACTAGTTCAACCTGATCAACATGGCCTTCTTCCTCCGGATGAAGTTGTTCAACCGGATCAACTAGTTCAACCTGATCAACATGGCCTTCTTCCTCCGGATGAAGTTGTTCAACCGGATCAACTTGTTCAACTTCATCAACATCTGAGGAAGAGACCCTGTGCAAGATCCTATTTTGAATTAAATCTAGTTTTGCATGTGAATTTCATTTCAACGTATGCATGGTTGACAACCTTACCTATCAGTGGCTTTCACAGATTGTCCTGCCTTCTACCGTTCAATTTCTTCTCCTTGAGCTCTCACAATTGCACGGAGAGCTGCCAATTCATTTTCAAGTTTTGTACATCGAACCGTCAATTCATGCTCAGCACCCATGGTTTCTTGGCACCTGGGATTCCTGTTGTCAATCAAAGGTTCCTGAATAGGTTCCCTGACGGAAATAGTTGCCGTGGATTGGGTCTTAATGATGTTGGCACTGTCCTCAGGGTCCAGTGGGACTTCATGAGTAGTGTCAGCCCTTTCCACCTGACTTGCTTCATCACTACTGCAAGTCACCTTATCACCAGATTGTCGGTTGGGTGATTGAACCAAGTCCAGCAGTATATTCCCTGCAATAAGAGTTGGGGAATCTACTTCACGTGGCCTAGGTGATATACCACCCTCATTCTGAGGTAGTCTTGTGGAGGGTCGAGGTAAAGGAGACCTAGTCCTCTTCCTTCTGGGTGATTGTGGAGTGCGTGTGGTATTTTTGGGTGTGGTTTTTGATGTGGACATCCTCTTTCTTTTGGTGGGAATGGTGGGAATTTGTATATCAGTGGAAGAGGATGGTCGGTCTGGTGTGGGCTCAACACTTGTTGGTGTAACAATGTTGTCACCAGGAGCAGTTTGCTCAGGAGCAGTCCTAGCCTTAGGAATAGGGTGTGATGTGTCTTTACCAAGGAAAACAGTTTTGTTCACTTGCATGTTAGAAAATGTTTTACTTGTAAAAGATTTTAGTTCAAGATGTTGATGAGAGATTTGCAGATTTGGAAATTCACAATTGAGAATGTGTTGGATGAATCTGGGGTACATGTAAAAGATCCTTTTAGGTTTTAGATTTTCCAGCATTCCATCAAATATCATTTTTGAAAAGTTAAAGTTGAGCCCATTTACCAATCCATGAAAAGCGGATGATTGAGGTGCAGCAAGTTCATCCCACGCAGTTTTCTTGTGAGACAGGCAGTGGAGAATGTTATGAGCAAGATATCGCCAAACATAGGGTAGTTGTCCCTTTTTGATGGTCCCACAAGTTAAGTCACCCCCATACCCAATTGCTTCGTACGTCTTCAAGTACAATTCAGACTTGTAATCAGGACCACCTCCTGCATCATTGAATTTCATGTGCTTCCGGATCATTTCTTCAGTCAAACTAATCTCATTCCCATTGACTCTAGAGTCAATTTTACCAACCCCCGTTGCTATCAACAGATTTTTTGGCTGAGTCCCAAAATTCAGCAATTCTCTGCTTGCATATTACAGGATTCACAGTTAAAGCAAAATGAGTGTTGGATTTCTCGAGGAAATCATTCATTTCATCAAATAGCTTTAACTTATCAGACTTCTCGAAGTACGCTACAACATTGTGTTTGGCGAAGAACAGTTGAGTAGCCTTTGATGCAGCCTTTCGATTCAATTTGGGTGCCATTTGATAGAAATTACATAGTAAGGTTTAGGTTTAAATCGCCAATTAGAAACCTGGAGAGAAAATAGAGGGTAACTGTTTTTCGAAAATGCAGTTTTACACTAACGTCAGTTCTTCTGGATCACAATGAACCTTAAGAATTGAAACAGGGGAAGTAATTGGAGTTTGCCCATTTAGTTGAAATTAGGATGGGGGAAATTTTTGATAATTTAATTTGGTTTAGAAAAATATTATTAATTTATTTTAATTGAATCCACATCAATTAGGGTCGATTAAGACCGATGAGGACAAATGAAGATAAAGTAGGACCAATTAGGACGAACGAAGCCACGAGGCCCAATTAGGGTAAATTGGGGTTAATTTGGGTCAATGAGGATCAATTAGGGTCACTGATGAAGACCAGTTATAACTAATTAACGAGGGTCGATTTTGCTCAATGTCGACGCCTTATGAGGACCAAATATGACCAGTTAGGGTCTATTAGGCCGATTGAGGGCCAAATTACGCTCAATGAGGACCAGTAGACTGAATTAAGGTCAACCATGGTCATTTATGACAAATGAGTACCAATGAGGGCCAGTGAACACTCAGTTAGGATGAATTAGGGCCAATGAAGGTCAATTATAGTCTATTCGGCTCGGTTAGGTTCAATGAAGACCATTTACGGTCAATTACGATCAATTAGGCTTATTTAGGACCAATTATAATCAATTGGGGTCAATTAGGCCTAATTGACTCAAATATGTTGTACTACAAAAGTAAATGGTAAACGATAAGTCTAGTAGGTCCTTATTGAGGTTAACTGACACTAATTGGTCCTTATTGGTCCATTTTGTGCAAATTGCTCCTCATTAACCCGAATTGAGCCATATTGGTACTTATTCTGTCTAATTGGCCCTCATCGGTCCTAACTGGCCCTAATAAGTCATAATTCATCCTTATTGGTCCTAATCGAGCATATTCGACCATTATTGGTCCTAATTGGTCCTCATTGACCCTAATTAAACCTAACTGGTCTTAATCGACCATCACTAACCCTGATTTACCCTTATTGGTATCATTGGTCCTCATTTTAACTAATTGGCCCCAATTAGTCCTAATTGGTCATACTTGATTATCAATCCTCATTAGTCACTTCCTTCATGCTCCGTCCTTATCGGTCCTATGAGCATAATCGACCTTCTCATTGAACTGGTCCTAATTCGTATTCATTGACCATATTTATTTACCATAACTGGTCTTCACTAAACTATCTTAAATGACGCTAATTGTCAGTATTTAGTCCTCATTGAGTCTAGTTGGTCCTAATTGCTCCTAATTGCTCCTCACCATCCTAATTGGACGTCGTTTAATATTTTTGGAAACAAAATTATTATACATGAGAAATTCACAACATGGCGGTCTTTTGGTATTTTTGTTCTGAATTGCATAGTAATTTATCATTTTCATTTTTGAGTTGTGTTTTAGTAATGTATCCGTTTTTTGTAGTTGCGTTATCACGGCCACAAGGCACCTGTTATTAAAATCTTGTTTATTATATCTAAAAGAAAATAATAAAGTTAATATATATATATTAAAACATAATTTTGTTAATTAGGGCTTTTAACTCCGATCGTCATCCAGATCTGCTTAAAGGATCACAGTTATGAATTTCATCTTCAAGAAGAACCCGTTGGAAGAGCCACGTGGAGACATTTAATTAATTAATTAATTATGTTTATGTTTAATTTTAGGTTTAATTATGTTTAATATACATATTGTTTATATTAATTTTGGGTTTTATTATCAGTTTGAACAATTCCCCCCCCTTTTAATTAAAAATTTTCACCAAAAAAATTGAATTTCCCACCATTAGTTCAAACTACACCCAAAATTTCGAACTAAATTTACTTATTATCGATTCATCAGATACTTTTCCCTCTCACTTTATCAGAAAATTTCCAATTAAAAACCTCCAGCGAATAACTAGGTCTTCTTTCTCATCCATATCATTCACATCTTCCATGGAGCTTCAACAACGAATAGCTTCAACAGACAGCGCTAGCGATTCTTCAGAAGTGGGATGTGATTTGGGAGACCAATCAGTCCAGAAAACGGTAATTGTCAAGTTATTCCGTTTCATTAATTACAATCTTTTTTCATAAAATTGTTTCTTTTGTTTATTATTGATACACGTTTAACTTGGGATCCCTGTATTTGTGTACAGTTACAGTTACAGATCGATAAAATTTCGTTTCATACAGAATTGATTAGGAAGGGGTATATATTGCAGATATCCTCTCCATTCATTTCAACCCATTCATTTTATGCTAAATTAGTTATTTACCTTCTTAAATGACTGGGGGAGCATGCTAAATTAGTTATTTTTATGCTAGGAATATTGAGGTCAAGCATATGCACATGTTTGTAGATTCATGTTACTGGTGAACCTCCTTTCTTCTTTATGTACACTGCTAGAAATGGTGAACTGTTTGTTTAATTATATCCACTGAAGACATGATGTGTTCTGCTCTTCCCTTTGGATGTCTTTAATTTGTGTATAACATATCAAATAATTAGTCAATAGGGTCTTTATGTGATGTATTAATAACTAAGAACTAATTTACGTTACTCTGGTCATTACTAGCTAGGAAATGATCCTAGAGGACATATATAGGAATGTTTCCAACATTTTTTGTAGGTTCATGTTAGAGGGTTACAAAATAAAGAAATTGTAGTTTAAATCCCCTGTAGAAGAATAGAAGAATGTTGATGTCATGCATCTGCTACTTTGCTAGAAATGGTGAACTGTTTGTTTATATCCACTGAAGACATGATGTGTTCCACTCTTCCCTTTAGATGTCTTTAATTTGTGTATAACATATCAAATAATTAATCAATAGGGTCTTTATGTGATATATTAATAATTAAGAACTAACTAAGAGATAATGAATCAATAGGGTCTGCATGTTTTCCTATTTATGTACTTTGTTAAAAAGCATCTAACTACATTCTGTTAATTGTACCAAATTCAAGGATCGATCCAACAACACTGATGGTCCATTGGAAAAACTTGAGTTCGAACTTAAAGAGGAGAGACTTCTTAGGGATGAAAAAAATGAACAAATTAAGGCCCTCTTCTTGAAGATTCAAGAATCGGAGAAAAAACTTGATCTACTTATAGCTCATCTATCTGCAGTTGGACCACCGTTACCACACAAACTTAATGCTCCGGCATCTACAGAGGTGAATTCTTTACATCACAACTTAATCATACTATTTTCAAGTACCTTATAATCACATACACTCTTGTTCATGAAGAACACAATCCAGATGAACTCTTGTTCCTGAAGAACACAAATAGATGCAAGTTCCTGGTAAATAAGAATATATACTTCATGTAAGAACAAAGTTATGAGTTAAATTGGGCCCTGCTATGATTCATTGATTATGTATGTTAATATGAAAAAAATAGAGTATATACATAATCTGTATGAATAAAACTGGAACAACTTATGTTAGATTAAAAAAACAGCATAAATACTTTCATGATAGGTCTGCGTCATTATTCTGCTCTAACTTTTTACCAATTCAAAAACATTGTTCTAGGAAAATTCTAAGGAGATTTTTGTTGGATCTAGCCACAACACTAATCATGCTGACATACACACAACGGTTAGTATTTGTCAAACTCATTATAGGTTTGATTGCTCATTTACATAAAGTAATTAATTGAACTGTAGGGCGTGAAATCGGTGGTCGATCAACCTCGTCTGAAGCGGTTGAAAAGAAAAAGGTAAATATTTGCCAGTCAAGTTTCATTCCGTTCTATAGTTTCACAGTAATCTGTTTGGCAATGTCATGTAGTCCCATTTTAAATGTTATTTGGTACCTCAAACACTTGGGCCAACTAGGGATTGTTGGAAGAAATGGTGAGATGTGTAGCAAACAAAGTTCAACTGACTTTGAAGTTGATCTGGAACTTAATGTGATCTTCATTCGGATGTTTTAAGTTCATCTGGATATCTAATGTGGCGGTTGCCACCCTTTGGCCACGCGTATTGGGACAAAAATTATAATTTCAGCAACCCATTTGGCCACATTTTTTTATAACATATGTGGCTAAAACACAAATATACGTGACCATATAATACCAAAGGCCACGCTTTTGATATTTTAACGTGGCCGTTGCCACCCTTTGGCCACTCGTACTATGACAAAATGTATGATTTCAGCAACCCTTTGGCCACGTATTTTTATAATGTATGTGGCTAAAACACAAATATACGTGACCATAAAATACCAAAGGCCACGTTAAAAAAACACATGTGGCCGTTGGGACCTTTTCGCCACGCTTTACTGAAGAATTGTTTGATTACAACAACAAATATTGGTACCCTTTAGCCACGCTTATAGGTGGCTTCAGCTACTGATATTGTAACGTGGCCGTAGGGTACATATGGTCACGGCACCTATGGTGTCGGTTGGAATGAAAAAAAAAAACGTGACCAAACACCTTTTGTAACGGTTTTTTTCCGTGGCCAAAGGTGAATTTTGACGTAGTGCCGTGAGCGTCGGATCGTCTACTCGATCTAGTTATTTCAGATACGAAACAAGTAATTAAAGATTTTTTTATTGATCAAGATAATATAAATACAATGTGGAACTCACTCAGAGAAACACCTTATAGAACACACACTTAACACTCACTCAGAGAAACACCTTATAGAACACACACTCACTCAGAGAAACACCTTATAGAACACACACTTAATACTCTGAAAATGATGAATGTGGGCAAAAACCATGCGCGAAACCGAGTTATAACGAAGGGGGAATCGCAAAAACAAGTTTGATGTTTATTAGTGAGATACAAGACGCGAATTTGTCCCACATTGCCCCACCAACGAAATTTTCATTCTTTATACACCTATAAATACATTCCCTTGGTCCTTAATAATTTTCAACTCCTGGTTTGAGTATAAACAAGTGAAATAACCAATTTTTGGTTGTTCCACAACTAAAATACCCCTTTGGGTGTCGTGCTTAGTGGTTTTTTTTATGCACTCGACGAGGAGGTGCTGTCCTTTAAAATCGTCTCGTTTGAAAAGCTTCTTTGAGATAATTCTTCTTCTTGTTCTTTCTTTGTTTCTTTTCTTTCCTTCCTTTCTTATTCGTTTATTTATCGTTTTATTAGTTTAATTAGTTTAGTTTAGGTTCTTAGTTAGGTGCTTTAGGCTTGTTTAGGTAGCCTTGCTTAGGCTCGTTCTTAGTACGCCTAGCATTGTTAAGGCTTGTCCTTTGGACGACCTAGCTTTGCAAACGTGTTGCCTTGCTTAGGCCTGTTTAGGCTTGGTGTAGCCTTGTAGAGGCTCGTTAGGCCCAACGAGTCTAATCTATCATGTCTAATTTCATCTATATTCTTCTAATCCAAAAATCAACGTTTTTATTCATGAACTAATTGGGGATTAATGCTTGTTTTTCACAAATAAAAAATTAAACTAATTCTTAATCATTCTAATATGTAATTCGGGTTTTGAACATAAATACCATTTTAGGTTTCAAAAGCCTTAGAACCAAACCTATTGTTTATCAAACATAATAGTGATAGTACTTGAGACGTGAATGACATTTAGTAACTGGAAGGGTGAAAACACCGGTAGTCAAGGTCTCTGTCAAGGATAAGTGTTCGCATAAATCCCATAGTCGGACGTGGATGCTTACTTGGGACGTTGTGATGAGAGTCTCATAACCTATTTGGCCAAAGCATGTCTAGTAACGTTTAAGGTATTGTTACTCTTAAAATTTACATTTTCAAACTTTAATTTATAACATTGAAACCCATTCCCCAAATACATAAGAGCTTACAATCCCATATTCCAATATTCATGTCGTCTGCTTTTATTCTTTTAGGATGAATCTTTGGGATTAATCCTTTTTAGTTTCACTTCTCGCTTTGTGGACTTAACTTCTAATCCATGTGAGTAATCCTTGCCACTTTTCTCATTTTATCATTTTGGGGTTGCAACATGTATCCTATTTCAAAGTGTTATCTTTTAAGTTTATCAATTACCATGCGTATGTGATCTATGTGTGAAGTATGTGTTATGTGACTTCTAGCATGATTTGTCAATATGTGATTTTCAAAGGCTTTCATGTTTATCAAAGGTTTTCATGTTTATCATTGAATGTCAAGTATGTCATGGTTGTCATGTCTTTCATTTGGCATAAACATTAACGTAAGGCCTGGGCTAATAAAGGTAGATCTATCGGTTGACAACCCACTCAACTTAACCGGTTCGGCGTTGGGTGTTTGGAGCCTATTTCATTATTTCATTTAGTCTAACATGCGGGTTTGGGAATCTATCATATGTCATTGAGGTTTGTTTATGCCTAGTCTTTCATGTTGTCATTTTATACTAGCAATTTTGGTTATGCCTAGTCTTTCATGTTGTCAATATCTTCTAGCATATTATTATTTCACTTAATCTATCATATGACACGTAGCGCATGTTTTTCAAATATATGTTATGTATTAAACTTGTGGTTACTCACCAACTATTTATAATTGAGCCCCCTTTAGTTTATACATGTTGTAGGGTAAGATGTTGATGTTACAAGATGCTATCATATAGGGCTCTTGGACCTAGTTTAATAAAGAAATTGTTTTTGTTATCAACATGTGGTGTATTATTGTCACTAAATTAGTTGTCATGAGCTTATGGGCAATCTAATCATGCCCCGACGTTTTCGCTGTCGGTTGGGGTGTGACAGATTGGTATCAGAGCCATGGCTATAGGGAACTAGGTTATTAGAAATGGAATGACCTAGACTATTGCCTTAGGTGTCCAAATACGAGAACCTCGTGTATTGCATGCTTCGTTTAGAGATTGCTCTTTTTATGTCTTATTTTGCCTTAGTTAGTATGTACCTCAAGTCTAACACTTATCACACACTCATGCACTCAATTTCAGGCTTCCAAGCCTTTTCGTGTTTTGCATCCAATTTCATGATATCCAATTTATACTTCGATTTCGATCTATGATATTCTTTTTATTTTCAAGATTTGATGGCTAAAACGCCACTTTTCATGATTTCAGTGGCTTTTTTGAAATTTTCACCATCGACATTTACTTTTATAATTTTACATATTTTACCCTCATGTTTTAGTCTATTGATTTTCCATATTCAAACCTTTTGTGTTTTATTACATCCAAAGTCATCCTTTTGATTTCTATTTCACAATTTTATAATGTTGTACGACACTCTCGTGGCGTATCACATCCTAAACTATCCTACGATTTATGTTATAGGTTCACAATTCCATTTCGACTTACCCTTGAGAATTAAAATAACCCCTTGTTATTTAATTAGTAGCTCGAGTTTCATAATTTTCTGATTCCATCCTTGGGGTATTTCACGATGTTTATACAATCAATTTGTTACCCTCATGATTTCACATACTCTTAAATTTTCATACATCGCCCCTGTATTTCAAATTAATGCCATTCCTCGTCACCATAAATGTGATATGGATCTGATTATCCCATTTTAGAAAAAACTTGTGAGTTCATAAAACACTCTTGCGTAGTTTCAAAACCTTAATTCACAATACCCAAGTCGCAGTCGATTGACTGTTTAATCAAATCTTGTTGCCAACCCATTTTAGACTCAACCCAGCAACCCATTGTTCCAATCTAGCCTAACATGTTGCACCAACGTGCAATAGACACACATGCGTGGTGATTCACGTAACCCTACAATGTGTGTCAAAAGCTGGCCATTGCATACAATGCTTCGATCAAACTAGCCAAACAAGTTGCGAATAGTCACGTTTTGATCTCAAGTCAAATTTACCATTTGAATCCAATCAGTCGGTTTTTAAGCTTACGATATTTTTTTAAATAAAATTTCATTCCTGATTTCATTGTTCGATGTATAATTCAATACAATTTACATTCATCATTTTAAAACCTATTTATATCACATATTTTTTTTTCTTATTAACTCATTTACAGGTGAGCGAGTGCTTGTCGATGGGTTCACGAGTTTACAAGTTTGCATGGTTATGGGATTACATGCTTATAAGTTAATGCGTTTATCCATAAATGAGCCTGCGGACTCACACGTACATGATATCCCGTTTTAAAAAATATTAAATTATCCATTTTTGAACCCCTCCAAAATATCACGTTTTGCACTTTTAGGTATACATGTTTAGGAATTTATCCGTTTAGGAAATTATGAGTTTACGAGTTCACATGCCTACGGGATTGCATGTGTACGAGTTTACGACTTTATAACTTTACGAGTACATAAGTATACATGTTTATTAAATTAAAAAAAAAATTCATCCTTTATATTCAGGGTTATATTCCAATTGAAATTGCGTGATGATCCAACTGTTTCTCCTTAACATTTATTTTTATCCAAACTCATTTTTACCCTAGCTAACGTCAAATTTGTGTGTATCGCGAATTCGAATATCGTTTGTTTTTCCTGCTCGATAATTAAGTCCTGGAAATCTATGGCGATAAACCATTCCATGGGCTTTAGGTCATGTCCGGCGTTAAAGCCCACAAGTACTTGCATAAGGAGTACATGGCTTGTCTGGTAAGCATTATGGACGTTTGTAATTAGGAATAGGGAGTCCAAGACATCCTAGTCATTCGGGACTTCCCTGAAGTGTTTCCCGAAGACATATTGGGTCTTCCTCCCGTTCGCCAAGACGACTTCTACATTAACTTACTCGGTACTACTCCTGTTGGCAAGTCACCCTATCGCCTCACACTGTTTTGTGTAAGCCACCTAACTCTAATTCTCGAGGGTCTATTGCTTCCGCAAGTACGACTCCCATTTAGACTCTTATCGCATTCATGATGATGATATCCCTGTATTTGTACTACTTATATAGTATGGATCAGTCATGATCAACGTTTCCTTTCGAATCCATGATTGTGCCTAGCCATAAGCTTCTTTTGTCTAACCACAGACTCTTATGAAACTCCTGATTTCTTTTGCAGCTCTTACCTGGATAAATTCGTTATCACCTTTGTTGGCGATGTTCGAATTTACCCGAATCCTATTTTCAAAATTTTCATGAAATTTTAATTTTCATGAAATTTTGACCCAAACAATAATCTTTGGGAAGACTCGCGTTTTTTTTTTGCATTTCAATACAAATTGTAATTATTTTCATGTTCGCGCTATTCAATGTTCAAATTTAAACTGTGATTTTCAATGCTCGGTGTATGAGTTCCAAACTCGCTTTATTCAATACTCGATGTGTGGACTCAATTCGCAGTTTCTAATGTTGATATATGGATTCAAACTCGTGGTGTCAACACACGATGTGTTTATTCAAAAGTTTGTAACTCACATTATCCAAAAACTGATTAGTGAGTTTTGTTTGCGATTTCGACTCCCAGATGGTGAATTCGGTTGTGATTTTCAACGCTTGGCTTGCGGTATTCAACTCTCGGTTCACGAATTCAACTTTTGGTTTACAGTTTTCAACTCCCAGCTTTAAGATTTATATATTCAGTGTGTAGATTCCAACAACCGGTTCCATTCGCGTATTTCAAAATTCAAACTTGCATGTTTCGACCTTCAGTTCATGATTTCAAACTTAGTACATGCTTATGCTCAATTGATATTCAACTTTCAAATACATGTCATTCGATTTAAGTTAATCCATTCATTCAAATCATGCCTTTTGATATACCACTTGTAGACCGTTCGCTTATCATTATTAGTCTTTGTGCTATCGTTATCCCATGTTTTCATGATCAAATGTTTTCACTATCTCATGCTTTCATGTTTTCAATACCTCAAGTATTCATTGTCACAAATTTTCATATTTATCGTTACCACATGTTTCCACTATTTCATACCATCATTGTTACAACTTACATGCTTTCATTATCACACGACCACCTTATCACATGTTTTCAATATTGCATGTTTTCATTATCACGTGTTTTCACTATCACCTGTTTTACCAATCTTTCTAAACAAGACTCGTACGAACTATAACCGTCAATTGTATGTAATACTAGTTAACCATGCGATTGATTTTGGGTCATAGACGTATGGTCTTGTCGTATTAGCAAGGAATTTGTTTTGTTTTGGATTTCATCTAGACCCCGCGCTTCGAGAAAGGTGGACTGGGTGTGAGTCACGACACATCTAGTTTGCCAGAATCGAACGCATTCTCTTGTTTGAAATCCGACATTGTTTTATTAGTTACATTGATTTCAATATTGATGGATACATTCACTTACATTGATTTTAGTTAGTCAAGTTATCACTTTCAAATGGATACATGTTAACCCCCCTCAACGTCTTATTTTATCCTCTGCGTCTCATTGTTTGGATATTCTAATGTAGGGGAGACTGGGGCTTTCCCTTTGCTGATCAAGTTGTTTGGTCAAATCATGCATTCTCGTCTTCGAATCATCTATGATCTTTGATTCTCGGCATGGTACTCATTCCATGCGTGTACGCCATTAACCATGTCATTGTCAAATGTATCACATGTTATATATTTTACATCTGGATCTTGCGGTGTCAAGTATCCCCTTATCAAAACCTCTTCCGTGCTTTTTGTGTTGTGTGAGGGAGTCTCTCCGTAGGAAATTAGCATGCTTTTGAAGTAGCAACGATGTGGTGGGTTAGCTGCGGTACACCCTATATATAAGCAACGGTGGTGCTTTAAAAGTTGGCAAGGTGTCAGACCGAGAGTTGGTCATTGTCGTGTGTCAATATTCGTGTCACAAGTTTATATCACTATTTCAAAGTGCTCCTTCACAATTAATTTTTTAGTACAAGTGTACTCTTTGGTATAACATTTAATTATCCTCATTCCTTTTTCCTACAGTCTCTATTAACTGAATTCGAGATGAAATTTTCTAAAGTAGGGGAGTCTGTAACATCCGTATGTTTCAAAATCTCGAAACCTCGACCCACATCAAGATCCAAGGTTTAAGCCCAATTCTCAACACCATGAATGTTGGATTACTCTATTCCATATGATAATACTCTGAAAATGATGAACGTGGGAAAAAAACCGCGTGCAAAACCGAATTATAACGAAGCGGGAATCGCGAAAACAATTTGATGTTTGTTGGTGAGATGCAAGACGCGGATTTGTCCGACATTGCCCCACCAGCGAAATTTTCATTCTTTATGCACCTATAAATACCCTCCCTTGATCCCTAATAGCTTTCAACTCCTAGTTTGAGTATAAACAAGTGGAATAACCGATTTTTGGTTGTTCCACAACTACAATACCCCTTTGGGTGTCGTGCTTAGTGGTTTTTTATGCACTAGGCGAGGAGGTGCTGCCCTTCAAGCTCGTCTCGTTCGAAAAGATTCTTTGAGGTAATTCTTATTCTTTTTCTTTCTTTGTTTCTTTTCTTTCCTTCCATTAGATATTCGTTTATTTATTGTTTTATTAGTTTAATTAGTTTAGTTTAGGTTCTTAGTTAGGTGTTTTACGCTCGTTTAGGTAGCCTTGCTAAGGCTCGTTCTTAAAACGCCTAGCATTGTTAAGGCTTGTCCTTTGGACGACCTAGCTTTGCATAGGCACACCATTAGGATGTGTTGCCTTGCTTAGGCCTGTTTAGGCTTGGTGTAGCCTTGTAGAGGCTCGTTAGGCCCAACGAGTCTAAACTATCATGTCCAATTTCATCTATATTCTTCTAATCCAAATGTCAACGTTTTTATGCATGAACTAATTGGGGATTAATGCTTGTTTTTCACAAATCAACAATTAAACTAATTCTTAATCATTCTAATGTGTAATTCGGGTTTTGAACATAAATACCATTTTAGGATTTCAAAAGCCTTAGAACCAAACCTATTGTTTATCATACATAATAGTGATAGTACTTGAGACGTGAATGACATGTAGTAACTGGAAGGGTGAAAAAACCGGTAGTTAGGGTCTTTGTCAAGGATTAGTGTTCGCATAAATCCCATAGTCGGATCTGGATGCTTACCTAGGACGCCATGATGAGAGTGTCATAACCTATTAGGCTAAAGCATGTCTAGTAACGTTTAAGGTATTGTTACTCTTAAAAGTTTACATTTTCAAACTTTAATTTATAACATTAAAACCCATTCCCCCAATATATAAGAGCTTATAATCGTATGTGATCTATGTGCCCTATTTCAAAGTGTTATCTTCGAAGTTTATCAATTACCATGCGTTTGTGATCTATGTGTGAATTATGTGTTATGTGACTTCTAGCATGATTTGTCAATATGTGATTTTCAAATGCTTTTATGTTTATCAAAGGTTTTCATGTTTATCATTGAATGTCAAGTATGTCATGGTTGTCATGTCTGTCATGTCTTTCATTTGGCATAAACATTAACGTCAGGCCTGGGGTAACAAAGGTAGATCTATTGGTTGACAACCCATTCAACTCGACTGGTTCGGAGTTGGGTGTTTAGAGCCTATTTTATTATTTCATTTAGTCTAACCTTCGGGTTAGGGAATCTATCATATGTCACTGAGGTTTGTTTATGCCTAGTATTTCATGTTATCATTTTATACTAGCAATTTTGGTTATGCTCAGTCTTTCATGTTGTCAATATTTTCTAGCATGTTATATTTCACTTATTCTATCATATGACACGTAGCGCATGCTTTTCAAATATATGTTATGTATCAAACTTGTGGTTACTCACCAAATATTTATAGTTGACCTCCCCCCCCCCCCCCTTTATTTTATACATGTTGCAAGCTAAGATGTTGATGTTTCAAGATGCTATCACATAGGGCTTTTGGACCTAGTTTAATAAAGAAATTGTATTTGTTATCAATATGTGGTGTATTGTTTTATTTTTTAATGTTATTAATGAAATTCATTATTTATCAACTATTGTCACTAAATTAGTTGTCATGAGCTTATGGGCAATCTAATCATGCCCCGACGTTTCCGCCGCTGGTTGGGGTGTGACACCCGAACTCACCCGTACTGTGACTTCGGGTAACACTTCATCTCAATTCGGACCCACTTCGTGTAACAGCCATTTTGCACCATCGTCTTGTTTAGATACTTCACACGACGAACCGATTATGCTCTAACAAACTCCCCTCGACGTGTGCAGTATCTGCTCATCCAATCAAATGTATCTTTAGACAAACTCCCCTTCAACTTGATGACTAGCTTGATCTTGAATACTTGACGATGCACAGTGTGTTTATAATCTCTATCAACAGCTTCAGAAGACTTGAAGTTGTGACAACCTCTCTCTCTTAGTACCTGTTCAATCATAAATAATCTTGGCGCAAAACGTCTCTTCAAGACTCCAAGATATTTTGGTTTTTTGAAAATATGATTTGTATCCCATGTCGATCAGATCGAAAACAAAATAGAAACAAAATCTTTTTGGATTTTAGAAAATTTATACCAAAACAAACCTAAAATCTTTTTGATTTTTCAAACTTATGCTAAAACACACCGAAAAGCTTTTTGAATTTTCTGAAATGAAACAAAATAGCAATACATAAACAAACTCTATTTTTGGTTTGAGAAAGATCACTATCTGGGATCATATTGAACATAACGCACTGAACTACACTTCAATTTCAACTAATTAAAACTCATAAGCCTTGATGATCGCTGGTATAATATGCCCATTTTAAACTCAGGCAGAATCATACTCATAACATCTGGATATGTTAAGGTATTGATTAGATTTGCTTTGACTAGTGTATCCCACACTATCAGACATATTCAGAAATTTTTCTTCTTCTCGTGTGATTACACTTGTGATTTATCACATAATGTATTGTGTTCATGATATCGTCAACTGTGTTCCATGCAAAAAGAAATAAGAACATTAAATCGTCTACCTTAAGGTCGATCTTTCGATATGCAGATAAGGCCTCGGATTTAACAAAATACGAAAGATAAAACAAGTTGAAATTGTATGATTCAACAACAAATCAAGTCAGTCTTGTGGACACGCAGAGAAAGTACGATGAATTATACGAAACACCAAAGAAAATAAAGCATACCTCAAACGAACAACAATCAGGTCGATCTTTCGATACGCAAAGAAAGTCCGATCGTTTGAGAAGAAAAGAAAATCAAACAAGTTTAAATCTTTGCAAAAAGAACACATCTATACACAGTGATTTCTCATTTTTGTTTTTCACACATTTATCTCTTTTTCTCATGAAATACACTTCAAGATGTTATCCACATGGTCAAGCATAGTATTTAATCTATATCACATCAGTATACTTTCTGATTTCCCGAGCTAACCAAGCATATCAAACAATGATATTATGGCTTTTTCATCTACTCTATCCATGAGATAGATACGTAAGCCAATGTACCATCATTTCCCAATGGTCAATTTCTTAAAATTTTATATATTTTGCATGTATTCACCTTCACCATATTTTTTCATTTCTCTCCATAAGAACACATGTATTTTCTCCCCCTAAAATAAAAAACTCTATTTCTGGATTTTTTCATTTTATATAAAAAAAGACACTATTTTTGGCTTTTTTCAATTTTCTCTCCCTAAACTACAAACGAAATGTAAAGAAAGAAAATTGATTAACTGACACGGATACCTGACGATTTTGCTTTTAGAAAACTTTCACGTTAGAAAGATGATATCACTTGAAATTTAACTTAAAAGAAGTAGAACACTCCTCCATCAACAACTTTTCAATCGTCGATAGGTCTTCTGGAGGTACCTGCATACTGATCAAACACATTAGATTTTAAATGACCCGAAGCGAAGTGCTTCTGGTCGACCAGTGTCCTGGTTTTGCTTCGGTACCACCTTAGGTTTCCATTGTTGTTGTTGTTTTGGTAATACAGTTTTTGATGAGTTAATCACAGTTGACTGTGATGAACAACATACAATTGGAAACTTTGAAAATTTAGGAATAACTCTTTCTTTCTTTTTAAAGAATGTAGGTTGAAATTCATCAAACACTCTAGCCATGTTCATCAATGAACTTTGGTCTGGCTGTTCTACCAAAAGCTGGAACCTTTCCTCTTCTTTGAGTAGAAGCAGCAGGAACCGGACAATCTTGTGCCATATGGCCTTTTGTTGGCAAATGTAACACAAACGATTGTTTATGTGCTTTCGTTTCGGAACCTGCATAGCTTCACAAAAATCATTAGCTCCAAAATAATCATAAAAAGTATAATATACCTGATGTCGATGATCATGAACTCATTTTGAAGTTGGGCTTTTTGAAGTAGAACTTGAACCACCTGATGAAAATTTTGCAATTTTTATTCTTCTTGTTCTTTGGAGTAGCATCGTTGACAAAAACTTCAGATATTTTCTGAGCATCCACACAGTGAAGTGGAAGTTCTTTGTTAGAAAATATTTGTTCCAAACCCTTGAGCTTGTAAAACCTCCCGGGTTGAACTTTTTTAGCCTTGAAAACATCTTTCTTAACTTGCTTCAATTTAATTTTCTTTAAATTTTGTTGTTTTGAAGCTTGAACACCACTAGCTTCAACAATTCTTGACTTAAAACCCAAACCTGCTTGTTTTCTTGAAATCTTTTCTTCCGAACTTGATGATTTATGTCCGTTCTTCGCCAATCGAGAAAATTCAGCTTTAACTTCTTGAACACCCTTCTTTGCATAGAAAATCGTCTCATCAATATCAGTATGAGATCGAATCTTCTCGGTAGAAGTAGCAGACTATTCATTTTCAGGTGATGACGAACTAGACACAAATTGAGAAAATTTAGAAACCTCAGATTTCATTTCATTCTTCTTGCCAGCCTTCTTGTTTTTCTTCTTCTTCACAACCTTCTGTTCTTCAGAATTTGATGATGAAAACTTTGAGTAATCATAATCTTGAACCTTTTCCTTCACATTATTGACAGCTTCTTTGATAATAGTCGGGGGTGTAACTATCCTATCAAAAACTCTTCCAAACATTTCATCCTTTGCCAAGAAACTTGTGAATGATTGTGAATTGGTGACATTGTTCAGAAGTCGATTTGTATCAATTACTTGAATCTTCAGATCATAAATCTTCTGTTGTGCTTCGGCTAATTCCTTTTCTGTTGCAATTAACTTTGTTAGAGCATATTCCTATGTTACAGAGTGTTTCATGTATTGTATCTAAGCGAGTGTGTGTTTGTGAGTCTTAGTGTCAACTTACCAAGGAAAGCATACCATTGGTATGCTCCATGGTCCACCGTACCAATTAGTACGCCGTACCAATTGGTACGCCGGCTAGTAAGTTGTCACTTATAAATACTTTGTGTTAGAATGTGAGAAAAACACTTCTGTGAGTTCTATCATTCTACACTTTGTGTGTGTGTGTGTGTGTTCTAGAGAGAGAAACTAGAGAGTATTCTTGTAATCTTCAAGTGATTCAATAAGAAAACTCTTATTTACCTTCTCATGTTAACTAGATCGATTGTGATAAATTTTTTGGAAGAAGAAAGTGTCTTCTCCAAACAGGTATTCTCATTGTGATAAATTTTTTGGTTATGGAAATGATTCTGGTTTTTATGATTCTCGAAAATGGTTTTCAAAATTTCAAAAACATAGAAATAAACTTGTGATTTCAAAAGTTTTCGATGAATGTTCAACTGATCAGTTTGGAAAACCAGTTTCAGTTACTTTAACTAATCATCGACTGTGTTATGTTTGTCGTAAGAAAGGTCATTATGCTAAAAATTGTCCTACGACTAATAACAATTCATCATCAAATTCCAAACATACAAAGTATGTTGATTCTGATGGCATTATTTTCAGTGAACCAATACCCAACACATATATTTTTTTTTGGAAAAATAGGTTTAATTCTGAAAAGTTGGGTAGTAGTTCTGATTGTCACTCATCAGTTGACAATGGTTCACCAGAAAGTTTAAAACGAAAACAGGAATGGAGACCAGAAGTTGTCTCCACATTCCATGACGACCTACCACATGTGTGGATGAGGGTCGGGATTTTAAGAACTTATTGTTTTCCAGTGTTTGTAGGTATTTCAAGAAGACCTGTTAGTAATCAAGAGATTGCTAACAGTGAGATACTTATGCGTGATTTAAGTTAAAATGCATCGTCACTATCTTTGAAACACTGATTTTTTTAATATCATTTTCAAAACAGTGTCAAGTGTTGATCGATCATTTTCATTTTTGTTATTCATTTTCTTTCGATCATATTTTTAGGGGGAGAAAATTTGAAAATTCTAAAAATAGTGTTTGTTTGAATTTTAGGGGGAGAAATTGGAAAATATAAAAAATGATAGAAAAATTGAGAAATTGATTCGACAAAAAAGCGAGAAATGATAGTGCATCAGCATATACGTTTATCTGTCATGGATAGATTGAGTCTAAAGGCTGTAGGTACGTGCATAATCTGTGAATGTGCATAACTAATCTGATATCTGCAAGTAAGATATAAACATAAAGCTTGCCTGATGATCTTTGTTTATTTGCTTCTTGATGAATGTTGTGTGATGATTCTGACAAAAATAGAATAAGAGAATTCCTGATGAATGCATGTTTTCATTTTGAAAGATTTAAACTTGTTTGATTTTCTTTATTTTCACAAACGATCGGACATTCTATGCGTATCGAAAGATCGACCTGATTGTTATTCGTTTGAAGTTCTACTTTATTTTTCTTGGTGTTTCGTATAATTCATCGGTCGTTCTCTGCGTATACGAAAGTATCGACCTGATCGTTGCTGAATTATACAACTTCAACTTGTTTTACTTTCTTATTTTCTCACATACTTGGGTTTTCTCTATGTGTTCACAAGACCGACCTGATTGCTAGGTATTTGAGGTTCTTTTCTTTATTTTTGCATGACTCATCAAGGATGATTAAATTCTAAGAAAAATTACTTCTATATGATAAACATGATGATTTGCCGTTATTTCTGATAGAGTGGAAGCCGAGTTATTAGTGCAGGATAAATTTACCTTAAGCATATCTGAAAAACGATAAAAATGATTGGTCCGTGCTGAAATAAACTCAAATGTTGTATTTGCGATTATCTTGGCTTGCATGCTGATCAAGGCCGAATTTGAAATATTCTAGATGCGTTGTATCTGATATGATCTCGCGGTCGTGATCTTTCTCGCAAAAGACAAAAATAGTGTCTGATTTTGTATTGCATTTTATTTTTCATTTCAGAAAAATCAAAAAGATTTTTGGTGTGTTTTAGTATAAATTCATAAAAACCAAAAATATTTTATTTCATGTTTGTTTTCGATTGATCGACACAAGATACGAAAAACAATTTTCAAATCTATATCTTGGATTCTCAAAGAGAAGTTTTGCGCCAAGCTTAACTTATGTTGGCTTAAAAATAGAAAACCGCGTTTCTGTCTTCTGAAATTGCAGGTTATATGTGATAAGACTCAAGCATGGTGAAAGGGGGGAGTTTGAAGTATCTTCACAAATGGATCTTCAAGTTCTAAGATTATTCAAGAATGATCCAGCCATGCAAGCTCTATAGCTGACAAAAAACTTCAAGTTGAAGATCGGATGCAGTAATGCTAAAGATTGAAGACTGAAGTTTAGTTAGCATAGATACACTACACGTTAAGGGGGAGTTTGTTAGAGCATATTCCTATGCTACGAAGTGTCTCGTGTACTGTATCTAGGTGAGCGTGTGTTTGTGAGTCTTAGTGTCAACTTACCAAGGACATCATACCATTGGTACGCTCCATGGTCCGCCGTACCAATTAGTACGTCGTACCAATTGGTTCGCCAGTTGGTATGCCGGCTAGTAAGTTGTCACTATAAATACTTTGTGTTACAATGTGAGAAAAACACTTCTAAGAGTTCTGTCATTCTACACTTTGTGTGTGTGTGTGTGTGTGTTCTAGAGAGAGAAACTAGAGAGTATTCTTGTAATCTTCAAGTGATTCAATAAGAAAACTCTTATTTACCTTCTCATGTTAACTAGATCGATTGATTCTATCAGCAGTAAGATCATTCCATGTACTTACAAGTGGTATCAGAGCAAATCTAAGATTGTCAAGCTCACCAAACAACTCTTTCTTCAATTTATCTTCGTTCTTTTTCTAGATATCAATGAATGTGTTCAACAACTTGTTCACTCTTGTCAACTCCTTCTTCTCCTCCAACATTGCTTCATTCTCAATAGAATAACTTTTTGCTTTAGCAGCAAGCTCAGCAGAAGTTTTGTTTAGCACATCGAGTTTAATCTTTGATTTCCCAAAAAGATCATTGAATTCATCTTCAACATCTTTAGCCTCAGCCTTCCATTTTTCAACTTCTTGAACTAACACAGCCTTTTCTTCAACTATCTTTGCATTCTTGAACTCAAAATCCTTTTCAACTTTCTTAGACATCTCTAACTCTTCTTTTACTAATTTAAGTTTAGCAGTGAGAATTCTGAATTCTTTCAACAAAGAATCATTTTCCTTCAACAAATTTTCAATTTCAACTCCATAATTTCATTTTCAGCTGATTCAATTCATAGGAGCTTGACTCTGAATAATAATCATCTTGTGCAGAGGTAACGAATCAATGCGGATTTATCAAAAACTTTTCCCTAATCATAAGTTCCATCACTTTCAACAGCCAATGCCTTTATACTTGATGAAGCTTGAGAACCATTGGTAGTTTTTGAATCAGATTTACTTGCTTGAGACTGCTGACACTCTTTTGCAAAATGACCAAGTTTTGAACATTTGTAAAATTTGATTTTTGAGTTTTCTAAACCCAACTTTCCATTTGAATTAACAGCGTGTCTTCCAGTTTTATTATAAAACCTTTGTGCTCTCTGAGTCAACATAGCCAATTGCCAGGCCATATCCACTTCATTCAAATGATCATCATCATTTTCATTAAGATCTTCTTTAGTCACCTGAGCATCACTAATATTTTTGATAATCACTCCAAAGAAAGATGAAATTAAAGCAGAGATCAAAGTAGCACAATCATCAATTGTCTTGATAGAAGATGCATTCTGATTGGTCAAATCTGGAATTGTAAAACTGCAACCCCTAGAAGAATTAGAATTTTCAGAAATTCCTGAAACATTCCCAATGAAAGCTGTACTTTGTGCAGAACTAACACCGATTGGTTTAGCTTTAGCATTTATGCTTGCGACATTCTGACCATGATATAATTCTGGTTTTGCAATTGAGCAGTGATTTGTTTGAATTCAACATTTCCATTTCCTGTGCATGAAGTTTACTATTGAGCTCATGAAATGATAATGTTGGAAATTCTTTTTCATGTGTAATCAACAAAACATAATTTTCCCATTTCTCTGGTAATGCTTCCAATATCTTTTCTTTCAATTCTTCATCAGCTTTCTCAATTCCCACAACTTTCAATTCACTTATCTAATGTGAAAACCTTGATACAAGAGCCGTGATGCTTTCTTTATCATAATGTTGAAAGTTATCAAATTCTTTGTTCAACACCTTTCTTTGACTCTTTTTGTATTGATTGTTTCCTTCACATCGTGCTGATAAAGCATCCCACAATTGTTTTGTCTTCTTGCAAGTGCCGAATTGATGTAGTAATTCGGTAGGTAAAGCCATGGTAAGATAACCAAAAGCTTTTTGTTCAAGTTCATAGCTTTTCCTTTCTTCAGATGAAAAATCTTTGATTTCCTTATATTCTCCACCATCAATTGGACGCATGTAAAGTTTTTGAATTGTAATCTATAGATCGATGTCATTTGTGCTGACATAGGCGGAAAACCATTGCTTCCAATTGTGATAATCCTCCAACTATAATAATTTGGGAACTTTCTGACTTGTTCAAATTTCGTTATCAAAATTGATCAGGGTTTGCATCGCGTTTTGCATAACGGCAAAAGCTTGGAAATCTGACATCTTATAAAATTTCAAATTATGTTCAACCGAACTAAACCGAAGTGAAGACAATTGAACTGAACTGAAAGATTGAACCGAACTTGTCTGAACTAAAACTGAACTGAACCAAACTAAAGTACCCGAACTGGTCCGAACTGGAAATGAGGCGAACTGAAACTAACCCAAGTGATCCGAACTGGAAAATTTATCCGAACTAGAAGTAAAGAGAACTAGAGTTAACCGAACTTGTCCGAACCGACACTTCGGTTGTCCGAACTGAACCAAACTCAAGCAAACTAAAGCGAACTACCACTTCTGGTGACGGTTATTTTTCGAACTGGAGTTCTTCACCCGAACTGGAACGAACCAGACATGGGTCTCAATAAAAAATTCTTTGGACAGATTTTAACACGATTTACCAGAAAAAGTGACAAGGAATGATTTAGGAGTGAAATTTTCACAAGAAACACGACTGAAATGATCAAAATCTCGCAAAAACACTCTAAATTTTTCAAAAACGACACTTTTTGTTTAAAAAAATCTAAAAATAGCAACCGTAGATCAGTAGATTGAACCAGAAAGCTCTGATACCACCTGAATAGTCGTGAGCGTCGGATCGTCTACTCGAGCTAGCTATTTCAGATACGATACAAGTAATTAAAGATTGTTTTATTGATCACGATAGAACAAATACAATCTGGAACTCACTCAGAGAAACACCTTATAGAACACACACTTAACACTTAGAGATTTGTTCAACTACTACTGAATTACAAAGCAAAACGACTATTTATTCTCCGTACCCGATGTCGCCCGAATCCACGGTTTGTGTGCACGCGAACTCATCCGAAGTGTGACTTTGGGTGACACTTCGTGTCACTTCGGACCCACTCACTTAGTGTAACAACCATTTTGCAACATCGTCTTGTTCAGATACTTCATACGACAAACCGATTATGCTCTAACACTTCCACATCCACTAAGTATCATTCACCATTTGGTTACTTGATTTTATATAACGTAATAGCACATAACTTATTCCATACAATTAATCCATTTGCAAATCATTAAGCACATATAAGGATTGAAAGCATTTTGTAACATGTTTAACACATAAACATTTGAATGCATATTGAATCATAGCATGTATGCCAGCCCAAAGCGGTTAAAACATTTTAAAGCAGGGCTTCATAAAACTCACATGAGCCTAGCACTACAATATCACAAATCCAGATAGCTAACTGAAGCAATCAACTGCTCACCCTATTCTGATGTCCTAAATCAAGACATCCTTGTGAGGATAAACACTTCCAAACATGCAACTTTACTCTAAGGACCAAACCCAACACGTACGGGTCAGATCCAACACTTAGACAAAAAGAGCATATTCCGATTCCCTTGAATACGGTCGTATCATATTACCCCAATACGACCGTATCTAAATTCTTTTAACTGATTTCCACCTAATTCCCAGAAGCATACGACCCACAATACAACTTCTGATACGGCCGGCCACATGAATACGGTTATATCATGTCTATACCAATATGGGCGTATTCATCCATTGCATGAATACGACCGTACTTCCTTTCCCCAATACAGGCGTATTCAACCCGGTAGAACTCAAATCATCCCTTTTTGGTCATATCCATTGGTCGCTTATCCATTTTCGCGTTACCAGAAACATTCTTATGAAAATTAAAAATAAACCACTATCGATTAACCACTGGAAACAATCAAAATAGCCCTTGATCGACACATGCAAGACCTAACTTCCCAAAAATAGAAATACTTCATTCATGCATGATCTAACCTTAAATTCTTGCTTTCTTGATGATCAGCAGCTCCCTAGCACTCAAAGATCATCATCCATCCTCCTAGAACTGACCATAATCCACACATTTATGATTCCATCACAAAACTTAACAAAATCATGAAAAACACTTACAAAATTCTTACCTAAATGATCTAGCACCTCCAACACATGATTCCAACCTTCCAACGGCTTTCTGGAACAGATTATGAGCTTCTGGAGTGGAGAAACTGAGAGAGGATTGCAGAAATGAAGAATTCTGCTCGAAAATGAGTTTTTATAGGTCTGGACTCGATACGGGTGTATTAACTTAAGCCAATACAACCGTATTACAAGTTTCCAACACGTGTCACCTCAAAAATCAGATTGCTGGCATTCGATACGGCTCTATCATATATAAGGCCATACGACCGTATCCCCCGTTTGGCAGAAAACTCCAAATTTGTTTTCGCAATTCCCGCTTCACTACAACTCGGAATTTAGTCCTGTTTTCGCCCATGTTCTTCATTTTCAATTCCCTATCATATCCAAGTGATGAAACCCTCATAAATCATCGGATCTATTACTAGCTCGAGAAATCGGGGTGTTACTGTTCTACCCCCCTAAATAGGTTTCTTCCTCGAAACCTACTACATAATTATCCAGAAAATTCACCCCATTCTCAGCTTCAATACTCTATAAGTTGCCCATACGCAAACTTCACATTTTTCTTCTCATCATTCTCATTGTTACATATCTCGTGTACTCAAGGGTATGCAACTTGGAGGCCTTGCAATCGCCCAAAGGAAGGAGTGGCTATAAGCTCTTCGAGGTAGCTTCTTCACGGGATCCTTGACGATGCCTTCTCCACCCTTTCCTAGAATTCCGGTTCGCATAGCTTATTTGACTGCCATGCGCTTTTGTCCCTTGGCTTGATGACAAAGGAAACAACATCTCCTAGAACATAAGTTCCTCCTAACAAGTTATGAAGGCTCTAAAGCACTACAGTCACTACCTTCCGCATTCTAGTTCTAAGCCATATCATAGTAAGTAATCAAGGGCCCAAGTATATAACACAATAACACATAATGTAAGTTCGTGAGTTGTGCATCATCTACTCGATCAATGATCAAACATGTAATTCGAGTAATGAAATCAATACAAAGATGTAAATACAAATGAGATTTGTATTACTAGACTTTCAGAGTACACAAACAGAAACACATAGAAGATCTAACCCCGCAGTTCTAAAACTCTACAAGACGAAGCTATTTACAGTTGTACATAAATGCCCAAACACGACATCACCCGAACTGCCACTTCGGGTCAGTTCGTGTGCACCCGAACTGGAAGTTCGGGTCACTTTGGACACAACCTCTTTTGTAGCTTTTTTCTTGTACTTGATACTTCACACGACGACCAAGAACATGCTCTAACAAACTCCCCCTCAACGTGTGCAGTATCTGTGTAGTATTTGTACCACAACAAATCTTCACATAACCTTGTATCTTCAATCAAACTCTCCATCAACTTGACAATTAGTCTGATCTTGAATACTTGACGTTGCAGCGTGTGTTATCTCTTTATCAACAGCTTTAGAAGACTTCAAGTTGTGATACTCTTTTTCCACTTAATACCTGCCATCATAAATAATCTTGGCGCAAAACGTCTCTTTGAGACTCCAAGATATTCAGATTTTGAAATTTGATTTGTATCCCGTGTTGATCATTCGAAAAAAAAATAGAAATAAAATCTTTTTGATTTTTTGAAACTTTATTCAAAAAACATCTAAATTTTTTTGGTATTTTTTGAAATGAAAAATAAATGCAATACAACATTAGACACTATTGTTGTCTTTTGCGAGAAAGATCATGACTTGGGATCATATTAGTCATAACGTGTTGCACTACACATTAATTTTAATTATTGTAGCACCTAAGCCATGTCGATTGCATATATAATTTGTCCAAATTTAAACTCAGATATAACCATACTCATAACATTTGGATATGTTATAGTATTGATTAGACTTGCATTGACCAGTGTTCCACACAGTATCAGACATACTCAGATATGCTTTGTTTATCACACTTTGTGATTTCACTTGTGATTCAACACATAGTGATTGTATTCATGATATAGTCAACCGTGTTCCATGAAAAAAGAAACAAGAACGTTAAATCGGCTATCTTAAGGTCGATCTTTCGATACACAGATAAGGCCTCGGATTTACCAAAATAAGAAAATAAAAACAAGTTGAAATTGTATAATTCACCAACAATCAGGTCGGTCTTGTGGACACGCGGAGAAAGTCTGGTGAATTATACGGAACACCAAGAAAATAAAGTGTTAGGTCCCGTGAAGGGCTCTTTAACAATATTGGCACAATTTGATTTAAACAAGATAGACAAGTTGCGAAAGTAAATCAAATTGGAAGACAACAATTCATAAAAAGGGTTTTTCTGTATATCTCAAATGTAAATAATGGTTTACACGAGTTTATAGTATAACAATATATCAACAGATAGAACTTTTCTATGGGAGTAGTTGTAATTGCTTTGAGAAGCTTGTGAATTGTGTGCTTGTTGTCTTGCATTCTTTGGTGAAGTCCGCTTGCTATTTATAGGAAGTAGTGGCAAGTTGAAAACGAATAATGTGGTTGATGACAGTTGAATTTGGAGTGTGTCAGAGTATATAGATATAAATTGAGGATATTCAATTTATCTCTTTTAACCGTCTTCAACTACTTTCGTGTTGAATGCCAAGTTGGTATTCACTTTTACTTGTTCTTCACACAAAGGCAGAATTGTTCTTCTCGTAAACTTTATCTTCTGATAGTTCAGAACTCCTTCAAGATCTTCTTTGAAGACTATTAATGCTTCCCATTAGAAGCCTTCTACAGAAATTAGGATTTATGTAGAATCTGGTCTGTACAAGATTACTTTGGAAATTCTAGAGTAGTTCTGTATGAATACAGAAATCTATAAATCGTACAGATTTTCATATCCTTTCTGTTTTGAGGATATATCTTTTCTTTTCTTCTAATACTTGACTATTTTCCGTTACATTTACATTGTGTTCTAATAATCTCCCCCTAAGTATTTGAAGAAAATTAAAAAAAGAGAAAATTAGGATAAGCAGATCATTCCAATGGATAAGATTCATAGTACGGCTATTACATAAATGTTCTTAAGACAAATTTTTGGTTACAGAGTCTTCTTTGATAAAGAACGTTTAGGGAAGTGGGCTCCAGCAGGCTTTGTGAAGTTCCTTTTGGAGTACTCGGTGTTGCTTGAGTTCTTCTAGAGTTTTGATCACCAATTCCCCCCGTCTTATTACCTTAGGATCAGTTTCATTGTTTGCTTGAAGTAGAAATGAGATAACTTTCAGAGTTTCATCTGAGTAAGCCTGACACTGGTTGATTCCGAAGAAACTTTTCTTGTCATTATGATTTCTGAAGCAGATTCCTATTTCTCCAGTGCTTGGAATCACTTTGGATCCTTTCCATTATAGTCCAGTGGGTAGATCTTCTTTTGCAGTTTTAATGGAGAATTTCTTCAACCCAGTGTGCATTGCTAGCTCGAAGTCATTCAGAGCAAATCTTTTGTATATTTTATATCCTGTTTCTCTAAGTTGATGTATTGCTCTTCTGTTTTGAATACTTCTTGAACCATGTGAGAAATAGGTTCTGAGAAGAGTAGATCTAAGTCTACATCAGTGAAGGTGTATGGCTGACGGTTGTTGGCGGTGGTGGTTATGGTATATGAGTTGAAGTAATGAGTGAACCGGCTTCTTTTTTGTTGTTTTTCTCTGACTTCCACGATTTCTATGATATCAGCTTCTGATTGCAGCCAACTTCTTTCAAAAGGCGTATTGTTGAGCCTCTCTTCAAATATATTTTTGCTCATTGGGCTCATCGGAGGTGCTTGTTCTATTTCTTAGAGAAACATGTTTCCACATCCTCTCTTTTCATGCCAGAGTTCCTCTTCAACTTGCTTCTCTTTTCCGTAGTTATCTTCATATAAAGATTTAGAGGAAATTAATAGTTCTCGTGTGAAGAGGGCTCCCCCTAGATTTGTGGTCTGCTCCTTTTCCTTTTTAGAATCTTTTGTGGATCTTGAGGCTTCTGTAGTGTGGGCCCCAGGAGCAGCACTTGATGAGTGTGGAACTGGAAGCTTATTTGATTTTTGAGCTGATTGCCTCGGTGGTGGGGGTGGCATTGATTGCTCAGGAGTTGGACTAGGCTTGCATTGATCAGGTTTCTTTCTTTTGGGAGAAGACCTGTTTTCATCAGGACCTGTTTTTTGTTTTGACCTAGGAGGAGAAGGTGATTCATCAAGATTGATGACCGGAGGGGTTGATGCTTCTGTTTCTGAAGGTTTCTTGATTGAGAAGAATGGATTAGCTTCTGTTACCTGTTTGGATAGGCTCATCATTCTTTTCTCAAGAAGCATCTGATCAGCGTTTATCTTTCTCAGATTTGATCTTTCTTCAAGTATTTCTTTGTTGAGAAGGCTGAATTTTTCCTTGATCTCATTGAGCATTTCTCCTCCTTTGGCTTCATATGATTCTATGGTCATTTGAACCAGGTCACTCAGCTGCTTGATTTGATCTTCCCACATTCCTTTACTCCTCCCTTTAGTTGCCACTCCTTTTTTTACAGAGCTTTTAGTTGATCAGAAATCTGGTGTAATTGCTGCTTGCTGTTTCTCTTCATTGTTTTTATCTCTTCTTCCAGTTCTGAGATTCTCAAACTGTTCTTTTCTGACTGTCTTGATAATTCTTCTATTCGTACAGAACTACTGCAGAAATTCTGATGTACTTCTGTAGTCTGTTGTTGTTGTTCTTTCATGAAGTCAGTGAGCCGAGAAGAGAGAGAACTGGAGAATTCCTCGAAGTCAGACTTCGAGGCAACTTCAGGGGGTAACAAACCAGAAGACAACACATGTCTTTCTGTTGGACTGTGTGGTTTCTCTTTGAGAAATTCATCAGTGCCTGCTAACCCAGCCAGGCTGAGTGAGTACAGGGCTTCCACATTCTTTGATGAATCCAGAAATGGATTGACCTCTGTGTTTTTAGAAAATCCTGTGACAGAACATTTGTTTGTTTATGAGAGGATGCCTCAGATGAGTTGGCAGTGAACACATCACTGTTGCTCACTTCCATCTTTCCTTGACTTTTGTAGTCTCCACTTGTTCTTACATCATCTTCACTGACAGAGTCAGAGAAGATATTCTGATGTGTGGCTAGAATGGGTATGTCAAAGGAAGTTGGGTTGGTTACTTGAGTTTGGAAGTGGGCAAAGGCTTCTTGGTAGGATGTTTGAGGTGACGATTGTTGGCTTTTGTTCTGAATTGGTGAGGTTGGTTTTTCTGGAGAGTATGGGGCTGAGATTTTGGTTCTTTGAAGGGATGTGATATGAGGGGTTGATGGTGATGACTTGGTGTGGTCTCTTGTCAATGGTGTGGTGAGGTTTGTGATTATGGAGAGAGATGGGGAGAGGAAGGGTTATGATCAGCCATTTCTTCTGATGGGTTTTTTGTAGTGTTGGTTGAGGTTGGTGACTGGTCAGGGTTGGCTGAGAATTTGTTGGCTTTGGTGAGGCGCTTCTATAGGAATGGGTTATCATATCCTAGCTTGGATTTTATACCCCATGGGAAATTCCAGAACTGAATGTGTGTACCTGATTTGTAGATTCCTTTGATGTGGTACAGCTCAGTGATGTAGGTTTCTTCATTTTCTGCAGAATTCAACTTCTTCTGAAGCATTTGAGCTAAAAATCTAATATAGGGCATGGAATCTGTTCTCTTTCTTGGAGACTTTTGTTTGATTCTTTTCTTCATGTCTCTCCAGATTAGTAGAGCCACATCCATTTCCTTAATGAAATATAAACTTTATAGGATGATGAGGGTGTTTTTGTTTGTTTGATGTCACACCCCCAAATTACCACTAACGGAGTTTTACCGTGTGGGGTGTGAGTACAGACCAGGACCCGAGTCAGTGATTGCAACAACCCATTCAATCCATAATTATAATAAAATAAATGCATCAAACATTCATTAGAAAACCATAATTTAGATGTGTAACGCAGCGGAAAGTAAGATGCGCAAAACACGCGCCCAATAGTTTAAAGTAAGATCAACGCATGCAGTGTTGAGAAGATAAAAAAAAATGTTTGTCTCCCAAAGTAAAAGTTTGAAAAGAAAACAAAGCCAAGGGGTAACCCGCCACACCTACCAATAACAGAGTGAACTCCTAGCGACCTGTACAAAAGTAGGGTAAAACCAAGTGTCAGCTAATGCTGGTGAGTTCACGA
Organism: Deinandra increscens subsp. villosa; assembly: GCA_039602395.1. NCBI lineage: Eukaryota > Viridiplantae > Streptophyta > Magnoliopsida > Asterales > Asteraceae > Deinandra > Deinandra increscens. The sequence continues at coordinate 16,919,153 of JBCNJP010000009.1, forward strand.
AAGAAATATATTTCATGTACTAAGTATGTAGATATAAATAATAGGCATTAATAGAATTGAATACTATCGTAGGTAGTTAGCCTAGTTGTCATGTCCATTAGGAAGTTCGCAACCGAAGCTGACTAAATGCATGTAGGGAATACCTACACGTTTTGCCTCCCCTGTGTCCATCTGTACACAGAAGTTTTGGCTGACATTAACTTCGTCCGACCTCCAGTCAGGTGGGCATCCCGTGCACCGCAGAGCGAGGGTTGTCAATCCTCAGTAGTACTACTAAACGTCACCATGCTATTTACACTATATTAATGGTCCGATTATGTGAGGGCTTTAATAGATGGGCTATCCTATGACATGTGATAGTTACTTATTCAATTACATTAACGAGTGTTTTGTAAGTTATCATATAACTCGTAAGAAAATCGGATCACTACCCAAACGGGGTATGATCTAATTTGGAGTGTGAAACTCACCTTAGGGAGCGCTGCTACGAGATGCCGCACTTGAGCCAAGTGCTACGCGTTTCGAATCGAGGGTAAGACCTAAGAGCGAGGTCTAGGAGTTAGTCGTGTCCCGAGGGCAAAAGTGTTTCGTGTGTACTAGTGGAAAACAAAGTTGCCTATGACCTATCACAGAGCAAGTTTGACTTTGACCATTTGACTTTGACAGTTTACTTTGACCCGACGTGCTGACCCATGACTCAATGGTTGATCAAGTAGAAAATACCTTATGAACGTGTGATAGAATTCATGCAAATCATACGAGAGTTGGTGTCCTAGTATCATGCTACTAAGGTGGTGAAGGTGACACATACCAAGCAACTAGGACTATGATGACTACTACACCCGTACGGTACGAGGTCAACGAGTCAACCTCCTACAGTCTTGCCATTCCCACAAAGTGGGGACCTAGGACTTGTATTGATGTAAATTACATAGTCTAAGGGTTTAGATTACCCATCACATAAGCACATTGGAAATAGAACAAGTTATTGAAGCATGGGGTATGATACACATTGTCAAGCAATTGGTCAAGGATTGGGGGTCATCTAACTTATCCTACTGAAGGGGCTTGGTCAATGAAAGTCAACAGAAAGTTGGACTACCCTTAGTTGCCTAATTTCATGCATTGACCTAAGGTTCATAGCTAGCATACAAGTTATATGGCAAAACATGGAAACAAGCATCACAAATTTAAGACAGCTGCGCACCGACTTTGTCTACTCAGGATCAGTGACTTATCATGTGAACTAGAACCCCTAACCACTTCCAATTCAAAGATAACCCACCAAGTTTTTATTCCAAAAAGAATCATCTAAAAAGGATGAGGAATGAGAAAGTTAGGTTGTGTGCAAGTTGGACAAAATTTCCGGAGAGAATCTGCCTGGCGTTTAGTATGTGACATAGAGTTCGGGTTGTTACTCATTACTACCTTTGAGTTATATTCCAAAACTTTCCAGATCATTAATTTAGCATATGCACAACAACTTTTATGTTTTACCAAAATTTTAATTGTCCCGTTAACCTTGTCAAAAATCCCACGTAAGTACATGAGTTTATTTCTGGACAGAATTGCACACCCATTTTGTCCGGGACCTTTGGGGTACCAAATGAGGTTCTTATTACGTGAGGTCGGTGCCATATGAAAGCTAAGACATATACATAAGACACGGAAAAAGAATCATGCAATTTGGTTCATTTACGAGAGAGTTATGCCAATTAGAAGTTGACTAGGGTTTTTCAAAAACAGAACAGCAGCCAGAAATAACAACCCAACTTCCCGACTCCATAACTCGACCGTTACTTGGAATTAGACCACTAAATTTTCCAAATTACAAGTTTAATATACACCCAAAAACTTTCATATTTCACTTTACACGAAATTTCCATGTTAGCATGCCTAAACAACTGATGCAAGACAGCCACTCAAATTCTTGGCAGTTCTGTGCACCAAACTTATGGTGCACGGATGGGTGACCAAAACAGATTCATTTGTTGCGAAAAAGGTGCCAAACGAAACCTAAGACATGTAGTTTTCTTTTTCCACTGGAATCAGGTCCATTGCACTTGTCATAAAAAAGTTATGGCCTTTCAAAGTTGACACATTTTTCTGGACGAATCTGCCAGAATTTCGACTTTACAAAATCATGCGATTAGGGAATCAAAACTTACGGTTTGGTGTCTAGTCTTTTGCGATTACTCCCCAGGTGTTGTAGGAGTATTGTAGGCCTCCGGTTGTCCCTTGGAAGTGGCTGAAATTCGATCAAAGGGGCTGGGGAGGGGCTGCCGTCGCAAGGGGAGAGGAGAGGAGGAATTAGGGTTTGTGGTGAGTTGTGGTTTTTGCGCAAGAATGAGAGGGGGGGGGGGGGGGGTTATGTCCGGTTTTGGGGGGTTTGGGATGGGCTTGGAGTGTTCTCCAAGTCTTAGGTAGGTTTAGGTCCATTAGTGGTCCTCAATTGCAAGTATGTTCGTTAAATGGATCGAATCGTAGGTTCCGGTGTCGTTAATAAGCGTAACTAAACTTAACTAACAATTTATATCAAATAATGCATGCAATTATTTTTTTCCTACACATATAATCAATTAAAGACATATAATTTACATAAGAACTAGTTAGAATCAATTCCTGTTATTCTTTGCGTTTGACGAATTTTGGTGATCAACCAGTGTGTAGGGGCAGACTCGGTAAAACAAGTGCACGTGAAACAGACGTGACATAAAACGACTAGTACACATTGGCAGGTCTTAACGGAAAGTTAACTGGGTTAACCTGGGAATTTGGCAGTTGTCACATCCTCCCCTTGTTACAGAAATTTTCGTCCCGAAAATTTGGTCGGTGTAGTCACGGGTTCTGCGAAAGGAAATAAAAATTTTCAGGGTCTTACATCATCCCCCTATTATGGAAATTTTCGTCCCGAAAATTTAAGCGTACCTTAACTATGATAAAGATGGTTGATCGAACAGGTGCGGGTACTTCTTTCGCATCTGGTCCTCACGTTCCCATGTGAACTCTGGTCCACGTTTAGATTGCCATCGAACCTTGACAATGGGGATCTTACTTCGTTTCAACGTTTTCTCTTCACGACCCATAATCTCCACGGGTTGTTCAATAAATCGAAGCTGTTCGTCGACTTGTAATTCCTCTAGTGGAACTATCAGTGTCTCATCAGCCAGACACTTCTTCAGATTTGAAACGTGGAACACGTTGTGTACTCCTTCTAATTCTGGTGGCAAATCTAGACGGTACGCCACCGTGCCTATCTTTTCGATGATCTTGAAGGGTCCCACATAGCGGGGATTTAACTTCCCACGCTTACCAAATCTTATCTACGCCTTTCCAGGGTAAAACTTTAAGAACACCATGTCGCCCTTTTGGAATTCCAACGGTTTGCGACGCCTGTCGGCGTAGCTCTTCTGTCGATCTCTGGCAGCCGCTAAACGGTTTCTGATTTGCACAATTTTCTCCGTGGTCTCGTGCACAATTTCGGGTCTAGTGAGTTGACTCTCACCTACCTCAGCCCAACAGACCGGTGATCTGCATTTTCTTCCGTATAGCGCCTCAAATGGCGCAGCCCCAATGCTTGTATGGTAACTGTTGTTATAGGAGAACTCAACAAGCGGTAGGTGAGTCTCCCAATTCTTTCCAAAATCCATTACACATGCTCTCAGCATGTTTTCGAGAGTCTGAATTGTACGCTCGGTCTGTCCATCCGTTTGAGGATGGTATGCAGTACTCATGTCGATTCGGGTACCCATGGCGGCTTGTAGAGATCTCCAAAATTTGGAAGCGAATCGTGGGTCTCGATCAGAGATGATGGATAGTGGGACACCATGAAGTTTTACTATGTCCTTCACGTATATATGCGCAAGTTTATCTGTCTTGTCAGTTTCTCTCATGGGCAAGAAGTGGGCAGACTTTGTCAATCTGTCGACTATTACCCATATCATATCATTACCTGCTGGGGAACGAGGCAGCCCAGTAATGAAGTCCATGGAGATATCCTCCCATTTCTATCCTGGGATCCTTGGCTGCTGGAGTAGTCCTGACGACTTCTGGTACTCGACCTTGACTTTAGAACAGGTCAAGCACTTTTTGACATATAAGGCAATGTCTGCCTTCATGTTGGGCCACCAGTAGACCAGCTTCAGGTCCTGGTACATTTTGTCGGACCCTGGGTGCACAGAGTAGCGAGACTTGTGTGCTTCATCCATGACCAATTCCCGTAAGTTACCGTAATGAGGCACCCAGACCCGATTCTTATAGTAGCGTAGGCCATCGGCCTTGACCTCCGACTCGCCATCAATTCCCCGAAGCGATTCAGCATCAAAGTTCTCCTGTTTTAGGGCCTCCCTTTGCGCGTCTCGGATTCTATCCGGCAGTTCAGTGTGAATGGTCATTTGCAAGGCTCGCACCCGTCGTGGCTTTATGTGCTCCTTTCTGCTCAACGCATCTGCCACCACGTTGGCCTTTCCTGGATGATATTTAATTGCCAGATCGTAGTCATTTAACAGTTCAACCCATCGACGTTGCCTCATGTTTAGATCCTTCTGCTCGAAGATGTGCTGCAAACTCTTGTGGTCCGTGTATATGGTGCACTTAGTACCATATAAGTAATGTCGCCAAATCTTTAAAGCGAACACTACTGCTCCCAATTCCAAATCGTGAGTGGTGTAATTTCTCTTATGAGTCTTCAATTGCCTAGACCCGTATGCGATCACCTTATCTCTTTGCATTAGGACACATCCAAGGCCTTGTATGGACGCATCGCAGTAGACCGAGAAGTCGTCCACACCGTCAGGCAACGATAATATTGGTGCCGAGCATAACTTTTCCTTCAATGCCGGAAACGCGTTTTCTTCTTTGTCGCCCCATCTGTATTGGACTCCCTTTTGCGTTAGGGCAGTCAGGGGTTGTGCCAGTTGGGAGAAACCTTGGATGAATCGCCGGTAGTAACCAGCCAAACCGAGGAATTGGCGAATTTTGGTTGGGGCTCGAGGCGTCAACCAATTCTTGATTGCCTCGACTTTCGAAGGATCGACGTGAATTCCCTTTTCATTAACTATATGTCCCAAAAATTGGACCTCCCTGATCTAGAAGTCGCACTTTGAGAATTTTGCGTAGAGTTGCTCCTTATGTAACAAATTCAAAATTAGTCGCAGGTGTTCCTCATGCTCTTCTTTGGACTTGGAGTAGATCAAGATGTCGTCGATAAAGACAATGACGAATTTATCCAAATAGGGCTTGCAGACACGGTTCATGAGGTCCATGAACACTGCTGGCGCGTTGGTTAGGCCAAAGGGCATAACCATGAACTCATAATGGCCCTACCGAGTCCTAAAGGCCGTCTTCTCTATGTCCTCTTCACGGACGCGTAGTTGATGGTAACCAGATCTTAGATCGATTTTCGAATAGTAGCTTGATCCTTGTAATTGGTTGAAGAGGTCGTCGATTCGAGGTAGAGGGTAACGATTCTTGATGGTTACCTTGTTCAGCTCGCGGTAATCGATGCACATGCGGAACGTTCCATCCTTCTTCTTAACGAATAGGACTGGGGCTCCCCATGGTGAAGAGCTGGGCCTAATGAAGCCTTTATCCAAAAGCTCTTGGAGTTGAGTTGACAACTCGTTTAGCTCACTTACTGCTAATCGGTAGGGGGCTTTGGCGATCAGAGCAGAACCTGGCGCAAGGTCGATTCCGAATTCCACTTGACGGAATGGAGGTAGGCCCGGTAGATCATCGGGGAACACATCTGTGTAGTCTCTAACCACGTGTAAATTCTCTATCTTCTTTTCCTCGCGTGTTTTATCGGTGACTGTCGCCAGGATTGCGACATGCCCTCTCCTGAGGCACTTCTGCGCCTTAAGGTATGATATGATTCCAGTCACGGCACTGGCTTTCTCTCCTTGGACATTAAGTACTTTCCCGTCTGGAAAAGGTATTTTTATAACCTTCTCCTGGCATAAAATTTCGGCTCTGTTCTTGGACAACCAATCCATACCTACTATGATATCGAAACTACCAATAGTAAAAGGTAACAGATCTATGCCTAGTTTGTGGCCCGAAATTTCTAAGGTGCAGTTTTCTACTAAGTGTGTTGTATCTACTAGTTTGCCATTTGCTAGTTCAACAGTATACTTAGCACTTAAGGGTGTCTGTTTGGCCTTGATAAGTTTGCAAAACTTAAAGGAAATAAAACTTCTTTTTGCGCCCGAATCAAACAAGACGTTCGCAAAGTAATTATTGAGGAGAAACTTACCCGTTATAACATTGGTATCATTCCTGGCTTCTCCTGTATTCATGACGAACGCGCGACCACGCCCGTTGTTACCACCACCATTGTTCCCGCCGTTTCCGTTGTTGTCACGGTTATTGTTGTTGCCGGAGTTGTTGTTTCTCTTCTTCAGTTGGGGACAATCTTTCTTGATGTGGCCTTGTTTCCCGCACTCGAAGCAGCCACGCGGGTTTTCATTGGTGTTGTTGTTGTTTCGCTTCTGAAGCTCGCCCCAGCAATTCTTAGCTTCATGGCTGGGCTTGCCACACCGCTCACAGTTGCCACTCGCCCTACAGTTGCCGGAGAGGTGAATGTTGCATCGGTTACAGAAGGGTAATTTCCCTTTATAGCCACCTTGGCCTTGACCACTGCTGCCTTGGCCACCATTGTTGTTACGGTTCTGGTTGTTGCCACTGTGGTTGTTTCCGTTATAACCACCCCTGGAGTGGTCATGACGCTTGTTGGAGTGATGGGAGTTTGAAGACCTCCCCGCAGAATTTCCAGCCCCGGTGTTAACCGGTTCTTCTTCGCGCTTCCTTTTCCCGTCAAGGGCCGTCTTGGGGGTCTTCTTGGGCGGTAGAGTCCCCTGCTCTACAGCTTGGTCAGTCAGTTTGTGCGCCAGTCGAATCGCCTGTTGCACATTGGCGGGGTTTGAAGCAGTGACCATGCCCTTGATCTGTGGAACGAGGCCGTCCACGAAACGCTCAATCCTCTTGTAATCAGCATCCACCATGGTTGGGCACAAAACTGAGTACTCGTGATAGCGAGCAGTGTAGTCTTCAATCTCAGAACCTGTCATCTTTGAGTTGTGAAACTCAACTTCCAATCTCTTTACCTGGTCACGGGGACAATATTCCTCCATGAGTGCGTCCTTGAACGCCTACCATGTCATAGCATTGGCAGCATTTAGTCCGAGCATCTGGACTTAGGCATTCCACCAAGTAAGGGCGGAGTCTTCTAGAGTGCCAGTTGCATACTTCACTCGGTCGCCGTTAGGGCAGTTGCACATGGAGAAAATTTTCTCTGACTTTTCCAGCCAACGGAGCAAACCCACTACCCCTTCAGTGCCCTTGAACATCATGGGTTTGCACCCCCATGAATGATTTGAACGAACATTGGTTTTGTCCTGGATTCATTATGAAAGCTCACTTTAGAATTTCTACCCTTGGGTTACAAGGTTTGGTTTTAGAGGAATGGAAGAAAAGAGAAAAAAAGATATACCCTGTATTCATTTTATCGATTCTTTACTTACCGTTCTTATGGTTGTCGTTGTTCTGGTTCGCCAGGGCCGCGGCAATCCCCTGGTTGATTAGGTTCTGAATTTGAGCCGGTGTCATCGGCTGAGGGTTGCCCGCGTTGTTGTTTGGTGTAACGCGACGTGGAGGCATATTTCTGATAAACACATGATCATTAATGAATTAATATGTCCATATTACGTTCATCATGAAATCTCTTAATCGGTAAATTGATAATTGTCTCAAACAATCATAGAATAAAATGCAAGAAAGGAATTTAAATTTTCATAATATCCATTATAAAAAAAAAATCCACTACAAGCAAAGATCATCACAAACGCAACCATAAACATTTACCAAAAACATCCAGAATTTGTTATGTCTAATAGTAGTAAGTGGAATAAGGTAGAATAACGGAGGGCCTAAGAGTCTGTGACATCCGACTCGGCATCCGACTCGTTGGGGTGATCCTCCTCGGCTTCTTGGAATTCTTCCTCCTCTGGTTCCTCTTCAGGTTCCTCTTCAGGTTCCTCTTCAGGTTCCTCTTCTGGTTCCTCTTCTGGGTCCTCTTCCATTGGAGCGACCTCTTGGATAGGCTGAGCGGGCAGGGGTAATCCCAGTTGGGCGTATAGGGCTGCGATCTGGAACCCTTGGTTTGCTATAGTCGCCTGCTGTTCATTCAACCTGACCTGCTGAGCTTGGATGGTTGCTTCGGCCTCAGCAAGACGACCACTGATATCGTAGATGGTACCTGCCCACCCGTTGACTTCGTGTGCTAGGTCATTGTGGCCTTTTCTTGTGACCATGTCTTCGCGCACGCTCGCTATGCTATTTCGTGCCTCGTCGCGGTGTTGGTCCATCCTGCGTAGGATATACTCCTGACCCACGAGTAATCCGGTAACGACCTTCCATATGGGAAAAGGAGGAATGGGGACCTCGGCTGCCAACATCCGCAATGAGCTGAGTATCCAAAACATAGAGGGTTTAACCCAACGGAAATCGCCTGCGTTACAGTTATAAAAGGTGAGGTGGCGCTCGGCCTCGAAGTCGGCCTGGGTGTAAGGAGTTGGGTTGGTAGAGGGTCCTTCCTGACGCGATGCCTCTTTCCTTACTTGCTTCTTTCCTCTAGTGTTGTCGGAAGGTGCCATCTTTGAGGATTTCCCAGGTAAGTGGTTGCAAAACAAAGAAATGCAAAACAAAGAAAGCACTAAGTAAGTCCTTCTATTCTTGGCAAGCGGGGAAGGAAAAAGAAAAAGAAAAAAAATTGGCTTTTTGGGAGACCGTTAATTTGAAAGTTGCAATCACGCTCTGTTCGGATTACAGTCTAGAGCAAAAAAAAAATTATTATTATTATTATTTTTTTTTTGGTAAAATTGAATTGCCTAGTTCGCTGTAATCAATGGCTCTGATACCATCTGTAACACCCCAGACCTGTCGCAACCAAGATATTATCCGCTTTGGCAGTCGGCATGCCCTCAGGCATCCGCCCCTCACGGTTTTAAAACGCGTCTTGATAGGGGAGGTATCGACACCGTTATAAAGCGGTGTTTAGTTCTCCTCCTCACCAATGTGGGATGTTACAATCCTCCCCCCTTAGGGAACCAGCGTCCTCGCTGGCACACTGGCCGACGACAGGCTCTCATACCAATCTGTCACACCCCCAAATTACCACTAACGGAGTTTTACCGTTTGGGGGGTGAGTACAGACCAGGACCCGAGTCAGTGATTGCAACAACCCATTCAATCCATAATTATAATAAAACAAATGCATCAAACATTCATTAGAAAACCATAATTTAGATGTGTAACGCAGCGGAAAGTAAGATGCGCAAAACACGCGCCCAATAGTTTAAAGTAAGATCAACGCATGCAGTGTTGAGAAGATAAAAAAAATGTTTGTCTCCCAAAGTAAAAGTTTGAAAAGAAAACAAAGCCAAGGGGTAACCCGCCACACCTACCAATAACAGAGTGAACTCCTAGCGACCTGTACAAAAGTAGGGTAAAACCAAGTGTCAGCTAATGCTGGTGAGTTCACGAAAGAAATATATTTCATGTACTAAGTATGTAGATATAAATAATAGGCATTAATAGAATTGAATACTATCGTAGGTAGCTAGCCTAGTTGTCATGTCCATTAGGAAGTTCGCAACCGAAGCTGACTAAATGCATGTAGGGAATACCTACACGTTTTGCCTCCCCTGTGTCCATCTGTACACAGAAGTTTTGGCTGACATTAACTCCGTCCGACCTCCAGTCAGGTGGGCATCCCGTGCACCGCAGAGCGAGGGTTGTCAATCCTCAGTAGTACTACTAAACGTCACCATGCTATTTACACTATATTAACGGTCCGATTATGTGAGGGCTTTAATAGATGGACTATCCTATGACATGTGATAGTTACTTATTCAATTACATTAACGAGCGTTTTGTAAGTTATCATATAACTCGTAAGAAAAGCGGATCACTACCCAAACGGGGTATGATCTAATTTGGAGTGTGAAACTCACCTTAGGGAGCGCTGCTACGAGATGCCACACTTGAGCCAAGTGCTACGCGTTTCGAATCGAGGGTAAGACCTAAGAGCGAGGTCTAGGAGTTAGTCGTGTCCCGAGGGCAAAAGTGTTTCGTGTGTACTAGTGGAAAACAAAGTTGCCTATGACCTATCACAGAGCAAGTTTGACTTTGACCATTTGACTTTGACAGTTTACTTTGACCCGACGTGCTGACCCATGACTCAATGGTTGATCAAGTAGAAAATACCTTATGAACGTGTGATAGAATTCATGCAAATCATACGGGAGTTGGTGTCCTAGTATCATGCTACTAAGGTGGTGAAGGTGACACATACCAAGCAACTAGGACTATGATGACTACTACACCCGTACGGTACGAGGTCAACGAGTCAACCTCCTACAGTCTTGCCATTCCCACGAAGTGGGGACCTAGGACTTGTATTGATGTAAATTATATAGTCTAAGGGTTTAGATTACCCATCACATAAGCACATTGGAAATAGAACAAGTTATTGAAGCATGGGGTATGATACACATTGTCAAGCAATTGGTCAAGGATTGGGGTCATCTAACTTATCCTACTGAAGGGGCTTGGTCAATGAAAGTCAACAGAAAGTTGGACTACCCTTAGTTTCCTAATTTCATGCATTGACCTAAGGTTCATAGCTAGCATACAAGTTACATGGCAAAACATGGAAACAAGCATCACAAATTTAAGACAGCTGCGCACCGACTTTGTCTACTCAGGATCAGTGACTTATCATGTGAACTAGAACCCCTAACCACTTCCAATTCAAAGATAACCCACCAAGGTTTGTTTTCCAAAAAGAATCATCTAAAAAGGATGAGGAATGAGAAAGTTATGTTGTGTGCAAGTTGGACAAAATTTCCGGACAAAAATTCGTCGATTTCAGTCTGGTCCGCCACTGGAAATTCTGGTCCGCCTGAATAACAAATCTGGTCCAGAAGACAATCTTTAAATTTGGTCCACGGCAGTTTCAGCGTACCATTTGGTCCGCCCCGTACCATTTGGTCCGCCGTACCAAATCTGGTCCGCTGAGTACAAATTTGGTCCGCCGTACCATTTTGGTCTGATGGGTACATTTGGTCCGCTGGCAATTTCTTAAAAATGTCATAACTTTTGCATCGTAAATCGCTACGAGAGCCATAAGTACTCGAATCGATCGTCTCGACGAGCTCTACATTGTTCGTTCAAAGTTGATCTTCAAAATCAAATTCTAAGACATTCATTTTCAAGTTTGAAGTTTTGTTATCCAATTTCATAATTTTCAAAATGTATGCAATTGATGCATTTATTGAGAGATATAGTCAGAATGTGCCGAAGTAGATAAATTTTGAAGATTATCATGGTTGGGCAACAAATTTTAGAGCATATATTGTTGACTTGGATAAACGGTTGTGGTTACCGATTTCAAATGAATATCAGTATCCAACAACTTTTGGTGGTCAGTGTAAGATGAAATGGAATTTTTCAATTGAAGAAAAGGAATCATATGATCAAAATGAAAAGGCCAAAGTACTTGTTCGGTTAGCTTTGCCTATAACTCTTAAAAATCAAGTCAGAGATTATGGAAACGCAAAGCTGATATGTGATTTTGTAAAGAAACAGTGTGAAGAACATATGTCTACAATTACTCAGAAAACAGTTGATCAAGAGTTGAAGTTTAAAGGTAAAATTGAAGAATTAGTGAAGAAAGAAGCGAAGTTATCTAAAGAGAATAGTGCTCTGAGAAAAGAATTGAAGGAATGGAATAATAAAATTCTTGATGGTTACGAAGCATATATTCAACAGAGTGCATCTTCCTCGTATACAACGTGTACTGATTTTGTTAAAATTAAGGAAAATTGGTTGAAAGAAAAAGAAGTGTTAATTGAAGAATGCAATAAAGCTAAAGCTAATGAAAAGGAAGTTGTTGAAGATTTTGATGCTTTATTTGCAAAATGTTATCCTCTTCAACAGAATTATGAAAATGTTGCTAAAATTGTTGTCGAAGCTGCTGATAGAGTAATTCAACTTTAGGAGGAACTCACAAAGTTGCGTGATGAAAAAGGTGAGGTTCAAAGTCAAAATGACATTTTGAAACAAGATATTGCGTATTATAAGTAACAGGTAGAGAAGGTTACTACAGAAGTTCTTGCTGGATGTGATAGAATGTATAGTCAAAAGCTTAAGTATAATGAGTTGTCTGAGCAATTTATTGCTTCTCAAAAGCAGTTACTTGAAGCTAATACAAAGGTTTCTGCGATAAAGATTGAAATGCTTGATCTTCAACGAAAACTTGAGAATTGCAATACATCAAGTGTGTTTCAGAATTATCTCTATCATATGGAACGAGATGGCAAACCAAGTAAAGATGTTGATAGTCATGAAGTTCCTGCTCAAGTGATTGATCTGAAAAAGCCATCTAATGATGATTTAAGTCAAACGTTGCAAGATTTTCCTGAAGGAGATGGTGTTAAGTCTGGAAAAGCACAAAAGTCAAAGACTAAGAAGAATAAAAAAGGGGTTGATTATTGCAAAGGATTGAAGTTTGATTCCAAGTCTACATTTCTTGATAAAGAAAAGATTTTTGAAGGAAATCCAAGTCATGTGAAGATTCCTGAATTTTCTGATATTGTGATTGATGAATCTTTACTAAATAAGGAAGTTGGTGTTAAAGCTATCAAAGATGAATTTTCTCGTCTAGCTTCACAAGGGCATTCTTTGAAAGAACATCCTAAGCAGAAGAATGGTGGTTTGGGATATGAAGAAAAAGAAGTTCCGATTAATGATTCCAACAAGAAGAAGTTGAAAAATGAGCAGAAAAAGAAATAGAAGGTGTCTACAGAGAAGAAGCCTCAGTTTTGGAAGAAGAAAGTATCTCCACCATGTGCAGATGAAAAGATTTCTTTTGAAGAGTCTTCTTACATATCTGATGCTACACCACAAGGCGGTACAAATTCAGATTCATTTTATTATGCTAAATCGAACAGGTTTTATCATCAAGATAAATTCTTTGGTTATGGAGATGATTCCGGTTTTTATGATTCTCCAAAATGTTTTCCAAAATTTCAGAAACCAAAGCAAATTAAACCTGTGATTTCAAAAGTTTATGATGGATGGTCGGCTGATCAGTTTGGAAAACCGATTTCAAACACTAAAACTAATCATCGATTGTGTTATGTTTTTCGTGAGAAGGGTCATTATGCAAATAAATGTCCTACGACAACTAAAAATTCATCATCAAATGCCAAACATACAAAGTATGTTGATCCTGATGCATTATTTTTAGTGAGCCAATACCCAATTCTAAATTTTCATAGAAACAGAAGCTTAACTCAGAAAAGTTGTCTAGTAGTTCTGATTGTCACTCATCAGTTGACAATGGTTCACCAGAAAGTTTAATACCAAAATAGGAATGGAGACCAAAGGTTGTCTCAACAGCCAACACCGATTTTGTTGAAGACACTGGACGACCTATCACAAATGGGGATGAGGGTCGGGGTTTTACAAACTTATTATTTTCCAGTGTGTGCAGGTATTTCAAGAAGGCCTGTTAGTGATTGTCTAATTGCTAACAGTGGAATACTTGTGGTTGATTTAAGTTAAAATGCATCGTTCCTATCTTTGAAACACAGATTTTTACAAAAATCATTTTCAAAAATGTGTCAAGTGTTGATCGATCATTTTCATTTTTGTTATTCATTTTCTTTCATTCATATTTTCGGGGGGATAAAATTTGAAAATTCAAAAAATAGTGTTTGTTTGAATTTTAGGGGGAGAAATTGGAAAATATAAAAAAAAATAATGAAAATTTGAGAAATTGATCCGCCAAAAGCGAGAAATGATGGTACATCAGCATATGCGTTATCTGCCATGGATAGATTAAGTCTAAAGGCTGTAGGTACTTGCGTAATCTGTGAATGTGCATGACTAATCTGATATCTGCAAGTAAGATATAAACATAAAGCTTGCCTGATAATCTTTGGTTATTTGCTTCTTGATGAATGTTGTGTGATGATTCCAAAAATAGAATAAAGAGATATCCGGATGAATGCATGTTTTCATTTTGAAAGATTTAAACTTGTCTGATTTTCTTTATTTTGTCAAACGATCGGACTTTCTCTGCGTATCGAAAGATCGACCTGATCGTTGTTCGTTTGACGTTCTACTTATTTTTCTTGGTGTTTCATATAATTCATCGGATGTTCTCTGCATATACGGAAGTATCGACCTGATCGTCGTTAAATTATACAACTTCAACTTGTTTTGTTTTCTTATTTTCTCAAATACTTGGGCTTTCTCTGCGTGTCCACAAGACCGACCTGATTGCATTCTGTTAAGGCCGAAATTGAAATGTGCTAGATATGTTATGTCTGATATGATCTCGCGTCATGATCTTTCTTGCAAAATACCATAAATAGAGTCTGATTCTGTATTGCATTTTAGTTCTCATTTCATAAAATTCAAAAATATTTTTCGGTGTGTTTTAGTATAAAATTCATAAAAGCCAAAAAGATTTTATTTCTTGTTTGTTTTCGACGGATAGACACAAGGTACGAAAAACGTTTTCAAATCATATATCTTGGATTCTCGAATAGAAGTTTTGCGCCAAGATTAACTTATGTTGACTTGAAAATAGAAAACCACGTTTCTGTCTTCTGAAACTGCAGATTGTGTGTTGTCAAGACTCAAGCATGGTGAAAGGGGGAGTATGAAGTATTTTTTCACAAGTGGATCTTGAAGTTCAAAAATTGATTCAATAATGATCCAGCCATGCAAGCTCTATTGCTAACAAGAAATTTCAAGTTGAAGATCAGATGCATCAATGCTGAAGATTGAAGACTAAAGTTTAGTTAGCATAGCTACATTACACGTTAAGGGAGAGTTTGTTAGAGCATATTCCTATGCTACAATGTGTCTCGTGTAATGTATCTAAGTGAGCGTGTCATTGTGAGTCTAAGTGTGTGTAAACTTACCAATGTGTCTCGTGTAATGTACCAATTGGTCCGGAACTTTGTACGCTAGTGGTAAGTTGATCACTATAAATAGGTTGACTAGCTTAGCATGTTGGAACTTCTGGTCATATCATCTCCACTAAGTGTGTGTTTCTAAGAGTGTTCTAGAGAGAGAAACCAAAGCTTTGTAATTGTTCTCTTTGTGAAATCAATAAAACAAAGTTTATTTACATTCTCGTGCACTAGATCGATCGGTTCATCCAGTAGTAAGATCATTACTGTGTTTTACACTTATCCATATTTTTGTATCTTTTCACAGAATATGATTTTCCAAAAAGATTTTTCGTCATGGTGTTTCATGCAAAAATAAAGCAGAACCCTAAACAAACAACAATCAGGTCGACCGGTAAGCATGCAGAGAAAGTCCGATTGTTTAGGAAAATAAGAAATAGAAAATAAAGCAGAAATTATATAACCTAACAACAATCAGATCGTTACTTCTGTACACGTAGACAAAGCCCGATGAGTTACATCACAATTATCAAGCAACCGTTAAGTTTATATCATACTAGCATATATCATTCCACTAGCCAGACAAGTACCTACAGCCTTAATCTCTACTTTATCCATGGTTGATAACGTAAGCTGATGTAATATCATTTCTCGCTAGGTCGGATCAATTCTCATTTTGATTTTTCAACTTTTTTAATATTGGCATTTTCTAATTTTTTAATATTGGCATTTTCTAATTTTTTATGCTTTTCCAATTTTTCTCCCCCAAAAATACAAAACTCTATTTTTGGATTTTTTTAATGAAAATAAGCAAAGAAAACTAAAAATGCAGCAAAATTAAAAACTTGATCAACCGATAATTACTCTGTTTGTGATTTTTGAATGCCGTTGATTTGCAAAGATATTTTAAACAGTTTTGTCAAATGCCTTTGTAAACGAATCTGCTCGTTGAAATCAGTGTGGGTCTTTTGCAAATCAATGAGGTGTTTCTCGTAGCAATCACGGATGAAGTGGTAACGGATGTCTTAGTTATGAAAATTGCGGCATAATTGTCAATGTGTATAGGAGTAGTAAGAAAATTCAAACCGTAGTTGCGCATTTGTTCTTGGATCCATAAAACCTTAGAACAACAGCTTGTGGCTGCAACGTACTCGGCTTCTGCAGTTGATGTGGTGACTGACGTTTGCGTCTTACACTGCCATGACACCAACCTCTCACCCAAAAAACCGGCACCCCACCGTTGTAGACTTAAAATTTATCTTGCAACCGCCGTAGTCAGAATCGGAGTAAGCTGACAATTCAACTTCAAACTTATCATCATGAGGGTACCAAATCCCAAGATCAGGATTACCTTTCAGATAAGCAAAAATTCTTTTGGCTGTGATGAGATGCGAAAGCTATGGATTTTCCTGGTACCTGGCACAAAGACAAATATAAAACATAACATCAGGTCTACTTGCAGTTAAATACATCAAAGAACCAATCATGGCCCGGTAAGGAGTTGGATCAACATCTTCACTGTTCACATCTAGTGAGAGGCCATGAAAGGAGTTCCAGTAATGCGGACATAGGCAATTTTGATTCTGTTCAGAATGTCATGCACGTATTTCGTCTGATGAATATAAATGCCTTTCGACGATTGTTGCACTTGTAAGCCTAGAAAGAATGCCATTTCGCCCGTAGAACTCATCTCAAAACCAGTTTGCATTAGCCTCTCAAACTCTTTGGAAAGCTTGTCATTTGAAATGCCGAATATGATATCGTCAACATAAATCTGTACCAGTAGTAAATCCTCACCCGTCTTCTTGCAGAATAACGTATAGTCTACCAACCCACGCTTAAATCCATCCTGAAGTAAATAAGTTGACAAGGTTTCATACCAAGCTCGAGGAGCCTGTTGTAAATCATATAACGCTTTGTCAAGCTTATACACCTTGTTTGGATAATCAGGATCATAAAATCCCAGAGGTTGTTTGACGTATACCTCTTCTTCACCTTTCCATATAAGAATGCACTCTTCACATCCATTTTGTAAACTTTAAATCCTCGGTGTGCAGCAAGCGCTAAGAATATCCTGATTGCTTCGATTCTAGAAACCGGTTCATACACCTCATTAAAGTTTATACGCTCTTGTTGAGAAAACCCCTGGACAACCAAATGTGCCTTGTTATGGACGATGACACCTCAGTTGTCTCTTTTCCATTTATAAACCCAACGGGTACCACACAGCTCTTTACTTCCTTCAGGTAAATCAACTAAGTGCCAAAACACCGAGTTTCTGAAAATTGTTGGAGTTCCTCCTGCATTGTTTCTACCCACGAACCGTCCTTGAGTTCTTGATGCACATCCACAGGTTCGACTTAGGATAGAAAGCACGAGTGAAATACTTCATCTTGAACCCCAGATTCCCTGATATCTAACAGTGCACCATTTTCAACTTGACGTCTTGTACGTACCCCTACTTCCAAATCACCTATAATATTCTCTTGAGGATGGTAGGTGTTTATTTGGAGTATCAGATGAATCAGAACTTCAATGTTATCATTCAGAATACTGATATGATCCTCCTCAACCACCACTACGTCAAAATTGGCCTTTGGCCACGAAAAAAAACTGTGACCAAAGGTCTTTGGCCGCTTTTTTTTTCATTTCAATCAACACCAAATGTCTCGTCATCGTATGTATCATACGACCACGTTAGAATAACAGTGGCTGAAGCCACCTAGATACGTGGCTAAAGGGTATCAATATTTATTGTTGTACTCAAACAATTCTTCCAGAAAGCGTGGCCAAAAGGTCCCAATTTTACGTGGCCTTTGGTATTATATAGTCACATATATTCGTGTTTTAGTGACAAATATATTAAAAATACGTGGCCAAAGGGTTCGTGAAATCAGTTACGTTCTCCCAATACGCGTGGCCAAAGGGTGGCAACAGCCACGTGAGAATATAAAAAGTGTGGCCTTTGCTATAATATGCTCACACATATTTGTGTTTTAGCCACATATGATAGAAAAAATGTAGCCAAATGGGTTGCTGAAATCATATATTTTCTCCCAATACACGTGGCCAAAGGGTGGCAATGGGCACGTGAAATATCAAAAGCGTGTATGGTCACATATATTTGTGTTTTAGCCACATATATTAGAAACAAAAAAGTGGCTTAAGGGTTGTTATAGTCACTCATCTTGTGGCAATGAGTGTGGCTAAAGGGTTGGAACGTCCCCATGTATTGTACATAAGTGTGGCTATTTGTATTATATAGTCACATACATATATATGTTTTATCCACATCATTTGAAAAAAAATAAAAATGTCGCTATAAACTAACCTTTGGTGACACATAATGATTGTGATTTTATGTGGCAATTCTTTACCAATAAGTGTGGCCGTTGGTACCCTTTAGCCACACTCATTTGGACAATATGCAATTTAAGCATTATTTTAATTAATTAAAACTTTTAATAAATTAAATAAATATACTACATATTAACATCATAAACCTAAAAATCAGATCGTTTATTAACAATAATAAATATAAATTAATGAGTACATACAATTTATAATACATAACAAAATTAAACAAATTAAATTACACTATACACAGGCATTATTCTTAATTTAATTTCCAATCCGCGAACTAAACTACCACGTGGTCTACATCTTCAACCTTATTGATTTGAGCTGATTTAGGACCATGATTTCTTTTCTTCCCACAATTAGCTTATGGAAATTGAATAGAATATATAATTAAACCAATTTTCAAATACTTACATTTTCCTTTACAGCCGCTTTTGATATGGACTGAGGAGGAGTCTCATCATGTTTCAGTACTTTGGGTAAGGTCCTATTCAATTAATATATGGATGAACATTAGATATCCGGAAGAACTTAAAATATCCGGATAAACAACCGGGTGAACATCACATTAACTTCCGGATCAACTTAATAGTCAATTGAACTTTATTTTCTAATTCTATTTTAACTTTTTTTTCCTACAATCCAAGCTAGCCCATGTATTTGAGGTACCAAAAGACATTAAAAAGGTGAGTACATCAACTTTTCCAAAATATTAATGTGAAACTAAAAAACGGAATGAAACTGGAAAATACTTACCTTTTCCTTTTCCACCGTTTGAGACGAGGTTGATCGGCCACTGATTTCATGCCCTACAAGTGAATTAATTAGTTTATGGAAATCAGCAATCACATGAAAAAATATATGTAGAAGATAAGGAATTTGACCAATACTAACCATTATATGTATGCCAAGTGCAGCCAGATGAGCTATAAGTAGATCAAGTTTTTTTTTTCCGATTATGCCATCTTCAATGAGAGGGCCTTAACTTCTTTATTTTTTATCACGTAGAAGTCTCTCTTTTTTTAATTCCAACTCAAGTTTTTCCAAGTGATCAAGTTTCATGGAACCATCCTTGATCTTTGCGAAATTAACATGATGAAGTTAGATGCCTTAAATTTAAACAAAGTAAACAAAGAAGAAAATAGAAAATAAAAGTTTGAAATTCACACAATGTATAAGATGCTTTTTAACCGCTATGACCTTTTGACCTAAACATTCTTGTATTCCCCCGTTTGGCATCCCTTCGTTTCCTCCAAATAGAAGAATGATAGGGGATTTCAACAATTGCAATTTGTTTATTTTATACTATTCTAACATGCTGCTACAGATATGTAACAAAGTATATAAATAATTAGTGTTATTATTTATGCATAAAATACTTTAATTGGTGTCAATTAGGCCCATTCGGACCACTTAGGGTTAATTGGTGTTTATTTGGTTCAATTAGGCCCAATTAGGGTCAATTGGTGTAAATTAGGACCGCTTAGGGTCAATTAGGACCCGTTAGGGTCAATTGGTGTTAATTAGGCCCAATTAGGAGCAAATGGTGTCAATTAGGACCAGTTGGGGTCAATTAGGCCCAATCAGGACCAGTTAGGGTTAATTAGGATCAGTTGGGGTCACTTGGTGTCTATTAGGGTCAATTAGGACCAATCACGACCAGTTGGGGTCCATTAGGACCAGCTAGGGATAATTAGGACCAGTTAGGGTCAATTGTTGTCAGTTAGGTCCAATTAGGAACAATTGGTGTCAATTAGGCCCAACTAGGGTTAATTGGTGTCAATTAGGACCAGTTAGGGTCAATTGGTGTCAATTAGGCCCAATTAGGAGCAGTTAGGCCCAATGAGGGTCAGTTAAGCCCAATTAGTGTTAATTAATTAGGTCCAGTTAAGCCCAATGAGGGTCAATTAGGCCCTATTAGTTCCAATTAAGGTCAATTAGGATCAATTGGTGTCAATGAAGACCAGTTAGGATCAATCGGTGTCACTGTATACCAATTCAAAATTTTTCCTTCTAGCTACAACTGCCCCCTCCTAATTTCCTGAAGAATTACGCGCATTCTCCTGAAACAGTTACCCTCTAATTTCTCTCCAGTATCCTATAGGCGATTTAAACCTAAACCTTACCATGTTCCATTTCCTCCAAAATCCCTCACAAATGGCGCCCAAACTAACGGGAAAGGCTGCTTCAAAGTCCACTCAACTGCTCGTCGTTGAACACAATGTTCTGGGGTACTACGAGAAGTCTGAGAAGTCAAAGCCTTTTTATGAAATGATCTATTTCCTCCTGGAATCCAACATTCATTTTGCTTTAACTGTGGATCCGGTAATATGCAAGAAGAGAGTTGCTGAATTTTAGGACTCAGCACAAAAATATGTTGATAGCAACGGGGTTCATAAAAGTGGACGCCAAAGTCAATAGGAATGAGATTAGCGTGACTGAAGAAATGATCAGGAAGCATCTGAAATTTAAAGATGAAGGAGGTGATCCGGAGTACAACTTTGATGTGTACATCAAGACCTATGAAGCAGTTGGTTATGGAGGTGACCTTGCTTGCAAGACCATAAAAAAGGGACAACTACCCTATGTTTGGAGGTACCTTGTTGTCACACCCTGTAATTTCTGTGTCGGGCGTGAACAAGACGGAATCACAGTCAAGGTTACACGAAACGATCACTGGATGGTTAAACAACTAGAGTTGTTTTAAGGAGTCGAAAACATTTCATTTCAGATTTAGCAGCGGAAAATAATAATAATAAGTTTCATTTGATTCATAGTTTACAAAACAAATATTAAAAGATTTAAAGACATGACACCGTTAGGTGTTATGTAGTGAAATCTCTAAAAGGCTAATGTGACCATGACTCCAGATAGATAGGATGGATCCTAATGATAATGCACAAAAGAGATATTCCATACAAGCAAGCAGCCAATCAAGTACCTGAGAATTCATATACTAAAAAGGTCAACATAAAGTTGGTGAGTTCACAGGTTTAAGTAAAATAGAACTGTGATTGACAACAAAGTTTGATATCAGATTTATCGCCCATTTGATAATTTGTTAAGATACTATAAATTGTTATTATCATGAACCTTGAATTTCGAAACTAACTGATTACCCACTCATGGTATTCTATGCAGGATTACCAAATAGTGATTATAACAATATGTACCCTATGGACTGAAAACAAGAGTCAGGACTAGAGCTACCAATCAGGACAGGGGTGTTAACCCAATAAATCTATTCACGTGTCATCGTTTCGTTTGAAATTAATCGGATTCAATTAATAATGTGGCTTTAGTAATAACATGAATCAACATGTATAAAACAGAATGCGCGAATAGTTCATGTAATCAATAACGGGAACATACTATCTACTTATCAGGCATGATATGTGTTATAAGAATTCTCTCCCAAAAGCATTTAAAACAGTTTAAAACAGGGGCCGTGAAGACTCACAGAAATCAGGCAGTGTCTGAATGATGTAACGGCAGATAACAGGCAACCTAGCAGTCCTAAATCAATATAAGACAGCTTAAGGTCGGTTTGGATTGAAAGTTAAGTCACTCCCAAATAATGGTCAAGTCTTGACGTCATGATGACCCGGATGGTTTCTGATAACAAACAGGCTTTAGGAATTATTTATTCTTAATATATAATATAATTACGATAACGTTCCGGAAAATAAAGTTATATATATTCTCAAAATATATAAGGATTTTCCTATGTTATGAAAATGATTTAGGTCTATATTTAATTCAATAAATATTAGATTAAAATATGGGCTCAATTTCGTTTACAAAAGCCGTTTGCGGTAGAAAGCCCGAAATACCCGAGTTTTCACCGGTATTTATCCATACGCGTTATTTTCTAATTTTATTAGAAAATAACGTTATAATAATAAAAATATACTTATTTCTATTAATGAATTCTAGAAAATATAGTTTTAGGATTTAAAACCCTAAAGTGTTGGTTTTGCCGGTACGGGCCGGTTTTAACAGTTTTGTCCCTGCGACTAGTTTTAAGGCCCGATAAAATTTCCAAACACTTTGTAAATATAACCTAAGCTATTTTAGGTCCTAATAAGTGTTCCAAATCAGTCCAAACAATATTTGGCATATCTTTACACACGTCAGACATTTCCCAACGTAGGTAGCAATTTCAGCCTTAATGTTAGGCCGCCAGTACAGTTCTCGCAAATCATGATACATATTATCAGCTCCAAGGTGAATGGAATATCTAGACTTATGGGCCTCGTCCATGACTAGTTTCTTCAATCCTCTGTACGCAGGTACCCAAAGTCTATTCACAAAATAAAAGGCTCCATCCGGCTTTGATTCCAATTGGCGGTCCATACCATGCAGATTTTCAGCTTTGAGGTGTTGTTCGTGCTCTTCTTTACTATGGGAGTAGATCAGAATATCGTCGATGAATACGATAACGAACTTATTTAGGTAAGGTTTGCACACACGATTCATGAGGTCCATAAATATGACGAGTGCGTTAGTCAACCCAAATGGCATGACGAGAAACTCGTAGTGTCCATAAAGAGTTCGAAATGCGGTCTTGGCAACATCTTCTTCGCGTACTCTTAACTGATGGTATCCTGAGTGCAGGTCGATCTTTCAGTAGAAGCTTGACCCTTGAAGTTGGTCAAACAGATCGTCGATTCTCAAGAGCAGGTAGCGGTTCTTCACCGTTAACTTGTTCAGTTCCCGATAATCTATACACATATGAAAAGATCCATCTTTCTTCTTGACAAACAGAATGGGGGCTCCCCACGGAGAAAAGCTTGGTCATATAAAACCTTTGTCAAGAAGTTCTTGCCACTGACTGAACAACTCTTTCATCTCAAACGGGGCTAAGCGGTAAGGGGCTCGAGCTACGGGTGCAGCTCTAGGGGTAAGGTCGATATGAAACTCCACTTGTCTATCCGGGGGTAGACGAGGTAAGTCTTCGGGGAAAACATCAGTGATATCCTTCACAATCGGCACATCATAGATCTTTTTCTCCTTCGGCTTCTTCACAGCTACGTGTGCTAGGATAGCATGGCATCCTTTACGTAGGTACTTCCGAGCTTTCATACAGGACACAATATTGAGTTTGGTCCCATAGCGGTCTCCTTGAATGGTCAAAGTCTCACCATTCTTCCCTGGGATCTTGACTTGCTTATCGTGACAGACTATCTCTACACAATTGACGGACAACCAATCGATTCCAACAACAACGTCGAATCTTCCAAGCTGGACCGGCAGAAGGTCTATGCGAAATGAATGTCCTGATAACTCTACTGAACAGTCTCTAAGGGTCTCAGTTGCTTCAATTAATTTACCGTCAGCTAACTCGATAGCGTACTTAGTGTCTAAGGGTGTAGGTGTGATTTCAAGTGTTGAACTAAAATCATCAGACACAAAGCTATTATCTGCACCGGTATAAAATAAAACAGATGCATAGCGGTTATTCAAGAGAAATGTACCCATCACGGAATGGGCGTTTTGATGGGCCTCAGAGGCGTTGAGCATAAATTCTCGTCCTCGAGCAACTTCCGATGTCATCTTCTTTAACCTAGGACATTCACTCTTGAAATGGCTAGCAGCGCTACATTCATAGCAGTTTCCTTAAGTCTGGGGCTTGTTGGATCGGTTCAGGCAGTACCTGAGTATATGGCCTTTAGCCTTGCAGTTCTTGCAGTAGATGTTACTGCAGTCAAGAGAGTGATGCAGGTTACATTTGCTGCAGAGAGGGTGGCTTCCAGTGTAGCCAGCCTTCTTGGGGTCCTGAGCTGGTGTAACACCTACATAGGCCTTGATGGCTTCAGGGGCTTTCTCAACAGGAGCTTCTAGTTGCTTCTTCTTCTTCTAGTCATGAGCACATTTACACTTATAGTCGGGCTTCTTGCTTTCACTTGAGGTAGTGGAAAGGGCAACATGTTTAGCTTCAACACCTTTCTTCATGAAATGGATGCCATGGTGGGACACTTGGTAGGTCAAGCTGTGTGCTAGAAGCAATACACCTTGAAGCGTTTTAGGGTTAGATGACATAAAATTCCCTTGAATGATAGGGGAAAGTCCGCAAACATACCTCCCAATCTTCTTGTAGAGCGGTGTCACCATGGAAGAGCATAGGTGAGCAAGCTCGTGAAAGCACTTAGTATAACCGGAAATGTCAGCACCGATCATAGTCAAGTTCCAAAACTCTACTTCCAATCTCTGAAGTTCCTCTCTCGGACAGTACTCATCTACCTTCATGTCATCCTATGACATGGCATAAGTAAGATCAGGGCCGAGAGATTCAGCATACAAATTCCACCAAGAAAGAACTCATTCACTGAAAGTGCAGGTGGCGTACTTCACCTTGTACCCTTGAAGTTAGTGGTCTTGCAACTCATGAAATCTTTATAAGTGTAGTCGCCACCACTTGAAACGTTATTCCAACATTTGAGGACAATTTTTCACAATTGTAAGCAGCAGCCCGTTAACACTATAGAAATCTCCAGCTTACCATTAGGGCAATGGTTTCGACCGTTAGAGACGGTGGAACGTTCTGCTTTCGCGACAGCTAGGGCATCCGCAACGCGCTGAGTGACAAGGGCTTCAATAGCAGCAGCATCCATGACAGGGGGAGGGGGTGTCCCGATTGACACGAACTTGTGGTTGTCTTCTAGGCGGCATGTTTCTTAATTTCACAGTGGCAAAAGAAAGAATAAGGCATGATAAAAGTAAGTCAATACATACACATGACATACATAAATCTAACCACAACATACACAATAATCAATACATCACAACATAATAAGTAGACTAACATAACCATCATCAACATAGATTACTTGTTTTACAAGATTCATAACGGATACAAATATTGTCTTATGGAAACGCAGTTCCACATCAAAATACAAGTCATTCATACATTAATAAGTGGGGGTTAACAGATATCCCTAAGTTACAAACATCTCAAACTATGGTGAAGCATGATCAAGCAGAGCCAGAACGTCTGCAATCTGTGTGATGATCGTCAATAGCAACTGAAGTGTCTGGGAAAACTCCTCAGCAGTGGGAACACGGGCAGCAAACTCCTCAACAGTAATACGAGTATCAGAGCAATGCCACACACACCAGACATGTGTGCATGAGGAGAGTCAAGAGAGCGGCTGAAAGAGGTAAGGTGCTCCTCGAGGGCAGACACACGGGTCTCAAGAGGTGCAATCAAAGAGGAGTGCGCAAGAGTCTGAAGAATCGATTGCATCCGCTGGATGTCGTCATCACGACGAGCCACAGCAGCAAGGAGTGAAGTCAAGATAGTCTCCAGGGGAGTCTCAGACGGAACGGGAGGAAGAATGCCAGTGCCAGGAAGAATCGAAGGGGGTGCAGAGGGCTCAATAGAGACTATAGTAGTAGATGACTCACCCACCTCGAAAGTGCTATTAGGGATCCTCATGCACTTCTTTGGGGGAAGTGGATCAAACACAAGAGGAATATGACAGAAATCGGATGATCTAGAACGCTTGAGGGTAGATCCCTCAAGGAAAACAGGCTCAGAAATACGAACACGACGACAGATAACAGATTTGCGGGGAGTGTACATCTGCAAGGGTCCACCAGGGGTGCTATGGTACGATCAGAAAGATGGAACACGATCAGGGGAAGAAGGAAGTTTATGTCTTAGAGTAACCACAAGAGTATCACCATCCGCATGAGTGATGGCTATGTCGAACGGGGCAGTCTCGTCAGGATCCTCGTCAGGCTCCTCTTCGGAGTCTGAGTCATCTGAAACAGCAAAGTCTAGGACGCTCGTAGGGGAAAGAGGACGGTAAACTGCTGGTGCAGGAACTGGAGAGGATGGCTTGTATGTAGGCGACTCAGGTACATACTCCGGAGACAGCGTAATGGGCTCTAACGGGTCGGGAATGATCGCCAACTCGTCATCAGAATTCGATGAAAT
Source organism: Deinandra increscens subsp. villosa (assembly GCA_039602395.1). Lineage (NCBI taxonomy): Eukaryota > Viridiplantae > Streptophyta > Magnoliopsida > Asterales > Asteraceae > Deinandra > Deinandra increscens. Next base: position 16,945,442 of record JBCNJP010000009.1, read on the forward strand.
CTCCATGGGCTCAGAGGAAGACATGTTGTGACAAAAGTTTCCAAGTCATAATAATAGTTATAGGTTAGTTATAAACAAGTATAATAGTCAAGTACCTGAGAATTCATATACTAAAAAGGTCAACATAAAGTTGGTCAGTTCACAGGTTTAAGTAAAATAGAACTATAACTGACAACAAAGTTTGATATCAGATTTATCACCCATTTGATAATTTGTTATGACACTATAAATTATTATTACCATGAACCTTAAATTCCGAAACTAACTGATTACCCAATCATGGTATTCTGTCAGGGATTACCGAATAGTTATTATAACAATATGTACCCTATTGACTGAAAACGAGAGTCAAGATTGGAGCTACCAATCAGGACAGGGGCGTTAACCTAATAGATCTATTTACGTGTTATCGTTTCGTTTGATATTAATCGGATTCAACTAATAGTGGGGCTTTGGTCATAACATGAATACAACAGAATGGACGAATATTTCATGTAATCAATAACGGGAACAGACTATCTACTTATCAGGCATGATATGTGTTATAAGGATTCTACCCCAAAAGCATTTAAAATGGTTTAAAAGAGGGGCCGTGAAGACTCACAGAAATTTAGGCAGTGTCTGAATGATGTAACGGCGGATAACAGGTAACCTAGCAGTCATAAATCAATATAAGACAGCTTAAGGTCTATGGTTTGGATTGATAACTAAGTCACTCCCAAATAATGGTCAAGTCTTGACATCATGATGACCCGGGTGGTTGCTGATAACAGACAGGCTTTAGGAATTATTTATTCTTAATAAATAATTTAATTACGATAACGTTCCGAAAAATAAAGTTATATATATATTCTCAAAATATATAAGGATTTTCCTATGTTATAAAATGATTTAGGCCAATATTTAATTCAATAAATATTAGTTTAAAATATGCGCTCAATTTCGTTTACAAAAGTCGTTTGTGGTAGAAAGCCCGAAATACCCGGCTTTTCACCGGTATCGATCCATACGCGTTATTTTCCAATTTTATTAGAAAATAAAGTTCTAATAATAAATATATACTTGTTTTTATTAATGAATTCCAGAAAATATAGTTTTAGGATTTAAAACCCTAAAGTGTCAGTTTTGCCGGTACGCGCTCGGTTTTAACAGTTTTGTCCCTACGACTAGTTTTAAGGCCCGATAAATTATCCAAACACTTTGTAAATATAACCTAAGCTATTTTAGGTCCTAATAAGTGTTTCAGCTCAATCCAAACAATATTTGGCATATCATTACAAAAACGAGGCTTCCGGGTCCGTAAGAAATCCGTATTAAAGCCGGTTTTGACCTAGTTTTAGCTCTAATCAAAACGGATCCTTTTAGCCAACTTTTACCACTCATTTATATGTCTAGTCTACTGTTATGGAGTCCAAACATTCTGAAAATTCGGAGTTGGCCGAGGGGTCGTTTTTAGGGTTTTCCTGCTTATGTTTTTCAATTATGAGGTAGTTAGGATCATTTCCAAGCAAAGTGCCTTAACAAAAGTTGTTCCGAAAGTGTCAAAATAGTCCATAAGGTTTAAAATCTGTCCAAAACGGATCTCGAGTTTTTGGTCAAAATCTACTAAAGTTATGTACTTTAAACATGGTTTAAGGGATGTTTAGCATTTCTAAGGCCATGGATCTTAATGTTTAGGCATTTTAACATCTATAAACATTATCTAAGGCATAGAACATCATCAAAACGTGGAGACAAGTTTACATGTCAAAACTTGTTAGTACAAGATTAACTAAGATTAAAAAAAAATAGTTTTTTCTAGACTTTTATCAACCAATAATCATAGACATCAAGACTTGTCATGGAAGGGAATGGATCATGAAAATGAGTATGAAAACATGATCTAGCAAGATGATCTTGAAAGAAAACCCATAAAAACTTACTTGGTTCTTAAAGAATTGAAAACGGGAAATGATGAGGTGATGAGGATGCTTGCTAGTGGCTTGGAACTCCTTCTCCTTGCTTGTTCTTGGATGAAAGCTAGAGAGAGAGTAGAGAGAGGGCAGTGAGGTAGGAGGAAGAAGATAGGGTGGTGGGAGGTGATCTTGATTAGGGTTAGTGGAATGAGAAAATGTGTGCTATGTTGTATATATATGAGGGAAAGAAAAGGCTAAGGGGGGTGTTTGGGTTACTTGTTAAAAATCGGCAAAGGGAAGGGGGTTTACTGTTTGGATTAAGAGGGGAGGGAACAAGAGTGTTGTGGTTTGGGTGTTTAGGAAACAAGTGTGTGTGTGTGTGTGTGTGTTGTTGTTGTTGTTGTTTTCGTGAACCGCAAAGAGAGAGAGGGAGAGGGGGGGGGGGGTTCGGTCAAGGGAGAGGTGAGGGAGGGATGGTGAGGTGAGGTGAGGTGATGGTGGAGTGTGGAATAGGTTGAATGAAAAGGATGGTGATGGTGTGTAAGTTGGTTGGTAAGGTGTTGTAAGGTGGTGGTTGATGATGATGATCATTGCATGGGGATGGTGGGGTCGACGTGTAAGGTGGCGGCGGTGGTGACGGTGGCCGTAGGTGGTGGTGGCCAGCAGTGTTGAGTGGTGGTGTTCGGTGGTTGGTCAGATCGAGTTACATGCAAACATGCAAAGGTGACGAGTTTGTTTTACTAGAAAACGAAGCAGTTTGGTTCGGTTTTTAATTGCGAACGAATGCGATTAACGAGTGAAAACTTTCGGTGAGTTTTGGTCTCGAGATTTGACAAGAGTGATGTTTTATGGTAAAGCCTAGATAAAAGTATTTTATTTTTATTAAAAACATTATACGACACGTTAAATAAATATTTAACAAAAACGGTTAAAATTTTCTACGCGTTGGTTTTCACGTAAATGTTAGACGTCCAGCTTTACAAGTTGATATGTATATTAAATATACTACAAAAGTGACGGAAATAATAAATAAAAATATCATTTTTATTTTATTTCTTATTATTGAAGTTTCACCGTTAACAACTATATTAATTCACAGTTTATAGTGGTTTGGTTATCGCTTTACCATAGGGTCACGTCAAGACTATATGGTGGTTGGCATAATACGTTATCCAATTTAACAAACCTAGATTATATGCACAATTAACAGATAAGCATGTAATTAAACGAGTTTTTTAGACTTAGGAAACTTACGGGTTGTCACACTTGCTCATACAATTCTCCACTTCCTATCTCACAAGAAAACTGCATGGGATAAATTTGCTGCACCCCAATCATCCGCTTTTCATGGATTGGTAAATAGGCTAAAGTTTAACTTCTATAAAATGACATTTAATGGAATGCTGGAAATTCTAAGACCTAAAAGGATCTTTTACATGTACCTCAGATTCATTCAATACATTCTCAATTGTGAATTTCCAAAGCTGCAAATTTATGATGAACAACTTGAACTTAAATCTTTTACAAGTAAAACATTTTCTAACATGCAAGTGAACAAAACTGTTTTTCATGGTAAAGACACATCTCACCCTATGCCTAAGGCTAGGTCTATTGAGCAAACTGCTCCTGGTAAGGCCACACCAAAAACCACATCCAAAAGGAAGAGGCCTAGGTCTCCTTCACCTAGACCCTCCACAACCACCCGAGCCGCAGACTCGTCCTCATGCTCACGAAAGCATAGGAAGAAGAAAACCAAAAGTGGTCTTCATATAGACACTCCACAGCCATCCACAGGACTACCTCAGAATGAGGTGATATATCATCACCTAGGCCATATGAAGTAGATTCCCCAGGTACACTCTTTCCAAGGGATGTACTGCTGGACTTGGTTGATTCACCTAACCCACATTCTCTAAGAAGGTGACTTGCAGTAGTGATGAAGCAAGTCATGTGGAAAGGGCTAACACTACCCATGATGTCCCATTGGACACATCAGTTGAGAGCAGCAAGACACTTACTAAATTGACGGTTTGATATACAAAACTTGAAAATGAAATGGCAGCTCTCCGTGCAATTGTCAGAGCTCAAGGAGAAGAAATTGAACGGTTGAAAGCCACTGATAGGTAAGGTTGTCAACCGCTAAAATATTGCAATTCACATATCAAACTATATTTAATTCAAAATAGGATCTTGCACAGGGTATCTTCATCAGATCCGGAATTAGAAGGCCATGCGGATGTATAAGAACAACTTCATACAGAACAAGAAACTGATCCAGAAGAACAAATTCATCCGGAACAACTTATTAATCCGGAAGTAGGACTTCATCCAGAACAACTAAATTGATCCAGAACAAGTGACTACTGATAATAAGATCACAAGTGTGCTAAATGATCTGCAAATTTCTGATATGGAGATGCAGGAGGAAGTTCTCTCGGAGAAATAAGTTATCCCGGATATGACTGTCACTGCTGACTTGGTTGAACCAATGTTCTCTCAGCCAGCCATATGGATAGCTCCTGAAGCACTATCTTTGATGAGAAATATGATGATTAGGAATACTCTTAACTGCACTTGGTTAAGGAGTGCTCCATCTCTGCCCAACATTCCTGTTTTAGAGCCTAGTGCTCCCCCTACTAGTCCTGAAGAAGCTGAGAAAGCTGAGCATATAGATGGACTAATAATAGGTCTGGTCAATGAAGCCAAGAGAAGGTCTTTTGAGGAGAAAATGGCAATGATGGACTCTGAGAAGAAGAAAAGAAGAAGCATAATGACCAGAGAAGCTGACAAGAACATCAAAGCTAAACAAGAAAAGATCAGACTGTCAGATAACCTTCACAATGCCACACTCCTTTTGAAGTTCAGAGATATGATCATAGCCAGGGGATTGACAACTGCTGAACAAGTAAAACTTTCATCTACTAAAGAGGTATGCAATATGATGTTCAAGGTTGTTCAAGAGGATGGTGAAATAAAACTGAAGGAAAAGATAGATAGTGATGAAAGGCAAGAAGAGATAAAAAGGGAAGAAGAGCAACAGAAAATCCTAAAAAACCCTATGACAAAGGAAGAAGAACTCAGGATTTTCAAAAGCTATTTCATTAACATAATGGGGGAGAATCGAAGCCAGATCAATCCTTCCAGTATGATACCTTTAGAAACAGGTATTCAGATATGCTACATGAAACAGGACAGAATCTCAAAGGAAACAGGTGTACCAAGACTACCAGGTGCATTTTCTGATCTGAACATGTCACACCCAGCCCGCATCACCACTTATCAGGTGCGGGGGAGGTGTTAATAAAAACAAGTTGTCGATACCAGATACTCGGAAGCAACAAAATGAACATAATTTATTTATAACATAATGTACAGACAGCCCAATGTGCTTAATTTCACTTGACAAGAGTTACACACTGTTAAAATGTCACGCCATTATCACTTAGGGCCCAAGTGTCCGAAAGCTTAACCCATACTGCTACTCCGTTTGATGGAGACCAGCTTAGTGCTTATGATCAATGGCTTCCAACTTATATTCACTTATTCTTGGTAATTAAATGGTCTACCTGCAAAATGGTTAAATCAACTTTGTCAATAACAATAATGTTGTTGGTGAGCCGCACCGTACCTGTTATTCAACTTTTAAAGCTACTGGAACTGCACATTATTGTAATATTGCAACCATCGTGCAATATACTATGAGGATATGGATATGACTAGTATATAATCAGTAATATATATATATATATATGACACGGGGTACAGCACATGCACCAAATGATTCTAGCATACTAGTCACGTAGTAACTTTTCACATTCCATGCTAATTTTTCCAATATGTACAGCCAGTAAGCAATCAACTGTAGAAGCATTACTTTATAGTGGCCCAAACTTTTAACATAACAAGGCACATCGTCGTCAAAGATGCAACAAGCTCGAAGAATCCGATAACCTAAATAAGTATAGGTCCAATTTATTTAAGACAGTAATAATATTGGTTAGCCTCATTTGTGCTCCGTGCCTTAAATGATATGATACTTCCGTAGATTAAGGTCCTGATACGATTGGATGTCCCAATACAATCGTATGGCCTAAATCCGAATACTATCGTATTTATCTTATAATTATCTATAAAAACAGACTATTCCCGATATTGTGGTATGCCTACCTATCTTAATACAATCGTATGGCCTCTTTTAACACATAAACGAATATGATTATAATACTCGAGTCTCAAACGGTTATTGTTTAGTGAATTGCTGTGAATGATACATAAAATCATAATATATATAAATATAAATATTCTTTTACAACTATACAACAATACTTTTGGTTTTCAATAACCGTCTGTCACATAACGATTATACTATATAAATATAATGATATAATACAAAGAACACGGTATACCTCCGGCCGGTACACAGACTCGAACCCGGTTAACCGAACAATGCTAAACATTTCCGAATTTGACGAATGGGTAGTCCATTCCACGTAGAATTTCGCTACGAGTAAATATCCGTCATTAGTTTTCTGGTTTGACCGCATTTGACCTGAGATAATTGTTGACCAGCCCTGACAGGTTTGACTTTTGTTTGAACTTAGTTGACCCGAATCAAAATCAACCCAAAAATGGTCCAAATAAGTTTTATAGCTTCTCTAATCCATCACGTGACCAACCATCGCCACTAAGCATAGATGTCCGGCTATTGGGACGTGTCTCCGACACCATTGACCCCTAATACCGTCCTGAACTCCATTCAAAACATCACAACGATCTGAGAAACATTATATAGCTCATCCTTAACACAAACTTGTGACAAAAAGAGTTTCTACTAACTAAACCCATCATCACCCATCATCTATCACGACTGTCGCGGCGGTCGGAGGCCATTGCCGCCACCGGAATCTCGTTACTGTCAATAAGCACCACCAAAACATCAAACATCATCTATAACACCAATCTGCTCACGGATCAAACATGCAAACAAAAATTGAGGGGTTATAAGGGAGAATAACTAGAAATTACAAGAGCAAACAACACCATAAACCTTACCTCGTTGTCGTCGTCAGAAAAAAATGAAGAAAGGCGTCGCCGCCACCGCTGATACGACGGAACCCTGGGAACAACTGCGTCTGTCGCCGATTTCCTTGGCTATCACGGCCGGATTGCACTCCAGGAAGGAAGGAGAAAGAAGAGAAAGAAAATGGGAAGCAAAACACCCCCCACCGTCGCGGCAGTGGCGTCATTGCCGCCGCTGGGTTGCTCGGTTTTTTGCTGTACCACGACCAGAAATGACCTACGGGTCATGAACTCGAGCCACAGGAAGGAAAAGGGAAGAAACGGGTGGCGTCGCCGCCGTTTTCCTGGCCGGGGCAGGTCGTTAGAGTGCGACAACCGCCGGCAGAGGGTCGCCAGAAAACTGGCTTCATCTCTGCTCTCTCGCTATCTCTCTCGAACACACACATCTGTGTGTTCCTTGATTTTTACCCAAATGATAATAAGATAGGGTTAAAACCCCTTTAAAATATCTTAACTAATTCATGTTGTCACAGTTAAATAACTGGTATTATACCGCGATATCCGATCACGTTAAATGCTGGATGTCAAGTAAATGATCCATGATAATTCCCGAGTGAATGGATTATTATAAATGTCTCGTAATTATTCTCTAAATGCTTAAACGTCAGATTAAATATAATCTGGTGAATATTTGGTAAAACACAGGGTATTCGTTTCTTGTCCTAGTTATCTTTGTTTCGCAAACCGAATATATATTTGATGAGGATAGGTCAAGAGTGGACATGCAAGTGCCTCAAAGTTGACACTTCCAGAGATAAGCACCACATGTGGGGGCAAGGTGAAAAGTGATGCAGTTACGGATGGTCAAGACGCAAGTGCATCTTTCTAGCTTACGAAGATGCGATTTCGAAGAATAGTATAAATAGTTCATTTGATAACTTTTAACTCTTAACTTTCAGATCTCAAATTACACCATTAACTGTGTGTATTTTCTGAATGTGTTCCGTGTAGTGATAAATCAATACAAATCTCTTCATTTCAATACCTTTCCATTAATTAGCTCAATTCCTAGTTGAATCACTGAGTCAAACCTACAAGCGATGTGATTTTGTGGTTCATTAATTGGCGTCATCCGTATTCTCTGGGATTGGTGAACAATGGAGAAGCATTTGGACGATTCAACAAAGAAGAAGTCGGTTTTCGAATCGATGAGTTCGGCGAAGAACATTTTCAGCTCTGCAGGTTCAGCTGGAAAGTTCAGTAAGAAGGATTCAACGTTTCCGTTGCAGGATCAAATGGATGATGATACGCATTCGGATCGAGATGAATTAGATCAGAATGTTATTCGAAATGATGATTCTGACGTATTGAAAGATTTCAATCGAGATTTCCTGTTGAGAAATGTTGAAGTGTTAAGACAATTACAGGATAAAGAAAAACGAGATCTATGGTTGCAGGATGTTCGTACGACACTCAAGTTCACGCCAGAAGGAGATTCTGGAAAAACTGCAGTTAGTAGGAGTCTAAAGGAGATCCTAAATGATGAGCACACATCTGATAGGCGTGCAAAAGCATCAGGTAACAATTTTGATTCTGAATTCTCGAAAAAACTGTTTTACGATGATTGGATTAACAAAGCTTAATCGTGGAAATTTGTTCCTCATTTTGAAATTTATGAGTAAAAGTTATTTCATAAGAATTGATCATCAAAGCAAGTTAGATCAGTTACAATGATGCCTGGTGAATTGATCATGTGTTGATTAGTCATGATTAAATTTCATGATGTACTAATGATTTTGTGATTTTGCATAATTATTATTGCCGATATTGCTTGGAATTGGTTGAATACAAAATGGAAACTGGAAATCTTTTGAATGTTCACTGGATGAATATTTGAAGATTCAATAAATTTTTATGAGTTTTTCCGGTCAAATACTGGAAATTTCCAGCGTCAAAATGGAGCGGGAAAAATATTTTTCAAACTTTTTTCATGATAGATCTGTATCAATGATCTGCTCAGAATGTTGAGTGTTTCTTTCAATTAAAAATAAAGAGAGTATGAGTATGAATATACTCATGCATCTGATCATTTGGGGTAGAGTATGTGTGTTAACATATGCACATGCATTTACCTCGTATATCAAGAAAGAATGAGCACCTACCTGTGCACATACATATGTTTAAAAGAATAATAAACGAGTATGTACATAACCATGTATACATGCATCGGGTTAAGAAGAGTTCATGGGCATTTGCTAAAACCTCTAAAGAAGACTTTGGTATAAATTGCTTCCGAGTAAGTTAAAACTTGCATCGGAAGTGTCATTATAAAGCCTTTAGAAAAGACTTGATGCACTCATTTCCGAGTAAGCTATGCTTGCATCGGCTGTACAACGGCAGTAGGATTTCTATTCAGGAAAAAGACATTGGTAGTTTCATTCTGATTTATGTTCCTCATGTTTTAGGAACACCGGATGTGCCCGTACCTTATTTTCCTGTTTCCATGCAAGAGCATTCTAAATTTGAAGATTGGATCGCAAATGCTAAATTCCAGTCAAAGTTAAAGATGCCAACCTCTATTATAAAGTATGGTGGATTGACGGATCCTGATGATCACATATTTTACTTCATCACTGCTGGAAGGTTAGAACGTTGGTCGGAAGAAACTTGGTGTTATATGCTGGTGATCTGCTAGAATCTGGTTTGTACACTTCCAAACGCACAAATTAGTAGCTTTGAAGACTTGAGAATCAAATTCTTAAGACAGTTTAGCCAACAACGGAAATGTACTAAGGAAGTAACGGTAGTACATAATATCCGAAGAAGAGGTGATGAAAGTCTTGAAAATTTCGTAATGAGATTCAATAATGAAACTATGAAGATAGCTGGAGCACAAGATCAGTTGCGAATATCTGGATTCTGCCATGGTGTTCGACATACACACGTTGTTGAAAAATTTCATGAAGATTTACCAAAAACAATGGAAGTGCTCATGGATCGTGTGAGAACATATGTCAAAGGGAAAAGCGCATCGGGCAATATACAAGGTGTCAACATCGAGAAACCTTCTCAAAGAGGGGCCAATCCTAAAAACACAAACGCAAGTGTGTATTCCACTCCGACACGGAATCAACCCTGGAAAAGAAATCGATTTCAGCCTTATGGCCAAAGAAGGAAAGGAAACTTTGGAGGCTATAAAAAGACTTGGGAGCCCAGAACTGAGGATTATACATCACTCACTAAAATCCCAAGTGAGATATTGATCACTGAAAGCGTGCAGTTCGCAAAGCCACAAAGATCTCAAAATACTCAAGGGATAGATGTGAGAAAATATTGTGACTTTCACAAAGATAGAGGCCATGATACGGATAACTGTCGACACTTGCGAAGTGAAATTGAAAAAGCCATTAAGTCCGGCAAGTTATCTCATCTAATAAAGCACATTAAAGAAGGACAACTTCCAAAGAAGGTTATTAGTATGATCCGAAGAAGTTCAAATGTTTGGCGTCGAAATGTCAAAACTAAAGTTGAAGAAGAACAATGGGAGAGTCGAGAAATTACATTTCCGCCTTTATTCGGAAAAGAATCAAAGGAAGACCCCGTGGTGGTTACAATTGGCATTTTCGGCTTCTTGGTAAAACGAACTTACCTTGATACCGGAAGTGCATCTGAAATTATGTACGAATCTTGCTTTAGAAAGATGGGTTCAGAAGTGCAACAACTGCTAAAACCTCATACTTCCACACTTATAGGCTTTTCAGGGGAGATAGTACATCTGATTGGCGAAATTACTCTCCCGGTGATCTTTGGTGATGACAAACTCTTCCGCGAAGAAATGATGACATTCATTGTAGTTGCAACCACATCTCCTCATAACGTAATCATCGAAAGGCCTGGACTTACGGTTTTGGGGGCCATTGTTTCAACCGTGCATGGTATGGTTAGATTTCCAACCCCGAGGGGGATCGCAACTGTGAAAACTGATGTAGATCCACAAATTGCATTGGTTGATATACCAAAAACTTCAAAAGAAGACCCAGACAAACTCAAGGAAACCCTTAATAAAAACAAATGGGTGATCAATGAAAGGTTCCCGGATCAAACCATTGAAATAGGCTCGCAACTGCAAGGGGAGCCAAGAAAGAAACTGTTCAAGTTGTTAAAAAATAGTATTGATGTCTTCGCCTAGGAGCCGGCAGAATATGACGGGAGTTCCAAAGCACTTTGCCGAACACAAGCTCAATGTTTATCCAGGAGTAAAGCCTATTCAACAAAAGCGGAGAATCTATGACAAAGTTAGAAATGAGGTGGTTAAAGAAGAAGTCAATAAACTTGTGGATGCGGATCCTTCGCGAGGTGTTATATCAAACATGGGTCACAAATCCTATTTTGGTTAAGAAGCCTAACAACACATGGCGCATGTGCATCGATTTTAAAGACCTCAACAAAGCCTGTCCTAAAGACTGTTATCCACTTCCAAAAATTGTTTTTAAAGTGGATTCCTTGGCCGGTTATCGGTGGAACTGCTTCCTTGATGCTTATAAGGGTTACCATCAAATTGTTATGACCAAGGAAGATGAAGACAAAACAGCCTTCATTACCAATGAAGGACTGTTTTACTATAAAAAGATGCCATTTGGACTAAAAAATGCTGGTGCAACCTACCAAAGACTTATGGATAAAACTTTCCAAATACAAGTAGGAAGAAATCTTGAAGCATACGTAGACAATGTTGTAATAAAAAGTGGTAATGAAGAAGATATGTTAAGGGATATTGAAGAGACTTTCGGGAACTTGCGAAGAATCAACATGAAGCTGAATCCCAAAAAAATGTTTGTTTGCGATGGAAGAAGGTAAGCTTTTGGGAGTGTTAGTCAGCAAGGATGGGATTCAAGCACATCTAAGGAAAGTCAAAGCAGTTATGGAAATGTAGCACCCTACGAGCGTTAAAGAAATTCAAACACTAAATGGAAGGTTAGTGGCCTTGCATCGATTCTTATCTAAAGCTGCTGAAAGAGCAACACCGTTCATGAAGGTGTTAAAAGAAAGTTTGAAAGGAAAATTTGAGTGGACACCTGAAGCTAATCAAGCCTTTGAAGAACTAAAAACAGATTTGGCTACACTTCCAACTCTGACAGCACCAAAGGTTAGAGAATCATTAATAATGTACTTAGCTGTTACCGATCATGTTGTGAGTGCTGTACTTCTAGTTGAAAGAGAGGATAAGAAACTTCTGATTTATTACATCAGTAAAATGCTAAAGGATTATGAAACAAGATATCCAATTATTAAAAAAGTTGTTTTAGCGCTTGTGCAATCTACTAGAAGATTGAGACGTTACTTTCAAGCTCATACTGTAAATGTACTCACTTCCTATCCAATACAAGGAATCTTAAGGAAATCAGAAATGTCAGGAAGGTTAATCGAATGGGCAATTGAGATTGGACCATTTGACATTGATTTCAAGCCAAGAGTTTCCATGAAAGGAGAAGTTGTTGCAGATTTGTTAGCGAAAGTGCCAAATGTTCCAAGTGTCAATGTCATAACCATTCCTGAAACCAAAGACCAAGTATGGGCTCTTCACACAGATGGTTCTTCTAATTCCGACGGTTCAGGAGCAGGTCCAACAGGATGCCTTCTTACCTCCCTTTTCTCCTAAAGGATGTTTATTCTACTAAAAGTTGGAAAAAGTTAATATTTATCAAATGCATGCTTGATTCTAAAGAGTCCGAAAGGTGATGAGCTAACATATGCGATTCGCTTCAATTTTTCAACCTCAAATAATGAAGCTGAATACGAAGCATTGTTAGCAGGTCTGAACATTTAAAACTTCATAAGTTTTGATGCCTTTTTATTTCTACTTTTCTATAAAAACAAAAGTATGAGTATGAATATACTCATGCATCTGAGCCTTTGAGGTAGAGTATGTGCATTAACATATGCACATACATTTACAGCACCTGCATATGCGCATGCTCCAGTAAAAGTTCGGTAAGCAAAGCATGTGCATAAGCAGAATCCACCTGCATTTGCTTTGCAAGTGTTAACTATAGAATTTTCAAACACTTAAATACATTCGTTTCAGGTTTAAGGTTAGCCAAAAAGATGGGCGCAACACATTTGACAGCCTACGTGGATTCATTGCTTGTTGGAAGCCAAATCGCTGGGAAATATGAAGCAAAAGGCAAATACATGATGTTATATCTGGAGCAAGTACAAGAGTTAATAAAAACCTTTGACAAATGTGAAGTCTTGCACATATTGATGAGGATAGGTCAAGACCGGACATGCAAATGATCTAGCAGCTACACTTCCGATGATAAAGACCTCAAGAGCAAGTGTCGTATAAAGAACAAGTCGGAAGTGATGCAGTTGCGGATGGACAAGACGCAAGTGCATCCAATCGTCCTGCGAAGATGCGACTCTAGCAACTCTATAAATAGTTCACTTGTTCATTAACAATAGAACTTTCAGTTCTGGAAAATTACACTTTCACTGTGTGTTTTCTCCAATTTTACCCAAATATAGCGATATCAATAAAACGATCAATTCATCTATTATTCTTCATTAATTAGCTTGTTCCTAGTTGAATTATAATCTCATATCTACATACGGTGTGATTTTGTGGTTCATCAATTGGCGCCATCCGTATTCTCAGGAATTGGTGAAAAATGGAGAAGCAATCGGATGAGTCAGTAAAGAAGAAGTCAATTTTTGATCTAGGAGAATCACCGAAAAACATTCATAGCTCGAATGGATCAGATGGAAAAATTAGTGAGAAAGCTTCGGTGTTTCCATTACTGAATCAATCTGATGATAATCCATATTCAGATCATGATGATGCTAATGATAATGTCGATCCGAATGATGCTTTAGTTGCCTTACGAGGCTTTGATCGTGATTTTCTGATGAGAAATTTGCAGGTTTTGAAACAGTTATAGGATAAGGAAAAACGTGAGCAATGGTTGTAGGAAGTCCGCGCAACTCTAAAATTTACTCCGGAAAAGGATTCTGGAAAAACTAATGCTCAAAAGGATCTAGATGATCTTCTAAATGAAGATCGTACAACTATAAAACAGACAAAATCATCAGGTATTGATTTAAAATATTGAATATGTGAAGGAATTCGCTTTTGAAAAACATTGAACCGATAAGTATATTTTGGACCGATAAGACTAATTTGAATTTGTTAATTCAATAACTCATGATCAATTGTTGATTTTGATAATTTGACGTATTTTGATCTCTATGATATGGTAATGATTTAATGATTGTGCAAAATCCTTATGAATGGATAAACAACTAAGGATGGTTTGATGAAACGCGAAATCTGGAAATTCATTGAATGAATACCGAATGAAGATTTGAAGATTCAAAGAGGATTCTATGAAGATTGCCTATAAAATCTGGAAAACTATAAGTACAAAAATTAAGGCGGGAAAAGATTTTCTTCAAATTTGAATTTTCGATACTTCAGATGCACACTCACATGATGAGTTGTAAAAAAAAAAAGAAGATACGGGTATACACTTCCGAGTAAGACACACGTGCATTGGAAGTAATATCGATATGGTCTATCAAAAGTGGATACTAAATTAAAGACTTCCGAGTAAGACGTACGTGCATCGGAAGTAACACAATGAGATCTCTTGAAAAGTAGATACTAAATTGAAGACTTCCGAGTAAGACGTACGCGCATCGGAAGTAACACAATGAGATGTCTTGGAAAGTAAATACTATGTGAACACTTCCGGACAAATTACACTTGCGTTGGAAGTGTTACCCTGAAAGACCTCGTATTAGAGGCGGATATGAGCAATTTTGAATAAGCTGTAATTGTTATGATTGAATTCTAACATTAAGACCTTATTTTTCAAAAAAGGCATTGATCTTATTCTGACCTATAGATTTTATGATATCAGGAACCAAGGATGTATTTGTCCCTTACTTTCCTGCTTCAATGCAAGAGCATTCTAAGTTTCAAAATTGGATCGCAAATGCTAAGTTCCCAGCAAAGCTGAAAATGCCAACTTCCATAAAAAAGTATGGTGGATTAACAGATCCTGATGATCATATATTTGATTTTATCACTACTGGGAGGCTTGAACGATGGTCAGAAGAAACATGGTGCCACATGTTGGTACAGACCTTTACTGGACCCGCAAGAGTATGGTTCGATGCACTTCCAAATGCACAAATAAGTGGCTTTGAAGATCTAAGGACGAAATTCCTAAGGCAATTTAGCCAACAACGGAAGTGCACAAAGGAGGTGACGGAAGTGCATAACATCCGAAGAAGTAATGATGAAAGCCTTGAAAGCTTTGTTATGCGCTTTAACAATGAAACTATGAAAATATCTGGTGCGCAGGATCAATTACGTATATCTGGCTTTTGCCATGGTGTTCGACATACACACTTGGTGGAAAAATTGCACGAGGATCTACCTCAGACAATGGAAGTGCTTATGGATCGTGTTAGGACCTATGTAAAGGGAAGAAGCGCTTCTGGAAACATTCAGGGTGTCAATACCCAGAAACCATCTCAAAAAAGTGGTAGTTACCGAAGTGCAAACGCAAGTGTCTCTGCTGCACCAACAAGAAATCAATCTTGGAAAAAATTTAGACCTCAACCTTATGATCGTAGGGGGGAGAGTAATTACGGAGGTTACAAAAAGGCCTGGGAGCCCAGATCCAATGATTTCTCATCACTTACAAAAACCCCAAGTGAAATCTTAGCAACAGAGAATGTCCAATTTTCAAAACCTCAAAGGACTTATATTCCTTTGGGAAGTGACATGGGTAAATATTGTGATTATCACAAGGATCGTGGTCACGACACAGACAATTGTAGACACTTGCGAAGTGAGATTGAAAAAGCCATCAAATCTGGAAAGTTATCGCATCTGGTCAAAAATATTAAGGAGGGACGCCCTCCAGCTGTTAAACAACTTGTGATTGAAATGATACGAAGAGGATCGAACGTTTGGCATTGTAGTGTTAAAACAAAATTTGAAGAAGAAAAATGGAAAAGTCAAGAGATTATGTTTCCACCATTGATCGGAAAAGAATCTAGAGAGGATCCAGTAATTGTGACTGTCGGTATTGCTGGGTTTCTAGTGAAACGGACCTATCTCGATACTGGAACTGCATCGGAAATTATGTATGAGTCTTGCTTC